>PVKZ01000619.1:0-701406 GCA_004027375.1 Macroglossus sobrinus
TCCTTCCTTCCTTCCTTCCTTCCCTTCCTTCCTTCCTTCCTTCCTTCCTTCCTTTTTTCCTCATTCCTCCTTCCTTCCTTCCTTTCTTTAACTTACCCTTATTTGCTTTCTGGCTTTATCTGCAAGAACATCTTTCCTTTACCTTTGATAATAAGCTTCATTATGATCAGTGACCATGTCCTAGGAATATTTATTTTGCCTACTTAGGTATGTACATGGTAGTTGAATGTAGCTTGTCCTCAGCGGCTCAATGACCACATTGAATAAAGATACTCTAAAATATTAAATTTTAAGAATAATGGGTAAACTGGGGTTTAGGAAAAATTGTTTTAACCATATAACCAAGATGTAAACCTGATATATTTCTGAAATGAATAAAGACAGAAGCATAATTTCCTTCAATATTCTAGGTTTATTTACATGTTTGGAAGAATTAATCTGCTCTTAGATTTCAATCTCTAGTTTGAAATAGGCTGGAGTGTCTCATACACTTGAACTTGAAACATAGTTATGTATATTACTTGTCAAAATCAAGGTAGAAAGACGTACCAGCATTGTTAGAATTAAAGTAAAAAAAATTTGTATAACTTTATAAATGGAATTAGAAAACAGTGACGATTCAAGATAATTCCCATTATGTCTGAAGTAAATACTGATATCCACAGAAATCTTTGGATGACATTTTACTAAATTCAATAAAATAGAAATCTAATTTTTATGTATTATGAAAAAAAGTGTATTCAAATTTATTTACAATAAATTTTCAAGGAGAATGAAATATTTACATAGAGTTCATAGATCTTTGAATGACCCACAAATTCTATTTCCTGCTTTATATATTGAAAAAACTCACACATGAACAGAGACTTTTATTGTAAGAAGATTTTACTTGAACTATAATCTTTAGTAATAATAAGTTAAATTCTCATTATTAGGTAAATGTATAGATAAAATTTAGAAAAGTAAAATGGAATAGTAAATGGCAAATACAAGTAATCAATTCAATCTATATAGATAAGTGGCTTCAAAATGTAATATTGAGTTAAATAAAATGTGAGATGACAGATGTTAGTTTTAGCTATTTGTATATATGAACATAAAAGCACATAAAACAATAATAAAATTATTTATGGTTACACATATTTAACATACATGAAAAATACATATGTATATAACACTTAAAATAGATTGGAAGGGTTATATTACACTCATGGTAAAAATTCTTTAGAAAGATGGAAGGAGATTTAGATTTAAGATGGCAATAAAAGGGGACTTTAGACATATTTATATGTAAGTATCTATGTATCTATTTTAAAAGACTAGATACACATATACAAATATGAAATCATTCTTGGTCATAGAGATATATGTTTATAATATTTTCTTTTGTATTTCTGTAATTCTTTAAAATTGAATTTTAGAAGTTTTATAGTCTTTAATTCTATGCAAATTACTACCTTTTTTGTTAGAATTAAAAAAAAATCACCAACACTAAAAAGAAGTAACCACGGGTTAGTCACACTTTGAATCTATAGCCATGAAAACATCTTTGTATCAACCTATGTACAGACCAACTTCTCTCATGTAACATTTGGCTTACTTTATTAGAGGTGGTACACTTAGATATGGTAATGCTTTTCCTACAACTTGATATATCCCTGAATATTTATAAAAGATAAAGAATGTCAGTGTCAAGAACACTTTCTTAAATGGAATAACAGACAGAAGGTCTACTCTCTCTCTAAAGCTATCTTTCATTTCCCTACTCTGAGAAATAGGAACAGTTGCCAATGATCTCTAAAGCAGTCTTTCCAACCTGTATATTTCTGCTTTCCTATTAAACTCAGAGATGTTCATGGTAGATCCCATTTCATGCATGTCCAAGTTTAGGGACTTCTCTATAAATTCCCTAGAATTTGGTGGCAAGTGGAAGAAATGAGAACTAATATATTCTAAGTAACTGTTGTGGACCTAATATTTTATGTACGTTATTTATTCAGTTCCTAAAACATTCTTAAAATGTAAGTACTGTTGTCTCCATTATTATGCTAATGAACCCAGTTCATGAGGGTAAAGTCATGGGCTCATGGGGGTAAAGTTGTGATTAGAATATAGATCTTGTCTAACTGCCAAGCCTATTTATTATACAAGAAAGTGTTTTCAGTGCCCAGATTAAATACAACAAACAAACAAAACAAAAAAAGTCACCAGAATTCCAAGTGATTTAAATGTTATTATATAGTTGTTACCTTGTTATCCCTTATGATTTAGCTGCCTAAGAAACAAGGGTGACATATTTGAGCATAAAGCAGTAGTTCACTAAGGGGGAGAATAGAGTTAGTTAGAGTTAGGTCTAATATTCAGTCAACAATGAGAAACACTGGTATAGTATTTATCATTGCACCGACCATTTGAAGCTTGACACCTTGCTAGAGTTTACAGTGCTGCTATTCTTTCCACAAGCAACTTCAAACGGCTGAGTATTTTTTAATTGTAAGTATAAAGGAAAAGATCAAATAAACTTTTCTGAGAACACTTAACTATATCTTTAACATTAAAGTCAACTTAAGGACAGGCGGATGACTCCTAAAGAAGAGATATGTTATTTTTATCTCTCTGATAATAGTCTATTTTATTAGTAAAACATTTTAACACATTCTTTAATGAGCCAACATTTTACCGCTAAAGTCAAGAAGCTTTTTTACGTAAAAAGACAATGCCACCTCTCATTATTTCATATTTGGTTAATAGATGCAGTAAACATGTCTTTCAAAAGCACTGTTTTAAGTGGCCTATCAGTACTATATTAAATGTACTATCTATTCACTTTCTAGAAACAAATTTCACTTCATTCCATAATAAAGCTACACATAAAATATATTTTTACAAGTGCACTATTTTTATATTATAATTTCCCATTTGTGTAGCATTATCACAAACAACTTTGGTAATTTAAATATGATATTAATTTTATATTGTTATAATTATAAAGTCTGTCAAAAATTTTTTCAAAAAGTGTATAATTTACATGTTAATATACTCTCAGATGTACATAGAGTGTAGATCCACACACACAAAAAAAAACAGATTAGTTCAATACAGTGAAAGTGAAAGAAACTATCAATGGGTAGATATAGTAGTCAACAGTTCTGAGACAGAGAGAAGGCATTGGGAGGCATCATAATTAATGTACACTAAAACATTAGCAAGGTGGAGAGATTTGAATCATCATTTTTGAATATGTATTATCTCTGTGTGATCTCTATTATTTCTATGGTCTTAATTCTTATATAGTTAAGAATTTTATGTATCTTAAGCATTATCAGTATTTACATCAATGCCATTCTGTTATGTTTGTCCCTTTTTCTTGTTAATTATAAGACTGTGTTTTGGTTAAATCAAATTAAATTATGTTCTTTAAAACAGATGAAGAAAATTTAATGAACTGATTCCCTATTCTTCTAAGGTCTACCTCTATTTACATGATGTCAAACATCTAGAAAATAACCAGAACTATATTAATATTTATTCAATTTATTTGGGTGACATTGGTTAATAAAATTATATAGGTTTCAAGTATACAAATCTATAATACATAATCTGTACATTGCATTGTGTGTTTACCACCCAAAGTCAAATCTCTTTCTGTCACCATATAATTATTATTATTACTTACATACATGTTAGCACTATTATGAAAGAAACTCCAGAGTTTTTGTCTACTGAATAAATAATACAATAGTGGCTCTAAAAATTATTTGTAATTTTCTGAGTTCTTCAAATAAAATATCTAGTTAAATACATGAGTTTTATTTAAAAGCTCTTTTTGCTCAAGTACCTTCAATTATAATTTGGTTTGGCTCTACACTGAGTAGCAATATATTCAAAGACTGAGAAATGAGATTTGTTCAATTTTGAGTATTCTGCTTTATTTTTGCCACAAAACTTCAGTATAGATTTAGACTGCTGAACTTACGTGTAAGGAATTCCATGGGTGACAAAAGCCATAGGGCCTCTAACCTGTCCAAGGTTTTCTACAATGATATATGTCACCAACTTATATATTTTTTTCCAATAAAGGAGTTGAAAGATCACTTCCTATACTCCTACGTTTGTTTTAACTTTCAGAGTTCCTCGCCAGTGTACTGTTGGAAACCTTTCTTAATCCCCAGGTGCCTTTCTAATACATCTATTGCATAGAACTATTTTAATTGCAACTAAGCCAACTCACCTATGAAAATGTATTCTATATATAGCGCCCACTTTTCCTCTGAGGTTCTTATACTAAATTGGAAATAGCTTATATTAGAGAATCATCTATGAAACACTAAAACATGCAGTTATTGTTGCTAGGCATCCAAGCACTACAGACCCGACATCGATTCCAAAATGATCACCAATACCATTTTCTAAATACATCTTCAAGTGATAATGAGTTAAAAATAATGGAAATCTTGTGTCATTGCATTATTTACATTTGTATGTTAAAAACAGCTTGATATGTCACATGTAATAGAAAAAAAAGAAGAATCAAATATTCTGTGGAGTTTTAATGTCTATTTTACTGAGTGGATATGAGAGAATTATTATTTTTTTAATAATAACATTTAAATAAGTAATTGTTAAAAGTGGAAATGTATACAAAACAGATTTTAAATGACAATGTAGACAGATTTGTTCCTAATGAGACCAAATTTTCAATATAATCATGTAAGTTTTTTCCCATTATTGTTTTTGTTTTTTTGAACATATTTCCAATTTCTGTCCTCTTCTCAGAGGGTTTCTAATTAGTCTATTTACTGAAGTTTCCAAATCCATAGTTTCAAATGTAAGTAACTTTCATTGAAGCCACTTCAGAGCTTTGTTTTTGAAGTGTTGGAGCTATCATCATTATTTAACCCAGTATTGTTCTTTGAGAAATTCTAGTCATGCTCATACATTATCAAATTTCAAATAGCACTGCATAAACATGAAGTGCTTTCTACCCACTCATTTGTTTCTAATAATTTAGGCCAACATATTCTATTAGGTTCCAAAGTTTTATAGGGCTGTGATTTAACTTTTCCAAAATGTCTCACTGATTGTCTAGATATTTCCCATTTATTTTCTGTTGTTTTACAAATACCCAAGTACTTTTTCATTAAATTCAATAAGATGAAAGTGTTCATGCTTGAGTTAACATTTTATATTTGTTAGCTCTTTCCAAATGCATCTGGCAATTTCAGTTTGCATCAGGCTTCTTAGTCCACTGTAATTCTTGTGCAAAGTTTCTGGCAGTGCTTGACTTTTCCTCTATAAAAAACAATTTTAGATGAGTATTGCCATTGCTTAGTTCTTACCAAAGCGGTATGGTAGAGTCCATTTCATATATAAGTCTCTAATAGGATCAAAATAATCTGCCTTGTTAAAAGTCAATTACAGAGGTCCCAGAGATACTCTTATCCTTGTGAGGACACGTGGGGACCAAATAATAATTTTTTTATGTGTAGTCTCGTCTCATAACTGGTTATGTAACCCACTATAAATTAATTGGACTAAGGTCCTAAATCTGAGACTACCCTGTCTCTTCTGTGGCCTCTCAGAGAAAAAAAAGTAAAATATATTTGGTAACTTTAAAAAGTTTCCCTTCTGCCTACTTGGGAATATTGCCCTATCAATAACCTCTCTTGTATGACATTTTCCTCTCTGTTGCTCTTTTTTATATTAATATGTTCAAATTACCAACACTATTTTAAAACAATTCTACCTTAGCTGTCTAGATATTTTTCTTTACTTTTTTCAACCTGTAAGCTTCTATAATTTCCATGTTCATTCTTCCCATCAATAATTAGTTTCTTTTTCCCTTTAATTAAATAATAATTTACATACAATGACATGTTACATATACAGTTGTATGAATCTTCACAAGTGCATACACTTGCATAAGTCACACTCCTATCAGAATAAAGAACAATTTCATCCCCAGAAAGTTCCCTTGTATCTCTTTTCAGTCAATCCCTCATCATCCAAGAAACAAACACTGTTCTTACTTCTATCACCATTAATTGTTTTGCCTGTTATAAAACTTCACATAAATGGTATCATACAAAAGCTGCTCCTTTGGCTATTTTCACTCATAAAGTCTTTGAGTTATAGCCATATTGGTGTATGTGTCAGTACTTTGTTCCTTTTTATTACCAAGCACTATTTTATTGTACAAATATACTATAGTTTGTCCATCTTCCAGTTGACAGACTCCTGTTTTCAGTTTTAGCTGTTATGAATAAAACTACTATGCACATCTGTGATCATGCTTTTTGTAAAAATATTTTTACTTTTCTTGAATAAATACCTAAAATTGAAATTAATGGGCTAAATGTTAATCTTTACAAGTAACTTCTTTATACTTTACATTAATGTCTACATTTTTATAATCCATAATCATTTCCATTGAAACATATAAGATTACATATTCACAAAAAGCAAAAACATTCTTCAAGACATCTTCAAGTGGTTTCCTCTGCACTGCTACCTTTGTGATAAGACTACTAATGATCTCCAATTGTCAAACTTAATGGATCATTTATAAAACTCATCTTCTTTTAACTCCATGTGATATTATTCATAGTCTATCATTCATCCCTTAAAATTCTCTCCTTATTGGACTTTTGGGACGCCTGTTCTTTCCGTCTTAAAACTCCTAAATTTTTTTTTACCTTTTATATATTCTTTTGAAAGCCTGAATTTCACAAGCTTACTCCCACTCCCATCCTTCTCTTTCTTTCTCTCTTTTCTGGTTATCTCTTTTGAAAATCTCAAATACAGCCCTGGCCTTTCATTGCTATATACACATATACACATGATTCCCAGACTTAAATTAGATCCTTAATTATTTTTGAAATCCAGAGTTATATTCTTTTTATTATCAACTGGTTATTTCCATGTGGATATAACACATATTTGTTCCATGAAGGACATCATTCTCACATTAATACCTGCACCACAGCCATCCATAAATTTTTAGCTATAATATGTGGAATGTAGTCAATAAAAGAATTAAAAGGCTGGTTCTTTGATAATGAGATATGTGGATACACTGTTAGTGACTCTGATGATTCAAAAGCTTGCTTGGTTTGATTTTGATATGTAGTTTCTATGTAACTGAAAGGATGCCATTCAAAATTTACCATCATTTATACACTGGTCAAAGAAAACTGGCAATTCAAGTGAATCTCAAATAGAAAATGAACAAGGTTGGCAAGGATTGAAGGTAAAAGCAGTAATTCGCTAAACTAGTATTTTAGGGGAACAATTTATCTACATTTCTAACTTCCTATTCTGAGATAGACTCCTATTATCCTTTTGGATGGGGACGGGGATGAAGCCATTCTTTTGTTAACAAACAGAATGAAGTATTAAAATATCAAAGTAATCTTTTACAAAGGAAGATGACAAGCTTGTTTCTGAGTGAGATTGTGTGTGCATGTGTATATGTCTGTGTGTAAATGCTTGAAATAGATCTTGCAGATTATTTTAATGATGCTTCAATGAATACATTTGCTCACTCTAGGATGCTGGGTTTTCTTTTAATTTTTTTGACTCATTCCCCTCTTCTCATCAAGTTGATCACTTTTAATGCCATTTTCAAATGTTCAATATTCAGTGAGTCCATTTTAACTTTAAAATATCTGTTGAGTCTCTCTTACTTTAGTCCCATTCCTAAATCTTTATATTGTGACAGCCTGCTGGAATGTGATAAGGAAAGAGTTAATTTAAAAAACCTGAAAACTAGACAACAGAAGTCTATACTTTAGTAATATTTAACTAAAGAAAAAAGGGCCTAGTTCCTGGAACCCTTAACTGCCTCATGTTAATCATGAAATTTGTAACAATGCAACAACAAACTTATAAGCTAACTGCCAATTTTAGATTGTGTCACCCTGCTTGCTTCCATGACATAAGAAACAATCAATTATATATAAGCTGGACACTATTCTTGTTTGGGGCTGCTTCTAGCAAGGACAGCCGCCAGCTAATAAACAGACTTTGAGAGCATACTTGGTTTGGTCTATTCAATATTGGCCACAACAATATAACACATATATCATCCTTTGTCTATAATATTAAAATATATTCATTACTCTACATCATGAATCCAGGTACTTTGTTCCTTACATAGAGAAAGGGGATTGGGATCTCTCTGGAGCTTTTTTTATAAGACACTAATCCCATGCATTAGGGTTCTACTCTCATGACATAAGCACCTCCCAAATGCCTCACCTACCAATATAATTACTTTTGGGGGTTAGGATTTCAATATATGAATGTGAGTAGGAGGAGACAAAATCATTTATACCAGGAGTCTCTAATTTTTTTTGGCACCAGGGACCAGTGCTCCTATGAGAATCTCATGCCTGATGATCTGAGGTGGAGTTAAGGCAATGATGCCAGCGCTGGGAAGCAGTTGCAATTACAGATGATGCTTCGCTCACTTGTCTGCTGCTCACCTCTTGCTGTGTGGCCCACTTCTAACAGGCCACAAACCAGTATTGGTCCAAGGCCTTGGGGTTGGGTACCCCTGTTCTATAAGCCCATCTTTGATCAACCATTACCAGCAAGCTTCAAAAATTATGTATTGTATTCTGAGTAAAACATATTAGGCTTATTTTGATAATGACTAATATCTCTGTGCACACCCTGTTTACTCATCTAACATTCACAGCTTCCATCACTTTCTCATTACCATTTACTACAGCCATAACTGAAGTACTTTCTGTTCCTCAGACACAACATACTCTTTCACAACATCATGCCTTGTACATGTTGCTACCCTGCCTAATATCACTTTGTCCTCCCTGTCGCCTTTGCATTTGTATATTCAGCCATAATAGTTAAAAAAAAAACATGAATAATTATGTGTAGCCTTTATTAGGACTGGCACTGCCATTCTGAATGTATGATATGAAAACGAAAGTGTTTTTACTATAGTCTTGGTATCTCTTTACTGAGAATATAATTAAATTTAAATAAAACTTAATAGACTTAAGAGTATATTTTTCATAATTACAACTATCTGAGGCATCTTGCTTGAGTATGTATAAATAGAATGAGTTAAAAATTTGCCTGTGTCCCCAAAAGCATGAAAAGAATTTCTACATGAGAGAGGACTTCCCTAAGACTAATCTAGTTTAAATGTAGTCATTTGAAAACTTCAACTTTGTCTTATAGTTTTAGGGTACAGCTATTAAGAAGAGTCCCTCTATAATTTTAATAGACAAATGGACAGTGAAATAAAAGAGGAGAAGTAATTATGAAATAATGCATATAATTAATGACACTGTGGAAAAGGCAATGATATCAATTATGGTGCAGATAGAAATATTTTCTTTTCTTCTTACAGGTTTAGATTTGGCTGCAAACATGTTTTAAGTACCTGAAAGATAAAAGTGACAAGGAGCTGTTCAGAAATACACACACATACATTGTGCAAATGATGGAGAGGGAGTCAAAAGAGAGCTTAAGCTCAATCAAAAAGGGTGAACCACTACTCATATCCACCAGTTCTTACATGGGATGTGTTGAGATATTCTTTTTAAGGCATAGTATAAGTTATTGTATCTGGCCCCTAATACAACCAAAATAGAGGCACATTGCTTAGTGGGCCTCTTTGGATTTTGGAGGGAACATATTCCTCATTTGGGTCCATTATGAGTGACCTGAAAAGCTACTACTTTTGAGTGGAACCCAGAAAAGGAAAAGGTTCTGAAACAGATCCAAACTGCTCTGCAAGTTGCTCTGCTCCTTGGACCATATGATCCAGCAGATCGAAAGGTGTTTGAAGTGTCAGTGGCAGATAGGAATGCTGTTTGGAGCCCTGGGCAGACCTCTATGGGTAAATGGCAAAACAAGCCCATAGGATTTTGGAGCAAAGTCCTACAATCCTCTCCATTTGAGAAACAGCTCTTGCCCTGTTACTGGACCTTAGTAGATAACGAATGCTTAATCATGAGATACTAAGTTACCATGTGACCTGAGATGCCCATCATGAACTGGTCATTATCTGACTCATAAAACCATAAATTTGGCCATGGACATAAACATTTCTTCATTAAATGGAAAAGTATATATGTGATCCAGCCACGTAGGCCCTGAAGGCACAAATTACATGAAATGGTCCAAATACCCATAGTCCCCACTCTTACTATACTGTCTTCTTTCTTCTAGATTGTACCTACAGCTTGATAGGGAAGTTCTCTGCCATCAACTAACAGAGAAAGAGAAGACACAAGCCTGGTTGACAGATGGCTTTGCATGATATACAGGAATCACAAGCATAATGCTACTAGACAACTACAGCAAGCATTACAGTCCCTTTTGGGAACACTCCTGAAGGACAATGGTATAGAATAATCCTTATGCCTCTGAATAAACAGGCAAAGAAGGAAGTTACTATCCTGAATACAAGGAGAAATGGATTGTTTTTCCTCGAAGGAGATAAGGAAGACTATATCTGGAATATGAAAGGTCACTCAAGGTATCTCTTAGTATTACAATACCATGATTAAAGTTAATGGAAAACTAACAAGTTTAGGGGGAACCTTTCAGAAATCAATAGATCATAAATCATGACTAGCTGAGGGGTTTGCTAAAGGCAAAGCAAATAGGGATGAGTAGTAGAAAAAGGTTGTTATAAATACCAGCTGCAACTATATTATCAGTTACAGAAATAAGGACTGTTACTGTTATAAGTATTCCTCTTACTGTGTCATGAATATGTTTGTTTGTATATCTATTAATCATACATATTAGTATGATTATATAAGTAATATAATGTAAAGTATATCTTAAGATAATAAAAATATTAATGACTATATAAATAATTGTACGTATTAATATATATTCAGCCAATATATTTGTTGTTCCTACCTCTTTTATTTCCTTATATGTGACATAAACTGCATTGACTTTTATCATAATTAATCATTGACTATCATAATATCATGTATTGACTTACTATAATATTTAAGTATTGTTAATTTTATATCATAATATTTAAGTTATTGCATATAAGGAAGAAGAGTAAGCTTCATATAAGGACTTTACCTTCTCTTCTATGGGAGGGGTTAGTGCATTTTTTTGGTTATACACAGGAATGCTGTATCATGTTAGGAAAATTAAGATCTTGTTATTATCTTTATGGTATTAAGTATGGTTTAAAGAGATATGTAGGGGTGTCATGTTGATAAATGTGGATTGTGATCACTAAAATATGTGTCAACTCATTTATATGACTGGGCCTGGAGTGACCAGATATTTGATTAAAAATTATTCTGGGTATGATTCGAGGGTGTTTCTGAATGAGAGTAATCTCTGAATTTTTAGATTGAGTAGAGCAGATTGTCATCCCAATATGAGTGAGCCTTGTAGAATCCATTGGAGACCTGAATAGAACAAAAGACCAGGTAAAGGAGAATTTGCCCTCTCTACTTGTTTGTTTTAGAGGTGGGACATTGGTTTTCTCCTCCACTCAGACTTGAACCTAATATCAGTTCTCCTGAGTCTCAGGCCTTAGGACTTGGCCTGGCCCAGTACCAATGGCTCTACTGAGTCTCTAACTTGCAGATGGCATATCATGAGACTTCTTAGCCACTCTAGTAATGTAAGCTAATCATATATATTTATATGAATGCCTCAATCTCCATGATCACATGAGCCAAATCTATACACACATGTGCGCGCACACGCACACACAGTTTTTAAGCAGTGTGGCGTGCTTTACCTTTCTCACTTTCTAAAGTCTATTTAGGCAAACTGTCTCCTTAAGAAGAAAAAGAAAAATGATTTAAATATGGATTTATAATGTCTTTGAGATTATACACCCACATACACATAATATATATATAAATTGTGTTAAATCATAATAAGGGTTAGGTAATAAAACAAAACAGAAAAATAACCATGAATTTGAAGCATTTTTATGTCTTGCCAATTATAATGAAGAGATCAAGGACTATCACATTAATACAAATTTCATAATCCCAATGCTTTAAAAATATTAGAATATGATTTATAACTCATTCAAACTCAACTTAAAATTATATACTCAAATGTAGGTCAATACATTTTATATTCCCATAATCAGCCACCACTTTTCAAGCCCTGAAAATAATTAAAATTTATTTATTTCTGGTATTTGTTGGCAAAATTACTAATCAAAAATTTGAGACCATTGAATAAATTAGCTATATTTTATCAAATGTACCAAAAGAATAACTTATGGCTGCCAGTAAATTTATGTCAAATTTTCAGAAGACCAGTTTTATAAGAAAAGATAGCTAAAGTGATCTAGCTAAAAGTATGATAGAGTATAACATGTTTTTCTTTGTCAACGATTCTTTTATTTCTAAGGGGTACATTTTTCAAACAGCAAAATTCACCCTCTTATTAGAAGAGGAAAAAAATGTATTCATATCAGAAAGACGTAAGTGGTATTTTTTTCCCTCCTTTTCACTACTTAAAGGTGGAATGAAAATAACATTTAGGCCTACTCACTTCTTTGCCTGTTTATCTTTGTCATTCTGCCAATACTTTATTACATAAAGATTAATGAAAATAAATTTGTAAAATGCAACCTAGAAGATATATGTAAGGAAACAAAGGTAAAAACTAGTACTAGCAGAGGTTTTCAAAGCATCCAGAAAACTAAAGTTAGAAGAGCAATTTCCCTTTCTTATTTTCCATTTAAAATAGTAGTTCCCAGGAATTCAAACAAACACTTTAGAAAAATTTAAGTTTAAATTAAAAGGCATTATTTTGCAAATATAATTGTATTTTTAAAATGTTTTCTGAATCTCTCACTAACGTCTAACCCTATATTCCAAATGAATCAGTCATTCGATTTCTATCCATCATCCATCCAACCTCCTAGCCATTCAATAACAGCTCAGAAAATTTTGTATTTCACCTTCATTTTCATTTTAAAGTTTAACTGAAATCTGAGAGACAGTTTTATAACTTCAATAATTATTTAAAGGAATGTATGCTAAGAGACTAAGATTGCAACCATATTTCGCTATGAAACTTTAGGCAGTTCCCTGTCTCTTTAGTAAAATTCCATTGACACCTCAAAGTGTAGTAAAGTATACAGAGCATAGTAATAAGTTCTGATATTTTGAATGACCCTTGTTAAAGTTTACTGAGCATAGTCAAATTTCTAATTAGATATCCAGTTTATGTTACAGAGAAAGAAAATGTCAATGATGTGGGCAATTTCAAAAATAAATTTATGAGTGATTGAGATCTAAAAGGAAGTTGATTATCCAAATTTCTTTCCTTGCTTTTGTTTATTTTATAAGATTTTTGCAGCTGAAAGGGATCTTGTGGCTAATTTGTTTCCCACACTAATTTTATAGATGATCAAAAGCTAGCCTCTAAAAAAGCATTTAATTCTATATGTCACCGAGAATTTTAAAGCAGAACCAATGCTCTATGGCATTTAAAAACATAATCTCTCACACTCTATTTTCCATGGGAAATTTAATATAGTTAAAAAAAATAATACAAACAGAAGTTTAAAGTATTTTTTTTCCTTTTATCCCCCTTATTCTGGTTTATGTTTATATTTATGGTTAATTTGCCCATTCATTTGTTTTGTTTATTTAAATGTTTATTTATTTTTTTGGAGGTTTGGTTTTCTCCTGAAGGCTTTATAAATGAGGCACAATTAGGAAACAGTCCTACAAAGAGCTTTCGTCAAAATTAAATTCATTTGGAAAAGTGAGTAAATAAATTAATGACAAAATCAACCAACTGGTGGTTTAGGAAACCAGTTTTCTGGTTCACATTGTCACTACACAGCCATATGACTTGTGTATGTGGCTTTCCAATTAAATGAAAATGTAAAAGAACATCAATATGTTCCCTTCTAGGTCACAATTCTCTGATTCTATGAAAATAGAAACAGATATGAGTCACTGCTCTGGAAACACATTTTTATAAAACAAAACTTAGTCACTCTCCCACCAAAGATTAATCTAGGTTTTTCCTAATTTCCTAAGTAAAGAATGAAGTCAGATGTTATTAATATTAATATAAGAGATATTCAATACCAGAATAAAAGTGTGCATTCAACCAACCTTTTAAGCTCTCTCTTCTTGGTTCTCTAACTTTCTTTTGTGAAAACAGAAGTTTCTGCTTTAAAACAGAATAGTTATTTTAATAATATATAAAAAATACCATATATCTGAAATACATTTAATAAAGACAAATAAACACAAAACTTACAAAAAAACATTGTTTATTTCAACTCTTTATTCAAAATACATGTTGAATACATAAAGTTAGAACAATGCCATTGAGAATTTTCTACATACTTTCATAGCATGGATTTAACATCAGAAAGAAATGATATTGACTACAGGTTTGATTACTATCTAAGAAAAAAAATAAGCATAACTTTATTTTGGTAGACTCTGAAAATTAGTTTCATTTTTTTCCCATTAAAAAATTATATTTCTCTTTTAAAAATTGTGACTTTACATTCTTCTTTGCTTTTTTAAAAAAATTATTTAACCTTTAACACTGTATTTTAAAGGTTATATTTGTTCGTCATCAGTTATATTCCAGTTACTAATTTTTCATTAAAAAATTACTCCCAAACTTAATAGTTTAAAACAATAATTTTGTTATGCTCATGGGTTTCCATGATGTCTAGGTCCTCAGCTGGAAAGACCCAAAGTCTATGAGTGACTCAACAGCTAGCGACTAGAATTATCTGGAGAGAGAGAGAGAGAAAGAGAGAGAGAGAGACACTACAATGCTTTTTATGAGCCTGCCTCAGAAGAAGTTGTACTCCACTACATATATCATACTCTGTAGAAGCAGCATAATCTTTCCCAGAATCAAAGGAAGAGGGCACAGAGTAATATCCAGATTTCTATCCTATAGGGCTTTATCACCTCAAGATTTCACAATGAAAAAAAGAAAATAAAAAAAGGGAAACAAAGATGTCCAAGATGAGCTTATATGAGTTATCATTTTGATTGTTGAAATAAATATTTACATATTAATCACTCTGTGAAGGTTCTTAGCAAAAAAAAATTAATTTTTAATTATGAATTTCTTAATGTATTTTTAGCAAAAATCTATGAAATATTTTAGAAAATGCTGTAATATCGAATTGCATTTGAGAAAATGCTCTTTATCATATCTGCACCTACTCACGTATGCTTTTAATCATATCTACACCTAATCACTTAAATAATGCTTTGCTGAAAATCTGCTTCAAATATTATCTAACAGAACATTTTGATATTTTAGCCTTTTTGGTTTATTTTTACACTTTTTTTTGTTAATTAAGAAAGACCAAGGAATGGCTCATTCTTGACCACCCAGGTTATAAAATTACATCACAGACAGCTGTTAAATTTTTAAAACAAAAAACATAACTCTGTGTTCTGAACAGTTCAACCCCAAGAAAAATTGTTGGATCTCTCAAGTTTCTTCCAGTTTCTTTATTTTTGTGTGAGGAGATTTTAGAAAGATATGGCATGCTGACATTTAAGATCAAAATACTATAAATTTGCTAATGCAATGTTTCCTCATTGTTGGTTGGAACAGAGTGATGGAGAAAGATGAAGGAATGATTGTACAATTCTTCCATTATTTGCTCTATGTAGAGGAAAATACCTGTACATATTCTCTTTTATATCCGTATTTCAAAAAGACACTTTTAAATCAATTTATTTTATGGCTTTCTTACTGTATTATGTGTAACTATTTTTTTTTTTAATTTGGAAAAATAAAAAATCTCAGCTGAGAGAATCATGGCATTTGCAGGGTGGGGCATGGGAGTAAACAATGTAATCTTGTAATGTTTCTATTTTGCCTTGGTTGTCAAATTCAATGTCCAATTTCAATCATATCAAACATCTGACAGCTGTACCCTCCTCACTAACTCTTTTCACTGTAATGTTTTACTCTTTAATTTGTAAGTACTTTTAGTAGATAAAAAGGTACAGCAAAATATTTATATAAATATAATAATAATAAAAATGTCTCTAATTCCTTCAAAACCATGTAAATGAAGATGAGAGACATATTTATTCAAAGGAATTATCTTTAGATATTTAATTCTGAGCCAGAGTATGGTAAGTAGAATCCTTTGGGTTGTACTGATGAACCAGTCTCCTGAAAAAGCTGAAAGATACATCCTAAGGACGCATTAAAGCACAGGGTTAAATGACCTAACCAGCTAAAGAGTAAAAGCCACACATCAACATTAAATGAGTTGGAAGAAGTAAAGAAGGGAAGTTATACTCTTGGGACAAAGGGAAAGAGCAGCAAAGAGCAATTCAATCCATATGTAGTAGTAAGGACTTCTATGATCTTTCCCATGAGAAGAACTATGGTTAACTCTTTGATGAGTTTGTATAGATTCAAAGAAAGTTACCCCCATTTCAACTCACAAATGGTTCTTGTACTGCCTAACACTCTTTAACTGGTGGTACTTATTACCAAATCCTATATATGTCTCTAAAATACAATTGTTCCTATGAATGTAACATATAAGTCTGAATCAAGATAACTTTGAGACAGGAGATTGAGTTAATTTAGGTATATGAGAACTCTAGAGTATTTCTTAGAGGGTTGAAAAGAGGTTGGCCATGGAAGAAAGAGAAAAGAGAAAAAAAAGAAGACATGAAGGAAAAGGTAATGTTTACGCAGTACATATAGAATACTGAGAAGAGTATGAGCATTATATTCTTGGAAACTGTTAATGGTGTCACTTAAATTAATTAAATCTTGCCTACCTGTGATAAAACTTACCTCATCATCATGTATTGTTTTCACCACTTAGGATATTAGTAATTATGTTCACAAATGAGAATGACTCTGATTTTTTTTTTTTACCATATTATTCTTATACAGTTTGATCACTAAACACATATTATGAGCTTGGGAACTTTCTAGTTCATGAAAGGAGTCTGTATAGACAGAGTTGATCTGTTCTTGTGAGTTTTGGTATAAATCAACTGGATCTGAGAGAACTAAAGACAAAACTGGTTATAGGGCCATTCATTCTGGTCTATTAAGCAAGAGAGTCAGCAGAAAAATATGCAAATATGAAAGAAAATGACATAATCTTAAGAATTTTAATAATATTAATGATTAAATGAAATCATGTAAGTTTGTTATCCTTTATGTTTTTCTACTATGCAAATATCAGTGGCTTTTTTTGAATGATTTAACCAAACATAAACATTGCATCTAGATAGTTCTCATCAACAATGTGATTTTGAAGTTTGCTAAGAGTTTACCATATGCAATCTTTAATCGAAAGCATTAAAATGCAGCAAATGTTTTAAGTCAAACTTTCTGGTTTGGGATTTTCTTGATCCATTGCCTTTATTAAACTTGAAATGCTTTTAACTTTCAGATGGTACTACTTTTAGTCATATTTATTAAACAGATTTTTTCCTTTTAAGAGAAAACATATTTTTTTATAGAGAAGGGAAGAAATGAAAGATCTTTCCTTAAGTCATGTTAGAACTTAAGATAAGAAGGTTTGTGGAAAAGAATATTAAAGTAGAAAGTGTTAAGATTTCTTATATTTTGTCAGTTAGAAATTTCTTAATAAAAACAAACTTTTTGACATTATCCATGGAAACCTAAATTTTGTCTACTAATATTAATAATTCTGGATGACAAAGAAAACTTTGAGAAAGCATCACGGTATTTTTTTGAAATTTATCTTTTTCTGTAAACACAATCAGTAACTATACAATTCTAAGAAGTTACCTTTACAATATGTTAAAGCATTAGGATCAAATGAGCATTGCAATATTCAAATATTTGGAAGCATTTTCTCATTGCTTGTCAAATTGTAACTAAGATTTTGTCACTGTATAACTTTGATATCATTAATATGAAGAATTCATAATCTGAATTGTTTTAAATAGCATTTTAGATTTTACAAGTATTTTCAAATCATTTTTGATCCTCTCTAATGTATCTGGAGTAGTTATATGTGACTATATGTTATACAGGCATTCACTAATGCCATTTGACAAATGAAGAAAATAAAGCAGAGAAAAGTTAAATCACACAGTAAGTGACAATGTTGAAACCAGTATCAACATGTATCTTTAAATTCAGTAATTCCTATAAGACATAAAGTAATGGCATTCAACTATAATGGCATGCAGAGCCAGAAAGGGAAATATTATAGTAATAATAGAAATAGACATTAGTAAAATTTGTGTTCTGTGTTTTACACATCATATCTTATTTCATGCTCATAACAACTTTGTGAGAGAGAAAAACTTATTATCAATTATCATATGGCAATTCTAAAATGTTAATTAATTTGCCTAAGGTCATAAAGCCAATTATTTTAGTTGTATGATATAAAATTTTCAATTCCAAAACAAAAGAAAGACTCTTTTAAAATTTAATAGGAGATGCTGTTAAAAGCTACAAGTTTTAATACTATATTAACATGTATCAGTTTATCTGAGTTTTGAAACCCATTCATTTAAAATAGATATTCAGTTACAAATAGGTTTTATATCCTTGATAGTTATCCATTTTTGACAGTTTGGGAAATAAAGGAAAAAGGTAAGAACAACATTCTAGAATTTATAAAAGCAATATCAAGAGCAGCTGGTTCTTAGTTTTCTCCTGGCCAATGCATATTTAAATTAGTTCTATTTTCCTTATGAAAAGTTACCAGTAAGGTCTTCCTGAACTGCCAGCCACAGCTATTACTTTGTCCTATAAAATTAGAAAACAGAACAAAAAGAAAGGAAAAGTTAATATATCCTGTGATATGGAATATCATTGCTTTGAACATTTTAAGACAAAATTTATGTGGAACCAGATTAATTTTAAGAAACTCCATGTGGGTTCTGTTTGTTGTTTTGAATTGCTTTAATAGTAAACTTGCATTATTTATGTTTATTAATATTTAGAATACACTCTGCAAGGATGATTTTCATCTGAATTATAATTAGTCTCAGCTGATGAATGCAATAAAATGATTATAAACAACTTTGTGAGATCATTATCAGTGTCATGGGAGAAAATGTTAAAACACTGCTTCAACGTTTTACCTTCAAAGATCCCTTGAAATGAGCTTCAACCCATTTAAAATCTTACATAGAGTATAAAAATGCATTTCCTTCCTCACACAGTTACTGAACTTCACATACTGGTTCACTTTTCCAAAATCCAACTTATATTTCTTTTGTCTAAAATCTTCAAGCATGGTGTTTGTTATACATTTCTATATTTAAAGATTTATTCTTTGTGATATATTCAGAAATTACAGTGTCATGAAAAGGACCACAGAAATATCATTGATAAACTTATACAGAGAAAACAATACTAGCTGTCTGGCAAATTTCCTTTAATTAGGATACATAATGATTTGTGTGTTGGTGTGGTATATGTATGGCATATGCACTTTTCAATATTTGCTTATTATATATAATATCTTGAGTTATTTTTCCCTCAGCTAAATAATAATATAAAACTTAATCCTAAGTTTATTACAGTTTATTTAGTTTTTAAAACATGTTTTTTTTTCACTAACTAAATAATGCAAATGCACCATAGTGAAGTTCACCACTTTGCTGCGGTACCTTTAAGTGCTGTTTTAAACTTGTCAGTGTGATGAATAATAACATAATAATAAGACTTGTCTGAATATTTCCTCTGCCAAGATAAAGATGATTTTTAATCCAAGCTTATATAGAATTTTTAGAGTTTCCTGTATATGTTGTAAAGTTATAGTCCATAAAAGTCTTATCTATTTACATGAATACTAGTATATGAGAGTACCTGCCTTAAGAATACTAAATATTGTCAGTAATAATATTTACACATTTAATATATTATTTTTCCATTTTATAATTAATGTATTTTCTTCAGGTATCTGTATGAAGAATTTTCTTTTTATTCCAAATAACCATTTATAATTTTTCCAAATATTTTAAAAACAAATTACTTACAAATGTTTTTCTTTTCTAAGAATAACTTTTTCTGAATTTTATCTTAATGTATTTTTGTTCCTGCTATTAAAAAAAAGTCACATAGTGGAACAATTTTTTGATATTTTATAGCATTAGCAGCATTAAATATATATTTTCTTGTTTTATTACTTTAGTCAAATGCATAATTTACATTTCTATTCTTTTTATTAATAAAAATATGTACATCTTTTCAGTATAACTTTTGTGGCAGTCCTTTGGTTTTGATAAGTTGTATTCTTGCATTTTGTATTTCCTAAATGTTCAATAATTTTAGTCAACCAATAGTGCCTATTTGAGATCATTTATATTTTCAAGCATTTGATTAATCTTTGCTGATACATATCTGAAACTAAAAATAATTATGATCAACGTAAATGGCATGCACAATTAGCTCTATGGAAATTTTCACACAAAATTATAATTTTGCTTTAAATTTTTTCCGGATATTGTTTGTCAATAAGTGCAACTTTAATTATTTTATTTACATTATATATTGCCTTTTTTCACTAAATATTGATTTCCTTCTTGATACATTCATTGCAACATATTCTCCTCTGGTTTCTTATTTTTAGCCAAATCTTTATTCATACTTTATGATAAAATCCTAGATGTATGTATATCTTCTGTCTCTGTCTGTCTGTCTGTCTGTCTTTTCCTCCCTCCTTCCCTCCCTTTCTCTTTCTCTCTGCTACCTAAATTTATCTTATCCAGTAGTACTATGGTATAATTTCCAATACAACCTGTATGCAGATGACACCCAAATTTATATCTTTAGTTTTGATCTCTATTGAGCTTCTCAAATATACTTGATATCTTTAGTGGGATTATTGATCAGCGAGCTCTAATTTACAGGTCCAGAAGATAATTCTTTGTTCAACCTAAATGTTATCCTTGATTCCATCCTCCTTTCTCCCTACCCACATTCTGACCAGCAACATTATACTGTCAGTTCAACCACAAAATATTTACCCAGTCTGCCTGCATATATCCTTCTAATGTTCCTTTTTTAGCTATTACAGTTGATCTTGAATCCAGTCTCCATTATCTCTTTCGGGCACCTCTGGAAAATTCTCCTATATGATATCCCAGCTTTCCCTTATCTAGATTTTTTATTTTTTTTTTCTCAGATCATCCCTACGAAACATCCTCCAATGGTTTCGCATAAATCCAAATGTTTTGTTTTGGCCCACTCTCCCTATATCTGGTTCCCCGTTTATCTTCCTTCATCTTCTAACATTCTCTTCTTTATTCTCTCTTCATTGACCTCAGGGTGTTTTCATTTTATAATCTCTCCACTAGGAGAGTTCTTTCCCTCATCTTCACATACTTGGCTCTTTCTCCATACTGTCTCAACAAAACTGTCCTTTTCTCAGAGAGGACATAAGTTTACCTTTCCTAATTCTGCATCTCTAGCATTTTGCTTATAAATATTATCAAGATTAGAAATAATTAGTATTAATTTTATCTCCATTAAAACATTATTTCAGAAAGAGTGGAATTTGTCATATTTGCACATTAGTATACCACTGTCAAAAAAAAAGTGTCATCTCTAACATGAAAACCTACTTTACTCTTATTATGAATTAAAGGTAAGAGATTCAGTACCTGATGATATTCTTTATATTATTTGAGGCTATTTGCTTTAATTTGAAACTAATATTAAGATTCCAACTTTTGACTACTTTTACCCAATATTATTTTGCCTAATCTTTCATTTTCAACTTTTTTTGCCTAGTTTTTAATTTTCAACCTCATTTTTAAGGTATCTATTGCAATCAGCATGTAATTAGATTTTGTTTTATAAGACAATGGTAAGACTTTCTGTTTTAGTAGATAAGTTTAAACCAATTATGTTTATTATCATAACTGACAACTTCTATCATATTTCTCCATGCTTTCATTTTTTAATAACTTCTTGTTGATAGCTTTTTTTCTTCAGTTGTCTTAGCAATTCAAAGATACTAGCTTTAATTTACTTCTACATGTGTTTAAAAGTTTTTATTCATTATCGTGCATATCGTTTTATGGTTATCAAAACTCTAAATGTAAAGTTATATTTTGAATCTCTTACAGAAAAGATGAGAGCATTAGAATGTTTTCTTCACCTTGAGCCTTTAGCAGTTATTCTTAGTGAAATCTGCAATTTCCAAAGGTATTACTATTACTCTTTTTAAAATTTTATTATTTGTTTCTGTAATTATTATTTATTCTTTCATTATTTACCACATAGAACTATTTTCTACTTCCTTTTGCAGCATCTTAAAGCCTTAGAAAAGCTTTAAACTGCTCGCCAATTCTCATATTTTTCTTTCAAATATGTAATTCCAATATATACTATACTTAAAATAATTGAATATTGATTGTGAAAGTATTAATAACTTTTTTCTAGATATTTAATGTAAAATATAAAACTAAAATTCCAACCCACGATGATAGATGGGTGAGGTTTTAATCAATATTTAATGCAATCTATGATCATTGGTTTGAAAAGGAAAATTAAAATTCTATTTTTTTCTTCTAAAATTGTTATAGGTTTATTTTTTATAATTATGGCTATGATTCATGGTAAGTAAACATATGTTTATATAGTGTTGAGGAAAGATCAAGTATCGTTTTATTCCTTATGTATATCATGTTGTTCCAGTATCAAGTGTTGGAAAGACTATCTTTCTCCATAGAATTACTTTGGCACTGACATTAAAATCAATTGTTTAGCTATGTGTGAGTATATTTCTGAACTTTCAATTTGATTTTATTAAAATATGCACTTTTGAAATTAGTACTCAAATATTTTTTAATTCTAGAAAGTTAAAATCTAATATAGCTTTTGAAATATTTTCCTCTGTCATTTCTTACATTCTTTTCTTTAGGAATTCCAACCTATTCTATACATTATAAAACCTGTCAATTTTTTTCTCCCTATTATTTCATATTTTGCGTATCTTTATTTCTTTATTCTTGATTATATTGAGATATTCTCCAATTATTTAATTTGTTTTTCTTAATAAAAAACTATATCTTTAATAAACTTTTAAAAATTTAATTAAATGTATACTTAATTTGTAGGATTTCTAATTATTTTTTTGACATATACTTACTCTTTTTTGCTTATTTCTAATTATATTTCATAATATTTTTGTGGCTGTAATTCATTCGTTTGCTTTATTTAACATTCTAAGTGTATTTATTTTGAAGTATTTTATATTGTCCTGTAAAATTAAATACACCAGAATGAAATTTAAGTTCTGAGAATAAATTTCCTAAATGTATTCGTAAGAATTAAATTTTTTCATGTTTCGGAATTACAATTTGTTAGTTCATTTTAAGTTCATTTGTTAGTTCATTTTAAATGATATATATGTGTGTGAATATACATATATATGTGTGTATATGTGTGTGTGTGTGTGTGTGTGTGTGTGTGTGTGTAAATCATGCATGCACACACATACACAGTTGACCTTTGAACAATGTGGGGATTAGGGATACCCACCTGCCATGCATTCAGCAATCCACATATAACTAGAATCAGCCCATCTAAGAAGTGACTGTTTATAAGTGGACACAAGCAGTTCAAACTTGTTGTTCAAAGATCAACTATATCTCATGTATATGTCTCATATATATCATTATAATATATGAGATATGTGTTATATAACTATTATATATAACATATATATTACAGTGATATATATGAGAAATATATATAATGATAAATATATTTTCACTCCTCTTTCCTTCCTTTTCTACATGTTTTGTGTTCGCTTTTTCTGGTCTAGTAGCTTTTCCCTGTACCTCTATTTGCCACTCCCTCTCCTGCCACTGTCTAGAATGACTTCGCATATGAGCTCTTACATTGAGGTTATATTGAAAATTAGCAATTTGGTCAGCAAATCATTTCCTGTATTGGATTTGTGTCTTTACTCACTTACCTGTACAGGTCCATAGTTTTTTGTTAAATTGTAGCACCAGCTAGCAGGGAAATAGGCTACTGAGCTTATTTCCTTGAATGGGAAAGCCCTATTCTAGTTCCAAAGGTCAAGCAGCCCAAGTGACAATGTCTGCCACTTCAGGTGGAATACTTTACCAGTGTTAACACTAGAGAAGCCTTATTCTCAGCCTGCTGCTTCCAGATCAAGAACCCAGCCAGTATATAGCTTCAACCATTTTGCATATTGCAAAAGACATTTATGCAGTGAGATGTACATAAATGTCTTTGTGACTGTGTTTTTACCAAGCCAGGGAAATTTACATGCTGCTTTGATCCCAGTATATTTTGTGATTTTACTTTTTTATCCCCTTCTTCATTATCATTAATAACAAACAAGTTAAAATTTAAATCAAAATGGCTGATAAAGCCAGTCAGCTGTTGAAAGCAAAAGATGATTTTGCCGGTTAAAGCAGTGATAGAATAAAACAAATGTGATTTTCAAAATATCAAATACAAATACATAATTCAACACTCAAGGTTTATACTTGAAATATTATCTTCTCCTCTTTATCTTGTTACTTCATTTACATAAAGAGTTTTCTTAAAAATGATTCCACATTTAGAAAAAGGCCTTGTTTACTTCTATGCTTCGCTTGTGATCATTATGAGGATTTTGTGCTCTCAGGATACATGTATCACCTTGGGTAGTCAAAAGAAAAGCTATATCAGACCTCATCTATGAATTTACATAATTAATTTTTAGTTCTATATATTTTATACCACACACTGTGTCACTGGATTAATGCTTTCAATAAAATCTATTTATTACCAGATATGCCCATGCAATTTGACATTTTACATATTGCAATTACTGTATTTATGTCATTTTTTTTCTAAGAAAAAAATGGACAAAAGAAAAGGAAAGAAGGAAGGAAGGAAGGAAGAAAGGAAGGAAGGAAGGAAGGAAGGAAGGAAGGAAGGAAGGAAGGAAGGAAGGAAAGAAAGAAGGAAGGAAGGAAGGAAGGAAGGAAGGAAGGAAGGAAAGAAGGAAGGAAGGAAAGAAGGAAGGAGGAAGAAAAGAAAGAAAAGAAAAGAAAAGAAAGAAAGAAAGAAAGAAAAAGAAAAAGAAAGAAAGAAAGAAAGAAAGAAAGAAAGAAAGAAAGAAAGAAAGAAAGAAAGAAAGAAAGAAAGAAAAGAAAGAAAGAAAGAAAGAAAGAAAGAAAAAGGAAAAGAAAGAAAGAAAGAAAGAAATTCTTCTATTTTTCTGATACAGCAGGATCAAGCCATTGGCAAATCAAGTATGCTGATTGTGAAAATGTAAAGTTTGTCTAGACCAAATTTATTATTCCAGAAAGAGATTTCTGCTTTCCTAGAATATAACAATGAATGTAGCCTTAAAGATTTTGTTTAGATCTTAACGTATAATGTTTATATATTTAATATGACTTAGCATACAGTTAACCATGGTAGAATTGATAATGTAGACTTAATGAGACACAAAAGTACCATAAAAAGGATGAACTTGTAGTTTAATTGTATAATAAGAGATTTTAATAGGGCTAGAAATGACACTATAGAGACATGATGTCAGCACAAAATCAAATCTAGGATTTCCCTTTGAAAAAATTTTTCTTATTCTTCTACCTGAGATTGGTACATATCAAAGTATCCCAAAGAGAAAAAACATAAAGAGCTTAAAAAACTAGTTACAGACTCTACAGAATAGTAAGTAGAACATCTTTATCCTCTTGCAATGGGTCCAGGAAGGAATAAGCCAATCCATCTTCAGCCACTGTGAGCAAGATAAACCAGAGGTCAAAACAAAAGAAATCTTGTGGATTTAAGGATTGTTTATCAGTTTCATTTTGTAGCTAGTAATTTGTTGCTTGTTATATACTATTTTCTGTTAAGTAAGCTTCATAATAAAACTCTATACCAAGAATGCTTATTATGTACTAGAAACTATGTACTTGGTACTGTGGACCTGGTTTAGTGACATAGATACTCCCAGTGTAGCCACATACCACACAAATAGTGGTGTATTTATGAGGATCATAACCTGGGCCCTTGGTTGCAGAAATAGTCAACATGGAAGTTACACATTTGATTAATCCTCACTTTTATAAATTCTATAGTTCATTGTATACTTGCAAAATATTTGGAATTTAAATTACTTTAAAAAACAAACATGATTTTGAGTATTGTACCTAGAAAATGATTACAATCAAAGTGCTTTAAAAATATTTTTTTCTGCTTTCAAATAACCACATACTTTAAAAATCATTTAAATTCTACCCATCCTTTAATAAATGTATCAAAATAAATTTTCTGTTTGAAGTCTCACTACCTCAGCTTCGAGTAATCTTTCCTTCCTCTTGATTCCTACAGACCTCATTTATTATTTGTTTCATTAAAATAATATTCAGGATGTACTGCATTATATTATTAGTTATTCTGGATCTTACCTTTTGTTCAGCTTAACTGTAAGCTTTATTAGGATAGAGAATACAGTTTATTTCAATTTATATCTCTAAACGTTAATGTGGTATATTCATTTGGCCAGTGAAGGTGCTCAATATATGTGTTTAAAGTAGGTAATATTTCATTAATATTTTATTACTTTTAAGATTATTTAATCACAGATTTGATAATTAAAAATATTTCTTCTGTTCATCTGTAGAATATGTGAAATAGAAATTTTTAAATGTTCTCAATATACATTTTCACTTAACTGGGGTTGGTTTCATTTGTTTGATAAAGGTTCTCAATCCACAAAAGACACATTTGAACTTGGTTTTAAATTGAAACTTCTATAAATAATATTGCAATGTAAAACCCAAAATCTTTTGCATCTTTAATTTGTACTCATCTTGAAATAAAGGAGATGAAATATTTCTTTCTACTGATCCGAAGTATTGGCTAAGTATATCAAAGATCTTTAATTTTGTAGTTCAGAGTTACCTAAAATGGCTAGAAGCCCTATTCTCTTTAACGAACTGATCTCTAAGTCAATTGGCTTTATAGATATCTTTTACTGTATATATGCACCTCAGTCCATTGGAGAAATAAGATATCATTGTCAGTAATACCAGAAAAGAATATTCTCCTCAACTAAATTTATACCTCCCAGAATTCACTAAGTTTTGAACAGAGAAGTTTTAGAAGATGAATAACTAGGAAGACAATGTTATTGCATCAGCATCCTACACGTTCTTAAAATCAATCTTGAATTCAAATTGCCATAAATATACTATAATCACCCTGTGTTCCCCTTTCCTTTTAGATTTGGTGTTCACATATCAACAGATTGACCTCCTCAAAGATTTTATGAATTAGTTAGCTGTAACACAAATACTGTTAAGAGACAGCATCTCTTAGCCCTCCTTTGAGTTGTTGTCATCATGCTGGCCTGTAGGATATAAGTAAAAGTGTTCTGTGTCTATCATGGGAAGTGTTCCTAAAGACGAGCTGGGGAGAGGATTATCTTTCCTTTGTTTTTTCCTTCTTCATACTAGCAAAAATACCATTATCATGGCTGAAGCTTTTACCAGGAGGCACATACAGAGAATAATAGAGTAGCAAGAAAGAAGCCACTGAGATTTTTACACGAGATAGAAGGAAATATCTAAGTTATTAGACTTTCTGAAATTCATACATGAACTTTACCCAAATGATATGCTTCTGAATTCCCAATACCAACACATACTGATTCCTCAATAAATAACCATAAAATGAATAATACTACAATACTTCATTGGGTTACCAAATTGTGTTGTAGTGTCTTCTATAAAGAGTTACTGACTAAAAACTCTTATTTGTAATTTCACTCTTCCTTTTTCTTTCTTATTATTTGCTTATATCTAGAGAAGACATCTATTCCCAAGAGAAGAGTTAGATAATAAATAGGGTTGATCACTCTTTCTTGATTATAAACCCTCATTTTTTACGTGGTCATCATAGAAAAAGAAATTACCCAGATATAAAGATAACATTTATCTTGCCACAATAGCATAGTCAGAGTCTAAAGTTACACATTTATAGTCCATGTTCTTATTCCTATAATTTTTCATTAGAACTAGTTCCAAGACTCCTATGTTTTTAAGGAACTGAAAAAAAAATAGCTGTATTTGGAGACACACACACACACACACACACACACACACACACACACACACACTCACATATATTTCCCATGGTTTTTGTATAAATCCAGAAGAGACTCTCAAAGCTCTCCAATGATGATCTATCACTAATAAAAATATTTCAGCATTGGAGCCCAGAAGATTAAGAACAACTCCTTCTTAGCTTTCTAAAGGTATTCTTAGGTAACATTAATCTAAGAAGAAAGGTATCACAAATACATTATGCATTTTGAATTCAAGGAAAGCCAACCTTAAGGACGAAATACCATACATATTATAGTAATAACATTTGATAAGAAACAGATGAATTTAGATGAATTCAACTACCCAAAGAAAGTTTATAGAGGCACAACATGAAAAGTCAATACCAACACAAAAATCTTGTAGAATGTTGTTTTCTATTATGTTAAGACAGAGTTGTTTACTTTAAATAGAGATAAAAGAAGCATCATAAATGAAAACAAGCACAGTGTCCTGAACAACTGTACAAAAAAAAAAAAAATGACCTCACACTTTAAGACAATTTACATGTACTAAAATAAAAGGCCTCCCAAGTTTTGGCCTCTAATGAATAGAATGTTCTTGGCTGTTTTGAGGTAGAATTTTGACCACTGTTTCTGTTTTTGTTCTGCATCCCGAGCAAGTCAAAGCCACATGAGCTCCTTAAGCATCTGGCAGGCAGGTTGCCTAAGCTTCTTTATCTGGATTCACTATCACCTCATGAATTGATATTGGAATATCCACACAATGGGAATATCCACACACAACTCCAAAGTGCCATTAGAAGAGCCCAATATTTCTTAAAAATGTCAAGAAAACTGTTGTTGGCATTATTGTAACTTTAAAAACCCCAGCTTACCCTGCTGGAGGTTAGAAAAAGTAAAGGCTTAAGTGAATGCATACACAGAGAGTCTATAAACAGATAATATACCAAAATCTAAAATATCAAGCAAAATAATTTTAATAATTACCCCTTACTTTGGGAAGATGTTGATAATAAAGCCATGTTTCGCTGAATTATAAAATTATATTTTTGACCTCTTTTACCACATATCTGATGGTGACAGAAAGAAATCTAACTATAGAAGGTGAACATACAGTGTAAAAAAAAAAAAATATATATATATATATATATATATATATGCCTATCAGTTAATTAAAGTGAATAAAATTTCATCATTATATGTTTTTTGAATTATATTCTATATAATCTATGGTTTCAGTGTACAGCTGAAACTCATTGGATTTCGTTAACCAATGTCACCATTAAAAATAAATTAATTAATTTAATTAAATAAAATAAATTTAAAAAATAAAAATAAAAACTGTAGAAACTTAAAAATATATATATTTTATTTGAACTTATAGGATTTATGAATTAAAGATAATATTAAATAAAATTATAAAACATCTAAGAAATAATAGTTAATTTTGACAATGAACCTTTTCTAATAAAGTTCATGTTAGAGCTGTAAGAGAAGCTGCCTTTAGAAAAATAATCACTCAAAGCTGAGAATGTTTTTTTTTAGAGTTTCAAAATGTCCCCCTTTCTTTTACTAGCTCCTTTCTCCTTTAGTTTCATAGTCTTTCTGGCCTCTGAGTTGAGCCAGATCCTTGGACTTCTTTTTTATCCCCATACAATGTTTGCCTTTGATTCTGATGATTCAGAAGGTGGCTCGGTTCTTTGTGCTCACTAATCTTTATTTGTTTTGATATATAAAATGGATAAATATTTATGTAAAGTCTACTTTTCTAGAATCTAATGAAGTGATATACTAAAGTTAGTTATTATTCATGCTATTACCAGAATAAAATATGTAAAGCAAGAGCAGGTTAACATCATAATTTATTTAAAAGGATATAAAAGTGATTTACGTACTTCTATTGTGAGTTGGAAACCAAGGTGGAAATGGGTCAGAAGGAAATAGAAATGGGGGAACTTATGTAAAGGTTAGGCAAACAGTGTTTAAGAGACAGTGAGGAAATTAGCCTTCCTTGGAGTAGAAAGGTTTTTCATTAGAGAGAAGTGAGAGAAAATATGAAAAAACTGAGTAAGAATGTATAGGCTACCTCTATTAAATTAAGGTATTTGTTTTTTCCCCCATAGTTTAGATAATAAGGTTCTTCAAAACTTTCTGAACAGGAAATTAGATGTAAAACAGAATTTTAATATTATAGTGATGTGTATATTAGAGTTTAGAAGTAAGCGTATAGTGTGAGGTTCAGACATGAGATGAGAAATCAGAATGGGAATGACAGTCCTAAGATTAAAAAGTAAGAAATCAATCTGAATAACTGAGTGTAGAAAGATTAACAAGGCTGGAGAGTGATCAGATGTGAAGGTAAATGTGTTCCATATTGTCAATCATAGATAACAGGTGAGTAACAATTGTTATTAGTAAAAAATTATGAGAACAGTTTGTGCTGTCTTGATGGAGAAAGATAATAAATCCTAAATTTGAGGTAGTGGTGGGAACACTAATTGGAAATGTCCAACATGAAGGTAAAAAGTTGGAAGTAGAACTTGGAGGAGAAATTACAATATATTTGCTTGTTAACCATATAGAAGTGACACTTGAGGTCAAGGAAATAAATTTGTTGAGAAAACACAAGATAGAACCAAAGGCAAAAATCTAGGCAAAGTTAAACTATGCTTCCTCTTCTGTGTTGCGGGATTAAAGGGTTAAAACTTTTTAACATATGGTCAATGGTCTTCCTAGATGAAAAGCATCTGTCAATTAAAAGTCTTTTCTTCTACCACAGGTTAGTCCTTTCAAATGCAAGCAATGAATTTATTTAAATGAATTACAAAGAAACCACCTTTTAAGATAGAAGTCAATAGTATATTAAGGTATTAGTTTCAAAGGATTTCTTCTTTTCCCTTAAACATAATATCATTATTTTCTCAAATACAATACATGGTATCATTAAAATGTTCAAAATTAAAAATTTCACATCTATCCACAGAAAAAAGCATCATTTTTCTTTGTTTAAAAATATGAGAGGTTTAATGTTAGTGCATTTTTCTCCATGAAGACTTTCACTATTTAAACTAGTCAAGGGAATAGGGAAGGCATAGTCACTGAAAATATAGTGGAAAATTATTGTTTATATTTTTTACCAAAATTTTTTTCTCTTCTTTCATCTCACAGTAAACTAATATGACTAGCCAGTATTTGCAAGGCAAGAAAATAGATTTTTGTAAATGATGAAGAAAAAACTAGGCTTAGAAGCCTAGCTCATATTACATTATTGGGGATAACTTTTTTAACTTTTAGACGATAAAAAATAAAACAAAACAAAAAACATTGTTCTTCAAAATGGAGACAGCAACTGAATCAGGCAATCCTGAAGTTCTCATTATTCTTAAGAAGAAACCAGGAACGATATAACTAGGCAGAAATAAAGATTTAATGTATACCTATGACATTTCACAGTTTAAAGCGGTCAACCATTACTCTGTCACAACGCAACAGCATCCAATCAACGAGAACTCTCAATTTGGCAAAAGAATAAGCTCCTCGCTTTTTGTAGGCTGCACCTAATCAAAATTTGCCAAACGTAGGCCACATCTCTCTGTTATTCGTTTAGGGTCCTACATATTTGAGGGGTTCTATCAAGTTAACAAACATGGATTGGCTACATTTTTACACAATACCCAATTGAAGCTGGAGGATGCAAAGACAATTTAGACATGCTTCCTAAGTTATGTATGACAGATGGAAAAGATGTAGACTAAGAACACTAACTACACCCAGTGTCTTTCCAGATCCTTCCCAACCCACTCTGCATTAATGCAATCTTCAATTAAACTGAGTAGGATGGAAGAGATATTGACCAGAGTCCAAGTGACTTCTCATAGCTTAAAACAATCAGAATAGAAAACTGTCCACACTTCCCAATGCACTTTTTATAGTGGACAGGGTCATATGTCAGGAGCTTAAGACTTGAAAAAGTTTAAGAAAAAATGTGAGTAGTGCATGTGATGAAAAAATGGGGTAAGGTGGGAGCTGTAATCATATAAACTAACATAATGTCAGTAAAGAATATACGTGTATGGTAAGGTAAAAATTATAGCATATTATATAAATGTAGGAAGTTAAAAATGTCTGTGAGTTTTTTTTTTTTTTTTTAATTAGGGAAGATTTAGATTCACAGTGAAATTGGAGGTAAGGTACAGGGATTTGTCATATATCCACTGCTTGTACAAATGCATACCCTACCCCATTATCAACATCCCCCAGCAGAGTGATATACTTATTATAATTGATAAACCTACATTGACATTTTATAATCACCCAAATTCCATAGTTTACATTTTGGCTCACTCTTGGTGCTTACATGTTATGAGTTTGAATAAATGTATAACGACATATATCCATCATTATGGTACCAGAGTATTTTCACTACCCTAAAATTCCTGTGTTCTGCCTATTCATCCCCACCCCAGATACTTAAAAACTACTAATCTTTTTACTGTCTCTATAGTTTTGGCTTTTCCAGAGTGTCATATAGTTGAAATCATATATTATGTAACCTTTTCAAATTGCCTTTTTTACCTAGAAATATAGATTTAAGTTTCCTCCATGCCTTTTCATGGCTTGATAGATCATTTCTTTTAAATGCTGAATAATATTTCATTATTTGTATGTGCCATAGTTTATTTATCCACCCACCTACTGAAAGACATACTAGTTATTTCCAAGTTTGTGCAAATATGAAAAAAGCTGCTGTAAACATCTGTGTGCAGATTTTTGTTTAGACATAAGTTTTCAACTTCTTTGAGTAAATACCAAGGAACAGGATTGCTGGATCATATGCCAAATATATGTTTTAGTTTTATAAGAAATTACTACTAGACTGTCTTCTAAAGTGGCTGCACCATTTTGTATTCCCATCTGCAGTGAATGAGAATTCCAGTTGCTCCAAATACTCACCAGCATTTGGTGTTGTTAGTATTCTGGACTTTAGCCATTTGATAGGTGTATAGTAGTATCTTTTATTTCAATTTGCATATCCCCGACAATATATAATATGAAACATATTTTCATATACTTATTTGCCTTCTGCATCTCTTTTTTGGTTAGATGTCTATTAAGGTATGTGGTCTATTTTTTTTTTTAATTGGGTTGTTTGTTTTATCCCTTGTTGAGTTTTAAGAGTTTTTAAAAATATATTTTAGGTAACAATCCTTTATCAAATGTGTCTTTTACAAATGTTTTCTCCCATAACAGAAGATAAGTTTGTAGCTTATCTTCTCATTTTTTTGACATTGTCTTGCAGAGCAGAAGTTTTTATTTTAATTTATTTTAATTAAGTCCAACTTGTTAGTTATTTCTTTCATGGATAATGCCTTTGATAGCCTTATGATCCATTTTGTTAATTGTTGTGAAGGGTATAAGGTATGTATCTAGATTTATTTATTGATTTACATATGGATGTCCAGCTACTTCATCATCATTTGTTGAAAAACTATCTTTGCTCCATTTTATTGCCTTAGCTCCTTTGTTAAAGATCAGTTGATATTCATGTGGGTTTATTTATGGATTTTCTAGTATGTTCCACTGATCTGTTTTTCTAACCAATACCACACTGTCTTGATTATTGTAGATTTATATAGTAAGTCTTAAAGTCAGGTAATGTCAGTCCTCTGACTTTGTTCTCCTTCAAAATATAGTATTGGCTATGCTTGGTCTTTTTTGCCTCTCTATAAAAACTTTAGAATCAGTTTATTAATATGTTCAAAATAACTTTCTTGGATTTAGATTGCAATTGCATTGAATGTATAGATTAATTTCTTTCTAAAAGATGTCTTTTAACATTTCTTGCCAGGCGGGTCTACTGTAAACAAATTGCCTCAATTTTGGTTTGTCTGACAAAGTCTTTATTTCTCCTTCCATTTTGAATGATAATTTCATAGTGTACAAAATTCTAGGTTGGTAGGTTTTTTTTTAATCTCAACATTTTAAACATTTCATTTCACTTTTTTTGATTGCACTCTTTCTGAAGAGAACTCAGATATAATTGTTTTCTTTGTTCCTCTGTCGGCCATGTGCTAGCTTCTTTCAGAAGTTTTCTTTATCTTTGGTTTTCTATAGTTTAAATATAATATGCCTAGGTTTTTATTGGTTGTTTATTTTTTAAGCATTTATCCTGCATGGTGCTCTCTGAATTACCTGAATCTGTGGTTTTATTATTTGACATCATTTGGGAAAATTCTCAGTCATTGTCATTTCAGATACTTCTGTTTCCCCCTCTCTTTCTTCTTCTGCTATTCCCAGCATGTGAATGTTGCACATTTTGTGGTTATCTCACAGCACTTAGATCTTGTGTTTTTCTTTTTTCAGTCTTTATTCTCTTTGATTTTGGATTTTTGAAGATTCTGTTGATGTGTTCCCTAACTCAGAGATTCTTTCTTCATTCATATCCAGTCTACATATAAACCCATTAAGGCATTCTTCATTTCTATTACAATATTTTGTATCTGTTATTTGTTTTTGGTTCTTTCTTAGGATTTCCATCTCTCTGCTTACATTGCCCATCTGTTCTTACATGATGTCTACTTTAATCCACTAGACCCCATAGCATATTAATCATAGCTGTTTTAAATTCCCAGTCTAATAATTCCAACACCTCTGCCATGTCCAGTTCTGGTACTTGTCCTGTCCCTTCAAATTGTGTTTTGTGCCTTTTGGTATGCTTTGTATGTTTTTCTTGATAACAAGACATGATATACCAGGTAAAAGGAATTACTCTAAATAAATGTGGTGGTGATGTGTAAGAAAAGAAAAACTGTTCTATTGTTCTATGATTAGTGAGACTAAGTTATGGATGGTAAATTTCACAAGGATTTTTCATCTTTTGTTTTTGTTTGTTTGTTTGTGTGTTTTGTTTGTTTTCTCCCAGTTTAGGTGGGACAAAATGGCTAATGAGGACTGGAGTTGGATATTTCCCTTGCCCCAGGTCAGTTAGACTATAACAATACCCAGCAGCTTAGACTCTGGTTAACTAGTTTCCTCTGAGGGTAGGTCTTTTTAAGAAGAGCAGAGTGCTCTAGTGTATTTCAAAAAAGATTTTTCCATTTCTCCATAGGAAACATGAAAGGATTTTCTCTAATATTTACTGTAGAAACCTGGTCAAATTCCTGGAGATAAATCTCACAATTTGTAAGAGTTCCCATGTGATTGGGTCCCTCTAGAGACTTTAACTTTAGAATTGTCCACACTGAACCTCCAGCAATTCATCAATTATAATTTGTACTTACTTATTCTAGCACTGGTTCCCATGGCAAATTCTACTACTAGGTCTCTGCTTCAGTAAGCAACAACTTCCTATATTTGTGTGTCTGTCTCTCCAGCTTGGGGGAAGCAGTGTGGCCTGTATTCTCCCCTCTCTGACAGATTCAAGATTTGTTAATTTTCTAGTCTGTTCAGCTTTTTACTTATTCTTAAGATGGTGGTGACATCTAAGCTCCTTACATGGGGAACCCAAAACTGGAAGTTGGTATGTTTTTTACATCTTATGAATCATGTACAACATGATTCCATTATGATGATCTATCCTAATTCTCCTTACAAGCCTGATGTAATCATGCATTAACTACTATAATTTCTGACTGCTAAGAACTTGTTTCTATCCCTTTCTCAATAGGATTGTCCTTGGGCAAACCAGAGCTACCTCCCACCATCAAGCACCTAAACTCCGCAGCTAATAATTCACTGGGGCACAAAAGGTTGGCCTTTTAACCTCAAACTGAAACCAAACCTGTAGTTCAATTTGTGTTCCAGAGCCCCTTGTGGGTTTAGCCAAAGATGAACTTCAGCAGAGATTACATCCTTGCTTAGTATTTTTTCCCTCTTATCCAGCTTCTTTCACTTCCTTTCTTCCAGGAACACTCCCTCAATAAATACTTGCACAGAAATTCTCTTCTCAGACTCTGAGTAATGTCTAAAGTATATCCTCTAATTTATTCAAGATAAAACTTCAATAAAGTCAAACAATAAAATTCAAATACTTTGAGGATATGTCAGGCTTGCGTTTCTTCCAAAAGTGGCACCTGGCTAATGCTTGCCTTAGGACAACCTAGTTTTTACTCAAAGGCCAATAACATTACTCTAATTTACTAATCAGTAGTAGCCCTCTTTGTGATTTTTATGAATAGAATATATTCCTAAAGTGGTCCCTTGTTTTTGCTATCAACCAGGAAAACTGCCACCCATTTAATGGACTAAATCCATTACCTCTATGTCCAGGTAACATTATTTTCTCTACAAAAAAAAAAAAAAAAAAAGTCAAATGAGGAAAAACAGCATATTAAGTATGTGATTTTACTTCACCTGATAAGACCAGCAATGCATCTTTCAGACCTACCTTAGAGCTAAAACAGCTCTCCAGTCTATGATAGTATAATTTGCAATGTTATCAATTGCTCGCATCTATAGGATATCAATGTGTGGATGATATCATGTTGCACAGACTTCGTGAAGAGTAGGTAGCAACTATTTTAGAAACCTTGGTGAGAAAAATGAATACCGAATAATAGGGGGAAAAAAAACTTCAAAAACTTTCCACTTGGTCCATTGGGCTGGGTACATTGGCCTGGTATTAGCTTTCTACTGTTGCCATAACAAATTACTACAAATTTAGTGGCTTAAAAAATACAAACTTATTATCCTACAGTTATATAAGTCATAAATCTGATATGGTTCTCACCAGACTAAAATGAATGTATCATCATTTCTTTCCAGAGGCTCTTGGGGAAAATCCTGATATACTGGCATTTTTTAGGAGATTGGAAAAAAGTCAAGAATTGAAACACGTTGATACCCTGGTAACAGTATTTAGGAAAAAGGGGAAAAAAAAGTGTTAAGCACTTCAAGCAAAAACACGTTTATCTGGTGTGAGGAACACTAGTGTATAGCTGGAACACAGTGAGCACAGGGAGACTGGTAGGAAATTAGTTGGGGGTAGATGGGAACAAGATGTGCTTCTAGAGAATGTGAAGCATGATTTATATGAAATGGGAGGGGAGGAACATTAGAGGGATTTTGACAAACAAATGACATAGCCAAATATGATGTTCTTATAAAAAACATAAAATTATTTATAAAATTTATAAAATGAAATATGGGTACCTGAGAAATAATCTAAAAAATGACACATTTGTGTGTAAATAGTTGTGGATTAGACAATCAGGAAACAAGGTTTCTTGCCTGAATTTTGTAAATATTGTAATGAATAGAATGTGTGTGTGTGCAATCAAAAATAAGATTTATTAAAGAAGTCAGTTTCTCCCTAACCTGGTGTTGAAGCATCTGACATCTCTTTTTATCGTTCTCAGCTTATTTTAAAATTAATTTAAATGTATCTGTGGTTGTAATTTAGTGATTTGTTTCTAATAGCCTTGTACAAGAACGAGCAGATAATAACTCTGTCAAATAAATGCAATGATTTCTAAAGCATCGTTTCTATTCCCTTGACTCAAAGTACCTTCCTATTGAACTAACTTTATCTACAGCAAGTCTCCAGTGAGAGAAAATCCCCCAAATCTGAGCCACTTAGAACCTGATAATTTTCTGCACATGCAATATTTTAAAAGAATGTAACAAAAGTATATTTATTTTTAGTTCCAAACTGAGAGTTTGAGGAAAATTATAAAAATCTTCGGTCTATGTCTTTAGCATCTCACCCATACTTATTATTTATTTGACTTTGACTGAAAAATTTATAAAGATTTTAATATCAGGTTATAATAGATATAATTTTAAAGTTGAAAAATGCACCATCACATACAGCAAAAAACAGCTATATGAAATCAAGCTGTTACTTTAACAAACTAACCAAATATTATACGCTCACAGGAGTAGTGACCTTTTCAGGCTCCTCACCTTCAGAAAGTATCTTTTATAGCAGTGTTTTTATTATTTAACACTCTAAAACTATTCCAGTCTTCACTAATATAACCCTATTAATTATAGGACCACCTTACATTTATAGTACAATTAAAAATAAATGTTATACTGCACCAAATTCCTTTCTAAATGCTTTAAAAAATAAGGTAAATAATATAGATTTAAACATTTGCTGAGTACTAGTAACTTTTCTAAGTGCTAATCTATCCATTCCAACTGCAAAATCTTTGAGGGACCCACAATAGTAGCTGTTATTTCTTGTATGTCAGGCAGGACAGAGCCTCATCTCTTGGATATAGTAATCGCATAATGTCAGTTCAAAAGCAGCAACATTGAGAGAACAAGAGAGGTGACATTCCTTCTGAATACTGAACAATGCTTTTAGAGCACAAAAATGCTTTTTTGCAAGGAGAGAATTCCTATTGCCCACATTCCTCTTAGCTGAGTCTCTTTTAGCTGTATTTACACTAGAACTTTAATAAAGCTACTAGTATTGGAGCTTTGAAAAAACAACCTCCTATTGCCAATAACTCTTTTAAGTTGGCATGTTCCTTGAACTCCATTAAAAAGAAATATGAAAAAAATGTATAGCACTATTAATCTTATATCATCATTCCCAAAGGATAGTCCTGGACAATGATACTGATGTACAAAATCTAAAAGGCAGGTTTTAACTGCAGTTAATTTTAATACCTTATTTTCAATGTTTCTCTCTCTTCACTTTTATCTAGTGGACTTGAGCAATGAATTTCCAATAATGCTGTTTACTAATATCGCATAAAATTAACACCACAGAATCATTTATACGTTTTAACTATAGTTTGTTAGTAGTTTTACTGATTACAAATAAAGCTGTGAGGAACATTCACAGTGTTGAATTTTTTGTGGGTGAATAGTTTTCATTACTTTAAGTATCCAGGACTAGGAATGCTGAATTATATGACAAATGTATGTTTAGATTCATAAGAAATGGCCCAACATTTTTCAGAATTCCTAGAGTCAAAAGGTTCCTGTCCTTCAGGATTGCCCTGTGTTTAGTCCTCTGGCCAGAGAGACTAGCCTTTACTTAGCCCTCCACCCCCACTTTTGTTTGGTCTGTGCCTATTGACATTTCTGAATTATGAGCTGTTTTATTACCCAGGCCAGGATTTGTGTGTGTGTACATGCACATGTGTGCATGTGTGCATGTGTGACGTGTGTGTGTATGTATCACTAGGGCACGATCCACTGGGACATCTCTAGCCAATCCACCCTCTCCTCGCCACTTTTTAGTCTTATGATAGTTGCTTTACATATTTATTGTGTTCAGATGGAGTTTTAGTTGTAACTGGTGGAAAAGGTCAGGTGGAATGTGCTTGCTTCAACTTGACTAAAGCCAAAATCATCTACCACATTTATATGTAATTTCCATGCATCATGAAAAATCTCACTTATTTCAGAAAGTCATTCCTGTAATATTGAAACAAATTGGTTTTAGTCACTGCACACCTCAGTTTCTGAGAAGGAAACTTTCTAATGAACATATGTGTTCCAATTTGTCACATTATAAGAAGATTCTACATTAGCAGCTCTGAGCACTGCATGAGTATATCAAGGGCAGAATAGGAATCACTTTTAGAATGAAAACAAACTTCCACATGGCTGTCTTTTTTCAGCTCTGTGCAAATTCACAATTTAAAATTCCATTTAATTGAAATGGGAAAGTGCCAGCCTCTCCACCCACATGCTCAAAAGCCATTCTGCTCATACTTTCTTGTTTAGAGCACTATACTTTTATCTCCTTCTTTGAAAGAACTCACAAGACATCTGTCAAATAACCCCACAGAAGCTTTATACCAAAGTGTTGAAAATATTCTTTAAAAAAAATATCTGTTCCAAAGCCACAACATTTTAAAATTAGCACCAGCTAACAACGTATTGCCATTAACATCTATTAGTATAGTTTAATTTGTCAAGTTTTTACATTGCTCCTAATGATTACATAGTATTTAGAAACTAGTAATTCATGCATAGTGAATGTACGATACACTGACATTCACGCTGGACCAAATTACATCTCTTTTATGACATTCTGTGTTAATAAGTTAATTATTTGATATAATTACTTATAAACATTGTATATGTGTGTGTATAATACATATACATATACACTGTTATTTATTATACTAATTACTTGAGATATGAAAAAAGATTTGCTTGGCATTCCTAAAAGACATTTATGTTATTTGAAGAAAGAATCTATCTAAATAAACTGCAATGCTTTATCTGGAAAAAATATACAGAAAAACTGAAATTACCTCATACATCTAAATGTGTGTTTGCATTTGTCTTAATTTTACCCAAGTCATGCATCATCATTCAAATGTTAAAGTAACATGAAGAAGGAGGAAAGGTTTGGTTTTTTAAGAGCTAAAAAAACCATACTTCTTTGGGAATAAGAGAGAATAGCATTGGTTGAGTATATACCAGTTGTTTACATGATATTCTTTTCCTTGTGCTTCTTCAGATATAATATTATGGCTTACAGACATAAATAAAGATATTATAGGTCTCATGAAACCTTGTTCTAAAGATGTGAATTTACTAACATACAGTCTTTCTTGCTTCTCTGAAGCCATAATATAGCCAAGTTCCATTTGAAAGGTTATGGTCTATAGAAGATCATGTTTTCTTTTTTATTTGATGTGACAATTACATACTATGTCAAATTTCTTCTCCAGTTAGTTCTATTCCATGGCTGGAGTCCTCTCTGACACAGAAAAGCAGAAGAGAAAAGATTTGGTCCAGCGTGTAATAGACTCATTCATGATATCCCAACTGATTTCAATGGATACTTGGCAAGAAAATCTCTGTACATGACTTTGAAAATTTTCTCTCTCTCTCTAAAAGGACAGCTATTAATACTGTGGAGCTAGAATCAGTGACTCTAGAAAGCTCATCCATCATTTTGACATTTTTTTTATGGAATAAGAGAGGATTGCATGCTTGCACACACACATATTTACACATATAGTATAGGTAAATTTTCAGTCATGAAAACAATGATAATGTATAGCAAATTATTCCTGTTTTAATTAACAAAACATGCAATTAATTAACTTTCTTCTGTATGATAAAAATGAGTTCAAATCAATATTAACTAAAGCCTAATGACTATAACCTTGAGTCAATGATAGAGCAAATCATCCTGTGGATAAGTGCAAATAAAACAAAAATGATGTGATATAATGTAATAGTGATAAAGCTGCTCTCTCTCTCTCTCTCTCTCTCTCTCTCTCTCTCTCTCTCTCTCTCTTTCTCATTCCCTCTCTATATATCTATATCTATCTATATCTATATCTATATCTATATCATCTATGTCATCTATCTATCTATCTATCTATCTATCTATCTATACACACACACACATATGTTTGCATCTCTGCCTTTGTGGTACTTGAAAGTATTGTACATGCATGATTCTTATAAGTTAAACATGGTCATATGTATTGCTTTGGCTAATGAAATAAAAGTGAAAGTGACAAGTGTTGATTTTAGGCCAAAGTATTCAATTGCTGGTGTTGGACATCTCTTTTTTCTTCTCCCTCAGCAATCTTGAGAGCATGTGTTAATATGCAATGGCAATACTAAATGATTACAAAGACAACAGGTAACTCTGAGAGTCATCCAAATTTGCAGAGAAATTTGTGTGAGGTAGAATTAAGCCTTTATTCTTTAAACCACTAAGAAAAATTTTGGAATTTCATGTTACTGAAGCATAATTTATCACATCCTAAGCCTGTTGGCAATGTACAAATAAGAGGATTAACATTTATTGAGTAAGCCTAGTACTGTGTAAGGGGCTTTTGAAAGACCAATTACTCTTCATAATAATTCATACAGGGTTGGTATTATTATCTCTGTTTTACAAATAGATTGTCAATACAACTTTGTCACATGTGTTATGATGAGTTCCACCAATGGAGTGAATTATACACTTTCTTACCCTGTAATAAAAAAACAATTATCTAAATAATCAAAGACCATCCTTATTCCTTGTGAGTCTCTATCTGATTGCTGTAGATTTGCAAAGGAGCAAGTTATCTCAAACGAAATAGGTTAAAGATATCTATAACTCCCTCTCCTCATATTTGTTGTTTCATAATAATGTGAGTAAACAAAAAATATAAATTATTCATGAAGATAAACATATTCAAATAAATCAAACTTGTGAATCTGCCCAGTAAAATCACATTTTCAACTTATATTTTGGGCAGGGCAATATGTTTTATTGGTTTAAGTGCTGGCCTCTAAGCTCAGCTGTTATTAATCCAGACTGCCACTTATCAGGTTTATGATTTCAGGTAAATTTTTCAACTTCTCTCTGCTCTGATTTCTTCACTTTGAATAGTGATGTTACATAATGTCTGTGGAAAGATTAAATAAGAAAATCAAGGTGAAGTGCTTAAAACACAGCTTGACACATAAGATATGATCGATGTATGTTGATTATTATTGTATACTACATAAACAGAAAATCAAAATGGCATAATTGAATTATTTTTTGAGCACTTACAATATTCTAATACCACACTAGGTACTTTTCTTAAATTATACCTTTACATTTCATAATAACTCTGAGACCTCATTGTTCTTACTCGTTGCATAGAGGAGACAACTTATATTTTGAGATGTAAGTAAGAATTTGTACCTTCATTAGTTGGCTTTTTCGCATCCCAGAGTCTACTTTTTACACTATTGGAGTGTCAATACTAGTAACAGCGATGCATAAAAGACCAATAAAGATATAGCCCAGAGTCTCAAGAATATTGATCTGGCTAAAGTTAAGACAAGAAGAAAAAACATTACAATGCATGATGTGTTATATGTACAAATGAAGCATTGTAAAAGCTCCGAGGAATGAACTTGTCTCTGACTAGAGCAGCTGGTTACATGGAAAAGGAATTTGGAATTTTAGCAAGTTTAGAAGGATAAGTGGAATTTTGACAAGTAGAGAAGGTGCAAGAGCATCCCTAGAGAAAGGAACAGTGGGGAAAAGAATCTTGCAAAAAAATGAAAAGTATAGAACATATTAAAAATAAAGCTAAGAGACTTGAATTTATGAAAGTATTTTCAAAGTAACTCTGAAAATATTTATTCTCAGTAAATAATAGTAAAATTCTTATTAGCAATTATATTTACCTATTGCTGTGTAATTCAAAAACTAGTGGGTTAAAACAATAAATGTTTATTTCACTTTTTTGTACAGGTCAGAAGTTTCAAAAAGGCTTAGTTGGGGATTTCACTCAGGTTCTCTCAGAAGGCTGCAGTCAAACCCTTGGCTGGTGCTGCAGTCATCTGAAAGCTGACCCAAGACTGCAGGATACACTTCCAAACTGGTTCACTCACCAATTTATTATTAGGATGTCTCAATATTTGCAACATGGGTCTCTGCACCGGATTGCTTTGAGTATCCTTACCACATGGCAGCTGGCTTCCTCATGACTGACTGATTGAAGAGAGAGCAAGATGGAAACTTTAATGTTCTCTTATTACCTAATTTTGGAAGCCACAGACTTCTATGTCTTCAAAATCATGGTGGTTACATAGGTCATTTGTATTCATTGTAGGAGGGGAATTTACCAAAGTGTGAATACCAAAAAGTGAAGTATCATTGAGGACATCTCAAAAGCTGGTAATAGCCATCATTTATGTTTAAAATAAAATAATATGCCCTACTTATAAACACATTATTATAAGAAATCAAGAAACCCAATCAGGAATTGTACTAAAAAGGTTATCTAAAGAGATATCTATTCTCACAAATTCACACAATAGCATGACACTAAAAATATCTTGTCTTCTCTTTTATATATATTTTTCCTATATTTCCTTTCTAACAAAAATTTTAACTACTATAGGTCTTCTGACCCATCAAAAAGAAGTTATGATATAAGATTCTACTTATCTTAGTCCTTTATCATTTTCTCAAGTCAAATTTATTATTCATAATTTTTCAACAAATGACACATCTGAATGTTAGGAACTCACCATATTTATTGGGTTCTAAATTAAACATGAAAGGTGGTTAGAAGATTCATCTAGGGGAAATTTATCAAGACCCCTACTTGAAAGAGAGGAGGAAAAGAGAGTTCTGATTCTTGAAGTCATCATGTTTTGAAATCTGACTCATTAAGATACCATATAATAAAGAGGGACAGAAGTTACACCTTACTACCTTTTCACAATCTAAAAATTCTGAAAATAAAGCAATTTGGTAGCTGTCACTTCATAAAGTGTTTTCTATTACTACCGATTTTAGTTACACTCTCAAGCCGTAGCTCTTTCCTACTGCTTTATCTGGCCTCTTGCTTTTATTGGTCCCAAGTTCAATCAAATGAACTGCTGAAAATGAAACTCTTAAACTAGCTCATATGCTGAACAATGAATTCAAAACAAGCCAAGGGCAGCAAACAGGATTTTAATTGCTTACTTCTATTTCTCCAGTGCCTTTTTCTCTAGGTGATTGTGTAACAAGAGGCCTCACTAAATTCAGAATTGTGATATAAAATCTCTAAGCACAAATGGCAACCATCCATAATTTTGATCACGCTTGCATGTCTTTCCTTAGCCCAGGTAATTTTACTTAACACAGTCACCTGGAGGTATTAAGAGATTATAGACTGCTCTTACTTCAGAGAGCTGTTGAAAGGGCAGAAGGGGAAAAATAATCACATCATCCTTGCCATTATTAAGCATGTATTGAATGCCACCAGAAGACTAGACATTATAGAGGGAGTATCCATTTTGCACACATTAGAAAATGCACATGCTGTTTACTTTGAAAACATATTAATACCATTGCTCTTTCTGTCGCTTTTACTTTCATTTCCTATAGAATCTTTTGGGACATCTTAGGTAGTAAGAACTCATTTGGTTTGTACTTCTAAAAGAAACTTTCATCCTCCTTGTCAGTTTATCCCAGCTGGGAAATAGAACTATTCCCAGAAATGATCTCCCTCCTCAGCCATTTCCATATTGTCAGAAGGGCAGCATTCAATTCATCCCATACAGTTTAATTAAAGAGTAAAAAGTGACAGAGAAGGATAACTATTTTCAGTATTTGCTTATGTTTGGCCACTAAAGCTGTTAATATTTCAAGGCAGCCATCATGGATTCTGCCTAAAGCACTTACTTAATATACACAATGCCCAGTAAGATGAGAAAATACCCCTATATTATAGATGTTAAAACTGAGTGCAAAGAATTTTGCACTTTCCCAAGGCTATATCAACAGTACATAGTAGAGGCTGATGTAAACCTCATAATGAATTGTGCAGAAAAATGAAGTCCTTTGCATAATGTTTTAATCCCTGGATCTACCTTTGCTAGAAAGCAAATTTATCTTTAAACTTTTCAGTTATATAGGCCAATTAAATATTATTTTTAGTTAAGTCCCTTTGAAATAAGAGTTCTGTTACATGCAGTAAAAAGAATTCTGACTATTACACCCATTATTCCACAACCAAAAGAAGAATCACAGCATACCCTACCAGTCTATTTTTTAAGTACACGTTGTTATATATGTATCATGCTATATATATCTTATTTGTAGTGTAGTATATAGAAATAAATCATAAATACTTTACCGTTAATAATCTTTAGCACATTTTAATTAACAAAATAGTCCAAGATATGTATGTATAACTAATTTTCTACTGTTGTATATTTTTGACACTAACACTTTTTCAATATTATAAATGTATAATGAACATATACAGACATACATGCATACCACTTATTATTCTAAAAAAATAGAACTAAAAGGTACAAATTCCTAGATAAAATTGTTCCTTTAAAATGTATGCATATTTTTAAGATATATAAAATTCTGCATCTTTGATGACTTCATGTTAAATATTTACTCTTCATGCAAGGCTATTCATTTATACTCTTTCTCTGGTATTACAATTACCCATCCTGTTTTCCTTCCCCCAATATATGTGTCCATATTAAAAAAAAAATTCTTAAACAACTTTATTTCAAGTAACTTTCTTGTAATTAGTAGAGCTGGATTTTACTTCTGAGCTAATTAGATATTTTTAGTCTGTTAGTACAATAACAATTTCATTTTTTTATTGTGACAATAAATACACAATTTTATTTTTCATATTCTAATTTATAAGTTATCTTAAATTATATTGTTTACATTTTATTAGCTTCACTTTTCCCCCATGTTTTCTATGTTGTGCAATGTACACTCTGGTTTCTTATTCTTAATTTAGTTATCTGGGAGGCATGCAATTTGCTTTTAATTCTAGTAGCAAATACCTGTAGGTTTAAAGAAAATCACTAGACTAAAATTTTTCTATTATCGTTGACATAAATGGTAAGAAATCTCCTTTCAACTCTAACCTATGTAAAGTAAGGTCATTTTTACTATTTATTCATGACCTTTAGGTTTATCATAGTTTTATCTTCATTTTTGTTGTTAAATTGTTATTTCTTATACATCTTAATTTTAGGAAGTTTCTGTTGACATTTTTATTGTGTTATAACCCACATATATCTTACTTAAATTTTGTTCCATATGTATACATATATATACATATATATACATATATATACATATATATGTATATATATGTATATATATGGTTAATTCTATTTCTTTCATACTTTTTTCTATACCGTTCATATAATTTTATTTGTGTTTTTATTTGTATTCACTTTTCACTTCAATGAAGTAAATTTTTGATTACATAGGTTATGTCCTTTGCATATCTCAGGATCAAATGTGAATAATTGATCTTTGTAAGTAAAATATTTAGAAATTACCATCTTTTTATGCTCAAATTCTATAAATGCTGTTTCATTATTTTCTGCTAGATACAGTTGTTTTTCTTCCTCAGCCCCAACTCCAAATCCTTTTAATAGCTATTCCATTTTCCCGCTGGATGTCTGAATAATCTTTAATTAATTCTTTAAATTCAAATATATTACTAGATCGTGTCATAATATTTACCACTTGTTTATCTCTTTTCTGTTCATCATGAGCTTATTTTTATGCAGTTCTATCATTTCATAAGTCAGAAAAGTTTTCTGACATTATAACTAACCATAGATTCATATCTATTTGTTCTAGTGACTTCATTAGGAATAACATTAGATATATTTGTTTTTTTGTTGGCTGTTATCAGGCTTTATTTTCTCTGATAGTTAGCTTTTGTTTGTCTTTTCTTTTGTGCTTTGGAAAATTTCTTGCTTGTTCTCCACTCTGATTCAGTTTTCTTCAGTGCTAATTCTTGATTTCAAGTAATATCCTAATTCTACTATGGCTACATCTATTTTTCTATATTCTTTCTTACCTCTTCTGGTGGTACCTTTTTGTTCTGTAATCTTACCTCATCTTTTACCTCTCAATGGTTTATTTAATTTAACTAAAAAAAGGAGATGATGCAATCTGAAAACATAATTTACATGAAACAATCCTATATAAAAAGTTTTTATTTCTTATATTTGAGTGTTACATGTCTTTTCATCTTTTATATTGTACTTTCTTCATAGATCCCATTACTATATAGTCTAGTCATTCATCCTGAAGTGAGACAAACATCTCTGGGTATTTAATTTGCACACACAAAAAATAAATCTTTTTGGGGGTCCTGTCACTGATCAACTAACTATGTGATACTCAAATGCTTATCTCAAATCAAAAGTTCTATCGCCAGATGTTACTTTCAAATGAACCAATATCATAAGAGAAGGGAAACATATAGATTAGAGATTTTTTTTTGAACATTATCTAAATTCTACCCAGAGGCTAATTTCTACAACAAATTTTCCTTCCTGACTTCTGCTTAAGTGGATAGATCCAATTATTTTACTGAATTAGAAAAGCACATATTACATCAAGAATTATCTTCATAAAATTCTTGGAAATATATACCATGGTCAAAACAAAGCAATTATTGATTTTGTGTTCAATTTGGCTATGTTTGCACTTAGAATTATAACCACAACTACCTTTAAAGGTCATAGCAAATCATGTCAAACTAGAGAGGTCAATATTTACACAAATTTACACTTAATTTTTCAATTGTTTTCCATTTCAACTAGTAGAGATGAGTTTATTTACTCTGCTATCTTTCTCTAAAGAAGGTTGGCTTGGTCTTGGTTGGGTGAACATAACATAAAAAAAATGTTATTTATTAGCCATGACCCAAGTTGAGTAGACTTAATTGTTAAGACATGGAATACTCAAATAATACTATATTTTTGGGGGAAAGGGGGGATTGGGGGGGTACAAAATAAACAAACAGCTAGAAAAAAAGAACATTTTATAATGGTGTTTCCTACTCTGAGCACCAGAATCTGACAGCTATAAGCAGGTAAGTTTCTTTGCATCTCTGTATAACAATTATTAGGAAAAAATCTTTATGAAGAAAATTAACAATTTAAAAATTCCCTAAGCTAGCATTTATAAAATTATAATGATAGATAGTGAGGTTCTTGAGTACATTCTCAGTTCTTAATAGTATCTGAACCAACCTTGTTTTATGAATGTTAAATTGAACAACCTACACACCATAAACACTATGTCAAGTATTTATCTGCAGTAATTCTCCAGGATTTACTTCCATTCCATTTCTAAGCTACTTACACTTTATTTCTGTTAACAAGTACATTGCTCTTTCAAAACAATATGGAAAATGCTGGTTGACTATTTTATTCTAGGTTATGGGAATGACTGTACCAGTAAAGAATCTCTTCCTTATCCCCACTCTGAATCTTTCTGTGTTTTAGTAAATTGATTTTTCACATTGTGTTCTGCATAGGGAGTGAGGGTTATATTTGGTAAGATGATTAATTTTTGTTGTTTTCTCTAGCAAAACAGATATTCCCTTCATTCTTATTTTACATTGATTCCTCCTACATGCACACTCAAAGATAACTAAGCATACATAGGAATGACTTGGAAACCTACACACTGGTTGAATGTGGTAACTAATCCCATTTAGTAAACAGTTGGTGATTAAATCACAATGTTTCACATATTCTACTTTTCTAAGAATTAGCATTCTCTCTTCCTAGAGCCTGCCTGGATTTGACTGGATTGGAAAAACAACTTGTTTCTCCCCTATCCTTCCCTTAGTAGCACAGTGATTTTTGAAAAGAAAATGGGCTTGAGGCATAATTCAATTCTGCCATTTACTAAACTGTATGCATTTTGGAAAGTATTTAATCTTGTTAAGCTTCAATGTCCCTAACTATAGGATGACAAAAAGATAATGTCTGTGATAATATGTATAAAAAAGTTCAGCACAATTTCTGAAATGTTTTGTGTTCAATTAAGTCAGTTTCCTGAAGAACCAGAAGGAAACCAGAACTTAAACTGGCCTTGAACTAAAACTGCGCATACTTGCAATAATAAAATATTTCTTTAATTTCAAATCCTGGAGATTATTTTGCAAATTTGAAGCTTCTACTACTTTTGTTAATTAATTATTAAGTTTGGTGTGAACTACATCCAAATTAACTTTCTTTATATTTTAAAAAATATCACTTGATGATCAAATGTGTGTTGGTATCCAAATATTTTGGCTTTTTCAATTATTGGTTTATTAATAAATTGGGAGATCTATGTTTATTCACTGATAGCATAGTACATATCAATAGTTAAAGAGAGAATGAATATCAATAGCACACATGGCAGATTTGAATTATTTTTAAGAGTTAATTTGTGAATTTTTTACCTTAATTCTAAAATCTTGATTTTTCAGAAAAAAACATATCTCAGATATCTACTCTCTTTTAAATATGCAATTTGGTAAATACAAGAGAATACACACACCAGAAGCACCTAACATGTGCCAGAAACAATTCTAAGATTAACATATTTATTCTTCACAATGAATTTGTGAGGTAGGGCCTATCATTATCCCAATTTTTTTAGATGATGACACCAAGATATTGAAAAATCACAAGTAACTTCAGTTTCACAGTAAGTAATAAGATTTAGGATTCCACATTTCTCTCATGTAAACAAACATCCACATTTCTGAAGAAAAAGTGTGCTTTTGAATAGTTACATGAGGCCAAATTTGCTGTTTAAGACATAAGAGCCTTCGCTTTTTATACTAATTCCTGAATTATGGAAAGGACTAGAAATTAATACATAATCTTAGACAAAAGTGTGAATGCAAAATATTCAACTTTATTCATCAGCACTTATTTAAAACTCACTGTTGCCATTGAAAGATGGTACAGCACGAGGTTGGTGTATATAGGCTGTCTCTAGTTGGAATACATCAAGAACTTTCCCTGATTACATAAATAAATGTAGTAATTGAGCCCATGCCTCATGTGGAAACTCATGGTCCTAGCAATTATTCTCCCTTAAGAAGATAAGTTTATTTATCAATGTCTACTTGCTCCACAGTTCAAATAAATCTTTTCCTAAGTGAAGCATCTGACTTGCAGTCCATGACTACCTGAAAAACATGACCATTCAACACAATCTAAGATTTATGCCTTAGCTCAAAACATGCTCAAGTGCAATATGCAGCTTCAAGTCTTAGCTGACAAAATGTTGATCTTTTATTTGACATTAAAATCAGTTATTGGGAAAAGGGGGAGCAATAGCCCCATTAGGAAAATTGTTACTGATTTTATATTCTGTCACATCAAAGAGAACTGGAGATTAATATTCTCATATTTTATTGTTAAAACATTTTAATTTCTTTTAAGCATTCATTTCAGCTTGTGAATTGTTGATGAGAACCAAGCTCAGTAGTTCCAATTTGCATATAAAAGCAAATGACACCTACCTGTCAGTGGGTACTTAACCCTCTTGAAGTGTTCATCTCCCAAAAGTTCTTTAATGTTGAGGTCTAACTAAAGAATTAAGGAAATATATAAATAAGAGGACTAATGCTTATTTAAACCCTCTCACAGATTTTCTGATTTCCTTATTATAGAAAAGAAAGAAAAAGATATTTCACTTTTTGGAATGACTAAAGAAAGCATCCAACTTTGTTGGGCCTAAATTTGTGGATAACTGTTGGACCTTCCCATATGGGATATATTTAAATACTCTCTGAGACTGTTGTATTCTTTTCTTTTTATTTTAAGAAAAAGGAATCTCCAGCCAAAAGCAGATTCTGTGCCCAAACAGACATTGTACTGGGTGTACTGGGCTGAATAAAATTAAAATGAAACCAAAGTTCTACTAAAATCTATCTTTTTGTGCCTCCAATCTCTACATTCTTCATGTTAAAGAGTTACAGAGAAAAAACACAGTAGCCTTAAAATTAAGAGGATTGATTAAAAATATATTCAAGAGAGTATGCTCTAAGAAAATTAACCTCTCTCTGGTTATAATGCCCTCTTTCTTCTACTGAAGGATCCCTTTGGCAGAACATATTTCTGCATCTAAAGCACTATAAGGGTGTGTCCACCTCTACATTCCTTTCTCTCTCTTCTGTCTGGAAGGACTATGGGAATTATTCACACTCTCTCTATTTTCTTCTCTCTGATGTCCTCCAGATTTCTCCACTAAAGGGACTGCAGTGCTTTAGGGTTAATCAGTTTTTGTAGAAAAAGGCATTTTGATATTCATACATATATACATGCATTTACTATTTTAACAAGCTTCTACCATGGTGGTAAGGTGATAACATAATAATAGGGGTCAGGCATATGTGATTGTGATTATTTATTAGCTATGTAAACATAGGCAATTTTCCTAACCAAGCGAATGTCAGCATCTTCAGCTATAGGATAAAAATGTGTTAAAGGATATTGCACATGCAAGTGCCTAGTACAATGAGTGTCTTTACCACAATATGGGTTCTTCAAATAGTTACTTTAAAAATAAGAATTGCACAGCAGAGAGAAAATGAATACGCTTCAGTCAAAAAAATTTAGTTCAATTTCTGTCTCTGCCATTAGGCATGTGAAATTGGTTAAATAGTCTATCACAGGCTTATCTTTTAAATGACCTTACCTGTAATATGTATCTCCAAAAAGTATTATTATCTTTAAGTGAGATAAAGACAAATGCATCATCCAGCACAGTTCCTAACACAAAGTAAGTACATGTAACAGGGTCTTTATTTATAGGAAAGCCATGAGTAGAATTAAATTTTAAAAGATAATTCAGAAGATAGTAAATCAGAAAAGTAGATTTAGTAGAAGATGAACTCAGATATGTTTCTTTAAAAAATTCTTATTACCTACCTGCTAAATGTACCAGATAGTTGCTATGATTCAATAACAAACAGGAGGATCAAAGCCTTGATCATCTCTTGCTCATGGCAATAGAAAGGTTAAGAATAATGGTAATTTTTTTAAAAAACTGGGCCTAATAATGTAGAAAAGTGCTCTTCAAACTTTTTCACTGAATAAAGGAAACTTAATGCATAAGCTCAAAGAAATTGCTATGAGGGATAAATGTAATAATACATAAACTGTCTGACCCACGCTAGATGTTTGTTTTGTTCTTGCTTTTAACGTCTTTGTTAGAGTTATAAAATATAGATATATGAGACCCTGAACTACTTTTTCCCTTCATATTCTTATTTTCCATCCTTTGTGACTTTATCCCTGCTCCCCAATTCTTTGACAATACACTCAGGCTCTTAATTTTTGCCCCTGGCTCTTCTCTGTTTTGCTTTAGGTCTGATGTTTATCTGTGTGGCTTTGAGACCTCTTTACTTCATTTTCAGATTAATACCTTTAATTAATATCATTTTCATTTTCAGCCAATGGTAAGATAGCACCATTTCTAATGCAACTAAGAACTTATATTTTAAATACAATCAGTTGCCTGGTGTCTTAGCAGTCAGAATAAGTAAGGTATAACATTCATATGCAGAAGAAGCAAAGGGTCCATGCCAATCATAATCAAGCTTAAAGTCAATTTTTCATTAATTATGAACCATTTTAACAATTAAGTCTTTGCTCTAATAAAACATTGGCATTGTTTAAAAATTTTTTTACGTTGCAAAAGCACATATAGTTAAGAAGTCTCCCTCTACTGTTACCCAGCACTCATCCCCATTCAAGGGTTGGAAGGGGAGGGAAGTATTCCCAGTTCTGTCACAGTCCTTTTAAAATATTTAATGCCTATTGAAGCAAACACAACATAAACTATTTTACATTTGTATTCTACATATAAGATTTAGATTCTGTTCATCACCTTATTTTTTTTCATCTTGAAGTGTTTTCAAATATGTTTACAACTGCATAATGCTCTATTTATGCATGTATCATAAATATAGCAGTTAAGTTATAGTTAGATAGTGCAGTTGGAAAAAAATATTTGAAAGTTTTATCAAGAGTCCTTTCTGGGTCCTAAGCTGACAGGTGTTATTTGAAATGATAGGTCTAGAAAGAGAAAACCTCTATCTCCTCCTGAACACTATCAACTGGACAAGCAGTTCTGCAGGTTTTATGTAATTAAAGCTTGGAGAAAATCAGGCTAATGTCAAACTTCAACAGACAAAAACTGAATTTGTTAAAATACCAACAGATTTGTTTATGCCTTTACAAAAAGGTATTTTATCCCAGAAATACCATTAAGGGATGTTTATCTTTATAACATTAAGCACAAATGACTAAAAATACAGTTACTAAATTTAACATGCATCTGATTTTTTAAAAAATTCAAACTCTTCAGGTATTTCTTCTAAATACACAATCTGTTTATGTTAGTGTGTATATTTAAGGTTTATGTTCATTTATGTTTCTGTTTAAAAGGCTACAACGTAAGCTACGATTACTAAAATTAGTCTCTATCGCACACACAAACAAAACTTAACAAGCATTATTAATTTAAAAATATGTGCATTTTTTCTGCTCTTGTGCCTTTTTTTCAAGGTTAATATTAAGTTGGATATATTAAGGCTCATTGAAATCCCCAAACTCACAAGCTCTAAATAGCTTTAACACTGCTAAATATAATAATAACCACTTATAGCTCCTAATTTTCTGGGTCTCACAACACAATAGTTTTTTTTTTTTTTTAATTATTTGCCTTCGGTTTATCTTCAACCATAATTCTGTTTTGCTCAACTATGTTTAAAATAATCCTTTTAGCACTAGGGTAAACTTCACAAAAACCAAGTAATTTTCAGTGGGGCTTACTTTAAAAAAAAGAAAAAAAAAGGTTCAAATGTCTTTTAATGTTAACATTTAACTACATTAAATGAGAAATTATTTGAACAAAATTAAATTTCTTCTCTGCCGATATTCCAACAAGTAGATGTTTGTTGTGTCTATACCAAATTGATTAAATGTGAGGTGGGATAGAGCTATCTCATTTAGTTGAACCATCACACTGGGGATCATCAACATAGCTATGTTAATGCAATTTTCCTAGGCGATCTGGGGAAAAAAAATAGATTAATTTTCCTTCATCTCCTCACCATCAATATGCCTTACCCCATTCATAACCAAACACATATGTACAGATATACACACACAAACACAGACACACTTCACTGCCCCTCAATGAAATTTGACTGAAGAAATAGATGAATAGAGGAGAATAGAAGAGAGGATGCAAATATAAGAAATCTTCAGATAAGTTAGGTTTTAAAATCAAATGAACAAATTTGGTAGCCGTTTTCTCTGTCTTGCAAATATTCTGTTCCAGGACATCCATGGAAAAAAGTGATATAGAAAAGCAAACCTAGATTAATTGAGTAGTGGACTAAGAACCATGGAGATTCATTAAAAACAAATATAAACAATAAAAAATTTCAAGAACTTCACTTTTCAGGAGAAACAGGTTGTGAGATTTTTTTTCAATTAGTGTTCCAAATATAGACATTAACTCCAGCAAATGTAAACAGATATCTTGGTGGGGAGAGGAGAGCAAACTAGACCAAGGATCTGAAGATGGGATTTACATATTGGTGTTAACATTCCAAAAACATCTGAGTCTGCTGACGATTTTGATCTTTGGGTCTTTTTAATAGTAGGAGTTAGAACAAAGCAATGGTTTTCAAACTGGTGCCAGAGCTCTACTGAGCAACTGAGTACAAACTCATAGTTATATACAAAGCCATGTTTTGATTTATAAGTTGGAAAACAGTGAACTGCTGAGTGAAGCTGAGGCCAAGGAACTTTGGAATATTAGCCAAATTTCTGACAATATTTTCCCTCTCTCTCCCACTTTGTAAGCCTAATGGATTTATAAAGTATAAATTTTTATAAAATGTAGATCAAATTCCTCTTTAAAATCTTTCAGAAACTACTGGTTACTCTTGAGGAAAATTTATACTCCCTGGACTAGCAAAAACAAATTTTATGACCTGGGTTTGGAGGTCTGGCTGTCTAGCCTTAACATCCATCACACCCCACTCTCCAACTTCCTAAAGCTATTGTATTTGCAGTTCCTGGAATTCACCATGCTTTTTAGTCTTCATACCTTTCTTCATGCTCATATATGCCCATGCTTCTTCCTGAACATCCAGTTTCTTGATTTCTCCATTTTTTTTTTTTTATCTCTGGTAAGTTTTACTTTAACTCAACTAAAGTATTGATGCTTTCAAGAATCATCCCCTCACCCTCTTCACCACAGGCTAGATTAGATTATTCTCAAAGTAATGATCAGAGAGCCTGAATTTACCTCTGGTAAACTGCTTATCTTTCTATGTTGTAATTTTGTTAAAATTATCTTTCTCCATGACTATCCTGGGAACTCTTCAAAGAGAGAGACTGTGACTTTTATCTCTTCCAGCAGCTCACAGAAATAATAGCAAGTGATCATTAAATGTTCCCAGAACAAATGAATAAAGAACAATTAAGGCTGACATATTTTGAAGATATCAAGATCAGGTGACCAAAGAGTAAATGCTTTGTAAGGCTTTTGCATTAGCACTCCACTAATTGAAGCCATTTTCATCTAGGACATAACAGTATATCCATCGATTCTAAGATACAGATCTTTTTAGAAGTTTAACATTTCTAATATCTAGATGTAACATACTGTCGGTAGTGTTGATTGTCATTGCCTGTCCTTCAGTAAAGATAAAAATGATTACATCAAAACTTGCAGAGCAAGTATCACTGGTTTGGAAGAAAATCTCAGAGACCATTGTGAAGCATTATTTTATCCCCTAGAAACCAGAGAGTTATAGGGAAGGGTTGGGAATGGGTGAATCAAGTTTCTGTTATCATTGCTGAAGGTCAAATCAAAAGTAATCCAGTTCCGGATGACAGGTTTAAGAGTCCTGACTTGATGGCACTAAGATCCTTCTGAAATATTTCAAGAAATATTCTTTATGGGACAGAAGACTATATTGTATGAGAAAAGATGAACAGCAATATTCTCACCTGAAAAGAAATTCTAAATGTAAATGAGTAAATAAATCCCTTAGCCAGTTTATCTTTCTTACCTTTTATATATATATATGCTCAAAACAAATACTTATGTCTAATTGAATATAAAATGGTTCCTTCAGTAACTATAAAATAAAATTTTTATTATTATAAGAAAATACTATATCAAATCTAATTAGCAGTATTTTTTGCTTATTAGTGGTATATGAAATAGTGGTGAGATTTCTAATCAGTGGTATTTTAGATTTAATTTTGTGGAGTCAAATACAAGACCGGGCAATGAGTTAAAATCTAAAATTTGGGCACTTTTGCTATTTAAGTGATTTAGTTCACAGCTTGAGTTTATTTAAAGTTATCCTGTACTTTGTTAAATAACTTTTTTTCCCAGTTTCTTATATTTAAACAGAATCATCAGTGAGACTGGATGGCTCATGTGTTTTTTACCACTCAAAAGAGATTGTGGAGATAACATCTTGTATTTTTACCAAAATTTGAAGTTGTAGTGTAGGAATAAACATGCCATAGTGGAGTGTCTGCTAGGCACTAGCGTGAAACAGAACACTTGCATTTTAGTGACTAGTATTTCAAGTTAATATACCTATCCATATATCAAATTCACTTTACTTATCCCAATCTGCTTTTATTTCCTCACCTCTAATTGACAAAAACTCATTTTCTGTAGCTTTTTAATGCCTTGGTTTGTTTGTCTTTCAGCACAAGGATAATTCATTGGCAATGAATAGCGGGGATAGAAATTATGGTATGTTTCTCCTAAGCATATGCTGTATGTGGTATTGCACATCATGTTGTGAAGGGAGAGATATGAAATGTGTGATTCATGCCATGCTTTTTTTTTTTAATAAAAAGAAAGTCTATTTCTTTCAAGTATAAAGGACTTAGAATGAAATTTTAAAGAAAAATAAATACATATAAAACTTGCTTGGTAAATTTGTTTTTCACATGGATATCATTACTGTCTTAGTCTTTTCATCTTTAGACCAACATGATTAATAATTTAAAGTTTACATTAGTATTAATTTTCTGAAGATATTTTTCAATGAGGAGATTATAAACATATTCAAGTCCTGCAATGTTAGTATGCTTTTGTTATCAGAAGGTATAGAAAAATGAAACAATTGTTAAAATAGCTAAAAATTATAATCAAGATCACAGAAAGTTTGAGAGAGAGAGAGAGAGGCAGAGAGAGAGAGAGAGAGAGAGAGAATGTGACTTTAAAGGAGGAAAGATAGTCCATCTTCCACGAAAACCTAATTAGCCAGAGATGATTCTTTAGTGAGGTCACTGGACTAATTTTGCAGTCAGAAAACGACCCTTCCTCCTTCCTACCTCTCCCTTCTTGTAATCAATGTTACCTTTCAACTTGTATCCATTCGCTAACACCAAACATCTTATTTAAACTTCAGAGAAAAAATTTGATTAAGTGTAAGAGTTAAGACATGTATTTTGTTCATTTTAACAGCATTTCATATCCTGTATTTCACTCCCACTTTTTGTTTTTATTGCTAAAAATTTAATATTTGTTATTTTAATACATACTGTTCTTATTAATATAAAACATTACTTTGATTATTTTAGTAAGAACAAAATATTTCATTATGCTTTTTGAATTTATAAAAGGTGAAATGTCTCAAAAGCACTTTATAAATTTTTTGAATAATGAAAGAAATAGTAAATCAAAGGTGCTTAAATCCTATTTTTGAATTACTCTAAAAATATCAGTTCTTCAAGGATAAACCTCTTTATTTATGCTTGGATCTAACGTATATATGTAAAAGTAACAAATATAAGGTTTATCCTATTGTTTTAAATCTTATTTAACACTTATTTAGCATTTACTATATATAAGACACCATTCTAAGTTCTTTATGTATTAAATTATTTAATATTGATGGCATAATTATTTTATATTCAAGGAAACAGAAATATAAGGAAGCATGTAGTTAATAAGTAGAAATTCTGAGAGTAGAGCACAGCTAGTTTCATCCAGAGCCTTAGTTCTTATTTACTACATTGCATGGCATCTTAGCTTTCTGGCATAGTCTAATACTTGATCTCAACTTGTTTTGTTTTCATCCATTTACCAAACATCTCATTTCATGGTCTCTTACCTGTAGATATGAAAGTTAAACTAGATACTTTCTAAGGACTTTTGTACCTTCCAGTTTAAGAGCCATGTTTTTGAGAAGCTGAGAAGCAGAACTAGCAAAAATCTGAGTGCTTAATAGGCCAGAAAAGGAAATGCAGTAAGGCAAAGTCACACTTAAAGAAAGATACTCTCTTGCTCCATGGGTGGTGGTGGTTGTTGTTGTTGTTGTTGTTGTTGTTGTTTGAGAGGCATAACCAATTGCATATAGACTGATTGACTTCTAAGGTCCTAGTCAACAATAGATGAAGAGAAATACTACAGATTTCTAACTCTAAGAACTATTATTCTAATATGTAGCAAACAATTAAAATACAATAGAAGTTCTTTATATAACTTTTAACAAGTATAAGCACTAACTACACAAAAGATGACCGGAGGTGGTCACGAAAGCTTTTGATGGGTGGTCAGTGCATTTAGTTTTTCTTGTTCTGACTTAAGATACATGTTTCACCTGCATGACCATACTCTTAAACTCCACATTTGACACCTAAACTATAGTGACTCAAAATAATGACCACACATTTGAAAATAATTAAACCACATCCAAACATAAAATCTACAATTTTATTTCATAGTCAAAAAAAAAAAAAAAGCTGAGAATGAGTGCATAGGAAACAAATTAGAACATTATTTCTCTTACATTGTCACATTTTTCCAAGAAAAAAAAATAACAGTTTTCATGCCTCAAATGGGAGCCTTAACTTATTACAGCTATTACTGTGAGAACTAAAAAATGCTTGGATCTAATGAATATAAGAAAAAGTAACATAAATATAAGGTCTATCCTATTGTATTTAGTACTAATGTAAATTCTCTGAGGCAGGTAATGTTAGGATTTGAGAGGACAAATTAATACCCCCCCATTCCTGTCTTTATTTTGTGCCAGTTGAGAAGTAGAATAGGGATCAACAGGACAGAGAGAAAAATGCCAGCATAATCATTAATGGAGATTTCTGAATAGCATATCTTATGTGGAATAAAATGATGAGTAGTTTGGTCACTTTCAGAGATGTTATTGAAAGATTCAAGCATCAGATGAGACTATAGACCAGACAAATTTAATATTTCTTCCAACCATGTGAATGAGTCTAAGCTCAACATGTTCATGAATAAATTAGTATAATTTTATTGAACACCTGGGCACTTACCAAAATGGAAGATAATAAAAGAATACAAAAACAAAATACCTAAACTTTTTTCACAGTAAATATAATTCTTACCTTCAAGTAGTTTTCACTTAAGTTGTAGAGAGTAAGATATTAAACAAATAATTAAAAATATTAGTCTCAACCAATGAACTGACTTGAGGGAAAAGAGAATATTAGTGAAGAGATAAATTATGGTAGACTGCAATATTGCATAAGAGTTTTAATCTAAGGGCTAGAAGTAATCTGAGGGAGACTAATGAATACATAACAGAATAAAGAAACAAATGCACAGATATATACATAGTAGGCATTAAATGTGCACTTGCTGAATGAGTCAAGTGATACTTGCAAAGGAGAAGAAATTTAGGCTAGAACAGAACAAATGTAGTGAGGACACAGAGAAGTGAGCTGGACTATGTGAAGTAGAAATAAATTTACAGGTGCTCGAAAGGCAGAAAAGACAACCTCTTACGTCCCTGCCCGGGATCTTACAAAAAGAAATGATTTTAACAATATTGTTCTTGAGGGGAGAAACTAGAGAAGGAATAAACAACAAAAAGGCTATAACAGGAATGCAGGTCTGAAATAATGAGGACCTAGATTAGTAGGACAGCAGTGTAGACAGAAAGGAAAAAGTAGAGCTGAGAGACACTGCAGGGCCAAGAGACTCGACAAAGGGTCTAGTATTCTATGCTTGTAGGATGAGCTTTAACTAAAAAGTCTTCTGTATAGCTCAAGTTCAAAGCTCTGAGGAAAACAGATAATGTATAAATTTATAAGAAAGCTAGAGATGCAATCCTGTATATTTTTCTCAGCTGTTAAACATGAAATCTTGTTCAGAGTGAGAAAGAAAAAAATCTCTGACCCAAAATTTTTACACTGGATCTAATTAAAAAAATAAATAAATAAATAAATATATATATATATATATATATATATATATATATATATATATATATATATATATATATTTGTAAATTAGTCCCTCCAACCCTAAATGCAATTTGGTTCTATTTGCAAAAGAAGGATTCTGTCTTGTTCTTGAGCAATCTTCACAAAGCACCATACAATTTATCATAATTCTCAGAGACAAAGAAAATACACCTGCAAAGCCATCAGCTTTAAAATAAATAATACTGGATTTCAACCCTATGCAGTTTTATAACATCTATGTTTGTATTATATATTTCTCTGATAAATTTTAGCCTGAAACACTTCATTCATTCATTCATTCATTCATTCACAATTGCCTGAGTAAAGTTTTAAGTATTTCCAACTTGTTAAAATGTAATGTAAAAGCCAACTGCGCCAAGGATTTTAATATTCTTAATTTTTATGAACAAAGTTTAAAACTGGAGAAAAGAATTTTCAGTGCCTATTTCCCTCAATTGTTACAACTACCAACTGATTAAATTATGCTAATGAGACAGTAGCTCCTGTAAAACCAGCACTGGGCATCATTTTGCAATAAACGGAAACAAAAGTCTATCAATTTGGTACTTGTCAATTTGTGTTCTCATAAACAACAATAACAACAACAAGGGGTAGGAAGAGCAAAGGTGAAGAATTTGCAATTTCAAAATTGTCTTAGTCGGAGTGTTATTTTGGAGCTCATTGGTAAGGTCAGCTGATGCAGGATTTCAAAGGCAATTAGAGTAAATCAAACTGCAGAACATCCCCCTGGGCTAGTTTGAAGATACCTTGGAAAGATGCTCTTTTTTCCCCTGTAACTCTGGTTGCTGCTGCTTCTAGCAGCTGCTTTCTTTTTGACAATTCGTCACTCCTGAAAAATGTTTGCAAGCAGTTTGGATAATTTCCAATTCATTCTTGCAGGAAATGAGGATTTGCTTCCTCACTTGGGATACCTGCTGCTAGGTTTATTCACTAATAAGCATGATAAATGTTTTAGCCTTTGATCAGTGCTAATTTAACAAGTAAGCTCCCCAGAAAAAAAGTCTTTGAGGCTCAGGGGCTCAAGACAGCACAAGAGTTGGAAATATGATTGATTGTGTTGCTTTGAGAAATTTCCATAAAAAACTTTTATCACACTGCTATGTTCTGAACAATTAAATAAAAAATGAAAGATAGTTACCCTCCAAAGAAGGACAGAGGCAGCCCAGCAAACTTCACAAGACATTTTTTTTAAATTGGCTCAGACTAATTTTCCAGAGAATATCAGTCTTTTTTTTTATTATATTTTGTCCACATTACTTTTCCCATTTCTTTTTTCTCATCCATACCTATCTTCCTCACATGTGCTTCTTTTCTTTCTCTCCTTGCCAAGCCTATAATTAATATTTTAAATAAACTTTAACATGAGGTATATTATGAAAACTGAGCAAGTCAAACGGAGGAGAAATCACTATCTGGGGTTGTATTTAGAATCTATAGCTATCAAAATAGCTAATACAAAATCTAATACTTAAATATTGCTGCCATTTGTTAGCTGACGAGCAGGCCACATGTCTAATCATCAAGTAGACACCAGTAGTGATCAAACATAGAAAATGCCAAGTTCTCTTGGTTGTATGTCAAATTTTAAATTCTTCCCAGCATAAGGCCATAGAGCTTTCTTCCATAGCTAAAAAAAATTATGTCTGCAGCTTACTATGAAGAAGTAATGCCAGATTGCTTAATTTAAATCAGTTCTTAGTACAGCAAAGGTTGTACTATAAAATGCATTTCCCGCCGACATTCAAAAATATCTAACTTTTGTAAAATAAAAAATACACAAACAAATGAGTCAGTCCCTTGCCACTCAATATACTCAACAAAATGTTCTCTGTCAGAGAAATATGCATACAGATAAAAGAGTAGATAAAATCTAGTCTGCAACAATAATAATTTTCTGTTATTAAGGTTTATACTATAGGATGACAGAGTTGAGAAGTAATTCGATTTTAAAAGAAGAATCTAAAAAGGAAAGATGAGAAAGAAAACTATACCACCACGATCCAATGATATGAGGGTAGCTAAAAATATTAAGACAATATAGGTACTGTTTACTATATGTGGACATAAGCATGTGTAGTAAAAATTTAATACAGAAAGAATAGTGGTTACCTTAGGCTATAAAGAAGGGAAGGAGCCAAATGGTATCAGGAAGGATTATAAAGGGGTATCATCTTGTATCTGTGTTGTTTTATTTTCAGAAAAACAATCAGAACATTTAATAGTTTTTAAATCTTGGCAGCTATACAAATATTCATTAAATTTTTCACTAGATTTGAAATATTTCATAACAATGTATCAAATGTTACATTTATTATAGTTTATACAATCATTACTCTAAGTTAAAAAAAGAAAATACTGGCAGACTGTTAGATTGGGAAAATGTTCTAAGTTTATTTCATTTCATTGACTAATCTATAATATTTAACTGTTTTTCCCCACAGGAAAGATGGAAAAACATGGTTTTGAAAGTTTATAAGTTGAAAACATCTTTTTGATGACAAGTTTGCCTAAAATCATGTGTTTGTTTATATGTGTAACTTGTCAAAGGAAGAGATAGAGGAATTGTCCAGGCTCACATTAAAGTTTTGATATTATATTTTAATAATGAATAATAATAAATGCTTAAGAAACTAGACATGTATAAGCTGGATTAGAAAATGTAGTTTTAGGAATGTAGCCCATCCCTAAAATCTTTCATGCAATAAGTGAGGTTTTGACATGTACAAGAGTGAGTAGAATAACTTTATGTAAATCCTAAGCAAAAATTAATACCAATGGGGTAAGGTACAATCAGATATATTTTGGGTTTTGGGTAAAATCACAAAACCATTCTAGTTATACAATAATAAGATATTTTACCTTATGAATTAGTGGGTTATTAGACAAGTACAAGAGTATAGCACTTTATATTCTAAGTCTATACGTCAATGGCAATATTCATTTATCTAGAAATGTATACATTATGTAGTCTTTATGGTTTGATTATCATAAACTTGCAGTTAAATAATTTATTTGTTAAGACTATGGGCTAAATGTTCTTACACTTTCCATCACATTCATCATCCATTCCTAAATAAACTGGGCTGCTCAGAGCTAACATGGAAAGAAGAGCCTGCAAGATATTATTGAAAACATATGTACTAACCAACTCTAATTAGAGAGAGCGAGATGACCAAATTAGATAGAAGGATGTTTTAAGTGATAATGTCAGGCTTTGTTTTTTTTCTTGTTTTCAACATTATATTAACAATGAATATGACTGTATATCTATTCATTATAAATTGATACCTATTTTATTTTTGAAAAATACATTGGATCTATTAATGTAAATTATTATTATTATTATTATTATTATTATTATTATTATTATTAAAGGCAAGGCAACCCTTGGTTAACCTCACAGATTGCAAGGACCTTGTCAGCTTAGAATCTCCTATTTTTATTTTTCATGCCTACAGCACCTCCCACCCAAGTACTAACCAGGCCCGACCCTGCTTAGCTTTTGAGATCAAATGGGATCAGGCTTGTTCAGGGAGGCATAGTTGTAGACTTAATGTAATTATTTTTAAACATGTAAATTAATACATATAGTTATACCCCATAGTACCTCCATTGGAGTTAAAAGAATTTGACTTATTAGGAAGTTCCATTTATCAGTTGTGGTTTCTACTGGGCCTTTCAGCACATTTAATGGAGCAGTTGAACTCCTCAAGACCAGAGCCACGACGCAGTCATCTTGCTATTGAATAGCTGCACATATCACATTCAGTTCTCTTAGAGAACTTATGGATTCCTATTTTGTAGCAGTAATAATATCTGGTATCATACTCCATTTTATGTGTTAACTTGATCAAATTTATGTGTAATAAGCAGTAAGGAGCTTTAAGAGAGGTAATAAACAAACATGTTAGAATAAAATTCATGAGAAAAAATGATTTCTTTGGGATACTGTAACAACTGATACTAATTATCAAATTGATTTCATGTATGTTTGTTTACTATAATGGATGTCAATTTGTGAGTTGTGGACACATTAAAAACTGCCTTCAAAAAAAAAAAACACACACATATTTTTTCCTTAACAGAATATGTTGCTCAAGAGATTTCTCAGGAATAAATGACCTTTTGAGGTGGGAGAGGAATGAATAGTTTAATAGTATTGACTAAAGAAGAGTTCTTTGAGGGACACCAAAGATATCTTCTCAATCTCTCTGGCTTTGAGTCTTGAATTTCAACCACAAATTTTGGGTCCTTTTGTATGTTTTTATTTTTTTTCATTTGATAATAATTTGAATTTGCTACAAAACTGTAATAATACAATATAAAGAAAACTTTTACCCATTAACCTATTATGAACATTTTACTCCATTTGCATTATTTGCTCTCTCTTTCTTACTCTCTCTCTCAAATAAAATATATAAAATATATAAAACATTTAAAATACACAAACAAAAGTATAAAATATTTTTCTTAGAGCCACTTGGGAGTGAAACTGCCCCTTTACCACTAAGTGTTTCAGGGGTGTTTCTTAAAAAGAAGGACATTTTCTTATATTACCACAATATAGTTATCAACTTCAGTAAATTTAAAAGTAATGTGACACCTAATTTATCATTCTTTTCACATTTGTCAATTGACTCAAATAATGTTCTTAATAGCATTTTATAACCTATAATACATTTATTATCAATCATTGCATTCAGTTGTAATGTCCCTGATCCTTTTGAATTTCATAATACTGCCTCTTACTATTTAAATATCTCCTGAATGTCACAGCATTAAAATAACTTCTATGATCTTTATTATTAATAAAATGAAGAAAATAAATTTAAAAATCCCATAAAATCTTTTCCATAGCATCATTCTTTCATCTTTTTTTTCAACTTTTGTTTTTATCTCCCCCCAATCTAACTTCTTAAAAGTATTTTCTACAGTCCCTCTTTTTACCTACAGATAGCTTAACTTTATATCACCTGTCTTTTGGCTTAACTATATAAAAAAAGTTTGAAGTCTGCCTGTGACTTCAGAAATCCAATGATCTTCTTGTTCTCTAAGTTCCCCTGATGACATCCTCAGCATTTGTTTCCTATTTACTATCCCTTTGATAATAGAAACTATCTCTTATTTTGTCTCATTGACCCTGGATTCTCCTATTTTCTTCTCTATCTTTTTAATCAGCTTTTATCCATCTCATTTGCTGCCTCATATTCGTTAAGTCTTTTAAATATAGAAAGCTTTCTAAACCTCTGTATTCAGGTTGACTCTTTTATTTTGACATGGTATGTCCTGCATAAATATCAATTCAATATGGCAAAAAAAAAAAAAAAAACTAAACAAAACAAACAAAAACAATAAGAACAAAACAACCTCTGTACTTGGCACTTTGGCAAATCAAGGGACTCAACAACTACCATCATGTAAACAAAATTTAAACACATATCACAAAACTAATCCATGCTGAATTTCATCATTTCACTTTTAATCTGACATCTCATCAGCACTTCAAATTCATTATCCAATTGTTGCTCGCAGTTTTCCCTCAGGTGGACTTCACTCTTGCTCTGCTTCTTTCACTGCTTCACTTAGCTTTTGGAATATCTGAGACTGTCCCATCTCTCTTGTCCCATAACACAAAGGTTTCCCATTTCTATCCATCCTATCTTGTTAACATCGCTAACACTCGAACTATTACTCAAGGTCAAGTCCTTTTTACATTTCAACTTCTTTAACTTATTTCCATAAATCTACTTCCCTCTTCATTCTGATTAAAAAATTTCTCTATTCTAATTACATTTTTTATAATAATATTCCCTAAGAATACTTCTGACCATATTACTTCTTGTAAAAAAAATTTAATGTCTCTTTTCTGTACAGAGAATAAAGTATAAAGTCTTTGACCTGATCATTAAGTCTTTCAATGATATTGGCCCCAAATACTTTGCCAAACTCCTTTTTTGGGCAAAGGGGGCATTCTTACTGTATTCCATGTTGTTTCACTTCCTGTGTCTCATTTCATATTATTTTTTTTCTTTTTCTTCACATTATTTATTTTTATTTTTTAAATTTATTTTCTCTTATGGTCACATTGCTTAATAAAATCCAGTAAGTCTCAGGTGTACACTTCAACAGTAAGGCATATATATACTGCATTGTGTGCTAACCTCCCATAATTACATTCCTGTCACCACATATTTGATCCCTTTTACCCCATCTACCTCCCCATTTTCCCCCTATCCTCTCATGACCTCTAGTCTATTGTCCATGTCCATGAGTCTCTGTCCTGACTGTTCGTTGCTTTTAGGTTTATATCCCACATATAACAGATATCATATGATCTTTTTATTTTTTCTGTCTGGCTTATTTTGCTTAGCATAATTATCTCAAGGTCCAACCATGTTATCACAAATGGCAGTACTTCATCTCTTCTTATGGCTGAGTAATATTCCATTGTATATATGTACTACAGCTTCTTTATCCAATAATCTATCGTAGGACACTTTAGTTGCTTCTACACTTTCCACGTTATTATAATTCAAAACTCAAAGCAAAATTCTCCTTAGTCAAGTTTCCTTTAAAGTTACCTCTCCATCCTGCATATATATAGATATATATATGCATATATATATATATATATAGATAGATAGATAGATAGATAGATAGATAGATAGATAGTTTTCATAACATGCATATATATGTTAAACTTTAGGAGTTTTTATATATACATATACGTACATATTTCTATATAATATGTATATACATATATATGTAAGTTTATATATGTGTGTATATATGTATTTATACACATATAACAACAGCTACAGTCTCATAGATTACAATAGCCTAGAAGAAACATCTTTGGTCTGATTCTTCTTTTTAGTGTCACAAAATATCTTGCACATAGTAGATATTTGATAAATATTTGTTTCTTAATGTGTTAATAAAGTGAATAAAATATAAGCCAGGCTATAAACTTTTAGGTTGCAAAGTATTTATTCTATAGGAATTTTAGTTTAAAAATGATTTATTGTAATGAGATTTGAGATTTTCAACAAGTATATATTATTACAGTTTTATTTTTGAATTCTGAGTTTTCCAATTGCTAGAGGGCTGGAACTTACTTAACCTAACAGATCCCTCAGTGTAAGCCCTCTGCACTTCCAGTGAGCAAAGTAGAAAGACACTAGAGGTTCATTACATGTCCTGGAATCCTCCTGAGAAATTCAGCAGCAAGATGGCTAATCCTGTTGTAAGAGCTCATTGACGTCAGATGCTGTAATTGAGATCAGTTTCCAAAGGTTAATGAATTACACACAGACCTATAAATAGCATGTTCTCCTTTTCTATAGTAGAGAGACTTCACATCAGTACTTTCCAGTGGAGTTTCTTTGTGAAAGAACTTTCCCTAAGAGTTCAACTCTAGGGAGGCTTTTGAGTCAATAAGCATTTGATGAGAAGTGCAATGCAATGACTGTAAATTACTGGTGGTGACATGGTAAAGATATCATATCTAGAGATATTTACTCACCCTGAAAATACTTAGGGATTTACCTTACAAAGCTCATGTCCTTTCATTATGACTTAACCACTTCTCAATTTATTCTGTGCTCAGCATAAGGGGTGATATGTTATAATTTGGTCATTTTCAAATGTTAGAGTACATCAGAATCACTCAGAGAGTTTGTTAAAACATTACAGAGAAGGGAATGGGATGGGTGGTACTCACAGAGTTTTTGATTCAGCAGGTCTTTGGTAGGGAATAAAACCATGCATTTTGTGGGATTTGATAATCTGTGTTTCTAGTATGCTCTTACATGATACATGATATTGGTGATGCTACTCCAAGGTCCATGATTTGAAAACCACTGTTCCAGCTCCCTGGTCCTCAAACTTGATCACATATTAGAATTACTTAGACAACTTTAACATTGCCACTCTCTATCCCAACTTCCCACTCCATTCCAAGCCCCTGAAATTATGAATGGTATATAGGGTGTGGCCTGGTCATGGGAATTTTTAATGAAGTGGATTCACAGTTGCAAGTGTGATCCACCGCACTAACTTCTGAGGAGTTATTTTAGGTAGAGATTAGAAAGTCAATCTCCAGAGTTGAACAACAGAGATAGGATATGACTCAGAGAAGTCAAGAGAAGACTACAATGGCAACTTGTTGCTATTCCACATCAGTAAAGCCTCTTGTATGGCAATAAACTCTCCCTCCAAATCACACTATCCATATAGAATGGCTACTCCTAATGTTTTTCATCTCACACTATCTATTAAAACCAAATAGACAGTCATTATCTGGCAGGAATTCATAGAAGCAAGTTTCTTTAGGTGAATAGTTCTCCCATCTAGAGGTCTTTTTAAAACATTTTAGTGCTGGGGCCTATCCCCAGAGTTCCTAGGGGTGGGGTCCATGAATTTCATTCCTATTTCTAAGTTCCCTAGTGATGCTGAGGCTGCTGGTTAGGTACCATACTCTGAGATGAATTACTCTGAAAATGAGAAGTTCAGCAAGACCTCCAAAATAAAAGTAGTTCTCAGTATGCCAAACAAGTAGACAAATTATCTTGGAGTTCTCCCCCAGTTTGTTCCAGGTTAACCACGATTCATTAGTGAAGGTCACAGGGATGTATGTAGATAAGATAAAGACATTATATAGTAGCTAAATCTGTATTAAGTGTGAGCATATTAAAAGTTTAGTGTTATATATTATAAACTAAAGTTTTTCTTTTAAATTATTGGAACAAAAAAGAGTTCGAAACATATCACATACATTGAATAATTTTATGAATTCTAATTTTGTCTAGATCCTTTTGTTAACTCTTCAGAAATGTTCTGGATTCCTAGGCAAAAGAAGAAAAGATGCTTGTTGGTCTTACTACTGTCATGCTACCAAATCAGCAGAACTTTTTTGATATCTAAAATTGACCTTTTTTTCCTAATAAATATATGCTGACATTTTTGAGATGCTCCAAATTTGAGAATTGCTCTTTGGCATATAATTCACCCATTCATTAATCAATGAACCAGACATTCTGCTAGGCATTAATGTTAACATAGGCAATTCAAAAATAGACATTATGCCTGTCTTCACGGAAGTTAATGTGGAAGATAGGCATTAATCAACTAATTCACTAAGTATATCATTACAAAATGTGATATGGCAATGAGAAAGGTTTATAAATAATACATGTTATAAGGAGTGTTTAAATACTCACAAAACTACCCAGTGCTATCAAACTGAAAAATATTAAGGAGGTAACAAAAACACTGATAGTCACACTGGCTGAGTGACTGGCACACCAGTCCAAGAGGGCTCAAATCTGTGCCTGAACAAAACTACAAATCAATATGTGAACTTCAGGGAATATTCCCAGTCATTCTAACTATGGATGTTAAAGTCACATAGGCCAAAGGCCTACTGTGCTTAGCCAACCTTATTGTTAAAGATATATATGAAATCTTGGTTAAAATTGTTTTTAATCAGTATCAAATTACAGGCCAAGTTTTTAAAATCAAAACCAATAGATGTGATAGCAACATTTTATCAACAATAATGACTAATTTAGGTTAGTTATAATCCAATAGGTTATACTCATATTTGTACTCTAAATAAGGTCAGGGATCCCAAAGACAAGTAATTGATTATTATATATAGCAATGGCTTTATAAATAGTTAATATAGAATAAGGCAGATTTATAGTTCTATATTTTTATTTGCCTTTCCCCATACACTTACTTCACATTTTGTAAAATATTCATTGAAGTATAATACAAACTGAGAATGACCTAAAATGTAAGTTTATAGGTCAATAAATTTTTACAAAATAAACATAGCCATTTAAAGAGATTTAAAAGATAATACCAAAGACTTTCCATTTAGTCGTGCCAATTTACACCCCACAAGAATAGATGAGAGGCTCAGTGGCTTCATATTGTTGCTAATTTTTGGTATCTTCTTCCATTTTAGTTATCCAGGTAAAGTATAGAAGCAATGAATTATGGTTTTAATTTTTACCTGCCTTTGGATATTCTCTTTTTGAGAGTCTTTCACTTTTGTGTTGTCTTTTATTTCTTGACTGGCAAGTGGTTAATATGCAGTTTGGTACAAGTACATTATCATCTACATGTATTGCGAATTATTTCACCTCTTCTGTGGGGATTTTTTTTTATGGCTACTTTGCCTTCCCAGCACTGTATCCTCTACTCTACTTTTCAGAAATTTATTGACTAGGCTTTCTAGGTTCTAAATTCATGAAGCTTCAAAATGTGGCAAATGCATTGAAGTCAAGGGCTACCATTTGTTTGAAGCCCCTGAGTCACCAATTTTGCCACTCCAGCCCCATGAACCCAGCAATTTGTAGTCCCCCACCCCATAATAGTAACCTTCTGCTCTGGTAAATCTTTAGTACTCATTATTTGAGCAGATCTTTGATGTCATTAATCTTTTAAAAATTTCCCTTAGCTTTTCCACTTGTTCTCAATGAGACTGTTGAGCTTTCAGAATCCATACTATCCTACCAGAAAGTGGATGCCCATACCATATACCAAATCTTAATTATAATGCACTTAAAATACTGGTTAAAAATAAGTAAATATATGAGTGGCAAGGATTACCAACTCAATTTCTGACTGGAAAATGATGAAGAAATCATAAGCTAAATCAGATAGGAACAATCAGGAATAAAGAGAGTAATTTGAAAAGCATATTTGTAGGGATTAGACTACAATTTGAATTGTTTATTTTGTTTTGTTTCTGTTTGTGATTTCCTGTGTTTTTGAGGAGTACAACAGAGCAGCCAACAGGAAGCCAGGAGACTCAATTTTTAGAGCCTGCTCTGTTAATAAAACTGTCATTTCATTTCTCGAGACCTCCATCTTTTTGATCTCTGAAATGAGAACTTTAAACTAAATCATCTGGAGAGCCTTTTTTACCTTCAAAAATTGGTTTCTGCTATATTTCCGCATGTTTCTCATTTGCAACTTATTTTTGAGTCTAGAGAGCTAATTTTAAAACATTAGTTGTCACTTTGGGCAAAAGAAGAAACAAGCAAAAAGGGAGTAATTTACTGTGGCTTTATATAATTGATAATATATTAATTATAATAAAATATAATTAATATATAGCGTGATATATTAAATATATCACAATAATTAAGAGCAATAATTAAGGTCAATTGCTTAACCCTTAAATGAGCATTTAAAAAATTAACATATGTAAAATGCTCACTACTGTGTCAAGTAAGTAGAAATTAATTTAAAGCATTTGTTTAAAAAAGATAAAAATTATATATATACACATACACGAGACACAATTCACCTGATAAAATCTTTTTAGCATTAAATTGACAACTAGCAAATAATTGTTCTTAGCAGAAAATTTCTTTTTTTTTTTTTTGAGAAAATCGAACATAGCCATAAAAATGAATTGCTACTCAAAGGAGTTTAACTAAATATGCATACCTGGAGTGAAATTTCCACTAATCATCAGTAAGGTTTTCAAAGGTTTAGAATATGTCTCTATTGGAGTCATGATGTCAGGAAAAATAAAAAAGCAAAATGAAACAGTCATTCTTCTGAATCTTCTGCCGTCAATATTGAGTAATATTGAAATAATTTTCCCCCTTAGGAGAGAATAAAATGTTTAGAAAGCTACTTTCATTATTTTTTCATGTCTGTCTTTCTGTCTTTTTTTCAAGTCCCAGTCAGATTCCTAAACTAAAATCCAGAAACATCAAGAAAGATAGATCAGATGTTGGGAATAAAAATAAGCTCTAAATCCCTGTATCTGAAGCCTTACTTCAAAATCCATTGCAATGTTTCCCTTATCCCTTGTTCTTCTTTAGCCACTTGAAGAATATGGCATCACAGTCTGATGAATGATAGAGGAGAAATTAAGAAGGTTTTATGTAAAACTGAAGCCCAGTCTATATAGTCTGAAGTATCATATTAAAAATAAAAGCACTTTATGTAGAATGGCCAGGCGTTTTTGAAATTTTTTTTCGAAGAGGCAATTTAGTAAAAACTGTCAAATTTAGTTTTCTGTTGTTACTGGAGGTTTTTTTGCTGTTGTTTTTCAGTTTCTGGATTTAAAATTTACTATAGGCAGTCTTGGGATCAGTAGATTGAAACTTCATTTATTTGAACCTTATAATCATGGGAGTTGAAATGGCTTGTCATGCCATTTTTTGTTTTCCACTTTTTTTTTTTGAGTCCTATTCCCCAGCAGCTCAGGATTTTTGTTACAAAATTTCTTACAGTGCATTTCCATGTCCTTAGTTCCCCCTCAGCAGCAATCTTTGTCCCAGAATTCTTTGTGGGTTTCACTTTCCTTCCAGAAAAAAGGCTAAAGTTTGAATTTTCATACATGTTGTTAAATTTGAATGAAGCAATTTTTGAGATCCAGAGTATCAGGCTTTTGTCTAAAATTTGATCTGATCATACAGAATTCATGTTAACTTTTGTTTTTCTTTTTAATCAAAAGTATACTCTAACAAACTGAAGCTCCTGCAGAGGAGGGTGTGTAGGAGTTGAATTGAATACATAATGTGAAACAGCTGAGGATACTAGAATGTCCAGTCTATGAAGAATATTCAAGAGCCAAGGTAATAAAATTGATACTAGACCTAGATCCTCTCAGATCATTTTAATCTTTTGTTTCTGCACTCCTACTCTTCAGCTTCTATGTGCTGTTGCTTTTAACAACCAATACCTATGGCTTTCCTTCAGCCAATGGGCCTCAAGCTACTGGAGCCAAGTTGCCCTTTGCTCCTTAGACACAGAAGGCTGGAAGTGCCTGAGACACTATTGTCCCCAGGATATGTTGACTCTTAACCAATACTGATGTATGCAAAGTCATGAAAAATCTCTTTTGCTTCTGAATACACAACTCTTAGCCTAATTTACACTATAGAGATGTCCAGCAGGATGAGGCGGAAGCTTTCACTTCTAGAACACATTGCCTGAGATCTCACCCTTATGTGGCTCCTATCACCTTGTCCAACTTTCCTTACACTTATCATTTTTCCCTGGATTACTTTCTCAGTAAACCACTTGCTAACAAATCTCATTTCAAGGATTGCTTTTCATTTACCCCACTTAAGACACAGGACAAGATACTATAAAATATTAAGTCATTCACACATATTCAACAAACATTTATTAAAAGCTCTCTATGTACCAGGCACTGTGCTAATGCTGATAAGGCGATGAAAAAGACAGAAAACTGGAAGACATGGACATTAACTCAATAACTTCACATGTAATTAGTTAGTTGCTAATTACGATAAGTGCTATGAAAGAGAAGAACATGTGCCTTTCTAAATGGCAATCATCAGAGAAAAATGGTTTACATATATTTGAGAGGTTTCAGTGCACTGATCTGGGTGAAATGAATGGAAGGTACAAAACAGACTTGAGCTGAGTATAAGAAAGTTTTAGCAATTAGTCCTGACTAGAGATGGAAATGGGTCAAATAAGAGATGGGGAGACTTCATCAATGGAGATATTTATATTTAAGCCGTGACATCATTTATTATTGTATCCTTGGGAATCAAGCCTCTGTTTGTCTAAATGAACTAGATGAAGCCTCAGAGCCTATAACTCTACTAATTATGGTAACATTAGGTAGTGTATTAGAACAAACAAGGCAACAGATTAGAAGTTACTGAAGGACTTCAGGAGTGTGGAAGTAAATGTGAGGGGGAAGTTCAATAAGAGTTGATTGTCATTAAGAGATTAAAAAATCTTATCTTATAGTCTTTGCCAGATTCAAAAATGTCTTTCTGCCATCATCATAGTCACATTCATAAAAATAAAAATATGTACTTTTTTGTAGAGTTGGTTTCCCTACATTCAATATATAGATATAAAACTAGCTTATAAGACCCTGACAGAGAGGAGGTATAACCTGAAATCTGAAAGGGTACCCCTTTAATTTTATAAACCTATTCCATATAAATCACTCTCTTCTGTTGGACTTCCATGGTACATGAATATGAATGTACTATGACTTGTCTTAATTGCTATAGGGCACATGACCACTCTGGGTCTTCAATACAATAAGCATATTTAAATTAAAAATAACCTGTTATATCTGTATTACATACATAGAAAAAATATACAAAATGAATTATTCCAAATAATAAGTATTATGTAAATGTCTTTCTTTATTAGTATGTAAGTTTTTTGAAGGAAGAAACCATGTCTTGTTTTTTATTGTATCTTGAACACCTAGAGTAGTGTCTGGCACAAAATAACTAAAAACTAATTATTTGAGAATTAATGCAAAATAAAAATTTATGAACAAAAGTAGCCTGTATGTATATATATATATTTATCATACATAAAAGGAGTATTCTTGCAAGTAGCAGTTCATCATGACTTAGTTTTATTTATTTATTTTTAGAGTAATTATTTCTTCTAAATTAGCAAGGACTTTTCAATGCATGAAAACTTACATCAGCTTCCTAAGACTGATCACTGATGTTTCATCTTCGGCTTAAATCACAGAAAAAAATATTTTGTCACATTATTCTATATTTTAAAAATACTATATTATTTTAAAATATATAATTTTTTAAATGCTATAGAGAATGTAAAAAAAAAATTCTTGAACAAGTAATTGAACATTTCTAACCAAATGGTTGCTTTGCCTAAAAGTCCACAATGAGATCATTTCTGCATTAATGAGATTTAAGTGTGTTTACATCTTTGTCCCCCTAGTGTTTTTCTACCACTTTCTTTGTACATCTCTGGAGATAGCATGATCTTGGTCTAGTATAAATCATCTTCATTAAGTGAACTAGATTATGTTGATGAGTTCAGCTTGAACTAGATTTGCCAAGTGACACAAAGTCTAAAATCTCAGTTTATTCCAGTCCTATGTATCATGTCCTATGAGCAGTTTAATGATGTGGCAATTGGACAATAGTTCTGCATTCTGATAGACTCAAGAGATTCAATTCTACTATAATAAAGAACATTTTAAAAAGTCTAACCATTTTATTAAAAAGTACCCTGAATATCAGTGTATTTATTTTAACTTTCTTTTAATCTGTGAAATACTTCAATGCCTTTTTTCTTTTCTTTTTATTCAATATTGTTCAAGATTAAAGCACTGACTCACCATAGGGTGATCTAGAAGGCGTCGAGCTCCACTGGACTAGATAAGTTCTGTACATCACTGATTACCACCCTGATGACTTCTTTATTCAGGCCTGGAAGTCAGATTTGCTTCTTTGTAAAGAAACTACAGGATCGACAGAACACAATGAATCATGCCTAACAACATGCTGACAAACTGGCAAGATACAGCCTGTACAATGACAAATACAGCTGACAACAAGTGTACACATCTGTTTGGTAGGATTTATGAGAAAGGAATACAAACAAGGAGAAGATGGGTTCTTTGGTTTTATAAGAGAATTTAGAGGCTCTTTTTGTTCTATCCAAATAACAGCAACATAAGGAATACATATTAGTCCTCAAGATTTATTTAGTACAAGCACAACCAGATTACAAATGGTCCGTGCAGATTAGCATTTTGATTATCAAACCACAGTTCCAAATATCTGATGAACAGGTATTAGAATAGTCCTTAAACATACTGATTAAACACACATTGATGCTGCTATTTTTAACACTTGCTTATATTCAGTTTTCATATCTTTCTTTAAAAACTTAAAGTAAAAAATATAAAATGTATATAACCCTATCAGATTTTTCTCAGGGAGACAAAGACCCAAGCTCTAATTTTTAGTTCAATTTTGAAGATTAAAAAAATAAATTTTAAAAGTAGGTTAACAGATTCAAATGCCCATAAATAAATATCTTATGCAGTAATCAAGGTGCTCCCACAAAACTTATCATTTCATAACCAGCCTGTTATCTCCCACATTTGCCTTTGTCTACTACAGAAATGTTCTGACTTTTCCACAATTAGTCCAAAGCACCATAATTTTCTCAGATCTGAAACAAATTCCCAATAAAAAAATTTTGAATCTTAATAATAATAATAACTAATAATAATAATAATAATAATCTGTTCAATGAATACTAGGAACCACAACCAACCAGTGCCACCATCAATACCTGCCTTTAGATTATGTATCAGACTGAGAAAAACTACAGCATTCAAGCTTGTACAAATGTAATGTATTGCATTTTTTAGATAATTTAGAAAGAAAAAAAATAGAAACTCTGATTTTTAGCAATTTTATTTTACTATCTAATGAGTCTTGACTGTTGATCTGAGATACTTATTCTTATAATTGCAGTTGTTGATTTTTTCCCTTGTATTAATAGTACCTTAGAAGGTTTTTGAGGGTAGAGCTTCTATTTTTCACATAGTAAATGCTTATTAATAATTTGTTAAATAAAATGAAATTAGACTGTAGCATGATGGGCCTAGATGTGTGTCCCTATTCTGAATGACCACAACTCTGAACTTGGTTTCTGATGAAGCTTCTTAACTGTTGGTATCCTCAAAGAATAGAACTATGAACAGAGAAAGGTTTAAATATCCTGAGCTATCAATAATAAAATCGCAGCCTTCTGCTCTTCCTCATCATTGTTTTAATCTCCAAATTTTAAAAATAAATGGTAGGAATATTATTCAGAAGCTTAAATGCACATAAACATGTTTTCAAAATGAGGTGATGTGAGCCACCTGAGACCCAATCAGAATTGCTTATATCCTGTTCTTCCCTCTCTCAAGGTGGAGGTAAACAAGTGGACTAGTTACCAAGAAAAGACTGCTGTGTGAGAGGTAGCCTTCCTGTATTCAGATGTTGAACTTTAATAGTCTAGCCATTGCCACTGGTTGAGACTAAGAACTGGTAAACACTCTCACTTACACTTATTTTTTTATTTAAATTTGCTTAGAATAATCAATTACAATAACAGTTTTCATGTCATCTCCATCAAGATACTGTGAGAAAAAAAAATGTCCCTATACAAAAATAAGTACCTCAACTTCAAATCTATTGCCAATGTCTCTCTGCTGTTTTGTTAAATTTTAGAATTAGAGGGGAACAAAAATAGATTATAGAGATAATTTATTTAAGACCTTTCCATTTTCCTTCCTTTATTATTGGCACAGGGTTCTACAATCCAGTTCATTCTGCTTTTATTGAGTGAATTTCAAAGTAATAGTTTATCAAATGTCATGTATTTACATAATTAGCATAATTACATATAAGTGCATAATTAGTGTAAATACATGTAATTACATTATTATAGTATGCCATAATCTTGTAAAAAAAAAAGCTTTTTCTAACTTAACAAGCCAAAATATATGTATTGTGCAAGCATATTAGATAATTTTTGACATCCAGTATCTTGTTCTTCTTAATTGACTTAACCAAATGCCAAATATTAATATGTGTACTTGAAAGAAAATGTTATTTTTATTTTTGGCAGTTTTATATTTTTAAAAAAGAAAAAAGTAAAAGACCCTGGGGGAGTGAAAACATTCTCTACTTTTTTTTTTTAGTTTAGGTTATATAAAAAATAACCAATCTTTGAATTCAAATGAAAAACAGCCTTATATACAATTTTCATTTGGACAGAAATTAATAAAACTGATAACTCTGTGACTTGGTAAATAATAGGCTGCTAATGACAGGCTGAATAGATGTTATCTTCACTATAATGGTGCTCCTAGTGCACCTGATAAATACTGGATCAAACAAAGAGAAATGACCAGTAAACAGAGGAACCCACACCTGAAACACTATATAACCTCTTTCTGCCAGTTTCTGTATACAGTTCTAAATATGCCATGAAAATCATATAATTCCTCTACCAACACCTCAGAATGATTCTAATATCAAGTATATCTCAAATTGAAACTTGAATTTCTTTCTTATTAATACCAAAATCCTCACTCCATCACATAGTCCTTGTTTGAGAATGGTTTATATAGTCATCTACGGTGATATTTATCTGTCTCTGCTTGGTACTGACAACTGGAGGATAGAATTAAGAAAAGATAACATTGTAGAGATATTTTCCTTATCCCATTTTCTTTAAAATCACCTGAAGTATCAGGAAACATATAAAATGTAACATAGAAAATATATTTAATCCCAAATCATAATATATAATGTTGAAAAAAAAGGTAAAATGGGAAACTCATGGAAGAGAGAAATAATTATTTAATCTTAGTGTTTGAAGTCAGGGTACTGACAATATACAGGTTATTTTACCCTCTAAAAATTACTCAGAAACTAGTGGCCTCATTAACAGAGGGAAAGGTAAAACAGATAACTGAAAATGAGGATAGTATTAATATCTGTAACATCATCAACTGACTTCCAGGGCCCCCACCTACGACCTTATGTAGTTGAAGAACTATTCATTTCCAAGCTAGTTTGGAAGTCTGAGGTCTCATTACCCCTGTAGAAATTAAAACCAAAAAGTTCTGAACACTGAAACTCCAAGCACAGAGATGACTGAAGGTGAGATTTGTATGAAAAACAAGAGAAATAAGGGAAATTCTACACACTAAGTCATGCAACATTTAGTTCTCTTCCATATGGAGCTCCAAAATATTTCCTTAGGCAGGGGACGGATGGATCCTCTAGGAAAAAAAAAAAACTCATCGCAGGGAGAAGACCTAAAATTCTGACATTAGTGATTTCCTAAACAGATAGCTGGCCATCTAGCCAGACTTCAAACTGTTACATGGGTCATTCAGCAAGCCATTGTCCCAACTATATCTCAACACACACATTATTTGTTATATCACTCTGAAATATCAATGGAAAAACATTAAAAGAGTTTTTAAGTTGATGGTAAAGACCAAAATAAAAATCCCTTACTACATTCCTGAAAAAAAAAAAGTAAGTCAGTGAAAGTAAGACAATTCAGGAAGCAGAAACTTGCTCTAAAACTTTAAATAATATAGTCAAGGAGCCAGAGTAGATATTGCATATTGCATCTGTGTAACAAGAACAGGCCATCATGCAAACAAGGGCACATCAGAGAAAAAAAAAGAGCTTTTGAGAAAAAGTACCCACAGCAAGGCACAATATCAAAATACTGAAATGTCAGTAATAAAGAGAAGCAATTGGTCATAGAGGATAAGCATCAAAATCATATTGAATTTCTCAATAGCAAAAATAAAATAGATAATAAACCTTTTACATTTTGAGTTAAAATGATACCTATAGAGAATTTCTATCTAGACAATCAAGTGTGAGCCTAAAATTAAGACATTTTAATTAATATATAGCCTCAAAATAAAACACACACACACACACACACACACACACACACACACACACACACACACACACACATTTTCAGAGGGCTTCAAGAAACAAGGGCAAAAACCAAGAAAGAGGAAGATACAGGATCCAGAAAGCAGAGAATTTACGACAGTAGTAAGGAAGAATTATTGACATAAAATCCACATAAAATCCCAGATGGCAGCTGTAAAATTAATGGACAAATCAAGTGGACCATATTCGAGTAAACCAATAGAGGATTACAATAGAGATAGCTCCAGGTTCACATTTGGCCATGTAATAATTTGTCTTCAGAGATATGTTACCAAATTATTAGAGGATTTAGTGGATGTAATCAGGTTTTAGAATTTTTATAGATAAAATAAAAAAGCAATTATTAACTTCAAAAAATAAAAGTTGTAAAAGAAAAATAAGAAATGTAAATATAGTGTAGAATTATAGCTCAATAGTAATCAATACTATCAAAGTTCTAAAACTGAAATGAGCTACTAGGACTTAACAAAGAAATCAGTACATAGTCTTATTGGCAAGTAAGGAAAGTAAAAGGGATGTAAGTTAGTTAAATATTCTCATTTACAATATTAAGTGTATAGGTAATGTCTGTAACTAAGGAATCTGTGTGTACAAATATATTCATATCATAGAAATATGTAGGTAAAATCCACAAGTAATAACTTAAAAAATTATAACTAGTTGCTACTGAGAAGTGTGGATATATTTATTTATGTTTTTTAATATTATTTGACTTTAAAATTATTTACATAAAATACTTTCATAACATTTTGAAACAATAAACTCATATCATATTAAAAAGAAAGTCAATAAAATCCTTGAGAATGTGATAATTTACATTAGAAATGTTTAACTTAGTAGTGGGAAATTAAAATTTGCTAAATTGTTAGGAAGAGATCTTGAAAATTAAAAAGAGTGTGATAGTCAAGGTGAAAAGGTTGGAATATAAAGGCCAACTCACTGAAAGTGGGATACTTATCTGCCAACTCTTTTATTCACATTGGTTGAGAGCTGTTTCTTGAAGCCCTGACACTTCCAACTTTCCCTCAAAATGAGGCATTCTTCTTGCATGTAGACAAACTAACAGAGTTGCAGGTGTCCTAGAAGGTATCTTCAGTGTGTACAGGTGAATACCAAAGGGATCAGGATGGGCCTCTACCAACAAATAATATGGAATTTGTTCTGCTGACTAAGCTAAAAATCTTAGAGCTACTCCTGGCTTCCTTCCTCTCACCTTCTACAACCAGACAGTCATGAAGTCCCATTAATTCCCCTCTAAAATATCTCCAATCTCCCTCATCTACATTCTTCATCTCTTCATTATTTCATCAGATCTTTGATAATTTCAGGAGCCTGCTCAATATTTTGGCTTTTTATTGCTATCATTTCCATAATATAATTTACTCTTAATTTCCTCCTATAACTTCTCATCTCTGACAGGATTCATGGGAGTTAGAATATTCTAAAAATAAAAGACTCTAATAATAAAATTATATAGAACTGGATTTGAATCCTGTCTTTGTTCTTTACTAGCTTTATGATATCTGGCATGGTACTTACATTCTGAGTCTTATTTTCCTCATTTGTATATTGGGGATATTTATAATTATCTTGCAGGATTATTTTGAGTAGCAAAAATAATATGTTTAATTTGTTTTACTTTGGGAGCTCATTAAATGGTAACTGACTTTAGTTACTATGATCAGAATCATCCTGTCACCTTAGGCCCTTTAAAACACTGCTGCTACTTCTGTGCCTACGTTCTGCTCCACTTTCCAAAACACTATATATTTCAACTCCCTAAATGTCTCTATATAATCTGGCCATGTCCTTTCTTCCAACTCTAATCTTATTTGTATTCCTGAAATGCTGAGACTTAAGGAGTCAGCTCAATGCCATGTTCTTTGTGAAATGTTTCCTCATTCCTCTAGGCATACTTAAGCCACTCTTTCTTATACTACCACATTATTAGGAACAAAATGTTATTTTTTAAATAAATGTCTTCCTCACTAGACTATAAGATTCTCCAAGGCAAGAACAAAATGTTTACTTTTATGTCCCTAGCACTGGATATAGTGTCTCAATAACAAAAGTCTGTTAAATGAAGAGATAGATAAATAGATAGATGACTGATAGGTGGTAGATCAGATCGATAGACACAATAGATAGATATGATAGCTAGATAGATAAATAGATGATGATAGATAGATAGATAGATAGATAGATAGATGATAGATAGATGATAGATAGATAAATAGATGACTTTTTTATTCTGTTCTTCATGCTTAAGATACTGTGACTAGTGTTTGTTCTAATATAGAGCTGAAATGAATATTGATTTTCTAAGGCAGGTTTTTAATGCAAAATGCAGACTTTTCAATGTGGCAGGTTATATGTGAAGTATTTTTAAAATACGAATATGATTGAGTTGGCTTAGTTTCATATGTGCAATTAGCTTCTACTTTCAAATATGTCAAATTATTCAGTGATTGCCAAGATCACACTTAGTAACATGCCCTATAGTAAAGATTAAGAACTCTTACAACATTCATTTCTCTAGAGCCAATGAGCATGGCAGTGCAAAGTTAAATTCCATGTGTGCATCCAAGAAGAGAATGGCATAAGGGCATGCTAATTACTTCATAATCCGACCAAGGATGTATAAATACATCCTAGCTAAGATCTCATATATATGAAAATTTGAAAGTTTTGACCTTTACTACATCATAAAGTAGAGCTAAAGAGAAACTTTCAAAAATAATTTAGACTTGTAAAAGCAAACAAATGATTAAAAGTGGCCAGTATATTTATATCCGGAAGGAAGATATTCTTTTTAATGAACCAAGTACAGAAATCTTTAGACGTTTCTAAAGGTAAGCTCAGAGAGATAGTAGTATAAACACTCCATTGATGAAGAAAAATTGCTTTACTAATCCCATAGAATAGTCTTGTTTTGGTGCATCCTTGGTTTGTGAGATAATCTAGATATCCATATTCCTGATGATCAAGACCTTGCTGGGGAATTTAGAGGCTGAGAGCCAATTTGGCTCATCTGAGGAAGAAAAAAATTTTTGTGTGGTTTGAGTGTTTTAAAATAAAACAATATTAAAATATAAACTTTCTCTGCCTTAAGAGTTACTTATATTTAGTAGCAAGAAATAATTTTAAAAATCACTCGTTTGTAATATAAAAGTATCGACAACACAGGAATTGCCATTTAGAGTGATAATGAAGACTCTGTTTTCACACAATGGGAGTTATTTTAGTAGTCTTCCCTAGCTGCTTGCTGTTTCTGGCAGTTTACATTGTCAGCAAAGTTAATGCTGGATGAGGAACCTTGTTCTTGCTTTTAAAATCAAGTTCATAAACAAAGAAAAACTCAGCCCTTGCTCAAAAAGTGGGAAGCTGTGACTTTCAAACAAAATTTTTTTAAAAATCTTAAAGGCAATTCAGTTATTTAAAGTGACCCACCTCATCCAATCCCACTTTTTTCTGATCTTATATAAACATTTCGAAAACATAGCAAAATGTCTATTGATAATTTTCATCCTAAAATCACCACACACTAAATCCAAAGTAAAATTATACTTTTGTCATCTAAAGTTAGGTCAAAAATAGTGGAGAAAAAAGTCATATTTGTGTCCATGTCTTTCTCTCTGTGATAATAGTTGATTTAACAGTTTATTACTCTATTTAAAAGACAATATGATAATAATATCTCATTGTATCATACACACCTACCTAATAATCCAATTTTTAAAGGAGTAACTAGCAATAGAATTGCAATTTTTGAAATAACCTCAAACTTTGCTTTACCAAATGCATCACAGATTTTACAGAGAAAATTCTTGCCTTCAAAGAGACATACTGATATTATTATAATATTTTTTAAAAGAAGGGCATTTTCTTTTGAAATTTGCTTTTGAGTAAGTTTAAAAGACACTTACATTTAGTCTCATTACATTAAAGGATGACTATTCTTTGGAGTCAAAGCCATGTTACTTGAATTTTTACCCACTTTATTCAAGAAACTTGGCTCTCAATGGCTAATGTCTGTTTCCAAAAACCAAATCCAACTTTAAATCATAATTTTTCCATCAACCTGAGATATCCAAAAAATTCACCATGAAATCTTGAAGGCATTAACATAAAAGATACTTTCCAAAATATCTTCAGCAGTGAGAAAATCATTAAAATTATTCCCTGCTTTCCAAAATAACTCTTAAGGAGGTCAATGTTTATTAGAAAATCTTAAACCTGATACATTTGAAAAATAGCTGCATTATGTAATAGTCATACACTCAGGTAAATATACTGTCTGTTCCTTCCCCCACTTACTCTGAGTATTTTAAAATTCAAATTCCTTACTATGGTCTAGAATGCTAGACCATTGGGGGCCTGGCCACGGTGTCCTTCTCTGACCTCTGCTAACTCTAATCCAGATATACTGGCCATCTTCAAAACCACATAAAACACACTGCTTTCTCTGGCCTCTGCTTGCTGTTTCCTCAAAATGGTATGCTTTATGAACAAATATTCTCAAGCTCGCTTTCTCACTATACTCAGATCACTAATCAACTATCACCAGATTAGAAAGGCCTTCCACGATCACACACGTAAATAACTATACCCCTTATCTATCTTTATTTTTTTTCTTATTACCACAGGAGATTATATTGTTTATTATTTGACTTCTACCCAGGAATTTAAAATCCACAAGGAAAAGAGGTTCTTTTACCACTGTATTCAGTGCCAAAAACAGTACATAGCATATAGTACATGCTCAAAAAATATCTGTCAAATATTGAGTGATTAACTGAATATTATATTTAATTAGCACCTACCCATCCTATTCTAAATGTGAAAAAGGGGTGAGAGAAGGATACTATTTCTTCAAGGAGTTCACAGTCTATTAAGAGAGATGGATATATAAACAAATAATCACAACAAGTAGTGCTAAAGATAATAAGAAGAATATGTTATAAAGTAGACAGCACAAAAGAAATAAAGAATTCCAAATAGTCGAGGAAGTTTCCAAAGAAAAGGATTATTTTGAGCTAAGAATCAAATGGATTTTAACAGTTGGAAAAAAATGAAAAAGAAATTTTTGAAACAGCAAGCAGGTAAATACACCTTAACAAATGTTTGCTATGTTTATTAGCTAGCAGGTATCCTAATAAATACCAACAAGAAACAAGAACTAATGCTGATTATCTTATAATATATTGCGTGGATAAATAATTTTATGAATATAAGGACATTTTTGATATCAATATGCATGGTGAATTCATAGAGAATCAGATGCTTCCCTATCAGATGCCCAATAGATAGAGAAATCTACGTTTACCTTAAGGACGCAGCTCTACTTATTTCATAAACTCTCTGCTTCCACATGCTGGGGAAATTCTCTCTTCCATGAAACTATCCTAAATGGCGAAAGAGTCAAGTGCCATGGGGAATGAAGAGAAAAATAAAAAGATGATACATAAAATTTTGTTTCTAATAAAAAACAATTATTATTCATCAAGTGATTTGAGGTTTTTTTTTTAAAAAATAATGTTTTATATTAACAATTTAATGATATTAAATATATCAAGAGTTCTCACCAAATCTATGCATAATTAACTTGAAGAAAAAAAATAATAGGTCATAATATATTCCTTCCAATTTTGGTAAAAAAAATACTGCTTACTATTCCATGGTGCTACTCACAAAGAATTGTAGGGAGGAAAAACATATCTTGAAGCTAAATAATAACAGTATGGTGTTGAAAATGGGAAACTATAAAAAGCTTTCAATATTTTTTTAAAAGTGATTGTATTTATATAGTTAAATACACAAAACAGAGATGAATGAAAAGGCCTCTAAATTGGATCAATGGTACAATCTTTATTGGCATAAAAATATTCTTCATAGCATCTTGTATATTACAGCCATATGATATATCATAGCATTACACCTGGATTAACAAAAGTAGAACACTGACAAATGTGCTCCATGTAGAATAATTGGTTTTGGCTATGAAGTGAAAAATAAAACTGACTTTTAACACACTGGGATCCTGTTCTAAAGCAAAGGATGTCAAAATGACAAAGTTATACATTTTATGAATATAGTCTCATTGATGACACAATAGTTTAAAAATAAAAATTCTAAGACATAGTTTTGTTTTAGCTTTACTTTTGGTGATGAACAGTAAAAAGAAAACTGTCTTTAGTCACTCCTTTTTTAGTTATCTCATCTATAAAAATTTGATGGAACAACTTGTCAAAAAATCCTACTTAATTGAAATCACTATTCCATCCTATTAGTATCAGTTGTATGCAGAATCAAGTGTGCCCATTCTTATGAGAACTTCTCAGCTCTAGAGAAAAATGTACTTTCCATGAGAGTATGAACTGTGAATGAATTTGCACTGTTTACTTACCTGCAAGTTTCTTAAGGGCAGACATAGTCAACATATACAGTGTCTTGCATGTGTCTGTTATGTTGTAAATAGAAAAGGAAAGTAGATAAATGCCTATTATGTCATTACAGAGAGGAAAATGCCTTTAATGGGAATATGCATCTGTAGAGGAATTTATTACAAGAATAATTTTATCTTACCTTGGATAAAAGAAAATAAATGGGAGTAGAATGTTAAAAATGTTTATAAATCATTTACTTTTTGTATAAAAAAGTTCAAACTTATCTTTATTCTTTTGTTTGAAAATACACTGAGCAAGTTAAAGCAGCTGAACCAATACAATCCTGTTGCCCACTTATAAAGAGCCAGAGTTAGCCATAAATAAGACAAAAGAAATGAGGCTTCATTTTGTGAAATGAGGAAAAATGGGCCAGTTTTGAAAATGGTCCTATTTATAGAAAAAAAAGAAATAAGAGGGGTGACAATCATGAGAGAGACAAGAGGAAACTATTAAGACAAAACTTGGTCTCTAAATGGTACTATAAGGGTACATATCCTGCTAATTTAAAGGGTGCATTAACACCAGAGTTGATTCCCATTTTTTTCATGAACAAGTTACTGACTTCAACAAACTAGGAATTATCAGACCATCTTCTGAGAGGAGTTACTAATACTATGTCTGTCACTAATCTCATTCACTCCAAGGAAGAACACACATTCTGTAGGCAGTTACTTCATGAAGCATAGGCTATAAATGGACATAGGCAGCTATTTCTTATCATTTTCTCTTTGTTCATTTATATTTCCTATCTCGAGGTCTCTTCTTCAAGATCCTCGGTGATATGAGCATGTAATTCGGTTTGATCAAATGAGTAGATCAAAGAAGTAGGAATAGAACAGGTCTTGACTTCAGCAGTGATAACATTCTAGGTCTCCCTATGAATCTAAGCAGAAACAAGTGACTACAAAGTCTTGGCCCATCAAGAAGACACCAACCTGAGATCATAACTTTCACTATCCAAGCATGAACTATAATTTTAAAAAGGCTTCAGATGAAGACACTTCTTGATTACTGTATGTGGCTTACCCAAAAACAGTTTATGTCACTCAGGTCTTACCTAGTCCTTCAGCCTTTCTCTCATGGCTGCTTTAGTTAACTCGGAGCCACTGTGCATAATACTATATCACATAAATAGACCTTCAACAGCCTCACTTAGGAATGCTTCCCACAAGAATTAAAAAAAGTAAAAGCAGATAATGCTCAGAAAACAGGTTTCAGTAGTGTGTCCAATAATTGTCTTAATGTTGAGATTTTCTCTGTTTTTTTTTTTTTTTTTTTTTTTACAGACCTTCTCAGACCTCTCCATTTCTTTGTAACTCTTTCTTATTGACTTTGTCTGGCTTTGTGACTACTGACCTTGCTCTGTCTCTTCAATCTGTGACAATGTCCTAACTGCTCATTAATTTCACAGAATTTAATCCTCTAGTTTTTCCCTGTCTGGACTGTTTTTGATTTCCTCTGTGATCTCTAACTCATTACTATATTCACAATTTTCCTCATTTAATCCTTGAAACACCCAAGCCTCATCTAAGCAAAATTTAATGAATATTGTCCAATATGACATCAAACTATTGTTAATGATCAATTAGAAAACACACCTGATATAAAATGCAAAACTCAAAAGTAATACTTATTTAAGGCCTTACTGTCCTCCACTTTTTATGTTCATGGTATCTTTTGGTGTTTAACCTCTCCTAAACGAATCTGTCTTATCAAGATAGTGCTGATGTCAACTGGCTAAGTACTCTTACACATGATCCCTGCCACATAGGCACCTAACCCAAGAGTAACCATTTCTAAACTGGCTAATAACTTATGGGTTATGGTGCCCAAACTAATGGTGGTTTACTTCTCAATAGGTAAGTAGAAATAATTGATATGTGGATGTAGCTAACTCACATTAATGATTGAGCATTTGAGAGAAAATTCACTAAATCCTTCTGCTGAAGTTTATGAAGGTCAAATTCAACTGGGGCCTATCCTAATCTCAGAGAGGGCCTTCCCTATTGTTAAAATTTCCAGAGAGTCTGCATTCCCTACCCTTCCACATGCATATTTTTTTCCAAAAGCCTCTTTCAACTGATCTGACTTGACTGGGCGTCTGCCTCTTCCAAGGAAACAAGCCTCAATAAAACATTGCTGAAATGAAAATCTATAGCACACTGAAAACTCCACTTTGAATTCAAATGGAAAGAATGTTTAAATTAACAAAAATCCTAATTGTAGTGGTTATAAGAATATTCATCAAGTTAATGATAATAACCTATTTTGGCTTATGTGACATTAGACCAAAAATGTTATTTGCTTAATTATATTAATGTACAATGGATCCTTATTGCCACCTTTTAACTGTCTAGTCTATGTGCAAGTTCCCTCTGCTTTCTTTTTTTAATTTTACAATCAGAAATATATATTGATTTACTCTGATCATAAATTAATCACCTATAGTACCATATAAACAGCTGCACTTCCCTTGCAAACCATGCTGAACAAGAAAAATCCAGAATCTAGACAGTACTGACTGTCACTAACATTTATCCACAACGAATCTTTCACTGGTTCTAAGTCAGTTTCCAATGGTGACCCCTCCTTCTTTAGTCTCTGATAAAAATGTCTGGTTCATTGTACTTACTAGTGGCTGTATTCTTCAGTTTGATATCATGTCATTTTCTTTTCTGGTCTAGTCTCCACTTGAATCTCAACCCTGCCATTTCCATCGTTTTTGCATGATGTGTAACTTGGGGCAAAAGATCTTCATTCTGGTAGTCATGACACTGAAGCCCTTTCTCAGACCAAACTAACACCTCCTATCCTCACTACTAGCATCATGAATTTGATAATTTGCTACTTAATAAATAAACTATGTAAAAAATGTCTATTGACAGAATGAGTATTTACCAGATATATTTTGAAGACACATAACTTTGAAGGCTTTTTTTAAGAAGCAGAGAATCTGATCTTAGAAGTTTTCATACTGAGAAATTTATTGAGATAGATCAGACTACAAAATAATGTTTTAATTTATAACACTGAGACTTTTTAAATCAGTCACTTTGAAGTAGATCTTTTTCTTGCTTAAAAGCGGTGTTAATAAAAGATGTATCAAAGTAGATGGGGAGCAGTAATAGGCATGCTTTCAAATGGCACCTTTAATTGCTGTTTATGACTTACTCTAGCCATTAGAAGAATTATTACAGTACCACGCTATAGTTCAATAGGCACTTGCTTTGGAGGTCTTAATATAGGCCTTTAAAAATAGTGAATAATCATTTTTCCTTTCCTCTTTGCATGTAGTAAATCACTATATGTGAATGGTTGGTCATGGTGGGAAATAGTCACATAACATAATAATAAAAATTTATATCATTACAAGGCAAAAATAGATTTTAAAACTGCTTTCTTGTTCTATGACAATTGAAAATGAGGCTGTATATTGTCCTCTAGAGGATTCATGCATGACATCAGTCTTTAGGTTATTAGCAGCATGTATCATTAGCTGTTAAGATGGTGATATTATGGTTATCTAAATGTCAGAATGAGACTAGCAATATGAACTTACCGTTCTAACAGACAACATTCACAAATTCCAGGGATTAAGATGTGGATATATTTGGGGGCTATAGTTCAGCCTACCATATCCTCCAAAGCTAATTAATCTCCGTAAACACAAAGCAGAATGCATTTAAGAAGTGGAAAGGGGTTGTAGTGGCAGGAATGGTAAAAAATAGTAGTAGTGATAATTGTAATAACGATCATAGTAGTTGCTCCAACAGTAGCAGTGGTCTTAGTAATAATAGCTAATGTATCTTCTGCCTATGTTGAGCACCTGAAAAATGTCACACCCTCTATAAGATTTCTAAACATGTATACCACTTAATCTTCAACACAATCCTAGGAGAAAGGTACTGTACTATTTTATTGTCCAGATGAGGAAACTGAGGCTGAAGACATTACAAAGATTTCATAAAATCATACTCCTAGAGGTTAACAGAACCTGAATTTAAAAACAAAAAATACAAGACCTTGAAATCCAGACAAACCATTGAATCCTTCCGATATTCATGGTAGCAATAACAGCATATCTTCTAGGGTAATCTAGACCTTATTATTTCTAACTATGAAAGAAAAATTTGATAGCTTTGGTATATTAAAAAGGGACCTTTTTGAATGATGAATGTCTCCATAAACAAAATGAAAAGCAATAAGCCATGAGGAACTATTTTCCCCAAATTAAGATTAAATATTTTTATATATAAAAAATTACAAATTAAAAAGAGAAAAAAATAGCCATTAAAAAATTATCTTGAGTTACTGAAAGTTATACCCATTGATTGGCAGCTCCATACTCCCCCTTCCTCTAGCCCCTGGCAACCACCACTCTACTTTGTCTCTATGATTTTGGCTATTCTAACTATCTCATAGAAGTGTAATCACAGTAATTATCTTTTTGTGACTGACTTATTTCACTTAGCATAATGTCAAGTTTCATTCATTTCATAGCGTATGTCAAAATTTCCTGCTTTTGCATGTTATATCAACTTTGCTTATGTATTTATCCATCAATGGACACTTGGGTTGCTTCCACATTTTACTTATTGTGAATATTCCTGCAAAGAACATGAGAATGTAAATATCTTTTCAAGATTCTGATCTCAATTCTTTTAAATAAATACTCAGGAGTGAGATTGCTGGATTGTACACCTAAAAGTTTCAGAGGGTAGATCTTATGTTAAATGTTCTAAAACAATTAAAAAAAAAAAAAAAACAATTGCACTCTGAGCCCTGTACCTATTGCTCCTCTGAAAATCTTATAGAAATTCTTTAAAAAATATATAAAAGGCAAGTAAAACCAAAATTATGAACAACAAAAAAATGACTCTGTCTGTCAGGTTATAAAAGGAAAGCTATATGAGCTATTTTAATAGATTACTAGCGAATTTGTTGAAAGGTAAAAAGAACTAAAGAGATTCTGAGTTAACATAGATATTATTAATTGCAGGAAGCATTTAAAACTCTTAATGCTAAGAGTTTAAAAAAAGAAAAAGAGGTAAAGTTATCAAAATCTAAGAGAATGAAGAAGAAACATCTCTTTAGCCCCCTCCCTCCATGTTTGCTCTTTGAAGATGAATAAGATTCAATTGAAGCTCCATTCACCAAGGTGGATATGGCTTATCGCTGAGGCACTTTTGAGGAGATGGGGAATGGCTAGAGTGCCTAAAAGAAGCATCTATAGCTGTGCTGGAGGGAGAATGCTCAGATCTGAAAACAAAAAGCTAGTTTCTTCTCCCTCCTTCTGCCTTTCATGCTCCTTGTTCTTTATTTGCAGAACCCCACCAGAGAAGCTAGCTGACTATAAAATGTAAAAAATTTAGTTTTGGAGTCTCACTCTAATGTAAAAACAAGGACGAAAAAGGGTGGGCTTGCAGGTAACAAACAGGTAATAATTAGCACAGTGACAATAGCAGAAAGAGAAATTTGAGAAAAACTGGAAAGATTGTGTGGCAAATTGATGTTTAAAAATGGCCCCAATTATTTCATTCCTCCTTTTATCCATACCCATTTCAATATGACCTTACTACATCTCCCATCAAGATGTGAAGTGTTTTTCTTTACTCCTTTAATTTTGCTGGTATTTTGATTTCCTTTGACCAAAAAAAAAAAAAATGTTGGAAAGGGCAGTGTGCTCATTTCAAGCTTAAGTCTAAAGGGGTCTTGTGTGCTTCTGCTTTCCCTCTTGGAGTACTACCTCTTCCACAAGAATAATCTCACAAACTTCTATGAGTGATCACATGGAGGAGAGACAAGCCATCCCCAGATTAATTTAGAACCTCTGTCTTATACTCTAGGAGAAAAAACAGAAAGCTATGCCTAGCAGTTCTACTACACTCTACTTTGGTTCCTTGACTTGCCTGGTCAGCTCCATGTTCAAGCAATTTAAAGGGAAGTCTGTCTGTGGATGCCCTGGCCGTTGCATATAGCCTGCAACTATTCCCCCTTTTAAGAGAAACAGAGCCACACTACTGCAGAGGAAATCCATATTAATTGAGTGTAATTACCAGACTAGTCTTTCCATCACATCTATGAAACAAAAACTTCAAATGATCAAATATTTCAGGAATCCCATAGTAGGAAAAAGAAGGACTAGAGTGAACAAACAAAATTTAACCAAGAGGAAAAATATATAATTCAGTGAGTAGAATAGAATTTTAGAATGTATTCTAATAAACTTTTATCTTCATAAGTTATGTAGGTGTTATAAATATAAGAAGATGTAATATCTGATATCAAAAATACAAGTTTTGAATAACTGATTCATTGGAAAGGTGGCAAAATAAATTGTGGGTCTACAGATTAACCAATAATGAAGAAGAAAAATAAAAAAAAAACCTATTGCTAAATTATATTTAAAAAGATATATTAAGAAAATACAAGAAAAAATGTAGAGACATGGACATTAGATTTGAACTTCAAATTCTACCTAATAGGAGTTCAGAAGTTATTCAGAATAGTCACAATGGGAAGGAAGAAACAAACAAACAAAATCTTAATAGAGTAATACTTACTGAGTTTTAACTTTTAAAGGGAAAGTTTTGAAATGGAAAGGCCTATTTAAGGCCAAGCAAGATAAAAAAGACTCACACTAAAGCACAACCTTGTGAAATTCTAAAACTGCATATATAAAGAGAATATTCAGAAAGCTTCTAAAGAGAAATGCATACATATGTGCACACATGCACACATGTGCACGCGCACACACATACACTCACATCTCCCCACATGCACAGCCAACAAAGCGATGAAATTCATTCTAATGAATTATCCATGCTGAAGAATAGAAAGTTGAATTTTAAAAGTTATGATCAAAAATGATTTTGAACAGAGTTCTATATAAAACATTCACCTGTATTAATAAAATAAAAAATACTTCTGACAGTTAAGTCTTATAATAGTATTACCCATGCACTAATTTCTGAAAAACAAAACCACTTAATGATGCATTTTTAAAAAATTTAAAGATAAAAAGATATGAGATACAAGAAATAATTGTCTTCATAACTACTAGGATGGCTATAATCAAAATATAAATAATAGTGAGTATTGGTCAAGTTGTAAAAAAATTGGAACCATAATATTCTGCTAGTGAAAATATAAAATGTACAACTGTTTTGAAAAAATGTTGGGCAGCTCCTCAAAAGGTAAAAAATGGAGTTCCTATATGACCCCTCAATTTTATTCCTAGGTATATACCCTGGAATTGAAAAATATGTTTACATAAAAACTTGTATGCATATGATCACAGCAGCATTATTCGTAATAGTCAAAAAGTAGAAATAGCTCAATGTCCAATAACCAACGAATAGATGGTCAAAAAGTGGTATCTTCATACAATGGCATATTATTATACGATAAAATGGAATGAACTACCGACACAAGCTTTAATATGATGAATCTTAAAATCATGACACTAAGTGAAAGAAGCCAGACAAAAAAGGACACAGACATATATGATTCTACTGAAATGCCCCAAAAAGAAAATGCACAAAGACATAAAGTATAATAGATTGATATTAGAAGAGATTAATAGATTTGTGCATAATTAGAATATTATTGGTTTCCAGGGGCTGAGAAGATGTGGAAATGGGGAGCTGACTGCTATTGGGAATGGGTTTTATTTGGGGGGCAATAAAATTTTCTGGAATTAGACAGTGGTGATAGTCATACAACCTTAGCATAAATTGTACACTTTAAAAGGATGGCAGTTAAATATCATCCAGACAAAGGGAATAAGTCTTGAAAATTATCAAAAGGTGCTTTATATATACTTTAATCTTGAAAGATTCATATTTAAGGTGAAAACTTTGTTCCCACATTTTTTATTATAAATTATTCAAATATATAGAATAGTTCTTTAAAATAGTTTTTAAATATAAACACCCATACCTCTTTCACCTGATTCAGCAATTAATATATTTTATTTTGGCCAAACCATTTGAAAGTAAGTTCCAGACACAAAATTTCATTTTCAAATGATTCTTCGAGAATCTCCTTATAAGCACACTCTTCTATTTAACCACATCACCATTGTCACACCTCAAAAGCAGCAATAATTCCATAATATCTAATATCAAGTCCATATTCAATTTTCCCAAATTGTCCCCAATTTAACTTTTATAAATTGTTTGTTTATATTTATTTATTTTCCCTATAAACAACAAAAATGTGTTTCTCACTGCTCTGGAGGCCAGAGTCCAAGATCAAGCTGCCAGCATGGTTGAATTCTGGTCAGAACCCTCTTCTGAATTGCAGACTACTGACTTCTCCTTGGATCTTCACATGGAAGAGAACAGGGAGAGCTAAATGTTTTGTTTTTTAAAATCCAGAAGCCAAATCAAGATACAATAAATACATTCAACCATTATGTCCATTTATTTCCTTTGAATCTAGATTAACCTCCCACCATGATTAATGATATTGACTTTTTAAATAATCCAAGCTAGCTTTAATGTAGAATGTTCTGCTCTTTGCACATCTTATTGCTTCCTTTTAATATGTTCCCCTATGCCTATATGTTCTACAAACTGAAAGTCAGATCTAAATATGTAATTAGATTCATATCAAACATGTCTGGCAAGAATACTTTCCAGTTATATTGTGTATTTCATATGTGTTGTTCCATCATCAATGATAACATTTTTCATTTAGTTAAGCTGTTGAGAGCCAAATCTTTGTATTGTAAAGGTACATATTACCATTTATGGTCAGTGAGTTGTCTGTGGGTTGAAATTTGGCACAGTGTAAATAAATTATTCCTCCATATTCTTTCATACCATGGTTTGACTAGTGGTTGATGAGCCTTATCTCAATCTTTTTCTATATATATATTAGAGATTGGAAAATAAAATATTCTCTTTATTTTATATTACCTTCTACATTTCTTAGCTGTAATTCTTTAAAAAGTTTTCCTTCTCACCTATTCTCTCTTATTCACTCACTTGATCGCCCTATTTGAATACCATTATAAATTATGAATTTTTAAATATGTACTATGTTATAATCAATTATCATCAATTTTTAATACTTAAACTGTTGCAAATGGTTCAGTGGAGCCCCTTCATGTCAGTTTCTGTGTCCTTTCAACATAGCTGCATTTGTTTTAGAGCACTTTCTTGTTTTCTGGAACAAGTACTTCTGTACTCAATTTGTATTATCTGGTCTCCAGATGTTAATGGCCACACTTGAAAATATCAGAAAAACAAACAAAAATGTCTACAGCTCTTAAAATACATGTAGCATACTTGTTTTATGGTACTAAAAGCTCTTCTGCACAAAATTATTATAATTTCTTGGTGTTGACTCTTTTACTTCCCTTGCTGTATTGTTAACTAAATTCATTTTCTTTCCACTAAAAAAAAAAAAAAAAGTCTCTCAAGTAATCCCCTCGTCTCTAGCCCAAGGATCATAGCCTTATGTGGCCCCTTAATCACAGGTGGAGTTAGCCTAAATTTTGATGGAAAACAAATATATCAGTAGTGTGTTTCAAACATTTTGCACACATGATAGTATATAAACCATTTTCCATGTGATCCAGAACTAATATACATACACACACTCAAGTGTATGTATCAAATAACAGTTTCACAGAACATTTGCACTTTCAACATGTGAAGTATTTTGATATTTTCTATTCTTTCCTATTCTGTTCTATTTCACTTACAGTCAACTAATCACTGCCCCAAAGTTTAAAATAAAACACCTGATTTAAGGCTATAGAAGAACTAAATTTCTCCAGCAGGAGACTATAATCCCGAAAAGAAGCTGAAGAAGATTATGGATTCTGAATCAGGACATATAGGACTGAAAAAGTACTGAAATGGACTGCAAGTTACAACAGTGTACAGTGTATAAAAATACATTTATGTGTGTATTATATTATGTATTATATATTATGTATTACATATTCTTTTTCTTTTATTAATGTGCTAAAATCTCTTCGTTGATCTATGTGAAAGTACTCAAGGTATTTATTCTTGAATAAATGTTTATGATTTTTCTACGGTCAAAAAATGTTATGCTTTTTTGACAACTGTATCATCTCTGACAACTATAAACATTTCTCTCCAGAAAAATGAGGGCCATTAGTCCCTTCATGAATACCTCCCACATTGTGTTTAATCCCTTTCCATTCCTCAACAGAGAATGGAAATTACCTTCTAATTAAGAGAGGAGATGAGGCATCTGAAAAATGCAAAGGAAAGGGCTTGCAGAACGGTTAAAGTCTATTCCCTACTTCCCTCTCCCCCACCTCCAAGACTCTCCAGCTAACATATTTTCCCATAGCTACCTCCCCCACCTCAAAGGACTCTCCAGCTCACATCTGTTGATTCATGGCTTGCCAACCAACTAATGTCCTTCCTTATCTCTGTAACTGCATAGGAATAACAAGACTGTATAAAACTGCCTGTTATGTTACAATTGGGGCTCAGCCTTCGAATAGGAATCTGCTAGCAGGTGCTGACATTAATAAGTGCTGCTTCCTGTTTATAGACTCGGTGTTCCATCTTTCTGTTTGGGAATCCTATAATAGTTCTGATAACGCCAAGGTCAGGGGTTCTATAAGACAAACAACCTAGAAGGCCAGTGGCATGGAAATTCCTCCCTCTTTCAGCCCCTCCACCTGAAGCTTCCCCTCCCCATCCTGAGTCACGAGGAACACATAAAACCTCAAACAAAGGAATCATGCACCCCTTGCATGGACACTGCAGAGGTATATAAACTGTAATAAATCTAACCAAATCAAGCTCAAGTTTAGTGTCATTAACCCCACATGCTCCACCAGCCAATAAATTCTCCTTCCTCTAACGAAGTTGTTTGAGCATCCAATTTCCTCTTTTGGGTGTTGTTTCCTGCAACATAATGAGTTTCCCTGTCTCTGTTCATTGCCTCTTATTTCAGGTTAAATTATCATTCACATTTCTGTTAACAAAGGTGAGGTCACTTTAAGCTATTTAAAACCTCCATAAAACTGTTACCAATGCATAGAGGAGTGTATTGGTTTCTTAATGTATCTGAAAATTATCAGAAATTTAGTTTCCTAAACATAAATTTACTATTATTAGGTTTTAGGAAAAAAGTCATTTCTTAGCCTTGTCCACCTTTTAGAGGCTACCTGCATTTCGTGGCTTATGGCCCCTTCTTCCATCTTAAAAACTAACAACATATGATCTAATCTCCCTCTCCCTCTCCTACTCCTTCTCTCCTCTTGCCCACCCCCGTCACCATCCTTCTTCCCTCCCTCTGGATGTATATGTGTCTGGGTTGTTTGTGTCTATGGGGTGTATGTACGCATATGTGTGTGCATTTGTGTATGTGTATACACATATTTGATACTTCTCTTACTGCCTTTCTCTTATAAGGAGAGGTCCTTACAATTAGATCAGGTCCATCTGGATAATCCAGGATATTTCTATCTCAACATCCTTAACTTTATCACATCTGAAAAATCACTTTGCCATAGAAGATAACAGGTTCACAGGTTCAGGGGGTTAGAATATTGACAACATTCAGGGGATGGGACATTATCTGCCTACCACAAGGAATAAGTAGAAATTCTTCAGCATGCCAGACAAATCACTTCACTATCAGTTGAACTCCTCTGTTTCCTAACTCATCTCCTGCCTTTGCCCACCATCAGTTGTCACTCCGGGATCCAGTCAGCACATGGAACCACTGACTTTGTCAAATAACAACATTATTTTTTAAGTTGTATTTCTTTTAACATTCTCTTTCTTTTGCCTCTGAAATGCTCCTCCACTTCTCCATCTGCTGAACTCCAACTAAGTTTTTCAAGACCTAGCATAAATGATATCTCTTTGGAAAATAATATACTCTCATATGGAAGTCTCAGTTACAAGCAAGCTGCTCCTTTGTTATATTGCTTTGCTTTAAGTCTTTTAGAAAGTTTATAGCACTGGACTGTAATGTTTGTTTCCTCATCTTTCTTTCCGAAGGCAACGTAAGATTCTCAGGAGATTGAACTCATCTTTGTGTTCCAGAGTACCTCTATCTAGTAAGAAATAGACTAACTAAATAATAAATAATAATAATAATAATAATAATAAATACCAAGTTAAAGCAATTATCTGTTGTACTGCAAAGTGTCTCATAGGAAAACCACTTGCTCAACTTCAGAAACAAATGTGGCCATGTATCAGTAATCTTCACAATTAGTACAACTAATGTGCAAAGTCTTCATTGCCAGAGGGTCCTCAGATTGCATAATGGTGTAGAGGTAAAATCTGCCAAACAGGGAGTACAGCTGAGAGGTATCAAGCCAAGAAATGTAAGACAAAAATGTATGTTTACTGAGAGGAGATCATATAAAATGGAAAAAGCAAATTATGTCAGAATATGCGACATGAAGAAAAAAGAATAAGAAAGATGGAGAATGGCAATGGGAAATAGAACAAGTAGAGACATTTAAAAAGTCATTTGGTAAATTTTCTCAATATACAAATAAAAAGTAGCAATAAAAAACCTGGTATAACTATACCTTGCCACACCACACTTAGTCAAACTACTGAGAACTAAAGACAGAAAGAATGTCTTAAAAGCAAATAGAGAAAAGTGACACATTATTCACAGGATAATATTGATGTGAATTTTGGCTGATTTATTATCAGACACAATGGAAGCTAGAAAGCAATGAAATAGCAATTTTAAAGTGCTGAAGGACAAACATATCCCACCTACAATTCTACAACTAGCAAAATTTTTTATAAAACATGAAGGAAAAAATATATATATATACACACACACAAGCATTAAATATATTGATTATAAATGTTAAATAAATATTAATACATTATATAAATATATGTTAAATATATAATATTAACATATTTATTATATATGACTTTTTTCTTTTCTTGATTTTTTAAACACATTTGTTCACTGAAAGCAAAAAGTTATATTTTGTGAAGCCTACAAAATATGTAGATGTACAATGTATGTTAATAGTGGCACAAAGGATACAAGGGAGATAAATGGAATAAATAATGAGAAATAGGTGAAATGAAGAATGTATGATTTCCTGAGTATGGCAGCAGAACAAATCCACTGTAAAGAATTGCAGAATCACAATTATTAAAATGCTAGGCTAGAGCTAGCAGTAGTTTTGCATTTTCTTGATGCGGAGAACACTGTGTGCCTTTCCAGCTGTGAGTTGGCAGACAGAGCCATACTGTTCCAGCAATATGGCCTCTACGTGAGTGGTTAGAAGTAGTATGGGCTAACAGAGTAAGAGAGGCCTGTGTTTGAGACACGACTCTGTTTATAGTGTGTCCTTGAATAAACACTTAACTGCTGCCATTTCTGAAAAATAGGAAGAAATACACCTAATGTGAATGTTTTCTGAGGATTAGGAATGATATTTATAAGTGCTCAGCATGGTACCTAGAATACAGTAGTGTGATTTGTAATGTAAATAATAAATACTAAAAGGAAAGATGACATTGAAGAAGGATGACTTGTACCTTCCAGTGAATTCAAATGTAAAAGGAGTAGGATTGTTTTAAAGTCAAATTTAAGCATGGATTCACATTTCTTCTCTTAGCATCAGCCCAGTCCGATAACTTTAGAACAGTTCTGGTTATGACACAAATTGTATCAGAGCCAGCAGGAGTCAGACCCAGTCTCAGATGTTTCTTGCTGAAGGACAATCCAAAAGGGCAAAGAGGACAAGGGCTGCCAAGTCCCCTCTCTGGTCATTCAAACAGGGAAAGGAAAAAAAGAGCTTGGTGACAGAAGGACCCAGGTGCCACTTAGTGTGTGTTGTGGGGGATGCCTAAAAAGCCATCTGAGTCCTCAGACTTCCATGTACTCACCCTATGGCTTGAGTAGCCACATATCCAGGGCAAAAGCTAATAAAATAGAAATAAAAGAGAAAGGCTGAGGAGACCATGTGCCTTAGAATAATTAATAACAAAATTCAGTGCCAAGTGAGAAATGTACAGCTGTTCAATTTTGAGAATTGTTCCATTCCTTAAAAATAGAACTTGGGTTTACTGAAGCTTAAATTTATATTTACCTGTATCTCCCTCATATTTTGTAAAACAAAGATGGATTGTCAAACTAAGATCTTGATTGCTCAAAGATGTCACTCTTAGAATGTTTTATTGGTTTCATAAACACATATTTAAAATGTAAAATCAATAGCAAAATGCAACATTGCATATAAAAAAAATAAGCAAAAACCTTACCAGGAAGGTCCACACTAAGTAATATATATTATTTTTCCAGTTCTGTGAAACCCACTTATGATGACAATTTGAATGAAAATCTCACTTTAAGAAAATATTCATTATATCAGTTTCTTCTTCCAAAATCAATATCATCCATGCTGCCAACCATTATGTATAAACCCTAAATAGCTAAAATTTTCTCTATTTAGCTGCCTTTCCTTTTTCCATTTACTTTCATAGGACTTTCAGGCCAATCACATCTTTTCTATGAGCAAAACTCAGAAATTTTGAAACCATAATAAATTTTGGTTATTATTTTGTATTTATCTATGTTTTTGGTCTCTATATAGTTGCTTTTAAGATGCAAAGATAAATTAAGTTATTTACAAAAACATTATTTTGCACCTCCTCGGCAATAGCTTTAATGATAATATACACATACTTGAAGACTTTATGTGAATTGGTTAAAATTACTTACAGTTTTCGCTTCACTAAATATTCCTCCTGCAACTCTGAGCCTTCAGAGAACATGCTACAGTGTCAGAATGTTATGAAAACATCATCATGTTGCATATCTTAGTAAATTCTATAATTTTCTTTTGTCAACTGCAATCCTACTTAAACAGTGTGCCTCGTAAAACATCTCTACATGTCCTCACCTGAGCAGGGTCAGAAATTAGTTCTTAGCTTAAACATTCTGAGCCAAAATGTCCTAGTAGTGAAGCTATTTTCTCAGACTTAGTTAAGCATCTGGAGAAGTCACTTTGACTTTTTCAGAAAAATGAAATAAAATCTCTAAGCATAGACTTTTTTTTTTTGCAAGGGTAGTTGAGATAAGCTGCTTGGAGATTTTAAATGCTTATTATTTTATTCCAATGGCTTTTGAAGGCATATAGGCTGGGAGAATAGATCAAGAAGAGATACAATAATTTGTAAACCATTAAAAAGAAGAAGAACCCCTTCAACAAGATTAAAGTCAAAGGGATCTCAAAGCCTAACTTTGTCTTACTTCCACTAAACAGTTCTAAACTCCTTCCCGTCATATATTAGTTCAGTGTACAACATAATTTGCTTTTAATCCAGCATTTCTTTGCTCAAGTAAAAGTGACACTAACTGTGCAGATACTCACCTTGAGAATTAAAGAGAAAAAATTCACTTTATTCTTGGATCTTTCACAGGCTTAGTCAATATAGACTGTCTCTTAATAGAATAACATTTTAAAGTAACCTAACTGCAAATCTACCAGCCTAGCGAGGAAAAAAAAAATAGATGCTTGTTACCTGATATCAGAAATACATTTCTTTTCTTCAGTTTCCTGGTAAAATATCTTATTTTTGGCCTGTTTTGTTAGTCAATTTTCTATTTTTTCCCCAGTTTTATATTTCCTCTTTTTCAGTGCTTAATAATCTTTCACTTCCATTAAGATGTAAGGAGGCTGCTCAGGCATTATTGCAACTACTCCTCAATACAATGTTCAACATTTCTTCTCTTGAATCTTAGACCAAGGTTCTGTTGGTTTCTTCTGTAAAAGGGCATGACCCTTAAAATCTCTTTCTCATAAAATCAATTATAGACCTCCATTCCGACCTAACAAAGCTTTTATAAGGTTTTATTATACAATTTTAAAATTTTGAGCCTTGTTGCTCAAGTAAGATGGAGAACTGATTGGTTACCAAAATACTTTGTATGGATTATCAGACAATGAGACATAATTATGCTGAGTTTTTGTTTTGGATAAATCAACACCTGCTTCCACTTCACTTTATACGGATTTCTGATAGCTGAGGCTACTTAATGAACACAATCAGAACATTTTGCAACTAAGTAAAGTATGTCAGGTTGAGATTTTAGTATATCCTGAGTGTGAACACAGATTAGTAAATCAAGTTAGATGTGTGATAATCTTTCTGTCCATCTTTAAACAATCACAGCCCAAGGTACATGAGTTATACAAATATCATTGCATCAGAGATGCCAACCCTTAGTTTAAAGTTTCCTCATTGCAAAAGATCTTAAACTGGTCAACTTGCTTTAACTCTCTTCATTTTTCTAAAATTCAGTTACTTCATTCTTAGAGATAAATGAAATCTTACCTTATCATGAGATACCTCACAGAAATGTGAGAAAAGATTCTAGACCTAGGGTATCATTTGAAATTACAGTCTGTAATTACGTGTGAGGGAAGATGCTGGGGGATTATTTCTTGTTCTGCCCAATACACCACATTGCACTCTACTTTGTATTGTAGAACTTAAATATGCTATCCAATTGACCGACCAAAGCAAATAAAGTTTATCATGTAAGTTATGCTCTTACATTTTCACATGAGGAAATTAATTTAAATTAATACAGACACATTTATTTAGCCAGTGAATGTTAGAATTGAAACTTGAAGTCTTTTCCTTTTTCTTTTTCACTTTAATATTCTACACAATTCTGCTAGACAAAGGAAGTCACAATGAAAGTTAAAGATCTTCAAACTGGCAAAATTATAATAAGCCTCAAAGAGAAATAAAACCAAAGATACTTTGGCAGATAAGAGTAGAACAACTCATCCTCTTTCAAACTGGCAAATCTCTAGAGTCAGAAAAACTATTCAGAGTAGTAAGAAAAACTTTTTCAATGATATGATTTTTAAAAATCCTAATATTTAAAAAAAAATCATGGAGAATGGCAAAATGCAAAAGAAGCGTGAACAAATATCTAATTTTTAGAATAGGAGAAAATGTGGACTTCAGATGAAGAGATTTCAACTTATTGCCTTGCATATTTATGATGCGGAATTTTAGAGATGCTCTTTTTTGTCAGATAAATAGTTGGTTGTCATGTCCAATTACTTTTATAATAGAGAGAGTAATCTATATCAAGGATAGATTTCTTATAGAAATATTTTAAGCAAAAAGATAACAATGAGTTGATGTATAATTAGAATAACTATGCAAAGAGAATTATTTAAAGGTAAGATTTCAGCTGAGAGATTTTCCTAGGCACATGCTCTATACTCTTTAGAGCATATTACAATCAATTACATGAATGAATGCATGGTTTTCAAACTAAAAGACAACATAGTACAGACAAGATTTTAAAAGATCACAATACATGAAAATATATGATGAAACTAAGTGCTAAATCTAAGAGGGATATATGTAAATCATCATACTTGTTTTAACAATCCACTGTTTAAGAACTTCATGAAGACTGAACTTAACCATGGTTAATGTAAATAACACTAAAATCTTTTAGTAGAACCAAGCATGTAATAATCAACAATGATACTATGACTATTTTAATAGTCACTTCATTGTTATTAATCACTAATAAAATCATATTCTCTAGAGGAATAGTATCAATCACTCCAACATGCTTTTTGCTTAACAAAAGCAGTTCTGAGTAGTAGTTGAAATGAGAGATGGAAGGGGATCAGCTGGAACTCAGAGTAGTAGGGAGCGCATTTTCCCAATACAGCAATTTCTCAAAAAATTTGAGAGTTATGTGATGACATGTTGGCTGATGGTATTATGGGATAAAGGTGTTAGAGAAATCAATGTGAAGCAAGATCATGCAACTGCTGAGTTCACTGAAAAGTGTACTTTTCTATACATTGGTGCTTTCACCAAGCACAAGCATGAGCCAAACCTCCCAAGCTTGGTCATTCTCTGTCCCATAATCCACTTCCCTAGAGGTTTTATCTGGCCTCCCTTCCAGCTCTTGGTACAAAATTGTAAGTATAATATTGACAAGCAAGAATTCATTCTAAGTAAGGTGAATGGGTGCTAGAAAATCTAAAACCTATGTTAATTAAAAAATGGTTGATATTCCTGTAGATATTTAACCTCTAAAACAAAAATACATAGAAGAGTGCTCTGTTCAGTGTTTTGAACATTTAAAAAACTGGTGAATAGAATAAGAATTCGAATCAATCTGTGAAATTTCTATAAGGCAGGATCAATGGGTGGACATGAGAATAAAGTAGATTTTGTGTCAAATATAGGGATGAAATTTCTAAAAAGAAAAGAAAATAGTAAAAGAAAAAGAACAAAGACTGGACCACATTAAAAAGCATTGAAGTATGAATCACCTCTTTGCCTTGGGACTTCACAACCACAGGCTTTGTGTCCAGTCAGCAGTTTACAAGTGGCAGTGGCAAGGTACCAAAGGAGGCATGGGAGCATGCAGCCCAGGTGGCAGATTGCTGGCATCTGGATGCAGAAGGAAGATCAAAGGGAAACAGGTGCTATAACTGTGAAAGTCTAGACTATCACCCCAAAGAATATGAACTGCCACTCCAGTCCCAAAAATGCCATTTCTATGAGAGCATTTCTATGGTAGGCTTGTGTCCACTGAAGGCAAAGCAGGCCCCCAGCACATAGAAAAAGCCAGCCTACACTGGGGAAAAAAAAGAGATCCACAGGCCTGCCCTGCTCCCAGAGGCATCAAGGTGAGCCACAGTGAGTGGGGGCCATCCCTTTGCCATCAGGAAGTTTCAAGAAGGAGTTATCAATTGTCAGAGTGGAGAAAGTGGAGATAGGGTGGGTAGGGTAAGCTGACACTGCCGTGAATGTCAGCCCAGGTTGGGGGTCCGCAGCATTATCTCCTCTTCTCTCTTGGTGCAGGGGTTTAGGGGAAAGAAGTGAGGCAAAAGAACACCAACCATGTTCTTTCTATCCAAATGCACATGACAGCTTCGGGGTAAATTCCTCTGGAGGCTGACTGTGTTATTTGATTCTCTACCACTAAACTCTCTAGCTCTGGAAAGTGTCCTGCTTAGGAAAGTTGTTTCCCATTTAAAGAAGAATATATGATAATAATATTTCCAAGGTCAGAATAAAAAAATTAAGTATGAGACCACACTGATGAACTCAATCTTACAAGACCCTATGTTCTATGAGAAGAAATTCCACTTTTTCAAGGACACCAGCTGCACTAGCTATGTGCAGATGATGTAGCTTAACTGCACTAGCTGTGTGCTGATGATGTAGCTTCTACATTTTAACTTTATTTTCATAATATAAACATTCTCATTTCATTTTATTGTGTATTTTTATCTAAGGCCTTCATTCCCTCACTGTATTCTTAGGTACATGAGCAATCTCAGAGATAAATAGGCAGCAGCTCCCACTCTACTCAGCAGGAATACTTTTTGTTGTTGTTTTTGCACCACAGAGAACAATTATTTGGAGTATATAACCTATTAAACAACCTCATTTTTGCCAGTTAGAACTGTCTTTTCTGCCATAGCGTCCTCCTAAAACCCCACCACATTAAATATTTTGGGAAGACTAGGTTTTAACTGGGTAGCCCATGACTTGATCACCTACCAGAAGATTGAGAATTAGTCTGAAAAGAAAAAGGTAGTACAGAGAGGTTAGAAGTGGAGGGCCAGGTGAAAGGCTCCAAGAGGAAGCCAAGATGAGGTGAGGGTTGTCTACATGAGTGACAAAGGATTCCTGTTCTAGACCTCTAACTCCAGGGTACAGGATTTGTTTCCCATACCAAATCGATCCTTCATTAGATTGGGCTAGGCCTACCATACATAACAGGGAGTACATATGTGAGTTGATAAAAAAAAAATGTGAATTGGTAAGGACAGATTGGTAAGGATAAAGATACCTCTATATCCATCTTCTGCTGTCCAAAGATGAATATACAAAGTAAAGACTAAAATCCTTAACCTTTAAAAGTTCTGGGCTTTTTGTACCCGGTTTCCAGATAGACCCATAAGCAACGGCTTTCTTTGTGGTACCTGAAGCTAGTGTCCTGCCCTGAAGCAGTGGTTAACAGTAGAAGAAACTTCAGATCAAAAGACACACATAGACTGAAAGTAAAGGAATGAAAAAAGACATTTCATGAAAATGGAAACAAACAAATAAAAAGCTGGGGTAGCAATACTTATACTAGATAAAAGAGACTTTAACACAAAGGTTATAACAAGAGACAAAAAAAGGACCCAATAATCCTACTTATGGATATCTATTTATCTGAAGAAACCCAAAACACTGCTTCAAAAGGACATGTGTATTCATATGGTCATTGCAGTAGTATTTACACTAGTCAAGATATGGAGGCAACCTGGTGTCCATCAATGGATGACTGGAGAAAGAAGTAGTACATATATACAATGGAATATAACACAGCCATAAAAAAAACTTACCATCTGCAACAATGTGGATGAACCTAGAGAGTATTGTACTGAGTGAAGTAAGTCAGAAAGAGAAAGACAAATACCATATGACTTCACATATGGAATCCAAAGAATAAAATAAATGACCAAACAAAACAGAAACAAAGTCATAGATAAAGAGAACATTTGAATGGTTTCCAGATGGAAGAGGAGTTCAGGGGATTAAAAGGGGGAAGGGATTAAAAAGTACAATTGGTAGCTAGCAAATAGTTATAGAGATGTAAAGTATAGCAGAAGGAATACAGTCCATAATACTATAATAACTATGTATGGTGTCAGATGAGTGCTGACTGAATGGGTTGATCACTTAATAAGTTATAAAAATGTCTAATAATTGTTGTACACCTAAAACTAATATAACATCATATACCAACTGTAATTAAATTTAAAAATTATTAATATTTTTTTGATTAAATGTTGAAATAATAATATTTTTGATACCATGGATGGATTAAATAAAATATATTTGTTTAAAATGTAAAAAAAAATAATGTCTGATGGCTAAAAGAGAAAAGGGTCCTTTGTTTGAATACTTTGAGATCAATGCAAACCTACCACACTGTGTCAAAACGGATCAAATGCACTAGAATGCATTAAATGATGTATGATACTGGGTTCTTGTCTCCCCCACTTGCTGCCCCTTCTAGTTATAGTATTTGTCTTGGTTTTGTAGGACTTCATGATTCACTGATTTGGCCTTTTCTAGGTGACATAATTTGTATAAATATAATGTGTTGTTCTTTTGGGCATTTATCATTTACAAACATCATTTTGTACTGAAAGAATAATAGCCAATGCATCTTTGACAAAAGGTCCTGCACCAAGATTAAGAGCCCCTCTTTTCAAAGTGGGGACCTTGTCTCATTCTTTCATTTGTCTTCCCTTCCCCTATTTCCTATTTTGAACCAGATCCTCCACTCTGAAAATTTGACTCCTATCCTGTTTCCTTCATTCTTCTCCCAATAAAAGCCCACATACTCATATGTACACATTTAATTTGTGTGGTATCTCCACAACTCTTAAATAATTTGTGTAAAATCCTGAAAAAGATAAAAAACACTCCATTCCCTTGTTCCTAACCTCCTGAGTCAAGAAAATTCCTTGCTATGATTCATACTAAACATTTCCACTGTTGTATTTGGACAGATCAAACCTACCTTAATCTCTAATCGTAGGGTAGAGAAAGGCAATAAGCAAGACTTTCATGTTGAAAGTGGAGTTGGGAGACCAAGAAAGGGAAGATAAATATATACCCATCATTCAAAAACTTTTATGCAGGTGCAAGAAACTTATGTCAAAATGGCCACAAGATTGTTTAATAAGAGACTGATGAGTGTAACTCCATGTTTACTGCTAAAAACCAAAGCTTTGTGCAAAACCTTGAATTTATAGCAAGGAAGGGAGGGAGGGTAGAAAAGCATGTACTTGACTGTTCTTTCTCTGATCCTTTCCCCTCACTCCTGAACTGCAGGAGATTGAGCCCCATTGAGCTCTGGGGACCCTATAATTAGGGAGTTTATTTCATGGTTGACTTTGCTGTGATGGGCACTTCCTTTATCATCTGCCATTATTTTGTAACATATCTGCTGACTACCCTTCCTCTCTCTTTTCCCAGGAAAAATATAATGAATAAATATGTATTTGTACTGGAAAAAAACAACAGTGAAGTGAATGGGCTCAAGAAGACATTGTTGAGGATTTCAATAGTATTGTGTTAGATGTACTAAATCTCCTAAAACATCCATGAACCAACCACAAAGATTCTAGGATATATAGAGAAGGACCACATTAGTAGAAAACAACTCAGTGCAGCTTTCCGTGGGCTCCATTGGGTGTTAAAATTCTCTGTTCTCTGCCATTGATGTCTGGAGAATTACGTCCCCACTAATTATAATACTTTATTCTTGGCCATGTCCTATCACGCCATTATAAAAATTGGTTGAAAACTGTTACTGCATATAGGGGTCTGACATATGTCTTTTCTTAAGTAGAATTTCCTGTATGATTATGAATTTTAATTTCACAATGAATTGTATGTGCACACAGCATGTGCATGCTTGAATACTTTCAAAGCCTGTAGAAGGAAATGTACAGATGGTATTCTGTGGACTATCACTTCTCCCCTCTTCTTCCTCTGCTCTCTTCTGTTTGGCCGATGATAAAACTGAGTTTCAAAAGTTGTGTTTTAGGCATAACACCCCAGCCCCAGAAACTGGTAAGTCAAAGCCTGATGTAATTTATTATATTTGTTGTAAGAATCCCCACTAAAAGCAAAAACATTTATATCATAAAAAATTATCTTTATGATGATCAAGGGGATAAATATTTCTCAGGTCTCAATCTTCACAACCTAATTGTACTTCATTATTGGTAATATGTTTTTATAATGTATGTATTATAATAATGTTTGATTCAAATCTGTTCCTTTTCATTGACTACCAAATATGTCAAGGATAAATTGGTGATCTACTAGTCATAGCTTCCATTTTAAATATTACTTTGTTCTATCTTCATCTTACCCTTTTTTGGCAATTATTCTTCCATTTGCTAATGTTTTCACTTTTCCCCAAAAATTCTGTTAGATTTGGTTTTATTGTAGCAAATATTCTTTGAACAAGTTAGGCAATAACTTAACTAACTAACTAACTAAATAAATAAATAAACAAACAGCTTGTCAAATGAATGTGTCATTCTCAACTCTCCAAAACTATGAAAACATTATATAAGCCTACCATAGAATCTAAAATAAAATTTCAATATTAGCATTTTTCAGAACCTAGAGTAGTGGTTTTCTATATTCATCTTTTTCATCATGGTCACTTTGTCTCATAACTCACCTTCCCCCTCTTTAGACACTGATAAATTTCTGACTGTGGAGACAAACATGCTTCTGTCTTACTGAGACTCTATGTTCTCCTATGAAGTTGTCTTCATGTGTATCTGCACATGTTACTATGCAAATTATATTCTCAAAGAGAGAAGAAAAGAGCCCTTTAAATTCAGTCCCTGAAAACATCAAGCTCAGCGAATCCAGCTACAGAATTCACAAGTCCTCCACACTCTAAAAATAATGTAATGAACTTTATGACAAATAACTCTTCACAGGCCATGCATGTCTGTAACTCGGGAAAAAAGGAAAATGGTGGCAGTCTGCTATTCTTGTCTTTACCCAGGCTAACCAATCAAAGGTAGCCAAGAAAAAATTTTCAAAAGTTGAAAACAGACAGGAATTACTTTTATAGAAAAGCTGAATTGTTTCTTATGGCTTCTTTATAAAATATTTATTCAGCATGACTAATTGCTGATTGAAAATAATCCTATGTAAAAGCAATTGCTTATTCTAGAAAGCAAAGAATAAAGCCAGTAGGTTATATTTTGTCCATTTCTTTTGCTTACAGGTAAATGGTTATTTGCTTATTTAACAAAGCTAATGTAACTAAGATGAAATATGTTTCCCCTTTGGGGCATTATACTTTTCTATGAAAAAATATCAAAGAAATTAAAATGTGGTCTCAATTAAATGCATTGGCCCAGATTTCAGGTTTGAACTAAATTTCTCAAATCATAGTTAAAATGCTGCAATTTTCCTATGATTCTTATTGTTCTGTAGAGGAATGGTCTAAGAGAAATTCCAACATAGGTGGACTTTAAGAATACAGTGATAGCAACTGAATGACCCTCATAATAGAAAATGGTATGAGATCCAAGGAATTTGACTTAAACTTCTTCAATATGCACAGGTCAGATGATTCAGAATAGGTTCCTTTAAGAGCAATATCCCATACAAAGAGATAATAACAGGACACTTGCATGAGAATGATGGCTGCCAAATTTCACCCAGTAAAAATACTATGAAGTTGAAACCCAAAGTGACTGGCAAAATATTCCTCTTGTTGATTAACATAGCAGTCTTCAATAAACATCACATTATATCTTTAAGCTACTGCTCATTATTCTTAATTACTATTGTTTATTTTTTAAAATTCACTGATTATAATTTTTGAATTTACCTTAACATTGCGACTTTTCTTGGCTACAAAGCCAATGCAGCTTCCCTCATTATTCAAGGTAGTGTTATTTAACGTAAACTTCAAAAATGGAGGCACACAAAGAAAAAAATGTCCCTGCTGTGTCTGTCTTGGTTCTAGAGATTTACAGGGTTGATTAGTAAGGAAATACAAACCATATGAAAAACATTTCAGTTAAAGAAAGGTGCAGAAAAATCTTTATCAATGAGAAGAGGGCTAAGTCATTGCATTCACATTCAGCCCGTTTCAAATAGAATTTACAATTTAAAAAACAAACCCTATAAACTCAGCCATGAAGATGGACAAGCAAATTCTGGCTGCCCTTCTGCGGGAGGCAGATATGTGAATTCCTGAGTTGTTCTCTACCCACAGAGATAGTACCATAGTGCTTTATTTAATTGTTTCTCATAATATCAGCTGCTTGAAAGTAATAATTCTACACATTATGCTACGTTTCGAAGGATACCATATCTGGTTAGACTAGAATTCTTGGTGGGCAGATATAAGCAGTAGGTATGTTAATACTTCCCTGTCATTATAGAAAGAAATTATCAGTGGCAGCAAAATTTCTGTGCCTTTCTGCTTCCACATAATTGTTAATATAAATTTTGAGAGTCTTTACCGAAGGTGCTTTTTCCGGCAATGTGATGGCGTGTAGGCTAGTTTTTTATTGTACAATTTGATTGCAATTCCTGTTTAAAACTCACTGAAACAGAACTATTACTCTTAAGGAAGGTTATTAAAAGGCAGACATTTCTACAATGCAAAAGAATGGCAGGATTAATAGGAAAAAGGAAAAATTCTTTGTACAGGTATATCATGCCACTAGAAGATAGAATAAGGGTATGTACTTGATCTTCAAAACTTCACATTACTTCATATAGTTACCTGCTTGAATTGTTAATATCTTTCATTCTGGTTGAAACTCACTTAGCAAAACAGTAAAGCATGCTCAAGGTGAACGTGTCACTTTCTTACCTTAATTTGTCATTCTGAATATTTGTCATCAATGAGGCTACAGTTTCCTTTCCAGTATTTACACTTAGAAAATTCTGTGTTTTAATGTTGCTCCCCTATAAATAATTTTTTTTCTGAAAAAAATGTCTAAAAAACATTCGAGTATATTCACTAGATACTCATTGTGATATAAAATATCTTTCAAAAGCACACATATGCCATTCAAACCATTTTTTCCCTGTCTTTTCAACATCTTAGAAGCTAAGCATAGAGGGAAGAAGCAATCATATGAAAGTAGCTTCAAGACCAAAGGATGTCATTTGGGGTTTATTTTCTCCCTAATGGTCAGCCTTATATTTCCCTAGACAAGAAGAATGCAAACATAAGCAAGCTTGTCTTACTTGGCACCTTATAAATTTAACCTATTACTGGCTCCCTAAGTGTGTAATACCATGGTAAAGAGAGCATTGAAGAGTCAAATAACTTCCAAATCCACGGAATACATCTAATTTTGTTAGAGCAAAAGATCAACTTTATTCAATGTTGGATTGATTAATTAGACAAGAATAGAATTGCCATTTAATTAACTTATCATATTTGCCTCCTATCTGACATGGCAAAATTTCTTGGCATATGAAAATTAGAGATTCTCTAATTTCTTTTCCAAGAGGAAGGAACAAAAAAAATTGCATATTTACTGAGTAATTATAATTTGGAAGATAGATCATATTCAATTGCACTTGAAAAAATATAATGAGCTCCTAAGTATTGAACACCTATGAGGTAAAGAATGCTGTTTTGAATTCTTAAAGATGTAGAAAAGAAATATTGAGAAATATAACAAAAAAGAAAAGAGATGCTAAATTGCACAGGCTGTAAGCTAGTGTTTTGTAATTGAAGTTTCCATGATGATGAAAATATATGAACTGTCCAGTGCTATATATTAGCCACATGTAACTATGGAGCACTTAAAATGTAGTTATTGCAATTGAAGAACTAAAATTTTATTTTACTTATATTTAAATAGTCACATATGGCTAGTGGTTGCCAGGGTAAACAGTGAAGTCCTAAGTATTTCAGGAGTAGATAGAATAATTTTCACAGAGGGAAGTTTGAGAAGAGCATTCCAAGGGAAGTTTTTATACACAAGCACAAAAGTAAGAATAAGAAAACAGAGCAATAGTCAATTTGAGAGTAGCAAACATCACAGCAAACATCACACACAAAAAAGTTTCAGAGAAAGAAGAAAGGAATAAAAGCAGGGAGTGGGTGCTTTTCAAGTACAATCTGGCCGCAGGTTTTTCAAGCAGATCGTTAATTCCTAGATAAAAGTCTGAACAGTTCCATCAAATTTCCAAGCTTCCATATCAAATTTGTTATAATTTGACATGGTTAATAAGTTATATGTATATCAGTGTTTAGAATGTCCTACTTTATAACTTTAATATATTTGTTATTCAATATTATTCAAGTACAAAACAAGGAATTTTTAAATACAAAACAGTTTCTTAGGGATAGTCATGATAAATCAAAGGGGATATCAACAATTGAAGCCCTTGGTTTTTAAAATATTAGATGATGAGCGATCTAATAGAAATCAATAAATAATTTTTAGAATACCCTAATTCAAGAGTCCTTAATTGTTGAAAAATGGCTCAATGTATTATTTTAATGTAGTAGACCTGTGCAAACAGGATTGTCATATAACATTAAAATGGAAAGGAATTATATCTCAAGGTTCAATATTCTACCTAACATAAAAACTTAATTCAGTAAAATTATTTATAATATTAACTATAAAAGAAATGACTCAAAAGTACTGATCTCATTAAAATGTTCTTTGGGCTATGGTTTATATAAATATATAAAGAGAATTATTTTACTTTATTTTGTCCTTTTTATTTATAATAAAAATGATTTAATGGTTCTAATAATTTTTATAATATTTCTTAAAAAGCATATAAATCAGAGTTCAGTTACTTCTTATAGCAAAATAATTCATGTGTGAGATCATTTATGTTGTCTATTTTAATCAAAATGGACATTACATCTCATGAGCTTTGCTTGATAGTCTGCCAATGTTTAAGTACGTTCTGTAGTCAAACAAGCTTAGGAAATGATTTCCCACAGCATGAAGTCTGGGGCATAGTTATGGGATTCCGATTACATGTTTGGTCACCATAAAACAGCATTAAAATAACTCAAATACAGAATTTTGTTAGTACTGAGTACTTAATTTCCAAAACATTAAAAACCAAATCTGACATATCATTGCAATACTCTAGCATGATACATGCAGATAGATGACTAAAGATATTCAAATTGAGGAATTAATAAATATTATATTATTTTTAATATATATGCATTTGCGGTATAGGCAACAGTAAATTCTTAATTGCAATGAATGGAATTTGTAATTGTGATAAATCTAGACTTAGAGAAAAGCTAAGATTTATTGGATGTTATTTATATAAATAAATGTATTTAATATTTTTCAAAAATTTCACTTATTTTTCAGTCACTGTGCCGGGTATCAGGGATACCAAAATGAGCTTTCCTAATCATCACCGAGGTCAACAGCTCTCAGTGTACAGTTCCCAGACCAGCAGATCAGCATCACCTGGGGAAAATAGTTAGAAATGTACATTTTAAAGCAATATCCTGATTTATTGAATCAGAGAAAGTCTGAGAATGGTACCTAGCGATCTGTGGTACAATGAATCTTCCGGTGATTCCAATGTATGAACACCAGTGACTTAGCTCATCATTTGAAATTCTCAGCTGAGGAACTTTGGGAGGTGATTTGGGAGTATAGATTAAAACTACGGTTTGCTAGCTACCAGTCCCCAGTATGTGAATAATTTAGCTTGGAGCCCTCTTATGGACACATTTGTTTGCCTGCCTGGCATTTGTTTACTTGTTTGTATTTCTATCAGACCAATGGTTATGTTAAAAGATCCACTCTACAATACATGTATCAAAAAAAAATGAACTTACTCTTAGCTTCTGTGGCAGCTCACAATGTTTCTAAAAAATCACATTTATATTGTCTTTGCTTTTTATGGGTATTCAAAAAAGGTATGTGGTCAAATTCTCTCCAATGAGATATAAAAAAACTGGAGAAAATTGTTTCTTACTCCTGAGAAGAAATTATAAGAAGATTTAGTATCCCTTCTTATGGCACTGCCATTTTCAGATAGGATGTCTAGGACTCTTACAGCCATTTTGCATCTAGATAGGTCCTAAGGACAAATCCAAAATACCGAGAATTTTACAATATTTAAATGTAAAGAAATTATAATATCCAAATCACTGAAATGCTAAAACAATCTGCAATAGCCAGCCAAATATATAAGTTCCCTTTCCTGCTGTCTACCCTCCTAGGATTTGAGTTATTTGCAATAGTAAATATCTTTGTGGTTTAAGAAATGAGTCAAAGTTCCTGTTACTTAGATTTGAAAACATTCTTGACACAGGACTTTTAACACTGTCCTATCAGGACTCTTTAATATCTGTTTACATCCATACTTAACACAACATAACAGAAGTAAATACATATTTTTTTAAAAAGTAAAAAGCCAACTCTTTCACCCTACTTCTTGTACTATTCTTGAAATGTAACCACTTTTAACTCTTTCTGTTTTAATTTGTTTGATGGTTATTGTAATAATTATAAGTACTATTCTTTGCATTTATTGTTTGACTAAATTTAGGTATCTTTTGATTTCCAGCTATAAATTATAATTATCCCCTCATAACCTTCAATTTTTCTTTGACTTATCTACTTCTAAATTTTATATTACATTATAATTTTAGTTGTTTTAGTAGTTAACTTTACCATTTAACTAGTAAAGTTTATTCTCTAGTATTGATTCATATTTAAGTAGTATATTTTGATTTCCCAGTATATTAGATAAAAAAATGACTATACTTTTCTATTATCACTTCTCCCCTCACTCTTAATTTATGTAAACTCTAATTTTTATTTTGTCAAAGTTCAAAATAACTTTAAAAATAACTCTGCTGAAAATTTTCTAGTGTAATTTGAAAACACTGAAAAGTATTAGTCATGTAAATTAGTCATTTACATTTTGATGATATGTTGATCACTAAACAATTAATTAGAATGAGTCCATTCAGAAATTGAGACATAATTCTAAATTCATAAATCTATGCCACTTAACACAGAATCTTTCAAGCATTAAGATCAAATAGATTCCTTTTCCTTATATTTCCTCATATGTCACATTTTAGTTAGCTTCATATTTGAATCATGATGTTTTTGTTTTTCGTTTCCTAGAAGATCCAATGACTTTTTCATTTCCTTGACAAAAGAGAACTACAGTGTCATCTTATTATTAAGGGCTTCTCAGTCTCCTGATTTCTCTTCCCCGCCCAGCTGCTACTAGGGTCCAAAACAGTATTCTTTAAAAAGCCCTTTCTTCTTACTGGTCTAAATTGAACAGATAAAAGTCTCTGTCAGTTGCAGAGTTATCTTTTGGGATTTTTTTTCAAATATAATTCTGGGTTCCCTCTATTGTTTTTGATCTGATATTTTTCTTTTTGTTGGGTTTCTTTCACTGTTGTTTTGCAGAACCAAAACCTTAAATATGTTTTAAAAATTTGTGCAGGACTAAATATTCTGCCCTTGTATATTGGGCCTCATATATGATTTATAGTTTCCAGATTCACTCACCTGGCTTCATCAGTTTCTAGAATTTAGAAGTCTGATGTCAATGTGAAAATTTTGTCTTTCTGTGTATCTGGATTTCTCCTCTAGAAGATTTTGGAATATCTCTTTAACTTGAAGGTCAGAAATTTCAGAATAATGTATCTAATTGTGAAGTTTTCTTCATGTATTCATTGATGCCTTTCTTCATTCGTTCTACAACAGACCTCAGTGTTTACTATATCAATCAGACTTACTATGTACTTTTTACTTTCTTTGGCAATCATATTTTTAATTAGCAAGAATTGCTTTTTCTTGTCCTATACTTGCATCCTATTCATTGCACCCTTGTCTTGTATTATGGATGAATATTATATTCTCCTAACTACCTCTAAGAGTATTCATTGTAAGTAGTAATACGTTCTCTTAGCATCCATTTTCTATATTTCCACCAGTCAATCGTTTTATTTTCTAAATTCTATCTCTTTCAGCCCCTAACCATTAAGACTCAGAGATATCCTTGTGATTTTCTAATGATTCCTCTCAGGTTACTTAAATAGATAAATGTATTTACACATGGTTACATAAAGTTAATTTTAACCAACATTAACGGGTACCCACTCTGTGGCAATTTTCAAGTTTATATATTATTATTATTATATACCTTAAGTTAAGTTTTATTCATTTTTCTTTTGTTGTTATAAAGTCATTCCTAAGACTAAGAGGCTTGCTCCACTATAACATATGTAAGTCAAGAAATCTGAAAAAATGGAACAAAATATCATATGGAAATACAATACTTAATTTAAACTGGCATGTATATAAAAATCAAGACATTTTTCCCAACTATTTCCTTGTTAATTATTATATTATTTAAATTATATGTGAAGTTAACACCAGGAGCCAGATTTCCTAGTAATCCAAAAGTGCATTCCTCAGCCCTTCATGATTTTAACAGTTTGTTCATTATAGGCAAGACTAGATTTATAAGAACTGGAAGAATCCTTTTCTTTCTCCACATTCTTTCCTTGCACCATAAAGTAGGAATTTTTGCCAATAGTTTTATCTTGTGATGGAAGTTCTGGGGAGAAAACTTCCACTCTTTTCTCCATCCTTTTTACTCTCTCCTCATGGGAAGAAGAGTGACTTTTCTCACCGATACACTAAGGCAAAGGTTACAACAGAGGTGACCTGCATTCTCTGTCCCAGCTTTCTTTCACTCTTTCTCTCTTTCACTTAATTCCCATGTCATTTGTTACAGTTGTTCTCAGTTTTGTTAGAGCTCAGAAAGGAGTAGGAGTAAATATTAGCACCTCACCAATCTCTAATAATCAGTAAGAAAAATAACATTTTTAAAAATCAGCATTGGACAAAGATCCTTTGCAAACTTACAAAGAAAAAAATGACTGCCTTATACATTCTTATACAACTAAGAATGTGTTCAAACTAAAAAGCCTGTGTAACTTAAATAAAAGCAAGCAAACATCTCTACTCAATTTTTAAGTTTCAGAATATATTGGTAAAATTACAGTTCTTTACGTTTCAAAGAATCATTGAGTGTCAGAACTATTTCTTATTTGAATTAGTACAAGCAAATATGATTACTTCTTTGCAGATTAACTATTATAGGCGAACATTACTTAGTTTAGAAGTATAATTACGTTTTCCCTTTTGCGATCAAAGGTGCTACATATAGCACTTTGAGGGTTAAAACTCTAATGCTCTAATGCTCATTTTGCTGTGCAAGCTGAAAGAGCCTTTATAGACCCTCTGCCCATAGGCCAGTATTTGATAGAAATCTTGTGCTTTAGGGAGTTTTAAATGTCTCTAGTAACTCTCTGAAATTATCCCTTGTTGAATTAACAGAATCAATAGGGCACCCAAAAAGGTCCCTGTGACCTTTTTGTTTTTTTGTTTTTGTTTTGTTTTTGTTTCTTAAACCTTCCAGGGTTGTTAACCCTGAAATTTTAAAGCTAAAATGGCTATTGTATATAGCCGTGTTGTACAAAGCTTTCAAGTCTGACAACTAACTTTCTGTGATGTCCTGTGTTTTATTCACCAGACCACTGGGGCTCGCCCACATCCTCCCTATAGTTGGTATACTTTTCCTGTAGATGTAAAAGCGACCATTTAAGGCATCCTAAAATGTTTCAATTATGTAGAAGACCCACTTTAACTCTGAGATTACAGGTCTATTAGCCTTTCCAAGAGCTGACATATCTAGTATCCAATCAGAAAGTAATGGGAAATAATAGTTGTAGGTCTGCTAATTCAGCAACAAATAACTGTATAAAACTAGAAAATATTCTCTTTAAATGTTGGTCAACTCCCTCCATTGCCTTGAATTATACATTTCCACTTACCTAGACATTTTTAATTTAGTGGTGTATGTTAGTTTTCTAAGTATTATTTTATAATTTAGTAAATATCATGTACCAAAAAATAATCTTAGAATTTACACATTTAAAAAAAATTATTCTACTTTGTCAGAAAAATTCTGAAGCTTCATTTTAAATGCCCATCTTATTGATTCTGTAGTTTTTTACGACTTTCCTGAGAAGTATTAAAAACTCTGATAATTGTAAAATATTAAGTTAGTCCTAAAGCACAGAATGATGGGAGAGTGCATTTAATTGCATATATTTCTTCCTAATGTATTTTATTTGCTCTGAGTCTAAGAAGCTGTACCCGTGAATCAGAAGAAATGAAGGGGAAAATTATTACTCTCAGATTTTTTTTTTATAAATAATTTTCTACAGAGAAAACATCATGAAAAGAGAGCATTTTCCATGATACTTCATACTCACAACTTATGTCAGAAAAATATATTTGAATGATTAGTTGCTAGTGAAAATATATCCAATAGAAAACTCTCCATTTACCTCTGTGCACCTACTGACAACCCAGCAGGGTTTCCAAACTTCAGGAAAACAAAAGTAACGTTAAGTCATTATTTACATGATTTTACTTGAACTTGCATATTAGTTTAGAAAGATAAAATCTGAAACACAGCAGTTATGTTTTATGTTCTGCATACCCTTTGAGACCTTTAGGACTCACTGAATTAATGTGTAAAGCATATACATGTATTCAAGGTAAAAGAGCTTTGCCATTCTAAGTGATAATGAATGTTTCTGGTTGATATAACTTTACATCTGTGAAATTTTCTTTTTCTTAGTATTACCTCTGATTAATTTTGTATGTGCCCCATAACTGGCAATGGGACACAATCAATTTTATAATGATTTTAATTATGTTGACGTTTCCATAAGAGAATTATGGGCGGGGGGCAGTCACAAAAGATTTTTGGAGCAGATATAATTTTTAATGAAATGGTAGGTCATTTTAATAAAATAGGATCATTTGCTCAGGCTTCTTTTTATAAAAGGAATTAGTCACTAGAAACAAATCATTTTGCAGTTTTACAATGATTACAATCCCAAGTACAATATTAGCTTCTATGGAATATCTCAAAAGCTGTCCTGGGACCACTATAATAATAATGTATATGCTACTTATGAGCAAATACACCTTGCCACCACAGCAAGCTTTTCCATATTTGTTAGCACTTTTTTGTTACTTTGTGTTGTAATTATCTTTTTACATACTTGTCACACCCATTAAACTCAGAGATCAGATGTAAAAAGGTTTAGCACATAATAGGCTTTCAAGACCTTCTTTAGTAAATAAGTAAATGAATATCAAATATATGCATCATTTTATTTCATATTTAAATAAATAAAATTTGCATGTACTGCATATAGTATGTATTTTCACATTTTATTTAGTTCATATTGAAATATAATTTGTATTTGCTCCACTAGTACCTTCTGGAAGTAAGGAAAGCATACTTAGTCTCAGAGATGATAAGATTATGAGGCAAGGTTCTTTGCCACTGATATTTCATCCAGTACTTGACTCTTTGTTTTTCTACTTCATCCTCGGTCTGATGACACATTTGCTTTTTGTCCTAGAACTTGCTCCCACAGTTTTTGAGTAGCCTTAGAGAACCTTTTCAGATTCTTATCTTTCACAAGTAACAACTCAATGATTACACTTAAAAATTTTCCAAGAGCTACTGCCAATATCTTTTCAGAAAATTCTTTATTACTTCTCTCATTTGAATTTTAATATATACTATATGAAGGTTTCTGTGTTAACTCTTAGAGCTCATCATTTTAGTTAATGTATTAATATTCTTTAACTATCAATTTCCTCCATAAATCTCCAAATACTTCTTGCCAAATTCATGAGAAACCACTATATTTTAAATGGAACAGTACGACTTTGCTGTTCTAAATTATATATCCATGATTATAAAAATTATTGCTGTATTAAGTACAGAGAAAATAAGGCAGATCCATTTCCTAGGGCCAGTTTATATATTAGTAGAGTTAATTCTCCATGAATATTTTTCAGTCCTATGAAGTTTTCGAAATTTGGTAAATTATATTTTCTTTCTGAGTTCAATAAGCACGTATAAAACAACTTTTAGTTACTATTTTCTATTTTTCAGATTATTACTTTAAAACATTTTTAAAAGAAAATACAAAAAAATTATTCTGAATTCCATTATCTAGTCCATCACAGATATTAAGCTTTATATAAAATTCTCTTTGTTCAGTCACAAAACATTCCCACTCTGATGTAATGCTTTACAATTTATATAAGTAACCCAAGTTCATTTTACTAATAGCTATTCAGTTGATTTTGGAAATAAATTAGAATTTAGCTTAATTGAAATAATATTTTTTCTATTCAATAGTAAACAAAAGTCTAAATATTTGTACTGGTAGGATATATCGACATCAATAGCAAATCCAAACTACAGAACTTTTTGCTATAGAAGGAATGGGGGCTGCATTCTCATACACCTGCCAATTAAGATTCCAACTTATGGAGAAAAGAATCATGCATGCATGCGTGCACACACACACACATAAACCATTAATTTATAGTATACGTAGTCTGTTTAGAAAGAAGCAAATCTATAAATACAAAAATGAAAACTGTTTGGGGTGGGAGGATATTGTATTTTTTTCTCTGTTGTTACCTTTTTCCTATGGAACTCATATTGTAATCAATTTTATAAAAAGATATGCCAAGAAGATGACAAGAATAAGAGTTCTCTCCTGCATAAGATTATTTAACCTAAGCCACCTCAACTGTAAAAAAAGTGGATGCAACTTTGAGACAACATTTTGAATGTGACAGCAGAATTACTTTGCAATGTTTATACATTTTTCATAACGTTGTTCCCAGTAGAACTGATTTCTATATTTCTTACAGCGATGGTATGAAGAAACAGCCTTTTAAACAGATCAGGATTTGCTGACGCTGCTGTTGGAATGCCTTGTTAGCTAAGAGACAATGCTGTGGTTAAATGAAGCATAGTAATAACTGAGGAATTAGAAGGTATCAAGAAAGGGAGTTGTATGGCCATATATATTCACATTTGTAAGAGAAAAGTAGAAAAAAAAGAGAAAGAGGAAAACACTGAGGTAGACAGAAATGAAATGAGACAGCCAGAGCAGAGAACTCAAACAATGTGCCACTGAGTTCGATAAATCTATAGTTATTTTTTACATCCTGCAAGGTCATAGATGACGCTGACATTGGTCTCCTAGCAACCCACTCTACTAACCTACTTTTGTCCCAATCACTGGAGAATGGGTTTGGTGCTTTGAGCTGTGCTTCAACATGAAGAAGAAAGAATCAAAGTGATGCTGGGTAACTACTGATGAGAGAAAAAATGTGTGTGCACACATACAGACACATATCACTTTTGGTCTCTTTCCTATCTATGTCTACAAAGCTCAGAGTGGTCTTTCCACAAATTTCCAGAAATAAAAATAAATTTCCAGTAGTCACAGAATCATTGCTTTTTTTAAAACCCAAATACTAATTTTGATGTATCACACATAATAACTTTAAGACATTAATATGTGAGACATGTAAAGTAAAATACATTTCAATGTAACTAGAACGAGGATATAATTGTAAATATGAACAAAGCAAAAATAAACTAAATTATAATACAGATTCTATGGTTTTTAAGTTTTATATTGTAAAAGTAATATTTTATAAATATAATTATAAATTGCCAATTTATCACATTCACCTTTCAAGTTCAGAGGCAACAATACTTTCAGAATTGGTTTCTTTGATTCTAAATTTTACAGGCTATATTTTCTTCTGAGTTATATTTTTTCCTCCTTTTTTAATCTATATTTTTATATAATTCTTTGGTTCTATGGTTCCAAGTTTTCACATCATTTTCCTATCTCTACAATTATATTGTTCTCTTTCCTTATTTTCTTGGAGGTCTTCTTAGCTCTGTGAAAGGTGATGAATATATTTTATCACATTGAAAAATATGTTGTACATTTAAAATCAATTATTTCATCATATGATGAAAATATTTTATCCTATTTTGTTCATTTGATTCCTTAAGAAAGTAAATGACATTGATTAGTGAGAGTAGATCTAGTACAATATGAATTTCAACTCAGAAACTTCTCCAAAGTCATTAAAGCTTAGACTATTTGCACATTAGAGGACAGCTCATTCATGTTTGCTTTACTTAATATGATTTACGCATTTACCATTACAGTTATATGATGTGAATTTTATACCTCCCACTCTTTTTATCCTCTCCTGTTCTCAACTCTGAAAAATTTACTCAAGAAGATTTCCCATGTTTTTTTCTTTTGTCACATGACAGTGCCATGTACACCATTAAATACTATTTTAAAGCACTGGTAAAAATCTACTGATGAGAACTTTAGTTTCAAGATGGTGTATTGAACACATCTGTTTGTCTCCCCTGCTTTCCAAAATTTCCTGAGTAATCTGAGAAAAATATAAAGTAATATTTGGAAGCAAAGAAATATATTTGCTGATAAAAATAAATAAAGCAGAAGAGGCAAACTGATGGATGTCAAGAACTGCTGTTCCTAAATCAGTGCTTGCTGAGTAAAGTGGGGAGACAGACATGGAAAATACATTATTTGAAAATAATAATTCAAAAATTCAATAACACAGATGTAATATTTGCAAAATTTTACATCAAGTTTTAATACTTTTCATATATAAAGAGCAATAGCAAAGAATAGAAAATTAACATTTTTTACTAAAAAAGTAAACTAAGAACATGAATGTGCAATTTAAAATTAAAAAGGGCAATAATAAATTTTTAAAAATTAGTTGTATTATTAATAAAAAAAAATTGTGGTATAAATTGTCCAATATTGATTGGCAAAAGGTAAAGGAGCCCAAAGTTAACAAAGGGTAGGAAATCAGAAACTCATTAAATACTGGTGCTAAGAGTAAACCATTATTATGAACAGGCTAACAGTATTTATTAAGGCTTTAAATGTTCATATACTTCTAGTTTAGTTTTATTTTGTTTTAAATATTCATGTACTTTTGACCAGAAATTCTACATCTAGTAAATCATCAAAAAAAAAGACAGAATGAATAAATGTATAGTTAAAAGAATATTAATATGATCATTTATATGTAAAACAAAACATGAAAAGAAAACAATTTTTATCAATATACTTTTACTAGGTATGATATGGTTTGTTTACATAAATGAATACCTTAAAATTATTATAATGGATGTGGTAAACCTTTATATTTTCTCAAGGAGCGATGTCTATAATTGACAATTGAGTGAAAAAGTAGTTTACAAAAGTATATGATTTACATTACTATTTTTATATATAATATTTAAAGAAAAATTGTAAAATTACTAAAACAGTTATTTCTGGGGTATGGCATTAGGGATAACGTCCTGGTTTTTTTTTCTATATTCTCTGAGTCATTTACAATGAGCATGTATTAACAGAAAAAAATAAATATAATTATCTTTTGGTTTCTTTAACCAATTTAATAAAATAAAGCTAAGACCAACATATATGAGACACTCATAAGATGTTCTGCTGACACTAATTCTAGTCAATATTTGTTACATGTGGCATTTCAACCACCTGTACATCTGTACTGAGTCCAATCAGGGCTATATTGTCTATAAAAATATAGAAATAGGCTAGTAAATAACAAGCTACGATACAGGTCTTTCTATTCATTTCTTTGACAGTAAAGTTTTGTACATTACTTAGACTATAAAATTTATTATGATACTCACTGCCTGGTCCAAAACAAAAAAATCAAAACATATGTAAACTTGATCTTAATTATTCTAAGCAAACTCATGGTTGTACCCAGTGATCATCACTAACTCCCCGCTATCACCAAATTGTTCAAAATCATCTATTTGTGTCATGGACAGATATCAAACTTACCAATTCTTGATTTCCAGAATCAACTTTTGTCATCTTTTAAAATTGAATGTTATTCCCCCATATCTAATAAGCTAGTGAATCTCTCATTCTTTGTGTTATCTGATCCACCACATAAAGTGCTTTTGCAATTATATTATAATTGCCTGAAAAGGGACAGGCATGGATTTTTAATCAGACCAATTTCTTGGTTGTACAGGTGACTTCTGCATAACCATGAGCATTTTATTTTACCAGTTTAGCATTAGTTTCTTCAGGTATAAAACCAGAAGAGTCATATCTATCTCATAGGATCCTCAGGAAAGTTAGAAAGGACATATGAAAATGGGTGAGGACAGTTCCTGATACATATTAGGCACTCAATAAATGGTGATTACTATGAAAATATTTCCTCCTCTATTTGATCCACATGTGCTGATTAGTAATATTGGCTTTAACTTTGCAGTTTGAAGATGACTATCTTCTATAGAATGTACAGAACCAAAGTAGGAGCAAGTAGTCTGCCTCTTAACTTCTATAATCATTACAATACCTCTTTGTCGGGAGCTGAATTATATCTTCTGTTTGTTTTTCTCTTTTTCTAAAGAAACCCAAAGAATATGTCTCTCTCCCTTTCATCCACCTATGCCATGCTATATTCTGAGCTTTTCAAGGAATTATTTTCAGTTTCAATGCTTTGGGTTTTTTTTTTTTTTAGAAATATTCCTGATTAAAATCTACTGCATTTACATTTTTTAACATCTACTGTATTTACATTTTTGAAATTTAGAGTCTGATTATCAACCACGCCCACATTTTCTCAGAGCACTTTAACATTTGCTTTCCTTTAGAGTACATATGTTTAATAATCATTCTTCCTGAGTTTATTGCTATAAACTCAGTATGACCAGCCTTTAGAAGAATTGGCCATATGCATCTTTTACATAAGAATCTCTATATTGCTATAAGAGGAAGTGAAACATACTGAGAGGGTATAATGTCTTTCAAATGGCAGTAGTAATTAGGACAGCCTGAAAATACACTAGATCATGTGAATTTACTTATTATTCCTTTTAATTGGTTGTTTGTGGAATGTTACTTGATGAGCCAAATGAAGAAATACAGTCACAAAAAGGTATCACGAAGTGACAAGGTCCTTTTTGGTTCCTAAATTAAGAGACTATGATCTTGAATGGACTGTCCTGGAATTTAATCCCAAAGAAAAGTGATCCTCACCTTCAGATGTTTTCTCTTAGAAAACAATGGTGAAATTGGAAAGGCTAAAAATGAGCAAGAAATGTAAATGAGCTTCATCACTTGAAGTAGAATTTTCATTAAAAAATGTGGAATCCAGTTTAGGTATGCAAGATGGTAGACTAGGAAGCTGCAGGTCCTTCTTCTGCTACCGAGACACCAAGTTAACAACAATGTGTGAACAATATCTCTAGAAATAAGTTGAGAAGCTACAGTATCAAGCCTTTATAAAACCAAGACAAGTTCTAGTGGAACAAAATGGGAAAATCTGTAGCATCTGTTTGCCTGTCCATGTCCCTGGCCCTATGCAGCACAGTATGATGCAATGAGAGAAAGCCACCTATATTAGGCTTTCTCTCTTAGGACAGAAACAAAAGAGTGGACCATGTGTTTAAATCTCTGGCTGCCTGGGAGATTCAAGGATTCTATAAGAGAATGCATGCTTGTTTTGGTCTGAAGGGCTTGAAACAGGAACATAAAATAGACAATATGAGAGAAGGCCACACAGGTAGGTAATCACTGGAGATGGTAGAGAAGAGGAATAGAAATGTGAGTAGGGAAATAAGGGAGTTAGGGCAAAAGAATGGCAATGTCCAAAATCTCTGACTTTAAATGTAATGTCAGCATGAGTCTGTAATGGTGAAAATGCTGATAATAGTAATGATAATGAAAAATAAAGCGTGTATGATATTAAAAGAATAAAAATTAGCAATTCTTTTTAACTAATAAATGCATTACTATTTAGGATATTTACATAACATTGTTATTGTTATTATAGATATAGCAAATTAGATGAAATATGAGAAATTGTCTTAAGTATGAAATTTGTAGTGTCTCTTTTCATTAGCTCATTCAGAGATTTCTCCACCTTGTTTTTGAAAGAATGGAAAGAAAAATTAGCCTCCTTTGAAACTAGAAATGATTGTGTAACCTACTACTGACCAATAAAATGTAAATCAAACCTACTTAAGAGTTCTGGAAAAGCATTTTTTCCTTATATCCCCCAAAAGTACCATGAGAATAAAGCCTTTTCTGCTTCTCTCTTCCTTACTCTCTGTAATGTGATAAAATAATGCTGAAGCTGCTCCAAACAACTTGTGACCACAAGAAAAATGCCAAGAGAGTAAAGAAAGGTAATGACCAAAGATGCTGACTTCACTGAATTGCTGAAACACTCCTACTATAATAAGATCAACCTTGTTTTCTTCTCATTATGGGAGGGATCCCCATTGGTTAGGTTAGGTCACTCAGTAATTCTATTAATTGCAGCCAAATCCATTTCCAATAGGCACAACATTTTAATTACAATGATATTTAGTCTTCAAAGCTTATAATTTATATACTAGTCCTTGGGGATTACTTATACATTGTTTTAAGTTTGCAATCATTACTAATATGGGTAATTCTCTGCTGGCCCTGAACATAAAATACATCATCTCTGAAAAAAAATAGGAGATCACACAGTGTTAGAAAAGCATTTCTCTGTAGCCAGAACATTTAGGATACAAACCCAGTCTTCTTAAGGATCAGCTCTGTGATATTTTGCCATATTTCTTAAGTTTCATTTTCCCAATATGAAATGAAGGTGAATAATATCTATCTCCCAGGTTAGTAGCTAGAATTAAATGAGATATTTTAAAATGTATAAAAATGTACATAGAATAAAGTAAATGCTCAAAAAGTTAATTGTTTTCTAGGCTGATAATGATCCTTAGGAAGTTACTGTGGTAGTCCTTTCATTCCTTGTCTAGAAACATAGCTAGTTAGTGAATTATTTGCTCTCCTACATTATTTATATCTGGTTGTAGCAGAAGATAAGTGTGATATTACCATCCCTTGGGGCATGTGGCTGAAATTCCTATAGTTTTGTAATTAGAGTAATATGGGTTTTGAATGAAGACTGATTATTAATATTTTCTATATGAGATATGAGAGTTTTCCTCATATGTATATAAAATAATCATAATACTACTTACTTGGTTATATAAATTTTAAATTAGGAGAGGCAAATAGAATAACTCTATGCCTGGAATCTGCTAGTTATTATAGTTAATTTAACTGTAGTTATATATCTATATCATCTTCCCTACTAGACTAGAAGGCAGTGTTTTACAATCTTAAATCTATACAATATTAACATCTTGGATTGGATATGTCTTTGCTGGGGAAGGAAAGAGGTGTCCTTATATTCTAAGATATTCAGCAACATCCCTGTCTGATACCCTCCACATGCCAGTAATATCTCCAACCTCAGCTGTGAAAACCAAAAATGTCTCCAGACTTTGCCAAATGTTCCCCAGGGGACAAATTTTTCCCCAGATGAGAACAAATACTGTAATTCATCAAAGGAAGAAAGACAATACTGTGGATCTAAGAGGCTTAGAGGGGAAAAAAAGAACAAATGTTAGTTAAATTGAATATGTACAAAAATGCATTTAAATCTATATTAGTGATTTCACTAATACTATTCTTTTTTGGCACTGTTAGCAAGTTCTTGTTGATTCATAGATCTCAGAATTGAATAATGAAGTTTGAAACTTCAAAATATAATTAGACATTAAAATTTATGAGCACATATAGAAATGTTTAATCGACATTGAAAGCTGAAGACATAATATTTAAGTAGCATAGCTAAAATAGAAAAGAACTATTTTAGAAATGATTGTATACCATTCTATAATATTGAGAAAGCAGCCACAGAATGATTTCATGTAAATTCTCTAAGCTAGTAACTAATTTTTAAATAGCCAAAAAATTTAAATATCCTTGTTAAGTGAGAATATCCATTGTATAATTTAAAAAATTCTAATTTAGCTTCTATTTAGCCAACAGGCAAAGATAGGAAATCTCTGATAAAATAAATTATGCAGTTTTATTGAACCAATGTGTGTCCATGTCAAAGATTAAAAGTGAACATTCTAAAATGATAGTGATTACTGAACATATCCGTAATTTAGATAAATGTGCAATTGTTTTAATTGGTACATCCAGAAAAAAATTTTATATCTTCGTATAAAGGGATTTTTTTTTTAATTTTACCCTTTTTATCTACATGGAGTATAAAATGCATCCTTTAAAATTAGAAGAAAAAATCTTCTGTGTTAACTTTTTAAAATAAATACATTTATCTTTCTGTGGCCTTACATCTGAATGTGTGTGTGTGTGTGTGTGTGTGTGTGTGTGTGTGTGTGTGTGTGTGTGTGTGTGTGTGTGTTGTCCCTCTAGATCCAGGTAATTCACTAGCTCAGAGTTTGCAAACCCATTTCAGGATTGAAGCACTGAAAACTTCTTTAAAATGAAATCTTCCCCTAAAAAAGTATGAAAATTCCCATGTAGGGAGAGAAACAGTCTTTTACACAAAAATATAAATTAAGTCAAACACTTTATTTTCTCTAAGGTAGGAGAAGTTGGAATAGCACATAGGAAGAGAGTTTTTTGAGGATTAGGTGTATTGGGGATGGAACACTTGGGCAAATCAATGAAATGACAGATTTTCAAGCCAAATGTTTGAGATACTACAGAAAACAAACAAGTTAAGAATGTGCTGCTGTAAATTTTACTTATTCATATACTTCTTAATTTAGCTAAGAAAGAAGAAAATAGAACTAAAATTAATGAATGTGTAGTATGAATGCATTATGTAATTTAATCCTTCCTGCAATCTAGTTGTTGGTACATTTTCTAAATTTTATAGTTGAGGGAACTATAATTTCAACTTCAACTAATTTGAGCAAGATGATAATCTATGCTGCTTACACTATAGCATGGTAGTTAAGAAGGTTTTTAAAAATGTATCCACTGGTTTTTATTAGAATCAAAAACAGTATTAGACAAACATACATTTTTATTTAAAAAAATAATATAATGTTCCGCATTTTGAAATTTTTCCTAATTAAAAATTATTCAATAATTTATTAGTTTCTGAAAGATAGTGTACAAACAAACTATTGGTTAGATAGGTCCCTGTTTGACTCTAATTTGCTTATAAATCATTGACAATGATGTATCACCATTTACTATGGGATAAAATAATAATTGCTTTTATAAACAAAATGCTTAATAATTAACAATACATATTCACTTATACCTACTCATTTGCTTTTCATAACAACTCTATGAGTAAGCCAAAAAGATTAATTTAATGATTGACTTAAGTCTCATAATTCCAAAAAATATTTAGAGAAACTTCTAATAACATGTAATATATAATGATGAGCAGGAGTATTGTAAGTATAGTCAAGGCAAAAATTAAGAGAAATATATTAATACAAGGGTAAAATTAATAAACAAAACCATGCCAGAAAGCTCAACACACCTATTAGAAATCAGTCACACATTTTCTAAAAGGAATTTTGAAAAAAAAAAAAAAAACAGAGGAAACACAATCAATATATGATTCAGAGGTTATAAAGGATAAGCAAGTTATTCAAAATTAATTTATTATTCTTGATTAAAAAACATATTTTTTTGTCCTCAAATAGGACACTAACTAAAGTAGTCAACAACAATCTCAAAAGATATCTTTCACTAGATACAAATTGGGTTTCTTACAGCTATTTATCATAATTTTCCTTAATATTGGAAGGTGCTATACACATATATTTCACATATATTTAGTTTTCTGTAGATGGCAAACGTAAACCTTAAGGTAGTCAACATTTATATTTGGCCAAAGTTAGAAAGTAAATGGTAATATAAAGAACTCGATTATAGAATATTTCCATACAATGTCCTGGTTTTGTCTGGAAAAACATAATCAATGACAGTGCCATAGCATTTTTTTTTTACCCACCTGCAAATACTAATTGCTATATCTCAGGGATAAGGGGATTTCTCTCCATTCTTAAGAACATCACTATCAGTAAGGCAAATAGGAACATAAAAAATTAACCATAAAGTCATGAACTATATATAATAGGGCATAAAAATGATTTTGAGTGTTCAGAAGAAGAAGGAAGGATAGCACTTGTTTTTCTTATAGAGGGAAACTTAGATAAGCTTTTATAGTAATGCAAATATTTATGTAGGATTTTGAAAGATGAGACAAATGTATATGATTTTCAACAAAGGGCCCCATAGAGGAAACATCAAAAACAATAGTTGTTGAAAAATTACAACATATTCTGTGGAATGTAGAAAAGAAGACAACATTTAAGAAGACAGACTGAAGAGAGATGATGGAAAGACCTGGATGCCCTGCTGAAGAGCTTGAATTTTATTCTGCAAGCAAGGGAGAGATCAATATAGATTTTAATTAGGAATAGAACAAAATCAATTTTCTCATTTGCAGTCATGAGGAAGATATATATTAGTAGTAAGAAGACTAGTGAAGAAATTTCTTAAAAATAAATTCACATCATATTTCGTGCTTATCAATTAGTACATAAAGACTATACTAACTTGCAAGTCTAGAATAACTGTTCCTGATCCATGACAACTAGATTCCCAGACTGGACACATTCTCAGTGGCATTGCTGGTCTCCCCACACCTCCTGAAACAACAAATAAGAACACCTTGTTTTATATAGGTTGGGATAGGGAATTAATGTTGGCTAAAAACCCAAATGTCTGTGAGCTAAAGGCAAAGTAGAAACACCAGGAATTGAAATGGGCCTGCAGGAGTTGAGCCTCAAAATGAATAAATGAATGAATGAATGAATGAATAAAAAGAGTTAGGACTTAGGGCCTCAAAGCAAAGGCAAACTCTCTTTCCCAAGTGTCTTCAAGCTAAGTAACAGAACTGCCATGCCAGTGATTAAAAACTTGCATGATTGCATACATACCCACACACACAACACTCACACACATGCACATACACAAAGCATCAACAAATACAGCAAATACTTAAAGTTAATATAGACAAACAGCATAATATTTGATTACTAAATACTTGCTAATATTCTTATTATCCAATACAGAAAATAAAATTTTATAAAATGTTTAAAGAAATAATGAAATAATATGTAGATATAATGAGTTCAGTTAACCAAGATAAACATACATCAGAAAAATCATTTTCCATAATTAAAAAATATAACTGGTGAAATTTAAAACCCAATAGATTAACTAGAGAGAGAATTAGTGACTTGGAAGATATATCCAAACAATCTACCAAAAAGTAATGAAATCAAAAATAAAAATAGTAGTTTAAAGAAATGGAACATAAAATGGGAAAGCTTATCATAGAACTGTGTAGAATACATACATTATTAATGGGTTAAAGAGGAAAAAAATTATGAGTCGAGGGAAGTTAAAATATATTTTGAACACATAAAATGAAAATAGAACAAAATTTGTTGAATGCAGCTAAAGCCATGCTTAGAAATTTATGGAATTAAATGTTCATATTAGAAAAGTATAAAGATCTCAAATCAAGAATCCATTTTAAGAATATATAAAAAGAAGAACAAATTAAACACAAAGCAGGCAAAAGGAAGGGAATAACAAAAACAGAAATAGAGGTCAATGAGATTAGAAAGTCAAAATTAATAAATAATATCAATAAAACTAAAAACTTGTTCTTTGAAATAATCAATATAATTTAATATTCTTAAACCAGATTGACTAAGTAATAAAGGAGAAAATAAATATTACTGATAACAGGAAAAAAGGGGAAACCATTACAAATTCTATAGACTTTAAAGAATAAAAAATATATATATTAATAAAAAATTCTATGCCCAGTAATTCAAAAACAGTTTTGTACAATTAAATTATTCAATTATATGAAATGGATAATTTTCTTTTAAAAAATTAAACTACTCACTCAAAATGAAATAGTTAACCTGAATAGCATTCAATCTATTAAAGAAATTGCATTTGTGATTGTTGAATTTGGATTTCTTGCATTTCTTCATGAGTTCAAATGAGACATTGATTACCCTCTTTATTTGTATAATCTTCTCACGGATCTTTGTATAGCAAATAGTATCAGAAAGACAACCATGTTTATTGCCTATTATAAAGATTTAAATTTTCTAAACTCAATATCTGTCTTTTGTAATGAAATCCTTCAAGTGCAGGTATCATCTGGATCTTTTTATGTCACCTTCTGCGAAACAGAGTTTAGCACACTGAAGCAAAAATGTTGATAATGTGCCACTGTCATTTTGAGAAATACACTATGCTTCATCCATGAGCCAAGCTGCTCAAGTCTTCTACCAGCATCCACAAAACTCAATATAACTTATTAACTTGTGAGTAGTGCAGATTATCAGACCTTTCATAACACCTGAAACTTAAAATCTAGATCATTTCATTCCTGAATTTGCAAGATATTTAAAAAATAATATCATCAATTCTTCACAAAGTTCTCCTGAAAACAGAAAAGAAGGGAGCATTACCAAGCCACTTTATGAGGCCAGCATTATCCTGATGTCAAAATATGTCAAGAATATTACTAGTAAAGAAAATTATAGACAAATATTTCTCATGAACATAAACACAAAAATTACCAACCAAATATGAACAAATCAAATTCAGTAATATATAAAGCAGATAATATACCGACACCAAGAATCATTTACCTTCAGAAATCAATTAATTTATGTAATTTTCCATATCAACAGATTATAGAAAATGAAATATATCATCTCAATCATTGCAGAAAAAACTTCTGAGAAAACTCAATGTCTATTCAAGATAAAAAGTTTTAAAAAAACTAGAAATAAAAAAAAAGTTCCTTTAATTTGATAAAGGGCTTACAAAAAAAACTGTCAGCTAGCATCATAATGAACAGTGAAAGACTGGATGCTATTTTCCTAAGACTGGAAACAGAAAAGGATATACACTCTCATTCCTATTAAAGCATTCTATAATCTGATGATTAAATCTCTGTTTTTTTTTTCTTTTAAGTGAGTGAGTGCTTGGGCTGTGACTTTAAGAAGCATCTCTTAGCCTTGCCCTCCTTTTCACCCTTACATGAGAAAGAAAGGCTACAGAAGGACGGAGCTCTCTATGTCTTTCCCTAAAGGTCAAGAAAACCAGAATGGCTAAAATCAGTTTAAAAAGATAAAATTACAAGATTCACATTGCCTTATTTAAGATTATAAATCTATAATAATCAAGACAGTGTGGTATCACAAAAGAATAAGATAAGTAAATAAAACAGAATAGAAAAGCCTGGGATAGTCTCAATAGTTTCAAAGGCATTTCAAAAAAGAAATTATATAGTTTTTTCAACAAATGGCACTGGAATAATGAGAAACCCATATACAAAGAAAAAATAACCTCAATTACTACCTCGTGTCATATAAAACTTAATATTAAATGGATAATAAACCTAAATGCAAAGCCTAAAACTGACACTTTAGAAGAAATTGAGAGAAAATTCTTGTGACCTTGGAGTAGGCAAAGATTTCTCAGATAGATATCAAAAGCATAATAAATATTCTATTTATCAAAACTAATTGTCAAAAAAAACCTGAAAGACTTTGAAAGACATAAAAAAACTAAAAAGACTATACTTCTACACTCAAAATAAGAAAAAAAATAAACAAACTGAAAAAGAAATGACTTATTCGATCCATCAGGTAATTGAGGATACAAAGCAAACTGCCACCTCAATATTATAGAGACAGAAAATACAGAGAATCATAGCTGACATCAGCTTATCAGAGAGAAGCTGCTGGAAGCAGTAATAAGTATGAACACTTAAATGGTAATGATGAATTGCTTCAGGCTGAAAGTAAATTAGCTCGAGAGTTAAAAACTCCTGGGGAGCCAGTCCTAAGAGATCTCCCCCACTTTTGGGGTTTTACCTACAGGAACCACACTCTGTCCCTCATGGTGAAATTCAGAGAAAAATTCCCTCTTTAATCAGGTATGGGTGGTAAAAAATAACCATTTTGAGATATGCTTAGGGTAATCATACTGAAGCAATGCTCTCCAGGGAAAACTACTTTGCCAGAGCCTTACTGGACTTGGAGGAAGGGCATTCAGAAAATATCATGCTGCTATAGCTTTCCTCTTTTATAGAAACAGAAAGGGAAAAAAGGCTAAGAAATACTTTATTATGTCACAGCGCATGGCCTCGCCTACTAAAAAAGATCTGAGATTTAATCATAAGATCATAGAATGTGTCTCTTCTCCAACATCTTGTACCACATCAGCAGGACTACAGTATAACAATGGTGCATTATAACTAAGGTGGCAGCAAGACACAGACCGTATTCAAGAATGTATTCATAAGAAAACCCCAACACAACAGTAGAGAGAAGAAAAAGAGAAAAAAGAAAGGAAGGAAAGTTAGAAGAAAAAAAAAGGAAGGAAAAAGGAAGGAAGCAAGGAAGGAAGGAAGGAAGGAAGGAAGGAAGGAAGGAAGGAAGGAAACAAGGAAACTAGAGAGAACACCTATAGCTACAGGAAACATTAAATATAGCCAAAGCTGCTAGCCAGATTAACATAAACCTCACACTAAAAGCCTGATTATGTTACTAGACACATCATGTTCAGATTTCATTAAAAAAATAAAAGCATGCTAAAAGGCAAGAAAAAACATGGTCTGAAGAAACAAAGAAAGCATCAGAACCAAACTCAGATATGTCAAAGAATTTGGATTATCAGATAAAAAAAATTCAAAATAACTATGATTAGTATGTTCTGAACTCTAATGAAAAAAGAAGACAACAAACAATAACAAATAATGTAAGCAACGAGATGTAAACTCTAAGAAAGAATCAAAAGGAAATGCTAGAATCACACCAGAAATGAAAAATGCCTTTGATGGGCTCATAAAGACATGACCAATAAAAGAATCAGTGACTTTAAATATAGGTCAATAAAAACTTCCCATACTGAAATGCAAACAGAAAATAAATTTTTTTTAAAAAAAGAAATAAAACATTTAAGAACTATGGAATAATTTCATTATTTAACAAACACATAATGCAAATTCCAGAAGGAGAAAAAGAGAAAAATAATATTGAAAAAATATTGATGAAAATTTCTCCAATTACTGATGAATACCAAACCACAGATCCAAAGCTCAGAGAACATGAGACAGGATAAATACCAAAAAAAAATCTGTGTATATCATATTCAAACTTCAGAATACCTTGACAAAGGGAAAATCTTTTAAAAAGCCAGAGATAAAAGTAAGACCAACTGACTTATAAAAAAATGAGAATAAATTATATCAAACTTCTCGGAAACCATGCAAGCAAAAAAAAATAATAAAATGAAAAATTTAGTATTGTTAGGGGAAAACAAATCTGATAATTATGTATTTAGTGAATTATCCTTCAAAGGTAAAGATATGATAAAGATTTTTTCAGATAAACAAAAAGGTAATTTTTCACCAATAGACTTACCTTGCCAAAAAATTTTTACAGGGATAATTGAACTGAATGAATGACAGAGATATTGTAATGGGCAGGACAAAGGAGTTAAGAATACTGTGATCACAGGTACCTTCACTACCTGTGCACTGGTATAGTGTTATTTGAAGATGAATTTAAATTAGCTGTAAATATATATTATAAACTCTAACTCGATCACTATATTTTTAAGTGTAATTGACATTCAAAGAAAGAAAAAATCATATAAAATATCCAATGAAATCCAAAAAGACAGAAAAAGAATAGAATATTAAAAAAGAAAAGACAAAGAAAAACTAAAACAAATAAAAATACCTAAAAAATGGTAGTTATTAATCTAACCATAACAATAATCATTATAATTGTGAATGGTCCAAATATACCAATTAAAAGATAGAGACTATTAAGAGTGGATTAAAAATTTTAAACAAAATTAAAAACACACACACAAAAAGACCAAACTAAAGGTTTGTTTACAAGAAAGCCACTTTAAATATAAAAACATATAGATTATAAGTAAAGGAATGGATAAACATATGCCATGTTAACACTAATCAAAAAAAAAAAAACTACATTAATTCAGACAAAACAGACTTCAGAATAAAAAAATCTATAAGGGATAAATTGGGGCATTACATAAAGGAGTTAATTCTTTAAGAATACATAACAAATTTTAATGTGTATGGACATAATAATAAATCATCAAATATCTGGGAGAAAAACTAAAAGTATTAAAAGAACAGACACACCTAACACCATAATTAGATACTTCAGCACTCCTCTATCAGTAACTGACAAATCCAGCAGGTTTGAAAATCAGTGAAGATACATTTGAACTGCACAACATCATCAATCAACTAGATATAATTAACATTTATAGAACACATCATACAACAGTAGCAAATTACATACATTATTCTGAGGCTCACATGGAATATTCACCAAGGTAAAGTCCACCAATTTAGAATTCTGTGTACATTCAATTAGCCTTCAAAGAAAAGAGTAATAAAGATTGGCCATAAAATATACCTTCACAAATTTAAAACAATGGAAGCATACAAAGTATACTTTCAGATCACAATGGATTTAATTAGAAACTTATCATAGAAAGGTCAGAAAAATCCCAAAATACTTGAACATTAAACAATGCACTTTTAAATACCACATGTGGTATTTAGTTCAAAATATTTTGAAATGAAATAAAACAAAAAATACAATATACCAAAATTTGTGGAAAAAGCAAAAGCAGCACTTAAAAAATATCTATAGCAATGAATGCATACATATGAAAATCAATGAGCTCAAGTTCCATCTTAGGATCTAGGGGGGGGAAAAAGATCAATTTAAGGCTAAAGCAAGCAGAAAAAAATATTAATAAAATTAGCACAGAAATAAATAAAATAAAAAACAGGAACTCAGAAAACCAATGAAACCAAAAAACTGCCCTTTGAAAAGATCGACAAATTGATAAAACTCTAGCCAAGGTAACCAATAGAAGAAGAGAGAAGAAACAAATTACTAATACCAGAAATAAAAAGAGAGATCATCACTACTGATCCCAGGGACATTAAAAGCATTATAAGGGAATATTATGAACAACTCTGCCCAGAAAAAAAAACTTATAAAAAAAAGGGAATAATTCCATTAGCATCCTCCAAAAGTAAAATACCTAGGTATAAATTTTACAAGGTATATATAAGTTCAATATGAGGAAAACTACAAATTTCTTCTGAAAAGAGATCAAAGAATTTCTAAGGAAATTGAGATGTATTCCATGTCCATGGATAAGAAGATTCAATATTGTTAAGATGTTATTTCTTCCCAGCTTGATCTGATTCAAGGAAACTCCAATCAAAATCCTAGATGTTTTGTGTATATCAAGAAGCTGATTCTAGAATTTATGTCAGAAAAATAACAAATTAAAACAAAACAAAAGCCTAAAAAACAGAATACCCAACACACAGTACTGAAAAAGAATAAAGTTAAAGTAGTAAAACTAACCACTTTCAAGACTTGCTATGAAGCTACAGTAATCAAGATACCATGATACTGGTGAAAGAATAGAAAAAATATTAATGAAAAAGAACAAAGAGCTAGAAACATAAGCATTTGAAATTGATCTTTGCCAAAGGAGCAAATGCAACTCAACAGTTTTTTCATCAAATGGTGCTATAACAACTGGACATTCAGATGAGAAAAAGAATGAATCTAGACAAAGACCTTACACCACTGACAAAAATTAACTGAAATGGACCATATACCTACATAATGGTAAAGTATAAAACCATAAGAATTTTGGACAATATTATAAGAGAAAATGTATGTGACCTCAGGTTTGAAGAAAAGCTTTTAGTTACAGTATCTAAATTCACTCCATGAAAAAAAATATATAGTTGGACTTTATTAAAAATAAAAATTTCTATTCAGGCAAAAACAGTTAAGAGAATGAAAAGACAAGCTACAGACTGGATGAGATTGTTTGCAAAACACTATCTGATAAAATGCTTGTACCAAAAATATACCATGAATCTTCTAACTCAATAATAATAATAATAATAATAATAATAATAATAAATTAATTAATAAAAAGAACACAAGATCTAAATAAACACTTCACCAAAGAAGATTTCCAGATGGCTAATAAGCATATGAAAAGATGCTCAACAACATGTCAGAAGGGAACTGCATATTGAAACAACAATAAAGTCTATGGAGGACTCTGGCTCTTGACCAGAAAAAAACCCAAGTTTAATTTTTCAGGCTCACCCATAAGTAATGTCAAAGACCTTACCTGGTAGGCCTCACAGAGAAGAACTGCTCTCTCCCCATCAGTAACTGCCATCTTTAAAGGGAGCTGCAGTCAAGGTTTCAAGCTCTCCTGGTGAGCCATGTTTTTATGGATATTTGCATTCTTAGCCCAGGTGCCTTCGTTCTGAGATCCCTTTATTTTGGCCTTGGGCCCCAATCCTCTAAGTTACCTCAGTCAAAGCCTTGTTATAGGGAAAGAGCAGGTACCTTAAAGACATTTTTTCCCACTAACTCACTACTCAGTACTTTTCCACTCCTAGCCTTCCTGCCTCTCCATCTCTACCAGCCCCCAGGTCCACTAAACTAAGGGGCCTTTCATTCAGGGCTCCCTTGACTCTGAGAGGATCCCCACAACTGTGCCGATCCATATGATCCTGATGCACAGTGTTAAGTGAAACAAGTCAATACAAAAAGGCTATACTATAGGTGTTAGTAGCCTGTTTTACTTGTCTTGATTAAGTCTGTATGTATCTGGGAAAACAAAAAACAAAAAACAAAACAGCGTTTGTCAAGGGTTTAGGGATATTGGAGTGGGATAAATAAATGCAACAGGATTTTTAGAGCAGTGATACTATTCTGTATGATGCTATAATGATAAATACATGATATCATACACTTGTCAAAACCTACAGAACTATACAACACAAAGAGCAAATCTTAACATAAACTATGGAATTTGTTTAATAATAATGTAAGGTTGGTTCGTTAATTGTACCAAATGTACTACACTATTGATATAAGATGTTAATAGAGGAATTGTGTGGGTTTGCATATGAATATTATCTTAATATCTGGTTACTACTTTTCCTGTATATTTATAACTGTTTTAAAAAATAAAGTGTGTATATGTAGGTATGTATGCAGACAGATCGATTGATCAACAGATAGATTACAAATATAGATATATGGTACTTTCTCCAACGTTATTCTCCAAAATTCTTATAGTTTTGTACTTTACCATGCATATATGTGTGTATAGATATACAGATATATAGATAGATAAAATACATTAGATATATAGATATAGATATATAGAGAGAGACAGAGAGAGAGACAGAGACAGAGAAGGGAGGGAGGGAGGGAGGGAGAGAAGCAGGCCACAGGTTGGGAAAAGTATTTGCAAAACATATGTCTTATAAAACACTTGTATTCAGGCTCTACCAAGGATATTTACAACTCACTAATAAAAAACAAATAATCCAATATTATATGTGTAAAATTTTTGAGCCTTTCACCAAAATAGATATCCAGATGGCAAAAAAAGCACATGAAAACGTGACCAACATCATTCATCATTATTTAAAAGCCAAGTACAAATTAAAACCCAAATCAGTTACCATTACATACCTACTAGAAAGGCTAAGACAAAACCAAAACTAGTTTAGCAATATTAAGTACTAGTGATGGTATGGAATAGCTGGAACTTTGAATCACTGAAAAATAACTATAATAAAAACTAAGCAATACTCTTTTTCATTAACCTGATGGTTGGGAAACAATAGAGTAAGGCCATTTTAGAAAAGCGTGGCAATTTCTAATAAACACATGCTTTCCACCCATCTCAACATGCTACTCTTAAGTATTTATTTGAGAAAAATAAACCTGATGTCTCATAAAATCAAGTATGGGAATGTTTATACTACCTTTATTCACCATTGCTGAACAAATCTCAAAATACAAACAATACGGTGCTGCTTTCAAAGAGCCAGGAATCAGTGGTGCATGAGGGTGGATGATGTCTCCCAAATCTCATTATCCTTACCTTAGCCTTTCAGATCAGTTAAAGGATTGGGAGGAGCTGGAATGAACACCGATCTAAAACAATAATTCAAGAGAAAACTGGTGTAATGGATAGATAAACTGACAGCATGTATTTTGACCTCCTCCCAGTGATTTCCTGTACAAGAGAGATGGAGAGTCACAAAATACATTTCCGAAAATCCCTTAGAACTAGCTTTGTGGTTGAGGTTACAACAATCAGATGCACATGCATACAACATGAGTTGAATTTAGTAGAAAGGGAAGCAACGCTTACAGCTTCCATCTTACTGATCAGGTTTTAGCAGATGCTAACTGGTCCAAAGCCAGCAGCTGTAGCTTAGGTTTCCAAATCAGGCGGGTGGCTTCCTGATGTTGGCAAGATCATTAACTCCCTTGAGCCTTGTGAGATAGCTTTGAGAAACCAACCTCTACATTCAGTCTAAAGCTTATTTCTTCAGTCTTCCAAGCAAATCTGAAAGCCCTTTATTTCCATTTAATAAATTATTTTCTGTATCAACTAGCTAGGGTGAAGTGTGTCCTCTCCTAACTTGAACCTAGACTGATAGAGATGGAAAACAGTATAACTGTCTTTGAATGAAACCTTGCTCTCTTTTGCTATATAATTTTTAAAAGATTATCTTCCTTTAGTCATGTTTTTGTCTATTTTATAAGGTTCAATAATGTATAATGTTACTGCTAAGTGGAAACATGATGGATACTTTTTGCTGGTTAACAAGAAGGCATCCATGAATGATAGCAATGCTACCCCAGATTCTCACTGTCCACCTTCCCTTACTCTATTTCAGCTTTCTTCAGAGCAGTTTTCAACACTTGATATCACATCAACTGGCAATCACACAAATAACATGAATCTTAAGTATATAAAGTAATTGCTGAATGGATCTCATCTTTGAAAAGGGAAAGACTTAAGTTCTGACCTTCTATGAGAGATAGGAAATGACTAGATTAGAATACCTTATTTAGGACTTTTTCACTTCCATATACAACACGCATTTTGTCTGTAATAATTAGTCTACTTTTTAAAGTAAAACACAATGTTTTGTTTTGTCTTGTGTTGTTTTGTTTTGTTTTGCTTGAAATGGCCCATTCAACTAATATCCCTAAAAAGAAATTATAATGGACAGTGACATAATACTACAATTTTATAGCAGTACAAATTCTTCTGCTTCAAAGAAACAGGTATCAATAATATGCTTTGTGTTAAAATTTTTTTCAAAAAAGATATAAAAAGTCTCATACAACTATAAAACAAACATGTATTAAAAATTTTATTTAACTGACTAAATTAGGGACCTGTTTAAGATGTTATAAATGGTTCAAAGGAAAAGTTAAAGAAATATAAATTTATGTGCAGTAAAGAAATATTTAATGATTTACAACCAGACATGAAAATGACTTTGTCCTTAAGGAAGAAGGTTAATCAATTGGCTCTCTACTGGACAGAATTTTTTCTTCTGTTTAGAAAATAATTATTTTGTATTGCGATCAGTTCTCTACAATTTACAGATGGTAAAGGAGCACAAAAGCAATGACAGAGCAGAATCAAATAGCCCAGAAGAGTATTCACTAAACAAGGGTTCAGCAAAGTACAGCCCACAGACCTCGCTTGATTTTTGTTTTGTTTTTTCCCTCCATTTTCTTTTATAATGATAAAATACACATAACATAAAATTTACCATCTTAACTATTTTTAAGTATACATACAGTTTAGTGTTTTTCAGTACATTTGTATGTTGTGTAACCATCACTGCTATTCATTTCCAGACTCTTTTCAATCTTCGAAAATTGAAATTATATACCCATTAAATATTAACTCCCCATCCTCCCCCTCATCCCAGCATCTAGAAACTGCCATTCTACTTTCTGTCTGTATGATTTAATAATGAGTCTATTTTTTACCTAGAAAACAAGCTACATCAAGTACAGAGTCTTTTTATCTTTTCTTTGTAGAATAACTGGAAGAAATAAACAACATTCTTTTTCATGAACCTCATAATATGACAATCCTGAAATTTATGTAACTGAGTATTTTTGATAGCATTTTATACATGACAGTTTGGTTTTAATGCATTTGGTTTTCATACATTTATTTGTTTGGCTCTATCTTAACTTGGGTGTAAAAATCCAAGGAAGAAATATATATATATATTTTTAACAACATATTCCTCGTGCCTAGAACTGGGCCTGGTAAATATTTACTGAATGAGTAAATGAATGAATGGCAAGTTCCTCATTCATAGCCCCCAATCCTTGCAACACATTTATATTTAACCAACCTATTGCTGACATGTTTTTAGTAAGAAACTTGTTTCTGTGCACACAGACATTTGTATAACACTTTTCCAACATGTATTTTTTTAGACAGCCACTGTAAAAATGTTATCTCAGTTTCCTCAGTTGTCATCTCTGCCACTTTATGCCAGAAGTTGATATTGTGCAGATATTTTATTTGGATTAAACAATGTTAAACAAAGTATATCAAGAGATTGGAAACATTTAAGAAGCAGAATATTTTCCCTGAAAAATCTAGATATCTGGCTTCTGTTGAACAATCTGATAGTATAACACAAGACCTACCATTTTTCATGAAAGCCATTAGCTGTATTTGAAGAGCTGCTCTACCTATAGACAGAATATGTATTTCTGGCCTTCTTCCCTCCTTTATGACCCCTGTTCCCTGCTTGTCCCCTGTAGGCATTTGACTTTTTGACTCTTGCTCTAAGTAACTTTTGGCAGTTGTAGCTTGCTTTTTGTTCGGATTTGCATTTTGGGAATATAGACAAAAATACTATAACTAGCTGTCAAGGTCACATGACAGCTGTTTAAAAAATGGAGTGTCTTTGTTATTGCATCCTTGTTACAACCAAAGGATCTAGAGGAAGACACAGTATAAACTATGAGTTAATGTTATGCAAAATCATATAGCTCTTTCACTTTGGAAATATTTGAGTCTTCTTTCCACCTGCAGTATTAGAATCACAATGTGATGATGGATGAAAAGAAAAAAGATATTTTTTTATGTATTCATTATGGTATGGAATGATTTGACTCATCTTCATTTTTTGCTATATTTTTGAATAATACATTCATTTTGCATCACATGTGTGTGAAAATTCTGAAACATATTTCGATTACAGACTCACAATTTTTTTTTAATTCAGTTAATTTAGTAGTAAGAGAGCTGTTATATAGACCTCATCAATAATTACACAGAAGGGTCTGTTAGACTAACAGATGCTCTAACAGTATAAACAAAATGTTTTGTTTTGAGTTCTTTTTAACTTTACATATTTAATTTTAATAATATTTTAGTTGAGTTATCATCATTTATAGCACTATAAATTTAGTTTTAAACATACACAGCATGAAATTTTTATACTTATGAAATATATAGTATTTCAAGGCATAGTTATCCATGAATTGATTTGTTGGGGGACAGTTAGAGTACAATCTAAAATTCTGGTTATATAAAAAGGCAAAATAAGATATGAACGATCTTACTTAATGAAGTCATTACCTATACGGAGCTTTTTGTTTCAAAACAGTAATGACTCACCATACTTGGGTAGCTATTTAAAGTTGTCAAGCCATTTCCCTCTGTGTTGCCTTCAATCAAATACAGAAAGGCCATTCTCTCAACCTAGTTGTAACTCAGATTCATTTTTAAGAATTATAGGAAAAAACCCATACTATATTTGCACACTGATTATAACCAATATACCATTTGCCTAGACGTTCTCTGAGGCAAAACTTAAAAACTGTGTCCTTGGGCTATATTTGGCCCTAAAAATTTAATCTTTCATCCACATGGTAGCTTAATATTTATTTGAAATGGCTGTCAATATTTGAATACTTATAGAGATTTCTCAAATTATCGATCTCTACCTTTTTTTAAAACAATGTGAAGGTCATCACAGGGTCTGCCAACCCCCATATAAACAATCTGCTGGAATGGAGAATTAATTGCTTGCTTGTTAGCTCTCTATAGTTAGTCTCACTGTAACAAGGTCAACCTCAGTTATTTACATTGCAACACTGGTGGCCCTTCTAGTGTTGTCCTCACAATAGTTTTCAAACTTGCACATGCTAATCATCTGGTAGTACTTTTAAAAGTATTGATTCCCTTTACCCAGTATGAACAATTAAATCTTATTCTCCAAAGAAGTGGCCAGGAGATGTTTTTAAGCTCCCTGGGTGATTCTAATGTGTATCTATTTTTCAGAATCAAAATTCTACCATGTTATGTATACCCTCTAATTCTTTGGTACTCATTTACAACATCTGCATCTCTTAGGAGATTGTTAAAAATATAAACTTCATAGCCCATTCCATATATACAAATCAAACTCTCCAGAAGTACAGCTCAGGAAATTATATCTAACACACTTCCCAAGTAGTATTTCTCCAATTCACTACAACCAGTGCATTTCTAAAGCAGAACTGCAAGTGAAAGAATCTCACCTTTAACTTTTCCTCTGATATTCAGCATATTTCCCCAAACCTACACAAATGCCCTAGTATCACTTGCTGATCTCTGATGTTTTTATTGCCTCTCAACCTAAAGCATCACCAAAACTTGTATTCTACTCTAGTTCTATACACTTTAGATTTACCTTTATGTCTTCTGACCTTATTCAAATAAAGATCCATTTCTTTTTTAGTGGTTGTAGGAGAAAAACAATTTGATATTAATTTTATGATGATTATTACTTTGGTTACTTTTCAGAGTGGTTGGTAATATAGACAAATCTCAAATTTCAGTAATTTTAATTATTATACAGAAAATTGGGGGGGGAGCAGGAAATGCAACTGATTTTCCACTGAAACCTATTATCTAGTAACTGACATAACCCTATATTATAAATTTGGACTCACACACAGATGAAATTTCCTAGACACGAGGACGTCCTAGTCCTGATTCTTCATGGCTTTGTGCCATATTTTATATATTTGTGTGCCATTTTCCTTGAAACTCATTACATATATCCATAAACTAAAAGGTTGGGGGAAAGCATGATTCTTTTTTTTTTCAAAATAAGAACTATTTCTTCAAACAAATCTCATTATACAAAATAACTAAAATAGAAATTAATAAATTCTATATGAGGAACACAAAGCATGGTTATTCACCAGTTTTCCCTCCTTCTGACTTCAAACAATAGGCAGGAAAAAATGTAAAGAGAAAAAATTATTCTTAGGAAAAACACCCCTTACGTTACTTCCTAAATGTTAATAAAATCTAACTCTATGTACATTTTCACAAATCGTTTGTATTTCAGTAGCCAGAGAAATTAGATTAGTAGCACAGGAGAAACAACAATTTGTACAATTGAAACTGGTATAATTTATTCCAATATATTAAAAGATCATTTATTGAAACCATAGTGTTTCAGGAGAAGCGTTATACGATTAGATTGTTTACAAATCTCATAAAAACATGGCAATGTAGTCATTACTACCCACATTTTTCAAAGAAGGAAAATGAAGCATAAAGATATATAATTTGCCTAAGATCATACATCTTCTAAGAGGCAGAGCCAGTCTCTTAACTAGTGTTTGCCTACTTCAAGAGACCATGTTTCATCCATTGCTCCATGTTATTGTTCATCAGTAAAAACAAAATGTTTCAGACACACATTCCAGGGTAATTTTTTTTTATGCTCCTAGTTAGTGAAGGAATTTGGAATGTGTTTTTCTGCTGTTGGAACACAGTATATTGAAGTAGATCAGATCATCCATTGGAATCAGTTTTAGTTTTACCAAATACTTTGAACTTCTATTTTCTCACAAAATAAAGTTACAATTGTTACCTTGCAGAATTGTTGAATGAAATAAATATAATATTTGTAGGCAAGAAGAATGCCTGGCATATAAAAAGTGTTTTCAAATGTTAGTCTCATTTCTCTCCATCTACTTAAGGCTGCATATTTTCTAATGGCTGGGTGCCATAAAAATTGTAAAAATTAAAGATTTCAATGAAATTTTGATATTATTAAATGTGAAGAGGTTTAATATAAATATTATACACCTAACAGAATTATAGGAAGGTTATTAGTTTTACAAAGTTGTTTGAGAACCAGCATAGATAAAGCCTAAAATAAGAAAAGTGAGTGTTTTTTTGTTTGTTTTTCTTTTTTACTGGGTGGTCCATATGTTTTAGATAAAAAATAAGTTATAAAAAATGATGAAGTACTTGTCAAATAAAAAGGATTAATTAATACTACTGCTATGAAAAGCTAAATCTCAAAATATAAATTTGTCTTTAATGGAACTAAATGTTTGTGTCCTTATGTTATTCAATTTTCAAATTCTTTCCAGAAATTAAGTAGGCAGTATCAAAAAATTAAGTAGGCAGTTTGAAGAAAATGAGATTAAATATGAATAAGTATATTATTCTTCTTTCAATAAATACTTTTTTCTATAGTTTACAAATACATTTTACTAGGTTTTATTTTTTCTTGATTAAACGTAATTTTTCAGCCACTTCAGAAGATAGTTCCTTAGAAAACTGAACATATTCCTCCCATACAATCCAGCAGTTGTGCTCCTTGGTCTTTATCCAAGAGTTGGGCAATTATGACCACACAAAAACCTGCACATGGATGTATACAGGAGTTTTGTTCATAACTTTCAAACTTGGAGAGGCAATAAAGATGTCCTTAGTAGGTGCATTTATAAATGATACAACCAGAAAATAGAATATTATTCAACTCTAAAAAGAAATGAGCTATCAAGTCATACAAAGACATGGAGAAATCTGAAATGCATATTACTAAGAGAAAGGAGCCAATATAAAAAGGCTACATACTGTTTGATTCCAACTATGACATTCCAGAAAGGACAAAAATGTAGAGTCAGTGAAAGGATCAGTCAGTGTTTGCCAGAGGTTAGCGAAAGGGAGAGATGAACTGGTAGAGCAAAGAGGATTTTTAGGGTGTTAAAACTATCCTGTGTGATACTATAATAATGGATATGTATCATCACATATTTGTCAAAATCCACAGAGTGTACAACACCAAGAGTGAACCCTAAAGTAAACAATGGACTTTGGATGATGATGTGCCAAAATAGTTTCAGCAATTGTAACAAATGTACAGCAGGTTGTTGAATATCAAAGATTTGTTTAATGTCATTCTGTTAAAATGATGAGATGCCATAGGAACTTAACTCTTGTTTACATTGATTAGTCTATGGTAAATTGGTTTCATTATACGTCATTTTACTTAAAATCATGGAACCTATCAACGATGCTAAGTGAAGAGTTAGTGCACTACTCTAGTGAGGGATACTGACAGTAGGAGAAGCTGTGTGGGGGATTGGGGAGACAGGAAGTATATAGAACTCCTTATACTTTCTGCTTCATTTTGCTGTGAACCTAAAACTACTGCAAAAGTAATTAATTTAAAAAAATGTTTGTATAAAATCTTCAAACTACCCATCTTCATGGTTTGCTGAGAAGGAAAAACTAAAAGTATCAATACATCTACCCAGGTCCCCTCAAATTTTCAGTTGCTTAGAATTTGCCCCTAGCTTCTTTCTACATAAATGTCCCTCAAGATGGCTAGTATATAAAATCTTACTTCCTTCAGCAAGAATTTTTGTAAAAAGAAAAAGAGAGAAAGTAAAAATAAATGCTTTGTAAAGAATTCTCACAGAGAAATCTTACAAGAAATGAAAAAAAATTACTATGAATTAAAGTAATAACAATAATAAAAATAATACTTTCTGTGGAGCCAGAACAGAAAGCAGAATATAAATTAGAGCTAAAAAATCAAAAAGGAGGTAGAAGATGACATAATGATTCAAAGCATAATTTAGTAGATATTGGGAAATAACTAAAAAAAATGAAACTTCAGATTTGAAGATTGAATCAAGGGAAGCAAAAAGAGAGTACTAACACTGCAATGTATGATACAGAGCACAATAAAGAAATCAGGTTTTAAAAATGAAATAAAGAGTTTAAAAATAAGGAAAATTATAGGTATTCTCTATAATTTTAAAGAAAAAAAGAGAAATTTTCCTAGTTGGCCAAATTCTCATTCTAACACAAAAGCAACAATCAGTATTGAATACATACATGCAAGAAGAGAAGAAACAATGTTCCCATGTACTCTTCTTAAGGAATAGAACAGAGCTGCCCAAGAACTCAAAACTTTTCCAAGTCAATGTTAGTGAACATCTATTTAAGTTTAGTACTAATAAAAAGAGAAATTTGATAAGAAATATTAAAACTAAGAAAAATTGGGAGCTAAAGGAAGAATGAACATGAAAGTAGTGAGAGTATGCTGTTAAAAATAAAAAAGATACAAACTTACAAATCAGTTAATGGAATTATACTTTCAGATCAGTATAAAGTTAAACAGTAAACTATTTTGATAAATATAACAAAAATAGATGGTAGAGGAGAAAAAGAAGGTAAAAGTCAGATATGTACAAATTTCATCACTGTTTCTAGGGAGAAAGTAAAAAAAACTATACACACACATATACGTTGTGTTTGCATTTGTATATTCTTAAGAATATAATATAAAGTTAACCACTAAAGACAATAAAAACTTTTCCTATCATGACAAAACAAAGTGACCATACATAGAATAATATTTTAAAATCTATTCAAAAAATAGAAGTCTTAAAACCCAGTAACACTGAACTAAAAGTAATCATAGCTCTTTTTGGCATTTATGAAAAAATGATCTAAACTCCTCAAACCCTGTGCTTTATGGAATAAATGTACCTAAAAACTTTGTGACCTAAAAATGTTGAAAATAAAAAAGATGGCCAAAGTAATCTAGCAAATAAAAACAAAAATAAATCAAGTGTTGTTCTCTTGAGTTTAAACTCCTACAAAGAGTCATCAAGCAAAACAAAAGAGGTGATTTCATAAAGCTAGGTAGTGCAATTAATTATGACAATTCAGCAGTTATTGAGACAGTTATAAGTTAATTTAGCATCAATCTTCATAAATAAAAACTATAGGAGTTTCAAGTAGAAATTGACAGAAACATAGTAAGCAGTAAGACAAAGATTGTAATTCTCCCAGCAATGACAAATCAAGTGAACAAAATGAAGAAAAATTATGAAAGATAGTTCAATTAATATTGACTTGGTTTAGCTTCAATAACAAACAGTACCCAATCCCAATGGCCTAAAACAATAAATGTTTATTTCTTGCTTTTGCCATATATCTTCAAAGATAAGAAGGGGACCTGTGTTCAGAATATTCATTCAAAAACTCAGGATGGCAGATCAGCCATAACATTGCCAATTGCTGTGTTTAATGAGAAAAGCACATTTTGGAGCATTTCATCAGCAGTAAAAATGAGGCATATCATTTTTGCTTACAATTCATTCCCTTGCTCCACCTAATCCAAGATGGGGGCAGAGAGATACAATTTTACAAAATGTCCAGAGGTGAGGCAAACAAGAAATACTCTGTGAACTACATTAAAAACTACAAAATAATTAGAAAAGTATGTTTAACTGAGATCCAGATATAGAGAGATATGATGTAGCTATAGATTTAGATACAACCATTGATCACTCACTACCCTAAGTACAAGTGTCCATGGAACACTCATAAAAATTAACTTGTATTTGGCCATAGAATCAATAGAAAAAGTGTGCTAATGACATAATAACGACTATCCAAAAAATAGAAAATTAAAAGCACTAGAAATATAAGACTCTATTACTTGGAAATTTTTTAAAACTGTCTTTAAACTACTGTTGTAAAAAATATCTGTGATTGAAACTCATGGCGGTATACATGAACAATGCACAGGGGAAAGTCCACAGCATTAAATATTTATGTTACTAAGTAATAAAAATGTTACATACACATATAACTCAAAAATGTAGGATAAATACAGACAGGATATAATAATAAAAACAAAATATTGAATTAGGAATAAAAAGTTAAACACAAATCTGTAAGCCATTTCTTTTTAAAATGAAAAAAAATATTTAAATATTTAACCTTATTAAGCAAATAATTAGAAAACTGAGAGTAGGTGGAAGCAAAAGAGCAAGTAAGAAATAGTACTGAAAGAAACTACAGAAACTAGGAAATAAAAGAGCAATCAAAGAAATAATTAACTCTATGAAAAGATTTCAAAACCTGGATAAAATAATTCAAAGTGCACCAAAATAAGACTCTAGAACTATGGAAGATCTAAACAAATCAATTAATATTGGGGATGAAAGTAGGAGTGAGAGAAAGAAAGTTTCAAAGAACAAATTATAGAAAGCATCAGGTCAAGATAGATTCAGTAGAATTCTACTAAAGCATAAAAGGTATCTTATTTTTTAGAAGAATTCCCTCTAAGACAGCCTTAAAAATAAAATATAATATTTTTACCAAACCTGAGCAAAAATTCTAAAAATACAAAACTAACTGATAGTACATGAACATAAATGAAAATAAAAACTAAACAAAATATTGGCAAAGAGAATCCAGAGCATATTAAAATAATAATAATCCTCTATGATCAATAGGAGTCTATTCCACAAATCAAACATGGTTCCATATAAGAATACGTAATACAAATTACAATACAAATATATCTAATAAAAAACTTGTTAATCATGTCTATTGATGTTACAGAATTACTTGATATAAAGTCCATTTTCATGTGTCTTTATTAAACAATAAGTTCTTAATAAAAGAGAAACAGATGGATATTTATCTAACTTCTGTTACAATTCCAAAAATAGCATCATTCATAAATAGGAAAACAGTAGACATATACTAATTTATAGTAAAGAAAAACACAAGAATTCCCACTAAAATTACCACTGTTCAATATTTCTCTGACTAATCTAACCAATGCAGTTAGAAAAGGAAAAAATAATAGGTAAAATTAGTTTAAAAAAAAAATTACTTTCTTATAAATTTCCAACTGCTTAGGAACCCCAAGAAGCCTACTTCAAAAGTATCATAAGCAAAAATGTAATTCAGTGAGATAGCTGGATATAATACCAGTACACAGAAAATAATAAACTTCATGTATATAGAACCATCAACCACATAGAAATAATAAGTAATGATCCAATTTATAATAGAAAAGCAATAATAAATAAAATTCTTAAGAATATTTTTTTAAATCTACATAAATAGAAAAATAGAGATAGACAGATAAAGTATCTAAGAGATGAAAGAAACTTGGAATAAAAAGAAAAAAATATGATGTTCCTAGGCAGAAAATCTCAACATGATAAAGATGTCAATTACACAATTTAATAAAAAAATTTAATGTAATCCTAATGCAAATCCATGTTTGGTTCTAAAAGTAGAAAAGCTGATTATAAAGGCATGCAAGAATAGCCAGAAAATTCTGTGAGAAAGATACAGAGATAGAGAGAAAGAGAGAGAGAGAAAGAGAGAGAGATAAAGTCAGAGAGAGAGAGAGTAAAATTTCCCTATCAGTCAAATATATTTTAAAGCTACAATAGCTAAAATGTTTATTATTGCCACATGTATAGATGACAGAGAAATGGAACAAAATCAGAAGCCAATCTGACTTAAATGGATGTGATAATTATATTTATAATTATGATGGTGATATTTCAGTGCAATCAAGGAAGGGTTCTTTTTTTCAATTAATGGTAGTTGGAAAAATAAATAACTTTATAAGCAAAATAGTTTAATCCATACTTCACATTTATACAAGGACAATCTACATGAATCAAATGTTAAAAAGGAAAATAATAGAAACCATAATATCACTAAAGGAATCTGGAGGAATTTAAAAATTAATCTCATAATGTGGGAGACCTTTTGAAATATGGCATAATTCCAGAAGCCATAAAAGAGATTGACTAATTTGACTACATTTTAAAAAGTTTTCATGGGAAAAGTTACAATAAACAAAGCCAAAAGACATATTGAAAAGTAGAAGTTATTTATAAATCATTGCTATGAGCTAATTTTTACACATATAAATACTTGTTAAAGTCTTATAAGAAAAATACTATGAATGCATTAGAAAAAACAGATTAAAAATATGAACTGATCATTTGTAGAAAAGACAATACAAGTGACTCTAAACATATGGAAAGATAATTTCAATCATAAGAAAAATACAAATTGAACTTCCCTGATCGGTTTTCATCTAGCAGATTGTCAGAGAACAAAAAGTCTGATATTATGGCAGCATGTAGGTGAGGAGCAGGTAGTTTCCTCCTCTGTAACAGAGTGTTAACTGGCCTATCAATGATAACAGGAAATTTAGCAAAATGAAGTACCTAAATTGTAAGTAAGGTTGTCATCTCCCCCTCAGATTCTACATCTAGATATTATCCTGCAATTATTTTCACATCCATGTGAAACGGTATATGCTGGGCTGACATTGACCAGTACATCCAAATAAGCCCAAACTATTTACACTTAACATCTGCTCTGATTGCTCTGCTCTGTGTCTGTTATTATTGGTTGGTAGCCAAACCGTACCAGTCGTTTTTAAGATTTTTGGATATTACCTCAATATTTCAATACTATTTAAAGAAGCTAAAGACAAGAAATGACGTTTGACATCATTTAATGCTAGAAAATTAGAAATTAAAACATTAAAATATCATTACATATCTAATAAAGTGGCTTTAAAACTTGTGGAGAGGATATAGAACAACTAGAACTCATATACTGCTGGAGAAATGGAAAATAAAACAAACACTTTGGAAAACAGTTGGGCAATTTTTTGCAAAGCTAAATATACACTTACCAGGAATCCCACTTCAAAAGAAATTAAAATTTACATCCACACAAAATATGTTCCCAAATATTCATAGTGCCTTTATCCATAACTGCTAAACAGGAAACAACCCAACTTGTTCAACTGGTTAATTAATATAATTTGGTACATCTAAGCAATGAAGCTCTATCAAGATTTTTAAAAAGAAAATGGATATACACATAATATATATTAAAAATAAAATGAGAATTAAAATTTATAGTTGTTTTCCCATATAAAACAGTCCAGATGGAGAGAGACCAGGCTGGTTTACTATGCCAGTAAGAAACCAGGCTCCTTCTCCTCTCTCACTACATGAAGCATGTAGGTTTTCTTTTCATGGTTGAAATAAAAAGTTCAGAAGTCTTACCTATGTTTTTATTAAATAGCTTTTTGAAGTAAAATTTACATTCCATAAAACTCCCCTTCATAATTTTACAATTCAGTATTCTGATGGATTTACTAGAAATACTGTGTAATCATCACCACAATCATTTTAGAATATGTTTTTCATTACATAAAGATTATCACCCTCTGCCTCAGGCAACCACTAATCAGATACTTTCTATATCTATAGATTTGCTTTTTTAAAAACATTTTAAATATGTGAAATTATACAGCATTTTGTTTATTGTATTTGGCTTCCTTCACTTAACGTAATGTTTAGAGGTTCACTCATGTTATAACATGTATCAGAAAAACACAGCCAGAAGAGAACCATTTTGAGGTCAGAAAAAAACCTGGTGAGCAACAAAAGAACTTAACAACAAGTGAAATTGGGGCATCAGTCATGGTGGGGAAAGAAAAAGCCAGAGAACTGAAGCAAAGTTAGTGAATTCTGAGATCTCCTAGAGATTGTCTATTACACAGAACAAATGCATCTCCTTGTAACAAAGACAGCTACATAAAGCAGCTCACAATGTCTTATGGAAATTCTACACCTCCCTGTGATGACTGAATCAGTGCAAAGTGGGTTTATTCACATACAAACAAAATAAATCAACAGCTTAGTTACAAAATCTTCCAGTTTATTCCACTTAATGGCTCAAAATAACTTGATAATGATAACCCTCCCAATACTATGTAAACACTTAGGAATGACAGCAAAAAACATAATAAAATTATCTTTTACATGCACTTTTGAGCATATTTAGAAGAATCCCAGGTGTCAGAAATTAAGAGGCAACTGAAAACCAGAATTTGATGAAAGCCTGAATATTCGTAGTAAAGAAACACAATTTCTAAAATGGATAAATAAAATTACAGCAATATAGATGCACTGTAGGATTTCATTGTGATATTATATACACTAAAAAGAAAAAATCTTTAAAAATAATCAGAAAAAGAAAACATCCAGAAAAATAAATAAATCTGAGCTTTATAACAACTCTAAATACCAGTTATATTTAAAACATAAGAAATGAATTGAAAGTATATATTCCAAACTTATTAAATAAAATGAAAACAAAAATATCTAGTGAAAACTTCATCAATCCAACAGCTAGAAAGGAAAAAGAAAAAAATGGTAGAAATAACAACACAAATATTATAAATTACAATAAATATAAATGGGCTAAATGAACTGGTTAAAAATTGTTGCCTTTCAATCTGTGATGAAACAAAATATAAATCTGACTGTAGAATATGAGCAATACAAAAAATAAAATATACAAAATGATTGAAAACTAAAAGTTGAAAACGTATAAACTAGGAAAATAATAAGTAAAAGAGTCTAGGAATATAATAAGTAAAAGAGTTGAAAAAACAGAAACCAAAAGATATGATTTACGCAGAATTTTCCATATAAGTTTGAGAAGAATGTGTATTCTGTTGTTGTTGGAAGGAGTATTACATAAATAATCAGATCAATTGATTGATAGTTTTTTTCAAGTCCTCTATATCCAGGTTGATTTTCTGCCTGTTTGATATATCAGTTCCTGATGAGGGTGTTGATGTCTTCCAACTATAACTGTGGATTTGTTTATTTCTCTTTGTGGCTCTACAAATTTTACCTCATGTGTTGTAATGCTCTGTATACACATTTAGGATTGCTATGTCTTCTTGGAAAATGGACCCCTTTGGAATTATGTAATGCCTCTCTTTGTCCCTGATAACCTCCCTTGTTCTGAATTTTATATTGGCCGAAATTAATAGTTTCTCCAGCTTTCTTTTGATTAACGTTAACATGATGTATCTTTCTCCATCATTACTCTTTTCTTGTAGAAAAATTATTTTTGGGTATTGTTTTTTTTAATCCATTTTGACATTCACTATCTTTTTACTGGTATATTAAGATTCTTCACATTTGCAATGATTAGCAATACAGTTGGATTAATATCTACACTTTCTGCAACTCTTTACCTCATTTCTCTGATGAATCTTTTAAAAGTTCTTGATGTCCAGTTTTTCAGCATTTTTCTTATTGTGAGAGTAGGCATGATTACTTCTTAACCATTTACATATCAAAGTGGAAACAAGAAACCCCTCTTCATTTATTTTAAAAATAATTTGAAATTATACACATAACAGAATATATCCTCTTTAAAAATAAATAAAATGCTAAAAGTAAAATAAGTTCCCTGTTGACTTTCTTTCTCCTACTACTCTATTCTCTTCCCAGAAGTTATCATTGTTACCAATTTGATGTATGTTCATTTATACATTTTTTTCTATATATGCATATTCATAAAAATGTCCCAGACATGGAGGAAACTTAAATGCACATTACTAAGTGACAGAAGCCAATCTGGAAAAGCTATGTACCATATGATTCCAACTATATGACAGGCAAAACTATGGAAACAGTAAAAAGATCATTGGTTGCCATGTTACTATGGAAACAGTAAAAAGATCATTGGTTGCCACATGGGGGTTTGGTATGGAGAGATGAATAGGTGAAACCTAGAGGATTTTAAGGGCTATGAACATATTCCATATGATAGCATAATGATGGATAATGTCATTATATGTATGTCCAAACCCAAGGCTACACAAACCAAGAGTGAAGAGTAATGTAAAGTATGAATTTTGGGTAATTATGTGTCAATATAGGTTCACTGACCTATGTTGTAACCAGTGTAACAAATGTACCACTCAGGTGACTGTTGTTGATGAGGAAGCTAAGCGTGTGTGGAGACAAGGGATATATAGGAAATCTCTGTGATTTCCTCTCATTTTGCTACAAATCTAAAACTGTTCTTTAAAAAATAGTCTTTAAATGGCAAAAAAAAAATCCCCATAAATATTTACTATATCTTTGCATATTTTTACATCATTTCTATATCATAACTTATTATTTCTGCAATGATATTGTCTTTCTTTCCACATTAGGTCTTGGGATGGTAACATATAGCTTTAACTAATTTTGTTTCCTTTTAATTAATGCACTTTTGCAATCTCCTGTTGAGACATTTAAACAGTTTCCAAGTTCTCTCTATTATAGTTGATTCTACAGTAAAAATTCTTGAACTTGCAGTCTTATTAGGAAGGTGAATTTTCAACAAAAACAGAAGACTCAAAACAAATAAATCTTTCCAAGAGTTTTGGAAAGAGGTTTCAATGATATTTAGATCTGAGAGAAACCAGATGATGGTCCTAAAATAATTCAAGACCATTATATTATCCTAGATTATTTCTAGATAAAGATCTTGAACTGTTCTAGAACTTTAGCAATCAATACTGAGTACTAATCCTGAAAGCCAATTATTTTAGATGTTTTCATGAGAAATTTGTTATTCAATCAAGTACAAATTGTTAATGGTTACTAATTATAGAAAGAGGTATTTAAAGTAATAATGTCCTACTATTGAATAATATCTAATAAAATATCTATTATATAGTCAAACATAATTAGTAGGTGCTGGTTATAATTATATTAAGACTAACAGAAAAGTCATTTACTTCAAAAACAGGAACAAAATGTTTTATTAATTTGAAGTATAAATTGAATCATAAATAGAGGTGTGAGTTCTTAGCATATGTTTACTTTACACAAAACATGATGACCACATATTATATTTAAAACCCTCCATAAGGGTATTTAACATCAAATCAGGTGACAAAGTAAATAATAGAATACTGGCTTACTTTGATTAAACTAAACAATTTAATTTTGTGGAGAAGATAATCATTTCAGAACAGACAAGTCTATAAAAAGACTCAAAACTTAGCTATTCCATAGCTTATTTTTTAGGAGAAGTATTAAAACTGACCTTAAAAATTGCAATGTACCATTATCCTCTCCAACTTTCAATTTACTCAGAACATGACTTAAGATGTGGCACTGCGGCATGCTCCAAAGACTCAACACTGAACTGGAAGTTAAGGTAATAAGGTTCTAGATCTCACTGGCCACAAATTAGTTATTTGAACTGACAGGAGGAATCTTCAAATCTCTGGGCTTCAATTTCTTTCTTGGTAAATTAAAGATACAGTGACCTCTAAGTTTTCTTTTAACATTAAGCATTTATTCAGTAAGCGAGTCAGCAAATATTTACTGGGTCCTTGTTATGGATAGTTACTATGCTAGGCACTATAGATAAAATGATAATAGAACATAAAGATTTTAATTTAAATAATGATAATTTTCATTTTTTGTTTAACAAAAGATACTAAGATGCATCAACTTACTCATTCAAAAACTTGGGCATCACCTGAAAGCCCTCATACTTCATAAACTCACACACATATATAATCACCAAGCAGCTGGATGGATTTTGGTGCTTTTATTGAGAACAGCAACAGAAGCATTGCTTTGATCTCTTCACTGTCATATCCTCAATGCTTAGGTCAATTTTTGCTTTGGTATATAGTAAATACTTAATAAATAGCATTGAATGAAGAACATGCATTTAATATTTTCTTGTTCTACTAAAATGAAAGCACAAGTACAAATGAGAACTGGTGACATACCAGTACCTTTAATTCATTCACTGAGAAAATTTAACTACCTGCTTTTAAAAAAATATCACTATAATCACTATAGAATATAAGAATGAACAGATCTTGTATCTTGACCTCAAATAATTCATTATATGCTGATAAATACAAGGCATGTGTGTAAAGAATAATCATTAAGAGTGTGGACCAATATCATAAAATAAATTACAGATACAGGACAATGAGAATTTAGGAAGTTTCTTTCCACTTCATCACATGCTGGTCCAAAGTCTAAAATTTCACTTTTGAAAATGTAAAAACTCACCATTGTTCTTTCAATGGTAGAAGAGTAAAGCAAGGAATAGGCCAAAATTAAGGGAAGCTTCATTTATTTTGTATTGTTTCTTTTTAAGCATCTTCCCTGGCTGACTCACTATAGGTGTTTAGCTTCTCTGCTTTAGACTCTTCCAGAGATACTCAGAGAATATGGCTATACTTCTCCACCTGGCTTCCCAAATTGAAAACTATATTTTCTTGCCGAAGCCCACTGTATTAGTCTTGCATCTCAAAGTGCTCAAAATAACAAGTCAATAGAACCAAATTTTCTATAAACACAAAAGAAAACTTTAAACCATTAGTCTGTCAGAACTGAGGACTTTCAAAAACAGTAATGTCTTTGGATAAATTGTTTATTCTGTTTTGTTTTGTTTTGTTTGTTTTGTTTTGTTTCGTTTTGTTGAATCACACGTGTAAAAGCAATTGTTAGCATTTGCAGGCAACTCGGAGTCAATTTGGCTGGACTGACCAATTCTCAGGGGAAATGATGTTGAACTGGAGAACAGGAAATGACACCTTTTTTTTCTTTAGAATGTAAATGAACACTATTGAATGAAATCTATTTCAAATCCATAAAAATGTGACCTCATCAGAATAGTTAGTGCCTGTGTTGAGACTTCAATTTGCAACCTAATTGTTTATTCAACTGCTAGGTTGTTTTATTTTTTTTTTCCTCAAGCTTGATAGCACTTTTATAAACATGTTTTAGAGCTGGCAAATTAATCATTTCTTTAATCACTGGTTCCCAAGGACCAGGTTGTAAAATGCTATGTAAGAGACAATGTAACAAGTAAAAATCAATAAAATGCTGAAAGAAAGAGAAAACCATTTTTATCTCTCCAGTTTAACAGAAAAATTCTTAGTTTTTTCTCTTATTTCTCTGCAGCCTCTGTCTCATGCAAAAGTATTTGATTTTTCTTTTTTCCTCAGTTTTTAGCAATTTTACAATGACCCTCACAAATGACTGCTTTTGTGTTTTTTTCTTTTTCTATCCATCTTTTTCCCTTTCTTAATCTTTTCAATATTCAGTATTCTTCTCCATTTGCCATCACTCTGAATGGCACAGAGTTAAGAACTGAGTAGGCAGTAAGCTGTCCTGCCAAATAATCAGCCCAAACCTCCTATGAAATGGTTACCATACACTTTTGAGCTTTCTAAGAGATATAATTTCAAGTATAGTAACATTTCATCTGAATTTAGAGTTTTAGTTTGGGTAATCAAAAGAAAAAGCACATCTAGCTTCTACCAAATCTTCCCATCTGAACTAAACTTTCCCTGAGTGATATTTTTTCCTTCCCATTATGCATGGTACATACTCATTTCTCTCCTATCGGGTCTGAGTACATACATACGAATGTAAATACATACACAAATACATTCACACAGAAGAGCAAGAGAAATTTTTTCTTCCCCTATTACCCCATCCCTCCTTCACACAAATGTAAAATTCTCCATACCTCTAGCCAACACAAATAATAAAATTATAAAATAAATAAAATAAAATAATAAAATAAAATAAAATAAAACTCAGGATAGGTGATGGAAAAGAAATACTGATAACTCAGAACAGGAAAGACAAGAAGTGGAGGTGCAGCTTACAACAAAGGGATTTTAAAAGGTCTAGAAATCATAAAATGAATAAAAGAAATGGACTCCTCAGAGTGATGAGGGTCTTAGAGATTTGTCAGGAGAACCCTATGAATGGCCTCAAAGAAAAGAAAAAGAAGTACCTGCAGTATCTACAGAGGAGCAGGTGTGGCAGGGATTGGATCTGTGGAACCCTCCAGATTTCACCTGGAGGAGGTTACTATGGTAATCATGAAAGGTACCTGAGCCTACAGTAGAGACCTACTCTCCACATTTCTCTTAACTCTCATTTTTAGAATTGGACTTTGCTATTCCATCCTTCTGGTGTTAAGAACTTGGCGAGGGAAATGGCCCTTCCCAATGCTTTTGATGTTACATGGAATTGAGAACTGACATAGAAGATTAGAGAAATGACAGGTAGGACTATTATCTAAAACAACAAAATAGCATAGATTCAAATCACGGAAAAGGTGAAAAGTACTTTTTAAATTATAAAATGTTGTAAACATTTTATTTATTAATATTATTACTCATTATCAGTGCATTTTAATGATCCATTGGCCAGCCTCTACAAACTTCCAAGTCAGTGTGTCTCAATGTTTTGGCCTCAGGAAATTTTTAAACTCTAAAAATTAGTGAGAGCCCCTAAGAGCTTTTGGTTATATTGGCTATATATGTCAAAATTTACTGCATTCTAAATTAAAACACAAATTTAAATTTAAATTGTATTTATTGATTTAGTTTAAAATAACAATAATGAGTCCATTGCCTATTAACATGAACAATATTCTTTTAGGAAGAATAACTGTTTTCCAATATCCTATAACAATTTGAGAAGAATGGCAACAACTTTACATTTTTAAAAAGCTATTTAATGGCTGGTTTAATAGAAGACAGCTGGATTCATAAATCTTCTGTATTTGTTCTGTTGTGATATGACATATCATATAGTCTTGGAAAACTATACTACATGTTCATCAGAGAATAAAATGAAAAGAATAAATAATGGCTCGCCATTATTATGAAAATTATTTTGATCTCATGAACTCCTGAAAGTATCTTAGAAATCCACACTTTGAGATTGCTGCCCAAAGTTATTGTAGTTCCTAGACCAGCCCACATTCTAACATGAAAAAATCAATTTAGTTTTCCCTTTCTCTTTAGTGCAAATATATTGCAATAATGAGGTTAATCCTAGAGAAAAAAATTAAATCATATTTTTATCTGTCCCTTAAATCGTAAAAATTATTTTGTAAGAACTTAAAGATTATAACAACTCTAATGTATACCAACTACAGATGTGCATAATAATCTTGGTCCATAAGTAAAGCAGGCAAAGTTCTTATGTCCATTTTAGTAATAAGAAAACTGAGGCTCTGTAAGGAAAAATAGTTTCTCCAAGTAGAATGTATCTATGCATCTCTTTAAATTGAGAGGGCTAAATGGAGTTGAATATTGTGTTACCAGTTTATAATACTCAACAAAGTGATCAGATAAAAAGAAAATAAGAGGGGAGAGAAGAGAAAAGAAGAGGAGGGGAAAGGAAGGATGAGAAAAGAGAAGAGAGGAAAGGAGAGGAGAGGAGAGAGGAGAAAGAAAAACTCTATTTTATACTTTTGCTTCTCTCTGCTATCAGTATTAAACTTCACTTCTTAAAATCTCCTCTGTAAAAGAAGAGAGAAGAGTAAAACAAACTAAAAGTTTTTCCTATGCTAACATTTATAAAATTAAAAGAAGGATAAGTTTTTCCTCTTAGTTATTTATCCCTCAGCTCTCTATAAAAAAGTAATTAAACTATCAATATTTAATTGGGTTTCTTTTTCTTTTCTCTCTTGTACTATTTTCAAACCTTATTTTCATTAATATTTTGCTGCTCCTCAGGACAATCCATGGGGACTGACCTCAGTGTAACTAACTGAGGGCAGAATCACTGACTAGATCATCAGTCACTCCCTGTGTCCCTGATACAGAAGAAATCTAAGCAGTAAAAATTTACACTTAACTTCTCTTTGATGAATACTGAAATAATTCAGAATAAGCAAGTTCAAGCTGGAATTTATGATGAGGCAAAGTCCATTACTGCTACAGCAAACTCATGTGAATTCTGGAAGGGTTTTAGAAACTGAACTAAGCCTTCTAATTATCGTTAGACTGAATCATATTAGAAATTGAGCTTTATTCCCCCCGTACCAGTCAGGCAGGCTCTCTGGTTGTAAGATACTTTGGGACTAGTGTTAACCCTTCAGGGCCTGCAAGGTCCTACTTTGATTGATATTCGCCCCTATAAAAGATAAACTCCTTTGCACTTCCATCAACACAAGGCTGGTAGCTCTCTCACAATTCGTCTCTCTCACAATTCCTCTAATCACCTAATATAGAAAGATTTCAGATTTTGCTTCGCACTACTTTTTTGCCTCTAATTTTTTTGATATCCCTAACCAACTTAGGCATTTCACTTTATAGATTCTAAATGTACAAATTCAGTAGAACAAACACAGAAATCTAGGTCTTCTTCCAAGAAATCTTTTACAGCTGCTCAAATATTATTTTTATATGAGGCAATATCAAGATCTCTCTCCTAAGCCAAATTTCAAGGTTAAGTTCTGATCTATTTGCTTTTCCAGTGGCATCTTCTCCTCCAACACAGAACTATTCTAGGCTTATTTTCTTTCTCATTACTAAGTCTCTTGCTTGAATCCTAACAATCTAGCCATGAATGAGAAAAATCTATCTTCTGTTGAGCTTGACACACCAAATTTTCTGAGTTACGAATACATTCATTTCCATTGCTCTCCTGGTTTGGCCATGGTACTATGCTACACTCTGACTTTTAATTCCTTGTGTCCTATTATTCTGCAGATCAAACTAATGACTACAATTTCAATGTAGAATTATAGTACTCTTCTTTCAGTAATTATTTCATGTAATAATACTTGGATTATTCTTATTCTTATTATTTAGAATACATTAAATAGTGCTACTAAATATTTTATATATTTTAGATAAAGCTATATATGTATATAACAAAACATAAAGAAAATGTAAATTTATAAGAAAATACAATTTTTAAGGCTTTTTTACAATTATAAAATATTTTCTACTCCCTGGCTTTGGTGCTTTGACTTTGACCCTTTCTGCAACCAGGTCATTCTCGCTACCATGATCTCTCATGGAGATACTGTTATTTGGTTTGATAACTTTCTGTTCTATTCAGTGACCTTGAATGAAGCTTCTAAGACTACCACATCTGAAAATAGCAATTTTGATTTTTCTCTTCACCAGTCCAGGAAGAATAGTCCTCCCAGAATAAAACAAATTCCTTTCCCCAGTAAAGACAAAAGTAAGGGTTCTTCCTGCCTCTGTTATGGCGGGCAGGGATCAAGCTGCATGAACAGAAAATTAATGGGAGATAGGACAATGAGTTCTAAGAACTAAGAAGTAGAGGGCTTGTGAGAGTTTGAAACTATCAGAGACACAGGATTGGTATTGTAGATAGAGAAGCTGCTGAGGGATATCTTTAATAATTATATTATATTTACAAAAATGTTTGTGTTTTGGTACTTTAAAAATCATGCTACACTAGAAGACCATAAAACCAAGAAGAGATATTTTAATCTTAGATCAAAGCTAAACTAATAATTCAAGTCTCTCTATGAGACAACTATTAACATCTACATTTTGTAAATTAAGAAAACTGTTAATTAAAGAGGTTAAATAAATTGCCGAATATCACAAGCTTCCAAATATCAGATATGAAATTCAAGTGCAGCCTTGACCCTTCACAGAAATCCCATCCCCCCCAATAAGTTCAGGTTTGATAATAGTGAAATTAAGGTCTGTAAGACATTAGAGATGTATTGTATACAGTTGGATATTAATTAGTCTGGTGCTTTAGAGTAAGGCCCAGACTAGCGACCTGAGTTTATTAGAATGTAATTGATACATAAAGATGGGGAATTATACAATACCATCAGAAAAAAATAAAATAATATTGTGTTCATAAATAAATTTTAAGTGCAACAAAATAGTTCATAGATCACAATCATCAATGAAGGGAGAAGGTGAGCAGTTTATCCTAAATAACGTTCTCTATACAAACTATCTACAGAACCACACACTTATTTCCATGAAAACAGCTTTTAGGTTTGTCATCAAAATCAGTCAATCTTTCATTCTGTTTCTATTATTTGAGGGTGGTGAGTCCAGTAGGAAGGTCATATCCTTTTTATTGTACAAATTAGACACAAGAGTATTATAGCTCAAAGGTACTGACATATATAAATAAGTATTGAAGTTTTAGAGCATTTTTTTGAAAGATATCAAAAATCAAAGGAGTTGTCACATAGTTTGTTTTTTAAAACAAATGTAATACATTAATAGAATATTAATGACAACATCTTTCAGGTCATAATACATATATATCACTTTTTTTTATTTTATATCCTATTATCATAATTATTCAATCTTCTATTGAAAAAAAAGTCATATAATTCTACATCTTTGCTACAACAGACAATACATTCTGATGCTATTAACATGGTAGAATAGTTTCTTTAATGGGATCCTGGGTCAAAGATTATGTGGAATATTAATTAAATGAAACTGCCAGATTAGTTACACAAAATCTTGTAACTATTCAGCCTTTATCCAATAATGTAATGGAGCACCAATACCTCTGCCTCTTTTCCAACACTTAATTTGGACCCTTTAATTAAATATTTGCCAGTCTAATGAGAAGGTGAAGATGGCATCATTATTTAGTTGCATTATTATTTTAGTTCCTTTTGCATAACAACTAGAGTATATGTTAATTAATCATTTTGATTTCTTCTTATGTGTGTTTTTGTATGTGCCTGTTTATGGGAAATTTGATAATGGGGTTGTTTTCTTTTAAAAATAGTTTATAACTTTTAGTAATCTTTTGGCTCTTTACAAGATCAATTCTTTTAAAAATTTCCTTGGCCATAATAAGAATATACAGTTTTCCTTTGAAAGATACAAATTTCTATATGCTTTCATTGTTATTATTGTTGTGTATGCATTACTATTTTCCCATTGACTACAAAGTCCTTACCAGAGAGTAAGGAGGTAAGGGTGAGGGGGGAGGTAGATGGGATAAAAGGAGTCAAATATGTGGTAACAGAAAGAAATCTAACAATGGACAGTGAACACACAATGTAAATATATATGTCTTATTGTTAAAACGTACAGCTGAAATTTACTGGATTTCATTAACCAATGTCACCATAAAAAAGAAAATTATTTAATTAAAAAAAAAGTCCTGTGTAGTCCTGTTTCCAAGAAATATTTTTGAAGTTATTAATACATATATTCTTAACCTTCATTGTATTAATCAAGTTCTTATTTTTGTTTCATGAATTTGTATGCTCTCTATATTCATTCAGTACATAAATGTGACTTTTAAACATGCTTTGAAATTTTCATTAAAATAAATCTATTTTTATTCTCTTTAAATCTTTTTGTATCGAGTTACACTTTAACATTAATATATTCACTCCTACTTTTTAAATTTACATATATCAGAAATAGCTTTTCCTGCCCTTTATTTTTGACTTTTCTTTGTCAATTTATTTTAGACATTCTTCTTGTAAATAAATGATAGTTGACTTTCTTTTTTACTTTCTTACCACCATCTTGTTGCTGCCTCTCTATAGGAGAATTCAGTCCAGAGGAAATTATTCTGATGTCTCATATAGTTGTTTTTTTTCCTCCCATCTTACATATATTTACTAATTTATGAATTTGTATTTATTTCCCCTTTATACCAGTCTATTTTTCTGAGTTCATCAAAATTCTTTTTGTTCCCTTTCATTTTGTACCTCACTATTAAGTGTTATAATTTAGCTCAGGTTTTTATTTTTATATTAATTCTGCATAATGATTATGATTATTCCCCAAGATATTTTACATCATCTCTTGCCCAGAGTGAAGCTCATCATCTTCTCTTTCTCCAGACATCTCTGGAGAATTCTCATATGCATTTTAGGTTTCAACAACAGTTCTGTTGCTGCTTTGACCAGGAAAAAGTTTGTGAGAAAGAGTGGGAACACAGATATACACACAGCTGGCCTTGTTTCTTTCTCGTAAATAATAATTTAAACTAAGATTTTTTTAACTCCAACTGTTGTTTAAAATATTTTAAAAATAAATGCTTTACCATGAAATATGTTGTAGCACATGAAGTTGTGGTTCACTATAGGGCCAATAGATCACTCATTTATTTATTTATTCCACAGTAGGACTAATGATGGCACATTGCTAGATATAGATATTCAAAACAAATTTTTAAAAAAGTAAAAAAGGAAATCTCTCATTGCTTCCTGACTAGAAAAGTAACACAGAATTAACATGAACTAAATTTTAGTAAATTAAAAAGAGTAGTTTGTAAAAAAAAATTTATACACATTTTATGGAAGATCAGAGAATGAAGAAATCACTGCAAGGCAATTACATACAAGAGGTAAAAGAATTAAAAAATGAAATTTGTCTATGGTGAGGCTCTGGAGTAAAGCATCCAGGTTTCACAAAATATCATGGATCTAGAAGAAATGGAGGGTGGGTTTATGAATCAAAATAGGAGATAGGCTATAGGATAAAAGGAAGACAGATCACAAAGGACCCTGATGCCAGGGACAGGACTCCTAGGAGTTTTTAAACAAATGAGATGTCCTTGATACTGATCCCCTCTTATCTTTTAAAAGCCTTTTGGATCTTTTCTAATCATTTTTCTATATCCAGTCCAATCACACACATATAAGTTTCTTCTTAAAAATATTCTGTATTTTCTTCCTTTTCTATACTTTCTACTGATCTCCTTTTTTAACTTTCTTAAATATATCAGTCTACCAGTATTATAACTAAACTCTTTAACTTTCCAAGTCTATCTTATATCTTTAATTTACGAAGATTTCCAATGTCTTTCTACTACATATAATGGTACAATGAGCCAACAATGAAACAAGGTTACCAACATTCTCATCTCAGTTTTATAATATCCTCTATCAATTTAGAAGGCCACTGAATTATTTTATATACTTGCTTCCTTACCTTAAAATATTAACATTTATACTTACTAAATAAAATAAGATTAATGAATATGTTTTGGAAAATGTAAATTGTTGACTATAGTAATGTAAGTTTTATTTTTTCTTAGAAGACACTGAAAAAGTAAATTTCCAAATTTTCCAACAGATTCTTTCCAACCCAGGTTTCTGAGACACTGTCTATTCTCTCTTCTCACCAACTGCTCCTTCAATAGTTCTTTCAGCTGTTCCTATTTCAAGTACTAATGCTGCCAATTTTGTTTTCCTTCTAATAATCCTACATCCTATTAATCATATCAATATGCCATCAATATTTTCTAGTCTTCACACATTATCCTAAGATGGGTTATTTTTTCCACCTGTTTCTCTGCATTGCCAACAGAGTATCTCTCTGATTCCAAAAGATCACACCTGTGCAATTTGGAAAGCATCCAATAAACTCTGTAGAATTTTAAATTACATTATTTCTAATTTAGCTCCTTTTGATATAGTATCAGTGGAGTCAAGTAGACTATCCCATTGATTTTTCACTCCATTTTTTCATTTAATACCCCATTAACATTAATTTTTTTCTTTCTATGCCTTAATCCTTCAAGGGATATTGTTCTTTTTTAAAATAATGTATATTTTTGAACTGATGAGTTTGCCCTCATAGTTCACATTTTTATAAATTTAAAGCAACAGTAGACATATTATTCCAAATACTAACAAACTGGATACGACTATTTATTAATCAGTATTTGTATGTATGTGTGTATATATATATATATATATATATATATATATATATATATATATAGTAATTAGAAGATATAGTAAGCATAAGATATATTAGTATGTAAGATATATACCATATATTATAAGATATAGTTTTTTAAGTACAGGAAACTAAGTAAAATACATTGAAAAAAACTTTTATGTCTCAAAGCTGTTTTGTATATTCTTTCTTTAAAAAAGTACTCTTTAATTACAAGTGCAGTTTAAACACAGTGAAAAAGTATTGCTTAACTTGGCACAAATATATAATTTATCTCCCTAAATTTATTATTTCTTCCTTGAACTAATGAATCTTACCAAATAGAATGATATAAATTAAGACCTTAAGCATAAAGTGTTACAACTAGAAATGATCCAAGAGGTAATTTATTTTAATTACTTTATTCTATAAATGATGGTATTGGGGCAAAGAAGGACTTATGTGTTATCCAATATCACATTTCTGGTCATCCTTTATATTCCCCAGAGTTTTAGACTGGTGCTATTTTAAATATAAACCTGTCTATCCTTTTTCTCTAAACTTTCTAATGAATATAAAGATATTCATAGTTTTGTTAATCTTGTATGCAGTTTTCCCTTCATTGATAGCACTGGATAAACTGATTGATTAACATCTGCTAACACCAATCTGCCTATTTCATATGTCTTTTACTAAGTAGCTTTTCCTTTTAACACATTTCAAATACTTTGGAAAACTGGAACTCTAATGACAAACAGAAAAATAAAATCCAATAAGCCATTTACCATGATCATAATAACGAGACAGAAAACTGAAAAATCTGAGATTTAATAGTAATATACCTAGTTTTGATCTGGGTATGTCTTTCAGGAAATTATATGGACAAAGTCTCCTTGCTGTTTTATTACTAATTTAATCATGATAATAAGCCAGTATACTGATTTTTAACCATTCTTTCTTTTTCAAATGGGACCCATTTTCAGTACAATAGAAATAATTTCCTCTACTGAAATCAATATTCACTTTTTGACTTGTTTAAATGTAGAATAGGCCAGATTTATTAGACACTTGGAGCACTCAGATTCTCACAATTAGATAGGGCTGCTTTCTATTGTTATAACCTGTGAAAATAAGTATGTATTGTGTTTTTCATTAAAAATGTTCATATTCCCCCAAATTCATATGTTGAAATCCTAATCCTCAAGGTGATAGTATTAGTAGGTGGGCCTTTTAGAGGTGGTTAGGTCATGAGGGTGGAGCTTCTATGCATGGGACTAGTGCTCTTATTAAAAAAGGCTCTAGACAGATCCCTAGCCTCTTTTACCATGATACAATAAAAACTCTGCAACCCTGAAGAGAACTCTCACCAATCATACTGGCACCCTGTTCTAGAATTTCTAGTCTCCAGAACTGTGAGCAATAAATTTCTGCTGTTTCTAAGCCACCTAACCTGTGGTAACTTGTGATAGTAGTCTGAAGGGACTAAGCCAGGTAGGGTGATATAATGAAGAGATGAAGAGAGGAAGAAAGTGAGACCAGAGCAGGTCCAAGGCTGTCATGACAGTATTGTCATCCCTAGCTAATGCCAAGTAACAAAGGATAACTTAGAAAATTTTGAAGACAGCATTTACAGTGACCATGACCCATAGGGGATTGAGTCTGGACTCAGAGAATCCTCCATGGGTGGCATTGCTGACTGATCCCATGCACCAAAATATGGTCTCATGTTTGAAATTTAGAAAATTTCAAAGAAGACACTCCAAAGTGCAGGAGTTTAGATATAAGCAAGTAGGTACAGAAGTTATACAGTAATCACTATTATCTCCATTTTCTAGATAAGATACAATCTCTCAGAAGGTATCCACCAGCCAAATAGAGAATTTGTTGTAGCACTTTCTAGCAGTTAGCAGATGATTGCAGCTACACAGTATCTTTGGATCATTAAACTCTAAAAAGGTGTGGCCAATTTCTTGCAATATTTCTAGCAGTTTTAATCATCAACAAATTCCTTTATTTTGAAATAATTAAGGATAGGCTCTCATTTGATGCCCAAAATTTTTGAAAAAGTATCAGAAGGCAATTGATGAACACAGCCTGTTCTCTTTTCATAAGATGACTATAAAAAGTAAGACCTCCAACAGATGTCTAAGCATAAAACCCATTGTTCTCCAGCTCTTTATAACTTTTATAAATTTATACTTTTCCCATTTTATAATCAGTATTAGAGAAAAGTCATCCATATTCAAGAAATTATATTTTCTCTTATTTCTGTAAGGCCTATCACACATAATGCTCAAAGATACCAAAAACAAATGTTAAATCATGTGCTTTTCTGTAATTAAGTTTAGTCAGACACCTTGATAAAATTTTCATATATATAATTCTATATTATTCCTCTAAGTTCTCAGAAATACAAATATAACAAAGGTCTGACAGAGGTCACATTTTCAAGGATTTTTCCTCACACAAAGGGTGTTGATAACTGAATTTGCATGTGATTAATTTCTTAAATAAAAAACAGAAAGAAAATGTTTAAATTCTTAGAAAAATTATTTTCTGTTGTTAATTAAAGATACTTCATCTATCATCTAGTAAAATTTGCGTGCTAAGAGGGTAAGCTCATTTTATTTTCCATATCTTACATTTTATTGAAAACTTCTTTAAAATATTTCTATAAAATATTATCAGAGATAATCCAGTGAAAGCTTTTCACCATTTTTTTCACTTACGCCTGATCATCAGTTGACCTGCGATATTTTAACCAATCAATATTAACCCTCTTTTTAAAATAATGCTTGTTAAAATAATGCTTTTTAAAATAATCTAGTTTTTTTAATGTTACATTATGGTCATTTAGGTTGGCTTTCATGGGGATACAATAAATAATCTACAAGGTGTGCCTATCTGTAGAAAAGTGGACTGGAGTTTTGAGAATTATATTTATACAAAAAAAATATTACTTAATTATTAAGAAACATTATTGAGACGAGCTTTTATAATTTCTATTATATTTTCTGGTCTACATTGTCTAGGTGAATGTCATCTACATTGAACTAATACACTGCTGGTGTCTTCCCAGACTTTAAACTCTCCTTATTTGTAACTCTGCCTATTTACCTTCCTCCACAGTATGCTGCTGTTAAAACACCATGTTCATCATGCTGCCATTCTGGCCCTTCATTAAGTATCTATTTTCTGTAAGATAAAATTCCAAAATTCTGTCCTTTTAGCTCCAATTTACCTTTCAAATTTGAGTCCTAGACTCCATACAGTTTGGTGCACTGATTTTTTGCTGTGTCCCTGGCATGCCTTCTTCTTTTCTACAGTCATAGTAATATATGTGTCCTGCATTCTTAGCCAGCCAAATTATACCCATCATTTGAAGCCAGGTTCCACTGCTTCTTTATGAAATACAATGTCCTATTATTGAGCATAGATTTTATAGTTTACAAAGTATTTTCACAATCTTCCTTAATTCATTTTAATTGAGTTGATATAAATAGGCATTTTACAGATAAGAAATCTGAGGCTCAAAGAGATCTACCCTGATCATTTGAGTTCATATTGCTCTCTCTCTAACACCAGTGGCAAGAGGGCTGCAATGTTTACTGGTATAACCTTTTGCCAATGAATGTATTTACCTAAGTTATTTTTTTAAATATTCATTCATTCATTCTTCATTCATTCAACACAGATTTACAATGATCTTATGATGTGTCAGACATTTAACTGGAAGAGGCACTACACCAGAAAAATTATTGCTTAGAATGTCTAACTAAACGGTAAGCTCCTTCATGTCAGAGATCACAAAGTTTTATCTAACAGTACCTAATATAGACAATATGCAAAAAAAAAATTTAAAGAATAAAGCAAAATTAAAATATTGCTTCTTTAGGATAATCACATTTTTAATTAAAACCATGCAAACTTTTACTCTGGATTTCTGACACAATCCTTTAACTATCTTATGTGCACTTTGCTTTATTTGCTCTATTTTCCTAAGTGTACAGTAAATGAAAAATACAAAGCAGAAAACACCAAACTCTTTCCGGACTTATCACCACAAGTGGTTTAGCCATAGGGTACCATTACCGTTTGCACTGAAGACAATTTTTTTGGCCCTAAAATAATTATGCTGAGTATTCAACATCTTTTGGGAAGGCTAATTGAGGGAAAATGAAATAGTAAGCTTCTGTGCTGTGCAACTGCAGTTATTAGGATGTGAAACTGCTGTCATTAGAGTCTCATTTGAACACCAGTAGAATGAATCTTTGTATGAGTGTGTGTCTGCATTATTTAAACACCTTGATTCCAGATAAAAAGTAAGTTAAAATTTGGCTTTGGGATGCTTTAAGCTTAGAAACAGTACATTTTTCGTCCAGTATAGAACAAAAGGATGCTTCTGACCGAGCTACTCATAAGAGGTCAACAACTTCGTGAACAGAAACATGTAAATCCTGTCATCTGTTTAAGTGTGAGAAGCAGGACCCTGGCAATGTGTGTCATCAGCCCTGTATTTGAAGATGAACTCTATGACCAGGCTTTTTCCTCCATGCAGGTGGTTACTAAAAGAATCAGTGTGCGACCCCACACCTCTCCGCAGAGTACAGAAGGGGTCTGTTCTTTGGTTATGCTCGTGACCACCATTTGCAAGGCTTTTGTTGTTTTCAACTTTGTCTGTTTGCCACAGGAAAAGCTTGACCTCTTTTCCTACACTAAGTAAAATTACTTTGCTGCAGAACAGTAAAGACTAGATTTCCCACTACCGTTGCCTCCCCAGCACTCCAGCTAAAAACCTTAAATAATGGATTCCACCACAAGGTTTCCCCTCTTTGGTTTCTTTCAATAAATATCCAGTGCTTTAGGTTTTCAGGAACCCTATTATATAAGTAACATAATTTGCCATGTTAAACATTTGGCTCATTCTGAGGTAGTTCCTCAGAGACAGTTTATAAGAAGTATGTTCAAAAAACTTGATTTTTATAAGTGTAAAAGAGGGGCTAAAGAGGGGCTGCATGGGTTTTAATTTGAATAGACCTCAGGCACAAAACAGAGGTCCCTCTTGATGTAAGAGACTGTGAAATTCTTGTTCTACTTTTAGGATCTCTGTTCCATTAGGGACTTCTTTCCCTAAGTGCCCTACAGTAATCTTGTTGAATCTAAGAAGTTTCAATATGAAAATTTTTACAATTATTATGAAAAGGAAGGAAGATCACTTCACCAACAGCTCCTCCTAGCTGAAGCTCTGAATGAAGCAGAATGTTCCCCTGCCCAGCACAAGTGAAAAGAACCAACATTCAGAATATTCATGTTCCAGACTGTTTTATAATAGGGTCATCTCAATCATTCTGGGCAGCAGACCCAGTGAATCTGTTTTATAAGTTGAATTATCAGAGATATGTGTATATTGAGAAAGTGAAATCAATACTCAATTTCCTTTGCTTTTCTTTATCATTATTTAGTAATCATATTTAATCCTATGTATTAATGTTAGCAATATGAATAGAACTGAAAATTTTACTTTTTCTGCTTTTGCTACTGAAAACTCCAGTTGAGAAAACTTGATTAGAGAATCATTATTTTAGCAATGGAGAATAACTTTATTGTAAATAAAACACAATCTGTATTCAGACAGCCTTATTTCTGTAAATCCTTCTTAAAGATGCATTTGAGTCCTTTATTGGTAAAATTATGTACTATATGTAAATTCAGAAGACATATCAGCCATTGGGCTTTGAAGAAGTCACTTTACCCTCTGACCCTGTACTTCCTGTATTACAATGTCATAAAACTTACCCTATCAATGGACACAGAGTTGGTATGAAAACCAAAGAAATTAGTGCAAATGTATAGGAGTTTATACATTTTAATATAACACTATATAAATGTAGAGTGTACAGTAGGATTAAAATGACTTTTTTTCATTCATACCAAATAAAGAAGTTTTCAAAAAATAATTTATGGTTTAAATAGCAATCATTAATTCCCATTTGAGATCATTACTTAAATATCACTCTTTAATATTGTTGTTTTCCTCTGACTATTTCTCTTGAAGTATTATAGAACATGTATAACTACAAACAAGTAAATGATTTCCCTACAATTTAGGGAAATTAATGGGCCAAGGAGGGCAGGAGAAGAATAATGGACAAAGTGAACTGAATTACTAAATGCATCCATTCACTAAATAGACTTAGAGAAAGTATAGGCTCAATGACAAGAATAAATGAGCCTTTGATCCAGGTAGACAGGACTGTGATTCAAGTCCTAACACTGGTGCATATTAACCATGTGAGACTGGAGTCAAATCACTCATGCCACTACTTCTCAAAGAATGATCCCAGACTAGCAACATCAACATCACCAAGAAAAGATGTAGAAATGCAAAATCTCCAGCTGTCCTTCAGACCTACCAAATTAAAAACCTTTGGGGGCTGATTCTAGAATCCATGTTTCAATAAGCACTCCATGTGATTCTGATTCATGTTCAAGTTTGAGAACCACTAACTTGAATTATCTGAATAGGTTTCTTTATCTATAAAATATAAATGATAACATATTTCTTATAAGTATAATTATAATGATTAGAGCCAAGGTTTATGCAGAGCCTAGTACATGTTAATTGCTCAATAAATGGAATCAATAACATTATCCTTCCAGACACATCTCAGATGCCACCCAGTTCATGAAACCATTCTTACCCTTCTATGCAGGCATCATCTCTCTATATTTATAAAAAGTAAATAATCCCAATTCTGACTATAGGCTATATTATTATTATTATTATTATTATATTATGTGTATACTTATATATAAACATAGGTTTCTTGAGTTTGGAAAGAGAACATTATTCATTTTAGACCTCTTGGCATATTTAACACATAGCACAATGGCTTTACTTCCTATAAAGTAGAACCAATCATTTTATCTATTCTGTGAGATTACTGTGAAATTTTAAATATAAAGCAATTAACAGAGTGCATGGTATTCAATAAATGGTCGCCATTATTATAATGATAATATTATAAACTATTTTTTAAAAAGTTACATGCCCAATAAATATTTGTTGGATTGACTGGACTTGCTGGAAATAGAAGAGACATCTTAAAGTTCTCTTTTCTATATGGCATGAAGAGTTGAGAAAATGTTAGCAAGTATCAGCCTTTGTGTGAACCTTATTTACCAGTATCCCACTATAAGCTCTTCTATATTTTAATTCCTAGTAGTAATTAGCATTTTCTCCTAAGCAAACTAAAAAAATTGAGCCAATAATAATTGAGATAGTGCTTCTAAAGCATGAGTCTTAATAGAAAATGTACCAATGAGCAACTAGCTGCTACTTCTGATGAGTTTGGCCTAGACAGCCCCTGAGGACCAACCTCAGTGTGATCGTTAATTTTATGTGTCAACTTGACTAGCCATGGGGTACCCATACTAAATATTATTTCTGAGCATGTCTGAGAGAATGTTTCTAGGTAGATTAGTATTTGAATCTATAAACTAAGGAAAGCAAATTTCCTTCCCAAATGAAAGTGGGCATCATCAATTCTGTTGAAAGAAAAACAGGCGGAAAGAGGAGAGATTCCCCTGTTTTCTTCCTGCCTGCCTACTTGAGCTTGGGCAGTCATCTTTTCTGCTCTTGAACTGGGATCTGCACCATCAGTTCTTCTGGTTCTCATACCTTTGGACTTGAACTAGCATTATATCATCACCTTTCTTAGGTCTCCAGCTTACAGATAGCAGATTATGGGATTTCTCAGCTTCCATAATCAAATGAGACAATTCCTCATAATAAATCCCCATATATGTGCACATGTATGTGTACATATACATATATGTGTATATATGTGTGTGTATGTATATGTGTATGCACATGTGTACATATATATATTATATATTTATATATCTGTATCCATATCAGCATTAGTATCTATATCTATATCTTATTTCTATTTCTCTGGAGACCTGACCACTAATAAACTTGGGTTCTACCTAATAGAGCAATGGTCAAGGGCAGACCATTACTAGAGGACAGAGCCCTCCTACAGGAGTCAGCATGTATCTTCTCTACAGTTAACACTGAGACGCAAACATTCTCCATAGCTTTCTGGAGGATCAGTACCTTTAGATAGGATCTGATACAGTTTAGCGATGGTCCAGGAAGAGATGAGGGTATGGGCCAAGGCTTCTTTCTCTGTTCACTGCATTTGATAAATGTCTTCTCCCCACAACTCCCACCCACCTTTTTCTAAGAGCCTGGTGTTGAATGTTCAATTATTTTTAATCACATGGGTAGGTTAGTTTTTTTAGTTTTCTATTGCTTTCTCAGAGTTATGAATGTAAACAAATAAAAAAATCCCATTTAATTTCTTTTCATTTTATTGGAATTTACAAGGAAGCATTTTTTTATGATCTTTTTCCATGACAGCCATATCAAAGAGCCAGTCAGCATATAGTCAAACAAAATGTGGCTTCACATGGATTAGTAGCTGTTAGTAGTTCTTCCACAGTCACCACCCCCCATCCCTGACCCTGGTACACAGCAAGAGACTATCTTTCAGATAAAGGGCACAGCCATCTTTGTCCACTTTACATAAGAATAGGACTATTAATCTATGAGTTTTGAGCATTTCCAAGAGAAGGATAAATTATTACATGACCCAATTGGGAATTTTTCTAAAGATTCCCCTTAATACTATCCATCAAATATGTGAATCTTATTTAACAGAGTTTTTTGGTAACCATTTTTTGACTGATATGAAAAGAAAAACATTGTCTCTGCCTTTTAAGGCATTTAGCTTTTGATTTGCCCCATTAACTCTACCTAGAACCATGAGGGAAACAGTTGACTATTTGACATGTTGAAAGGTATTATGATTTCTGGGTAAAACTGAAAACAACTGTACTTATCACAATTACCCTTCTAGATTTTAGATCATTTCTGGAGGCACTGAAAAATACCAATTTAGTACTAGTGTGTTCCTCTACCTATAAAATCTCTGCCACACTCTGAAAGGAAATTACAATTAGATTGTTATTATAAATATACCTGTATCTCAGAGATAACTCCTCAAATTATAGCTGAACTTCTTATACTTATGTTGTTCATTTATTATTTACTTATTTTACTTTTATACTGGTTTATACATAAAAAGTTCATATTCTACATGAACTTTCAGGAGCCAGCTTTTTGTTTCTTTGAAAATTCTAACTTATCAGTCCTCGCTGCTAAAGACTTGACAACTTCTTCCACTCATTAGCCATTATTTGTGGAGTAAAAAACAAAAACAAAAACAAAAACAAAAAAACAACAAAAAAAGAACATTCTTATTAGCTAAATAATATCTCTCACTCCCCCCCCCAAAAAAATAAAGGATATAATTATTAGATCTTATTTTAGTCTTTATTTTTTACACTACTGGAGATCCAATTATTTTCCAAGCTCTGTTAACACAATGCAAAGTGGATTATATGTATTTCATCTGATTTCTTTGTCTACTTTACAGTGACAGTGCTAACAACTCATAAAATAAAAAAATAAAAGAGACACTGGAGGAAAAAAGTTTTCACTTTACTAAAGTATTAAGGCTAATAATAACTGTATATACCATGCAATGACTTTTTTTTATGACGGTGCTTTAACAAATCAACTATAACTGTTTATTGAGGGCCTAAGTTCTAGGCGCTCGGGACTATTATATGCCTTCCAATTTAATTCTCACAATAACCTTTCAGAAGCAGTATTGTTTGCCCATTTCACATCTTGCATGTATAGTAAATGGCAGAGCTATAGTTTATATAACAGGTCTTTCTGAAAAATCAACATGTTTTTCCTCTACACATATACTGCCTCTCACTATACCATAGAACTCTACAGAAATTCATCTCTATTTTCTTCCACATACCTTTTTTTTTTAGTTTAACATTTCTAATTGGTTAGGTCAATACTTCTTATTTTATTTTGTTGTTTTTATGTGCCTACTTGTGTGCCAGTGTGTGTATGTACTTAATTTGCTAGCATGTTCTTTAGAGTTAAGTATAGATTTCTACTAAATAAGCCAAATTTATCTCAAGTCATTCATTCCTTTAGCCCTGGATAAGATATCTCTCAGAAAAAAACTGCTTTTACTATGTCCCACCCTTCACTCTTTCCTGGCATGAAATTATTTGGCTTTTTATCCTGTTGTCCACTTTGTTAAATCATCTTATGATCATATTAATAGTGATTTAATAATACTTACCATGCACTACTAGCCTAGAAGTCACTGAGTAGAGAAATTAATCATAATAAGGGGCTATAGATCAGATAGACTGTACTTTAATGCTATTGAGAAATTACTCAAACAGGATAAATTATGTGTTATTACCAAAAACCCAGGCAGCTACAATGCTTTCTCTGAGAATACAGACACTGGATGTCTAGTCATGGGCACACTCATCAATAAATTGTACTTTTTTAGAAGCCAAGAAAGCTGAGGAAACTATCTGAAGGAATTGGGTTTAAGTGTGCTCTTTGAAGCTGACAGGAAATGATGTTCAGTGTGTGCCAAGGTTAAAATGCTCTTACTCAAGGCTAAATTGGATGTGGTCACAGTTAGCAAAGACCATTTACTATCATTTATGAGCATTTCAGACCTTTCCAGTGACACATTGGTAACTATTATTTGAGAGTGCCAAAAAAAAAAAAAAAAAAGTAAGTGGAAAAAGATGAAAAGATGAGTAATGCAAACAGGCTAGAGAATGCAACTTTTTCATTTCTATTACTGCTTATGAATTCGTATAATGGCTAAAAAAGTCTTGCTAGTTTACTTGCTTTCATTTGTTTTATTTCTAAGTTAATATCATATATTTTAAACATATTTTCATGATATTCCCTTTTTTAAATTCACTTAAGGCAAAGACAAAAATTGAGACAAGGGGGAATAGTTGAGAATATAATATAAAGAATGAAAAACCAAGATCTTAAGAGGTTAGATGACTTCTGTAAGACCATAAGAGGTAGGAAGTCAGGTATTCTACTCATGACCCTCCACTTCATTCATTTAACCATTTTGTGCCTTTATATATTAATGAGTATTAAACTGACATGAGCTGAGTTTTAGAAATATTTAAAAAGTATTTTGTTAAGATGAAATTCAATGCATACAATAAAGATAGCAATTATAGCTCATAATATTTAAAACACGTTAATTAACAACATCAACACAGTTATTCACTGCCAATACCCTAAAAAGGGCCTTGAAGAACAGATAAAAAGAATTACACAATTTCTTCTCAAAAATAAAGAAGGCAGAATTGTACAAAAATAACAAAATTGAAGATTGTATACTTATAAATCAACAAAATTCTCATAAGTAGGTGTGTGTGTATCAGTTTAAACTTATTTTCACAAAAAAAACTATAAAACTTAATCCTCATCATAGTCCTATGAAGAATTTAATACTACTATTTCCATTTTGTTTGACTATGGACTGCAAATCTTGTGGGTTTTCTAGTATATTTATCAAAATAAATGATACTATCTGACCCCTGCGTGGAGTTATAGATCCAAATGTTTTCACCAATAGGTTTTCATTTGATCTACAAGTAAGGACTTATTTTCATTCTCATTTAACAGGAAAGTCAAGAAAATGTGTGTGTGTGTGTGTGTGTGTGTGTTATAAATTCTCATTGCTAACATATTAGAGTGCACACACTAAAACCCAGAACTTCAGACATTAACTTTGACATTATGCTGTCATGGATAGGAAGAGCAGGAAGTAAACTCTTTTTAAAGAGTCATTAGAAAAGCTTTAAGAATAGAGGCTTAAATTAGTTATTAAATTGTATTAAAATTATTTGCTTTTATAACTGTCTCTTTGATTGATATATGAAACTCCTTAAAGGGTCTATGTCTTCACTTGTTCCCAATTATTTGTAATCACTATTGAAATTAGATTAGACCAAATATTGACTATATTTAAAATAGAAGTTTGCATATTTCTGGAATTTGATATGTATATAAAAATGTTTACTAAAGTAATTACTTAAATAATAAGTAAAGCTTTATCAACATTGAAAAAATAAAACCCATGCCATGTGTCTCTGGATATGATACACTGAGAAGGACATATTATTTCTGTTCCAAAAATGCATACCATAAATATAATCACGAGGAAACATCAGACTAGAATGTCTCAAATTGCAGGACATTCTACAAAATAAATGGCTTTTCTTCTTCAAAATGTCAAGGTCCAAAAAGAAAGAAAAACTGAAGAACTGACTCAGATTAAAGGAGATTAAATAGATAGGACAATTAAATATTGCACATAATCCTCAATTTGATCATAGACTTAGAAAAAAATAGCTATAAAGCATTATTAGAATAATTTTAACATTTAAATAAAAACTTTGGATTAGATAATCATACTGTATTAACATAAAATTTCCTGATTTTTGTGCATTGAACTGTGGTTATGTGAGAGAATATCCTTGTTCTTAGAAATTTCACTTAGAATTGTTTAGGGTTAAAGGGTATGGTATTTCCAACTTACTTTCAAATAGTTCAGAAAAATAAGTGTGTGTGTGTGTGTGGGTGTGTGTGTGTGTATGTGTGTGTGAGAGAGAGAGAGAGAGAGACACAACTGCTGACTCTGAATAAAACGTATAGCAGAGTTCCTTTTACTATTTATCGGTCTTACAGATTGTCTTGAAGTCTGAAATCTATTAAATTAAAAGATTAACTGAAAAAATGATTTGCATCTCTAAAATATGTCTCTTTCCTTTGCACCATGTCCTTCAAGTCATAAAAGAGGATTCTAATCAGTACTGTTTTTCTTTTATACTCCCCTAAAACCCTGCAGATTAACTAATAAACTAATAATAACTAATAAATAATGAACTAATTTCAAAATTACATTTTTGATTAAAATATGAAGTGATTAAACTATGACTATGAAAAAAATTTCCAGACATCGGTTTTTCTAATCAAATGTTACTGTTATCATTCACATTTCTGATTTATAAAGCACCTGAGCTTTTTTTTCATCAACAATATCTGATGCTTTCATTTCAGGTGCTCATCAGTGATTTTACATTGAGATGTTTAGAATACATTTATTACAAACTAGGCTGGAGCATTTGAAATTTAAGAGGTACAGCTGCAAAGATTCTATTCATTGATTATGCCAGATTATAAAAGCTTTACATATAAGCCAACCTACATCATCAAAAATCAACAAATACCATCTCCCTCAAAGCTACACTTGACTACTGAATATATGTTTCATTCATTCTTGAATACATGTATTAGGCAAATATTTAGTGTAGGTCCATTTTACTAAGAACTGAAAAGACAATGAGGTCAGCAAGAGAGTCTCAGCTTTTAACGATATAACCATATGGGAATAAGTTGAGTATAGTTAATAGTAAATTAGAAGATATGACATAGAATAATGCTAAGTTGGAGAAAATGCAAGATACAATGGGAGCCCAGGAGAGTAGCAACAATCCAAGTGATAAAAAGCAAGTTGACAAAACTGATAACATAAAACCTAATAAGGGTTAATAAATTGGCTAGAAGGGGGAAATGTATCAGGCTGAGAACTACATATGTGGAAAGCCAGTAGGCTATAAAAGAGTATGGAAAATTTCTGAAACTTCGTTTTTGATTGGAGCATGGGCAGAAGATGCAGATGCTAACAAAGGCAAAATCACTGGGCTAAGGGGCTTGGGTCCTGACGTCAGTAAAGAGATACTAAGAGTTTAGAGGAGCAGACAAGTGGGGTCAGATTTGCCTTTTGGAAAACGTCACTAAATATCACTCAGTTTGAATATTTGTTTTGGGAGAGATACTTAAAATACAAAGCCACAATCTCATTTTAAAACCCTTGGAACTAGATATAATTTAGAATTCAGAAGATGGAGGACTTCTAGAAAAGTAATACGGTAAATGCACCGGATATTACATAATACCCCCAGAGGGATCTAAAGCAACATTTAACAATCAAATACATGAAAATATCCCCATTCAAATGTATAAATTTTCACCTTACATGGGACTAATCAGTTTAGATCAGATTTGTCACTAGATAAATAAAGATGAAAGGTTTCGTTGTCAAAGCATTTTGATTTTAGAATTGAGGAGGAGGGATTGTGGACATATATTAAAAATGTTAGACACAAACGAAGTCTGTATAAGTTTGAAAAACAAAACAAACAACAATTGATGCTGACATTAGAGCAGTATAATACAATTTACAGTGACCAGAAAAGCACCCAAGACTGAATTTAATTCCTCGCTGCCTTTTATTTCTATATCACTGCTGAATAAACTTTGTTCTCCTACTTCACTAAAATCAAACTGCTTACATGTACTAGTACATTAGATTGTTTTTCCAGTATAAATTCTACATTACATTATGACTTATAGCAAATGCACCCCACAGTTTTATGTAGCCCACCCTGCAAAAAAGAGATACTAAGAATAAAATTTAGTGTCTGTCAAACTATTTTAACAGTTTATTTCTAAAGCTCTAGTTAAAATAAAAAATCACACGTTCATTAAATCTGGTAGCATAGCCTATGGATAGTCTGAATTATACTCTATGCTGCAGCCTAGCAGTTGAGAACAACTGAGATAGAAAATGAATTGTTAGAAAGAACGAGATTTCAGCAAAGAGAACTAGTTAGAAATCAATATTCAGTAAATCCAGGAATAGATAGTAGTTGTCTTAAGTAGGGTTATTGCAACAGTGTAATTTGACCTTAAAACACAGATGATTTCGGCCCCAATACAGCACAGGACAGAAAACATAAACACACACACACACACACACACACACACACACACACACACACACACACACATACACACACACACATATTGTTGATCTGGGGAAAGGAAAGCATTCTAATGAATGGAAGTATCTGGAATGTTTCTTGCAAGAGGATCTTTTGTCCTGGATCTTAAAGGATTTATATAGATAATACATAGATAGAAAGGATGAGGTAGATAGTCAAATCTAAGAAAGAGGTAAGAACAAAAGCATTAAGGTATGTCTAGATAAAATTTGCAAGTGGGAGGTGGATGACATTATCATGAAAAGTTAAGTCAGATTAAGAAATTTTATTTTATTCTGTAGGTAATGGGGGCTGTCTACCTGGCTACAGTATAAAGGGTAGAACAAAACCAAGGAGGTAAATCTCAAAAAACTTTATATTCTACATATAAAAATAAATAAATAAAATATATTGTTAAAAAACATTAGTCTCAATCAGATATGCTGGTTCTCTTCAAGAATAATTTTGTATACACATATGCACAAATAGTAATTATGTTTTTATACATATGTTTGTATATGTATTCTGCAATCTCATTTTCTAGAATTTTAAGAATTTAACTCAAAGGCATTTCATGCATAGCAAGTCAACCATAGACCCTTTAGCATTACTACCCTTCAGCAATGAAAATTCAGCCATCTTTTCCTGAAATAAAAGCAACCAGGTGATGTGTTCCTTGGCTCATGGGGTGAGAAGGTCTCCTGAGGCCTTGTGCTACATTGCCCTGCCTTTTTACTAATTAATGTTTTCCCCATTTGTAAATTTCTTTAGGCAAAACAATTTCCTTTGAAGGCACTTTTTAATGTCATTAGATTTCCCACTTGTGTTCAACTGTACCACATTCATGAGCAGGAAAAGCTAATGCTGATTTTCTCCAAACTGAAGGACCAAGAAGAAAATTCCTTTCTGTAAAACATTCAACTCCCTTCTCCTTATAGTTCTTCTCACTACCTTGAGTGTGCTGGGTATTTGCTATTTTTTTCTACCCAACTTTTTCCATGGGCATGAAGAAAATGCCATAAAACTAGTAGGCTGTTGGGTTGCCCACACTTTAACCTAGGTGTCAAGACTATAATGACACAACTTAATTAGAATTCAGAAAGGCAATTCTGAACACTGATCACTGACATCAATATTTTGATATGACAATAACATTTTCTTTCTTCTTCCCTTTTAGAAGTATTCACTGGGCACATGTTTGGTCCACAAAGAATAACATCAAGGTCATACTTGTGAAATATGTGAAGTTCCTACTATTTCATGAGCCAAGGACAAATATTTTCTACCATGGCTGCATTCAACTCCACACTGAGGCTATTAGAGTACAGTTTAGAACAATGCTCTGAAAACTTCAAGCATCTTGGCATATATGACTTACTTTTTCTCCACTTGGTATTTTGTTTAGTTTAGTTGTTTGACTGTTTGTTGTGAACTGACAGGCAAATAAAATTTAATCTAATCCTCTAGCCTCAACCCTGTGAATGCTAATACTCGCATGCACTCTGATTCTTAAAATGTTTCAGCATTGACCCTTCTTAAAAGATTATTGCTATGAGTTTAGGATTTAGGGTGCAAATCTTGCACCTTATGATTAGCCACCTCAACAATTCATCAAAGAAGAGGTGTGTGTGTGTGTGTGTGTGTGTGTGTGTGTGTGTGTGTGTTAGTAAAATAAATACTTGGCTGAACCAGGTACCAAAGCCAAATATTACCATCATAGGACAATTTTTGATTTAAAAAAAATGAATTTATAGTGCTATAATTCTAATTGCTGTTACTATTTCATTGTTCAAATAGCTTATTTATGTTAAAATAGTTGATATAGTAATGCAAAAGAAGTGTCAACCTATTTTTCTGCTTAACTATTTAAAAGTTACTAAATAATTTGTAAGGAAAAAGCTTTCACAATCATCATTAATTACCAAAGCATAAGCATTAAAATTCCAAATAAGGACAGAATTTCAAAATATAGATCATATAAGGATACAGAATGTGTATCTATATTTCAAAATGAATGTCTTAGTCAGTTTGGGCTGCTAGAACAACTATCATACAGATGGCTTAAACAACAGACATTTTTTTTCTACAGTTCTGGAGTTTGGAGGTCTGAGATCAAGGTATCAGATTGGTCAGATTGTTAGTGCCCTTTTCCTGATTTATAGAGAGCTATCTTTTTGCTGTGTCCTCACGTGGCAGAATAAGAGCTAGCTAGCTTTCTCATCTTTTCATAGAAGGGCAATAATCCCATGCTTGAGGGTTCTACCTCATTAACTAATTTCTTCCCATAGGCTCCACCTCCAAATATCATCACACAGGGGTTATGATTTCAACATATAAATTTGGGGAGGACTCAAATATTAAATCCATAGCAGTAAATGTTCCAGTTTTAGCACTAAATCCTAATGACCTACAAATTTTTATTACAGATGTGATTATACTGATTAGATATGATAATAATCTATATAATTTTATAATTATTCATCACTCACCAGTACATGGCTATCAGAAGTGATCTGAAAAAAAAGGAATTCAGCCGTACAGACTTAAAGCAGCTAAGGCCAAAGCCAAAAAAAAAAAAAAATAGACTTTAGACAGATATCAAGACCAAAGCCAAAATTCAGAGCATTCCCAGTTATTTGATAAAATAAGAAAATTATTATGTGATAGTCTTTAGCTTAATGCCTTCCTTTCTCAATTACAATGAATCAAGGTTTTTATGTATATGTGTTTGTGTATATCTAGATATAGATATAGATACATCTGTGGTTTGTACGTATTTGTGTGTATGTTGTGTATATTTATTTGTATATATGTATGTATGTCCTATTTGCCTCTGAGAACAAAAAAGAAATATTTAATTTTGATGCTTCCTTTTTTAGCATTTTCTCTCTAGGCCAAATCAGATTGCAAATTCTTCAGTGAATGGAATCATGCTTTTACAGTATTTTAAAGGTGAACATCTCATTCATACGCATAGAAGAATCTTATCATTATAAAACTTTGATTTCACCACCATCATCACCACTCTATATTTCAGAAATAATTTCCAAGTCAGGGGCATAGCTGATGATATAGTTTTATGAGGGATATATTCAGAGAAAAAATATTTACAGCAAAATGCTCTTTTAGTTTTTCTGTGTAAAGCACAAACATGAATGACACATGAATGTTCCCTGTAGAACAGTGTGTTGATCACAGTAAACATTCATTCTGAAACTGTGTAGGTAAAGCTTTCAGAAGTTAAATACTCACAACTACTTTAGTCAACAACAGGCTTTGTGTAAATGGACCCTAGCCCAAATGAGCATGTGAGAATCCTGCTGATGATGTTTGTGTGGGTGAGGTGGGAGGGGGTGTTGTTTTCCTATGATGTTCTTCCAAGCTGCTTAAAAATAAAAGTGAATAAGTAATTTGTCTGCTTTTATGAAGAATTAATATTTCATGTCTGAGGAGATGAAATTCATCTGAAAGAGTTATAAGCAAATAAACCCAAAATAAATCCATAGACAATTAGTTTGAAACATGAAATTGGGTCCCTATCTTCTCATTCTCTTTTACAGCAGCTGAGATCCAAAGGTACCCATGCTCCAGAGGAAATGTGCAACACGATGAGAGACCAAAACTAGCTCTGTTTTCTACAGTATGTCATCTCACAGATATTCAACTACAACAATGTTTTCCTATGCCTGAGTTAAGAAAGCATATCTCTGCCAAGGACACTGATTGCTGTTATTTTTTGAAAAGATGTTATATTAACTAATTTCGTGGCATCTTAACATCATTTTAGTTATAATTTTGGCAGAGGCGAATGTGGGATCACTAAGAAGAGAAAAATATAAAAATAATTCTGAGCCATTCTGTTCATTTTCTTCTAATTCTTTTCTAAACAGAATTAAAATTATCTTATGTCTAAAAAAGATCTATATATAACAAAACTAAATGCATTTGTAGTATAGAAGGCTAATGATTGATGAAAATGTTTTGAAAAAATGTGGTCTCTACTAATAGAATATTTAACAACCTTAACCACTCCACTTCGCACTGCTCTTAGTTGTTGGCTACCACTGGGTTCTTCCAGCTCCATGACTGTCACACAAGATATGACAGCAAGTCAAAGTCGAGATGTGCAGTAAGGAGCTAGAGGTATGCTCATACATTCACCATTCCCTGAAAGAGGATGGCAGGGGAAACTGAGAGGACGAACACATGTGCCTGATGAAACTTTAAGATAAGTGCTTTCATTTAGAAAAAGATAGTAAGCTCAGAGAATGTAATGAAACTCAGTGAAACTCTGACTGGCTAGAGCTTTGTGGTGATGTTTGTCAACAGTCAGTGCAGGTGGGAGGTTCAGTGTCAACTATTCTGTTTATTCATGAACTTGTAAATATTATTATAATATCATATGATATTAAAATTATTTTATAATTAGTCATATATATATAATGAGTCATACAAGTAAAATTACATAATTTTTTGCTGAAAAAGCAGCTTAAGAAACAACTATTTGGAAGCAATGGGAAACACTAAAGGCAGTTAGAAATTAAAGTAGAGTTTATTCTTTAAATATTCCTAATTCACGGAGTTAAAAACTGAAACATGTTGATTGCTTGAGGAAATACCCTACTCTCCTTAGTTCTAGAAGTGGAGAAATGCAATATTACTAGTTGGTAAATATAAGAATTTAAGAAGCAACATTTAGTTTATTTTTTTTCCCAACCATCAACTGATTGCTAAACATTGTAGATTCCAGGGAGACTACAAAAAAAAAAAAAAAAAGAAAAAAAATCAGAGAGGGAGACTGCGGTTGGGACACTACCCTTCAAAGACAGAACTGTTCCTAGTAAGATTTGCATGTTTGCTGTTTTTGAATCAGTGTCTTCCCCAAACTGCACAAAGCTCAGTCAGCAGAGAATGGAAATCTTAATGGCTTGAGGTGTCAGAGACCAAAATGTGGCAATATGAAAGTTATCTGTCTGGAAATTCAAGACATTACAAGTGATAGAATCAGAGAGAGTGAACCCCTAAAATTTTAACTGTAATATCTTGCTTCTATTATTTTTCTAACTACCTTGTCAACTTTTACATGTTTTTAGTAAGAGCGTGTAGCCAGATGTTGTTATTTTTAACCATCAGAATAGTCACTCTTATAACTGATAAATTTAATGCTTTAAAATTTCATGTTTACCAATATATTTAATTTTATTCTCATCCTATTTTTGGGAGGGGGCTTGCTTATTATAATGCATTTTCTTTGGTTATCTTCTTATTTATTGTCTTCTATTGATTCTATAAAGTTATTCTTTATTTTCTCTTTTCCTAAACTATTATTTTGAAGATTGTATATAATATTTCTATATTTTTAAGTATTACCCTTAAAATGTTAACAAAATATTTTATATATGAAATCTTAAATTCTCAATTTCTCATATCTTCCTCCCAAAATCTGTCAATTCTCAATAAGTATACTACTATTGTCTACAATATTTGGTCAATCTTTATTTCTACTTCAAAGAGTTTATAACTATTATTATATTACCTTAATTATTTTACATAAAAATTTTACTTTGTCCACAAATTTGCCATTTTATTTTATCTTGCACATTAATTTTTCCTTTTGAGTTTAATTTACTTCTTCCTAAAACACAACTCTTTTATTTTTCCCTTGAAGATCTTTTAATGGTAAATTTTCTTAACCTTCAATAAAAATACATTTGTTTTTACTTGAAGTAGATTATTTTTAGATGAATACACTGTTTTAGTTTAATAATATTTACCTCAGTACTATGAAGATAATCTATTGTCATTTGATTCCTATTTGTACTTTTGAGAAGGCCATTTTCAGGGTAATTATTCTTCCATTTTAGTTGTATCTGGCTTTGCTTTGTAGTAGCTTTTAAGAATTTGTCTTTGGAGGTCTACAGTTTCATTAACATGTGTCTATGTGTAAAATCGTTTTGTTTTCCTTTTCCCAATTAATTCTATTTCCTGAAATATGAAGGCTTTCATAAGTTCTGATGAAATTTTAGCCATTTTTTCTGAATATATTTTCTCTATTCTTCTGATGATTAATGCTAATAGATATACATTGGACTTTTATAGTTTAAAAAGTCTTTTTTCTCATAATCTTCCATTTTATAATTTTCATGTCTTTGTTTCTATACTCATTTTGGATAATTTCTCCACATCAATATTTCTATTTATTTATTCTCTCTTCATCTGCATCTAAACTTCCATGTGACTCTTTTATTATATTGATTTATCAGTTACTATATTTTTCAGTTTTAAAGTTATATTTAAATTATCTCAACATGCCATTACTTTTCCTCCCAAAGCATATGTTTTTCCTTTGAGTTCAATTACTTCAATTATCATTTTAGATCTATTTATTTTATAACTTTTTCTTTTAGCATTCATTCTATCTGGAGCTCTCCAGATTATAATTTTCCCTGCCAAATCTTGCTTTTGGTGGAATGTAATTTCAGTATTTTTAAATTTTGGTAATATGAGCTATAATATATATCCTCTGGGGCATGGGTTTTTGGAATATTTTCCTAAAGAAGTTTTGTGTTTGCTCTGACTGACAGAACCTGAATGAATCACAACCCTAAGACCAAGACTGTTATTTTCTTCAGTTTTGATAGTCTGAACCATATGAGCAGTATAAAATATTGGGCCCCAATTAAATAGAAAAACAAAATCAGGCTTAGAATTTTTAGGAAACATTTTGATATTTTTTCACTTCAAGTAGGGAGCATCAAACTACATTGTCTTTTCCCTGTGCCAGTAGGCAGAATTATTGCTGTTCACCCTTTATTTGAGAATATAACTTTTTTAAATCCCTGGCTTTATGCTATATATAACAACACTCTATATATCCTATATCATACTACATATTGCCATGCTTATTAAATTATCTAGTTCCCAAACTAATTTACTAGCTCAATTCACTTAGTCAATGAATGTTTGCTATGTATCTACTATACACCAGTTTTGTTTAGATGGGTCAGTGGTTAAGAAATAAGATACAGATTCCTACTGTGAAAATAGGAGTCCTATATACTTTGTTTTCCCATGTAAATTCCCATTATCAGGCATGGTAATCAGATTATAACAAATATTCACTAAACATCTATTGAAAAAATGACTCTTACCCAAATATTCTGTCAGAATATAGATTCTGAACTTTGACCTCTATGCCATTATATCCTGTTGTCTTATTGATGTTATATCACAAAAATAAAAGAAAATACAGGATATCACAATAATATTCTGTGATCATGTCTAACATACAAACTACCTTCTATGTTTATTCTCTCCATTAAGGTCAGAGAGCATAACATCTGCAAGCTAGTGCTCCTTGGTGTTGTGACTCTTACATAACTAAGAGGTAGAAAATAAATCATCAAAAATTCCTTGGCAAGTTTACAATGTGTTTTAAAAATTCCAAATCTCCAGACGTTCATTGTGTTTTCTTCATTTTTTATTGTTTTATAGATTTCTTTCCCACAAAATTTTTCATAGGTATTCATAATTTTTCATCTACTACATTATGGCTATCTCTGATAGTCTTTATATTGATTTATATTTAGCTTTGGTGAATATTAATTTTACTGACATATTCTTTATGTAAGCTATTATTTACAGATAGATAATATTCATATAAGATATAAGTGAACAGAAGATTACTGTATTTTAGTTTTTCATCTTTACTTCAGTCAAATTTGGTAACTATTTTCTTTTTAAAGGGTCTGAAGTCCATTTCTCCAGTAACAGGCTATTTGATGAGCCCTGCTTAGGCTCTCTGAAGTTAAATTTTATTGACACTCTTTGGGGATGCAGTTATTTTTATCCTTATTTATTTCTAGACCTTCTCTGTAAACCAACAACTTGGAAAGAGAAAACCACGATTTGCTTGAATAACAACTTTTTTCTTTATTCACATATAGAATGTTTCATTTCTTGCCTAAAAGTGCTATGTGAGGTCTCATGTTTTCCAAAACTAAAGCAGCTACTTTCTACCTTTTTGTAATCCAGTTGCTGTCTTAGATATTTTTGCCCTGTGCTATTTTTTCAGCACCCCATGCAGCAAAATTCCTTTAAAATTCTTACAACTAGTGTTTGTGATATTAGTGGCCTCCAGTTGCTAGTATTTTCTCTATTCATTTTTTAATATGTCATTGTTAACCTTCTCTGTTTCATTGTGGTAATCATTTCACTTTTCTCTCTCATGCTTGTGAAAACAGTCAGAGGATGCCAGGTCATACCTCAGAAGTCTTGGAAAATGCAGCAGTAGAACTGTTAGCTCCAAAGCACTGACATTCTGCAGTGAACAGACCAAAAAAATCATAGATCGTTTTTAAAATCTTGATGCCTGCCCTTAAATCACTCGTTTTTAAATTTCTTGGAATATTATGTTTTTTTTTCTTGCTTTTAAAGTATGCAAATAACTTATTTATTATCTAAGTTTCTCTTTCCAAACCATCTTAAATTTTTTAATCTCGTAAATCTATGTCCATTATTTATTATTCTTCTGAAAAGCTCTGTAAATTTAGTTGGCAATGCTTTGTTCCTGACATTTCCCCCTTCCCTTATCATCCCTATACTTTCTAAATAAAATCATTCAATTTGCTATGTTTTACTATTAGTTCTTTTGTATCTTATTTCCTTTTTACATTAAGCACTCCATTAATGATTTTGCAACTGGGAATGTTTAATTTAGTCTTTAAATCCTCCAAATTTACTTCTCTCAAGAGCTTTCTTTATATCATTATTAACAATCCCTCACCTTTCTCTGACATCTTGAAAAGGCTCTTATATCTTTAATCATCCCCACCTTAGATTTTGTTTATTTCTATTCTAATAGGGATTTACTCATACTCCACACACAGCTGCAAAATTATCCACTTTGGGGTGATTCATCTAACATGAGAGAATCATGAGAAGACGACTTAAAAGTGATTTTTATTTGCACCTGCTACATTATGTCTACTTTTTAAATGTTTTACTATTTCTATCTTTTTTGATTATCAAAACTGCTAGCACATGTACTTTTTATAGAATTTTTTTATTATGGTGACATTAATTAACACAACCCAGTAAATTTCAAGTGTATAATTCAACATTAAGTCATACATATGTTGCATTGCATGTTCACCGACCATAGTTAGATTTCTGTCATCAAGCACATGTATTTAAATAAGTGATTTTTATATCTCCATTTCTATGTGCTATTTTAATATCTGATTTTGGAGATCAGTTTTAGTTATAGTTTTCATTTACTCACATGTTTTCTATGAATGCTGAAATCCCTTTCCAATATTATCTTTCATGCTATATGCAAAGCATTGGCATAAATTTAAATGCTTTTATTTTTTTTATATTCTTTTTGGAGATTTTCGAGATCATTATACATTTTGTTTTAAAACTTTTTGAAAGTCTATGTATAATCTTATGCATTCCAACATACTCTGAATGTTTCACAAACTCATCATATATATTGATATAAATCTCATCCTTGCATGGCTCTTGTCCACTGTTAGCTGATGCAAAAATCCCCCTATCTCAGTCCTAAAATATGTAGAAGTATTCCCATAATATCTAAAACCAGCTAAAACTTTTAGTGCTAAAATATGACAAACTTCATGTTTCAGAATGTGCCATAAATAAAAAAACTTTTTCTTCAGTAGTCTTTAAAATTTTTCATTTTAACTTGTTATTCCAATATTTGTGTGATTTCAATTAATTTATCAATGCTTTCATAAATTACTTCTTTCCCTTTTCCTCTCATGAAGTTCTCGTTGATTCCATTTTTCCACCCCTTGCTCTTTTTTCTTTTTTTTTTTTTTTTTTGGTGTTTGTTTACAAACATGGTCCCATTTTCTCCATGAGTTTTGGAGCTCCATTTTTCTTTATCTTAAGCAAAGCTTTCTTTTCCCTAGGTATCTATCTCCTTACCTCTGTACCAGCCCACCTTCTCCATTATTTCTTCTCTGATTTCTTGTTCTTTTCCTAGCTTTCCTCCTATCTCACATCTCAATCCCAAGTATTATCTCTATAAAACCATTTCCTGCTATATTCCACTCTTACAGTCACAGATTTCATAGAATATTTTTGAACCAAGATTACAAACTTAGTTGTTCCTCTCTTGTTTCTTTAATTTAGTACCCTTTTCATACAACATGCTCAAGAGCAATTTGCATATAGTGTCCCTTTGATTCTAAATTTTTTTAGGAAAATTCAATTTCTGTTTTCAGAGAAATATTTTCAACATGAAAACAAATTTATTTGTATTCCCACCATCCTAACTCAATAGATTTTAGTTTTGTGCATCTCTTTGCCAACTTTGACTCAATATTTCACATAATATTAATCATAGTCAGTACTCAAGTAGTATGCTTTTATTTCTTTATGTTAGTTTGGATATTTTTTAATGTGTGGCATGTTATTTACCATGATAGTCTATCCATTTGTTACACATTAATTTACTTAATGGATCTCTTAATGATAACTGTTCACATTTATTTAGCGATTATAACATATAGATATTGTTCTGTGCACTTTATATTTAAAGTCGTTTAATTCTCATGGCAACACTATGATATAAGTATTACCATAATCCCCATTTTAAATGTATTGACTTTATATATGACTTGCCTTCCCTAATTTATTCTCTATATTTTGTTTCTTATATCTCTATTGAACCAACTGCCCAATCTTAAAATTGGTGTGTACTCTCAGACTTCTTCATTTCCCACTGCCCCCATATTCAATCATCAAACACTGCCATTTCTATCTCTGAAATAGCTCATGCCTGCCCATACATTTCAATTGCCACTGTTATGTTTCCAGTATAGGCCACCATACATGAGCAGAAAAGGGGCAGGCAGATGCATTCCAGCCAGAAGATACATCCCTTTTTAATACTCAGCCCTCATATCTCAGCCTAAAAGTTATATTTTAAATAAAGTTTTCACTGACTCCTCTGGACATGTTTAATGGAGCATTTCTCCATGCTCAAATAGTTCAGAGTACCCATTCTCTTCTCATGAACACTGGAATGCATTTTTTTTCCAATAAATCCATAGTTTTCCTGATGCCTATGTCAGAGACCTATTGAACTATTGCACAAGTCTATTGAATATTCTTATCATGCTAGATGTCAACTTTCATTCTAGAGCCAATTTACAAAATAAAACAGTATTTTATCTTTAAAAAAATTGCAGCATTATAGTGCCAAAGATAGCAACCCATAGCTAAGTCATTTTGAAGTGTACATTTAAAGCAGCCAAATAGGAGTATTCACTCCTAGCCCAGGGACTCTCCACACAATGGCCCAGCAGTAACCCTACAGTTAAATTGTATGTCTTATCAAAATATCAAATGTATTCATTCCTTGGGCACCTGAATCCACCAGGAAGCATTAAAAACATAAATTTTAAATTGTGAATAAATGAATTAATACAAAAATAAACAAATGTTTAATGATTATAAGTACTCAAGAAGTAAATATTTCCTTTATATAGAATAGAATCCTAAAAAAGTGAGATATCATAATAAAACATTATTTTTAATATTATTTCTTCACATCTAGAACACTGCTCCTAGGGATACATTATACACACTTTATATACACATTATACATTATTTCTTTAATCTTCAATGGAATGACTTTGTCCCAGATACCCGTCTTAACCTTTTCTGACCATAAATGGGAAAATTCTAGGAGTATAGTATGCTCATTCCCTCTTGTCTCAGGTGTCTCTCTAGCTTATTACACTCATTTAAAACACAGTATGTCTGTTCCTGATATTGTAAATTCAAAGCATCTTTAGGAACCATATCATTCCTGGATAACATTCGCAGATCATTTGGCCTGTAAAGTCTTCAAATTCTTCAAGCAGTTTGATTTTTAATCTCTCATGCAATCACCAAATAAAGCCAATCTTTCCGCTGACCTTAGACTCAGCTTGGGATCCTTAGTTCTTGGTAGTTTAATAAACTCTAATATATCTCTTTGACTTATCTTCCCACCTGAATCAGAAAATCTACAACATATGTCTTATTAGAAAACTGCTTATCCCTATGAAAGAAAATTAAATCTTCTCCTTACAGATTATACTGTTCTTATTTTTTTTCCCCATTCTTTTCTTCCTATGGTTGTTATGAGATATTCGAGAATAACAAACATTCTTCCCTAATTATTCTCCCACTTGTTTTCTTGCTCCCCTCTTTTATCCAATCCCATTGTAAAGGCTTTCCTTTTCCTTCTCGCCTCCTCCTCTTCCTGCTCTTCATTCCCTCCCTCTTTTCTTCTTCACTCTTCTACTATGTCTTATTCTAGTTCCCATTTGCTGCAGCTGCCTTGAACTTCAAATGGCTCCTACATGTTCTGAATTGCTCCTTTTTCCCTCTCCTGCTAATTCTTTACCCGTGTACTAGAAGTAACAGCCCATATCCTGCTGAAGCTGATCCAACTCCTTACAGTACTCTACAACTAGAATCCATGCTGATCCAGTCCAGCATCCATCACTCACTGTTCATGCTTACAACAGAGCAGTTAAGTACACAGAATATCTTACACACACAGCTCAGTCAGATTCAAAACCAAGCTCTGAATTTTATTAGCAGTGTGAGCTTTGATCAGATACCTATTTTTTTTTTCTGAGCCTTAGTTTTATTATTTTTAAAACCAGAAAAATAATTGTGCTAAGACATCATGTTTCTGCTTTTTGAACCTCCATATTTTTACCTTTTCCTACAATGCCACCTTAAAGCTCCCTGGTACATTAAGTATTTGAAGACTTAAGGGGACCATATCATTATCCAGCTTGAAGAACAGATGACTCAACACAAGAAAATCAACCCCCCTAAGGACACCATTTCTTTGAGCTCAATATTTGTGACACCAATCCTAGAAACAAGTGTCCATTCTCCTTTAAGAGACTATGAAAATTAATTCCACCTAACCTAGGACTTGGTCAAAAATCCATGCTTAATGTGTTTCACTCCAATAATATATATTCCTCCTCTTATCTGGCCCAGTCACCCTTCCTTCTCATAGTGTATTAGTTTTCTATTGCTGCATCACAAATCACCACACATCTATTGGCTTAAAGCAAGACACATTTGTTATCTTATAGTTTACATGGGCCAAGGATCTGAGCAGAGCTTATCTGCTTGGAGTCTTACCAGGCTGTGTCAAGATTTCAGCTAGGCTCAGTTCTCATCCATAGACTCACCCTAGGAGGAATCCAAACTCATTCAGATTACTGGCACATTTCATTTACTTATGACTACAGTATGACTAAAGGCTCTGGATCTTTACTGGCTGTTTGCTGAAGGTTGCCCTCAGGTCCTAGAGACTTCCCAAAGTTCCCTGCCATGTGATCCTCTCCCTAGGTAATCTACTAAATAGTGTCTGCTTCTTCAAGTTCAGCAACTGAATCTCTCTTTCTAGTCAGCTAAGAGTCTTACATAATGCAATGTTGTCATGGAAGTGACATCTCATTATGTTTGCCATATTCTACTGTTACAAGCAAGACACAGGTTCTACCTACACCCAAGAGGAGGAGATTGTATAAGAGTGTGACTCATCGTGGCTCCCCTTATGGTAGATTGCCACACAAGCCTTTTAACGCTTCCTATTACTTTGCCTCTAGTATCCTCTGTATCATCAGAAAACTCTTTTACATATCCCTCGATCTCCATACATTCGATGTGCTCTCTCCACTTCTTTCTAACCCAGAACTGGAGAACACAATTTGTTCTGAAGACATCTAACATCCCATTTGTGTTAGAGCCTGCAGAAAGGAAGAATGGTCCTCTTTGTTTCCTAGTGCCAAACCCAAACCCAGACCATTTCTTCCTACTCTTGCTGCAAAACTCCTTGTTCTTCCAAGGTTCACAGTATCTACCTATCACCCTCTCTCTCCTAATTATTACTATATCCTGACTTCCTGTCAATCATCTGATTCCTTCTCATTCATTAAAAACTTTACCTCTGTCTTTCCCACGTTTAACCATCTGTCACACTTAGTAGCTTCAACATTTGTGTTTATAAACCACCTTTTCCTTTTCCTCACTTTTTTATAATCCTTATCTTCAAATATATTTTTCTTCAGTCCACCATTCCCATGCTCACACTTTGGATAGTATTAATTCCTTGCTCTATAAACCCTCTAAAATTTTGGTTTCATATATTTCTATTAACTGACAATCACTTTCTTGTATTCTAGCTCACTTGTTCAAACATGAGACATTTTATCCTTCAATATTCTCTCTGCTCTTTGCCAATGACTGGTTACTCACCATTTAGATTTTAGAGATTTTTCTGATTGTAACAAGTAGAGGCAAAATATAACCCCTTTCCCTTATAAGCACTAATAACATGCTCAGTATAATGTGTTTGTTTACTTATATGGCCTAATTCAATGGCCTCAAAAAATTTCGGAGCCCATAAGAACAGAAATTATGCTTACAACATTCTGTGCCAATATAGACTAATATATCTTATGGTATCAAATATACATACAATACCAAAAAATTATATACATATGTGTGTACATGTATATATGTGTGTACCAAATATATTTACATAGAGAGAATAAATAAATAAATACGTCAAGGGTTATAGCAAGAATTAAATGAGATTTTGCATACAATGACAATGATGACGATGGATGATGTTTACTGAGTGTTTGCAATGTTCCAGACATTATTATACGTAGTTTGTACATTATCTCATTCAGTCCTCCCAGTAGTAACTCTATGAGGTATGTTTTATGATTTACTCTATTGTACAAATAGTGAAACCATGGTATATACAGGTTAAGTCAACTGCCTGATGTCACACAGACTATGGGTAACAGATCAAGAAGTCTAACTATGGAGCTTCTACTCTTATTCTCCATACTAGGCTACCACTCGACATTAGCATTTAGGGCTCTATCGGCACAAAATACTAGATAAATAACACCTTTAGAATTATCCTTATAACTATATTTAATAAGTTGGAGTTTATGCACATATGTCATATGTCTATAATTGTAAAGATATATGTGTGGATATAGATAAATAATCTTTTCAAAAATATTTGAGAAGCTAATAGTTACCTATTTATAATACAGATCTACTATTGTTTTCCAGATGAGCAAAGACCAAAGAGAAAATAATATACCTAAGGTCAAGAAACTTATTAATGGCAGAAAGAGATTTCCAGTTTAGAAGTATTTTGTTGTGATTTTCTATCAATGAGTCATTACTACTAATGAAGATTTGTGTGTGTATACATGTATGTGTGTGTACATATACATGTAGGTTTAATGAATTTGAACTAATTATACTATATCTTAATGAATGGTCTGAGGACATATAATAGGACAGGATTTTTAAATATAATTTATTGACTGTTGGTCTTAGAAGGTATTTGTTACAGTTTAGTTTAAATGATTTATTATACAACTTAAATGTATAGACAAGTAGTTTGTCTATTATTTCAGAAGCAATAGGAAAATAGTATTGATTTATCACTATCTACATGAAATGAATTTTAAAGAGAATTTTTTTTGTTGACTATATGCACTTGTATCTGCATAATTACAGCAACATATGAACACATTTTACAATGTATATAATATAGGACATTCTAACTTCAAATGGCATTTAAATTTGTGATATTAAAACTCTCTAAAATATATTTCGCTCTACACACTAAAGACAAATTGCTTGTGATGTCACCTTGCCCCAGGAGACAACATTGCTTTTTCTGCAGTTACAATATTTTGTCTTTAAAATGCCTCTTCTCTTTTTGGTTGTGAGTGGAGAATTTTAAAATTGTTTCTAATTTTTTATGGCTGAGAGACAGAAGTATATTTTCTAAAGCACTAATGTTTAACTTTGAGGCAGAATAACTTTGAGAGCCCTAAATAATTCACTTTGACACTCCTGGCTCTCTAACAAGTGCCTAAGGCAAGAAGAGGTACCATATTGTCTTATAGAGTATATTGCATTGTTTTATTTGCCATCACTGGAGATGAATTCCAGGAATGTTAAGAAAGAAGCACACATCAAAAATTTTGCAAATTAGAATTATTTTCCCCCAAGATCTCTATGAGATGTGACAGAAAAATACCTGGATACTATATAAGTAAAAATATGATTATCTCTGTCCTGTTACAAGTCAACCCAATTTTTATTTTATTGCCCAGAATCCCATTTCTAAGACCACATTATGTGTATTTACACCAAGCAGGCGGTTAAGAAGTGCCATCTACCGATTGTTTTACTTTCTAAATTGGAGCCTTTACAATGCCTTTCCATATATTAAACTATAATTAAAATAAAACACATGGGAAACAAACCCAATATCACTTCAATGGCTTGAACATTTACAGTTAGTTGTTAGTACAGTCAACATTTTTCTTTTTGTTTTCAGAAGCCCAAATATCCTAAATAGAATCCTGCAGCACGTCTTGTGTTTCAACTGTATAAGACAGCCCTGGACTGGGGAGTTGTAACAATTTCGCATCAAAGGAAAGCAGACTAGTCAATGGCCCCAGTTTTGTTCTTTTGAAGCAATCGATAATAGACTTGTCAGTTTACAAAATGTGTCCATATGAGTAGTGTATCAACATTGTTAAATAAAAGGTTACTGCATTAAATAAGATGACCTTGCTACCTTTTAGTTGCAGTCTTAGAGAGCAAACTTGTTTTAATTAGCAGTCAGCAAGCAGACTGTAACTTCACTGAAGGAGCATTGAAGAATCACTGCCTATTAACAACCCAGCGGTAAGTAAGCCAGCACAAATACTTATAACCAAATAGTGTGCATTTCAAGAGTGGCGAGGATTAGCTATTGGGCACACAACACAGTGGAGGAAATTGCTTTATTCCCAGTACTGCTGGGTACCAGGAGGCAATCACTGTGCCTCCAGCCCATTAACAGCATTCAGAGAGTTGCTTCCCATAGAAGGGGTTATTGGCTAACCACTGGGTGACCAATTAAATGCTATGAATAAGTCCCAAACCCAGCAGCATGGGGCCTGTTTGTGGCACAGTGGTATCATTACTAAAGTGAAAAACTTGATGAGAAAGGAACATATTTAATTATAGAACTATACAAATGGCTAATTAGGACAATAAAGTGAAATGAATGACTTTCCAGTGGATTTTTGAATGTTACTGATAACTGCTCAGCTTCTTTGGAGACCATGAAAGTGATCTACAGCTAGAGCTTGCATGTCATGGTAATGGATGGATCTTCATTAGAGGAAGCTTTTTTGACCTGGTTGCTCAGGTAGCATGGGTTCTAAAGACAATCCTTGATTCCTTTCACTGCAAGGGTTCCTTCTTTCTAACCCCCTGGTCTCTCATGAGTTCCACTTGCTTTCACAATAATTCTTATGGGTTTAAATGCAGAAACATTATCTGCAATAGTCACTCCCTATCAGTTGGAAAACTGAATCACAAAAGGGTGTCACTTGTTTGGGAGAAACAATGATCCATGCTTAGTTTAGCTTTTAAACTCTGGAATTAATCTGAAATCTGCTCTTATACTTGCTAATCCAGGCATCTCAGGGCTGCTAAGAGGTCATGGGGCCTTCAAATTGAAGAATTACAGTTAAAGGTTCTGCCTAACCAGTGTCAAAGTTTAAATTAAAAAAAAAAAATAGAAAAAGGAAGATTGAAAATTGATCTAGACCCATGAAAACAAAAATAAATGTGATTAATTTCCAGCTATCAATTGTTGGAGTAAGCACTTATTTTAGGTGTGTTTGTATGTTTTATGCTAATTTGGTTAAGTATATGTTTAATAAAACTATTTTTTTCATTTATGAAACATTTAGCACCTCTTCTGTATAAATAACTATACTAAAGATGTATAGAAACATGGCCTTTATTTACAGAGTAAGAAACACTGGATGCCAACAAAGAATCATACATTTCTAGTCAGGTAAGAATAAAAAAAATATTATTGGCTGTCACATAATATTATTAAATGCCTGCCTTTGTTTTTACTTTATTTTACAGTTTAATTTCTTTTTATTAAAAAAGTTACTGTTCTTTTAAACAATAATTGCAGCAGTCAACAATGGCAGCAGTATATTCAGTAAAAAGTAAAATTTTTTCACCCTAATCTCTTTCTCCACAGTTTGTAAGCTACTATTACACTGTTAAAAGTTTAGTAACCACCTTCCTGGTAATCAAGGTTTGGTGGAAAATACTAGTATTAGATGAGTTCATAACCAATCTGGCTAGGATTTCAAATGACGATGCTATAAAATATCTATATTAGAAATACTTTTTATATTTCTAGATTACTTAATTTAACAGTAAAATAATGGTCGAGATACACATGTACCAATTCTGCTCCTGAGAATGCTAGAAAAGTGGAAGTGCTAAGAATATTGATTGGCTCCATCTCCACTGATCATAAAAAAACTTGTCCTGAATCTGCTGCTGATTGCTTAATCAGAATTCATGTAAATATTATTTCATTTTTAACCTACTCACTGACATGAGCTGGAGAGTTCTAAAACTAGTAGAGACTTCTGAAGATCACCTACTGCAGACCTCTCCATGCAGGCAGGCAACGCTTTATGCACCCAAGGAAGCTATGACTCCTTACATTTAAAATATCCACAGGTATGAAGAGCCCATGATCTTTCTTTCAGGCTGATTTCCATCTTGATCGCACAAATGACCCCAAATAGATTCCTCTTCTTAACCCCAATATCTCTTGCTAATATTTAAATATGTTGGTCTACATTTGCCCTTGTATGGATTAGAGACTTCTGAAAATACTTTTCTCCAGTTAAAAGGACACATAGCTATAAATACTGAAAATTCTTTAAACTTGTCTGGTTCTCTGATAGTTGTATTTTAAATGATTGCTATTTTTTGCCCTTTCTCTCATTCCTTCCCTTAAGCTATAGATTTCAAAACATACAGAATGTAAAAATGTTACATATAAATTAGTTATCCCATGATATTTGCTATTACTTGTAAAATCATATTGTATTTTAATTACATGTCAGATATTTTTCATGGTACGTTTGTCTAAACAATATCTCTACCCTTTATTCAGTGATTCCTTTAGTCATTCCTCTTTCTGAATTTGCTGAATTTACTCCTGTTGAATTTATCCCTATCTTGTTCTTAATGAGATCATTTTTAATTTCTCTGTTTTAGGTAATTTAAACTCTGCTAACCTTCTTCATATTCAACTTAAAGATAGTGTGTTCAACTTTTTCCTAAGGCAAAATCAAAATATTAAAAACATTTCTTAAAGTTTTACTTAAAGCTGCTAAATAATAGAAAAAAAAACTGAGTATAACCCAAATATAGCTGTGTATTCGTGTGATATTTTTGTTATTTCCTAATGATTCAGTTTGGATTTTAAAAGCTTTGCTAAAATATGTATATTGTGACTGAATGTATTCTTGAGGTGTGACAAAGAAGGAATTATTCTACACAACAAACAATAAATATCCTAAAAATATTATCTATTTCTCTTCCCTAACTCCTTGCCATAGGCAGCTACTCCTAGTATTTTGTCTCTCTCCCTTGATAAAACTCTAACCTTGGACAATTGCGTCACTTTCCTTCCTCTTTCTTGCTAACTCTACTTCTCTCTCACCCTCCCTGTTACATCTCTACCATATACTCAGATCACCACAGAAAGATTCAAAAGTCATCAAATAATCTGAAGAAGGCAGAAACAAGAGAAAGTGTTTTGCTACTTATGTTTACTATATTTTATGCTGTCAATTATACATAGTAAAACTAAATATACTGTATCCAAATGAAGGACTATAATCCAACTATGAAGGTAATAACTTTAGAGACTAAAGAGTCATGCAGATAAACATTTATAGCATTATAATAACTAAAAAATGTGACAGATTTTAGAGCAGAAAATTTACCAGGCAAGATTACAAAATAAATGAATACATATAGTATTATGGTTTTTAAAAAAATGTCCATTAGCAGGTGAATGAATAAACACATTGTGCTACAGACATATTCTGAAATAATTCTCAGATACATACATATACACACATACATATACATACATACACACACGAGAAATATAGGAAAAGTAAAGCAAAATGGCAAAATGAATCCAGAAGTGACATTAATAAACAAAATTAGACATAACCTTCAAATTTTGGCAGTTAGTATAAAATTGGAAATGCAATCAGTTCCACAATTCAGTGTATGCTTCGGATATAACAAATTAGTTTCTAAAGAAAAATGTTAATTTTAAAATTGAGACAAGAGAAAAAATTCTCCTTTGGGTCACATTGTATATAATGTTATCAATTTCATAAGATCTCTAACAGCATACATTCCTTAGATACAAAGACATATTTTTACATGAAATTTTTTTAAAAGATTCCTCAACATATTCTAAAACACAATTTAGAAAAAGAGTAATTAAAAGTCGTGGAATGGTATGTGGTGGTATTTGATGAATGGAGAGAAATAAACAATGAGGTCTACATATGAATCACATGGCTAATGTTGTAGTTTAGTATAAACCACATTTTAATGCTTCTAGAGGAATGATTAGATTTTATATACATTGGGCAATCAACCAGATTTTGTGGATAGTAAGATCTTAGGTCTATTTTCTAACAAGTGTCTCAGATACAGCTGTTCTATATTGTCTATATTATTCTACATTGTCTATAATGAGTTAGGCTAGATTAACATCTTTTTTTGAAAATAGCAGGATTTGATACTAGCTTATCCCTAGGCAAGTGAGTAACCGTAAGCTATTATTAAAACATAGTGATTATTTTTGGTAATGTTTTAAAGTTGCAAAATAATAGGAAAAAAACTAAGTGTAAACCAAATATAGCTTCTACACACACACACACGCACACTCATAAAATAATCCTATTTTTCCAGACAAAAATATGAGGTGCATTAGTTTGAGTCCACTGACAAGCAGATCTCAAGGCAAAATCAGATGTGCATGAGGTTAAATGGAAGAAGCACCTCCTAGGGATAAAGTGGTGGAAGCCAGGGAAGGGAGATCAGAATGAAACAGACCTAGCACGGGTGCAGGAGAAATAACGCATGAGTATTAGGTAGGAAAAGTTCCTATTACAACACAGTCCAAGGCAATTTTGGAGTTTTGGCCAGGTCAATGGAGAATTCTAGAGCTAAAGTCCCCAGTTAAAGGGCTCTCATATCTTGCAGAAATAGGCTTGTATTAATATTCTGAAGTTCACACACTGGTTGGGAGCAGTTTCTGGGGAGTTGTGGATTCAAAAAATGGCAAGAGAGGCCATCAACCTATTGTGCTTCCTGCAGCAGGACATATTAGTAGGACATTTTCTTGGCCACCAGAGGTTTGTCATGTATGTAAAAAATATTATTTCCTGTGATTTAGTGACCACAAATAACATGTATTCAGTCTGAATTAACACTACCCACGTGTTGTAAAATAAACTTCTATGTTGATTGGTAGTCTCTTGAGAATCTACAAGAAGAAAATCTAGAACTTCTCTGATATAAACAAGAATGAAAGAACTTGATTCAAGCCCTCATTAGATTTTAGGGGAAAAAATGAATAACAGTAACAATCACAAAGCACACAAGTGAGCAAGGAGCCATGAGCATAAGTTGAAACTATAAGCAGTAGAAGAAAATACTGAAAAACTTCAGATATTAAAATTATCAGAAAACAGCAAATGTAATAATTATAATTAATATGCTTAAAACATTAAAGAAATGACTGGAAATATGTACAAGGTATAAAAAACTATTAGAAATATAAAAGTAGGTTTGAAAAAAAGCAAATGGTACTTCTAAAACTGTAAAATAATTTTTAAAACTCAATTGATAGATTAAAGTAGTGATCAGCAACTATGGCCCACAGGTGCTTGGTTTTGTAAATGAATTTTATTGGAAGATAGGCCCAATTGTTTATGTATCACCTCTAGCTGTTTTCAAGCTATAACAGCTATAATAGCTGCAACAGAGATCTTATGTCCTAGAAACATGGAAGATTTACAACCTGGAAAAAGTTTGCTGTCTCCTGAATTAAACAAATAATTGAACCCAGCTTAAGAAAGAACTAATTTACTGGAAGAGAGAGCTGAACAATTTACCATGCATACAACACAAAAAGATGGAATATGTGTGAAAAGAAATTTAAGAGATAGAGACAATGAAAGAAAAAAAAAGATATATCAGATATTGAAGTAAAAGTTAAGAGAGAAAAAAAGGAGAAAAAATAGGGTAGAAGCTCCATTCAAAGAAAAAGAGGCTAAGTTTTTTTTAGAATTGTTAAAAGAAAACAATCCTTATATCAAAGATGTCCAAGAAATAAAAAATACATGATGGATCACAAAATAAAAAAGTCTTCAGACCTGCCAAAGAGAAATGAGAGATCAACTACAAAGGAACATTAATCTGACAAGTGGCAGACTTCTCAGTAACAATAATTATAACAAGAGCACAATGAAATAATAGCTTCCATTGCTTGAAGAAAATATTAACGAATATAGAATTCTGGACACAGCAAAATGATATTTTAATAAGAACAAAATAAAAACTAAAGAATATACTATAGACCAGAAATATGATGACTGATAGAAAAAAATACTGAGCAAACATTTTGGTTAATATGAGATAATCTAAACAAACATCAACTATAATAAAATATAGTACGAATAATGTTTAATATATATTTGGGGTTAAAAACCAGGATAAAATTTTACATGAAATATACTTTAAATAATGGTTTATAATAGTATTTAATATAAAAGGCTGATGAGTTTTAAAATATTCTAAGATCATTAGTTTTCAAGAAGAGTATAACATCATGCTTAATTTTAGCTTTTGTTTATTTGACTATAAATGTAAATGACAGCTAAACCACAAATTAATGGCATGCAGCCATTTACTTCCAAACAAGTGGGGAAAAATGGAATGAAGAAAAAAGAAAAGAAAAAGTGAGTCAAGAGATTTAGTGAAAGAAGAGATTTTTAAAAACTTGATTTGTTAAAAGTATGTCATAAGATAGGAGCAATCAATCCTATTATCAATCACAGTAAATATAAGAGACTAAATATTCCTGTTAACAAACAGATTTTCAGACTAAAATTTAAAAAAAAATATGCTCTTTAAGCTATTGATACTTAAAATATGAGGAAAACTTGAAGTTCAAAAAATTGAAAAAGATACAGAAAATATTACCTATCCAAAAGAATGCTACTACACTTCTATTACCATTAATTTAAGGTAAAAAAAATAAATAAAAAATAAAAACAATATTGAAGATTAAAAGGCAATGCATAAAGATTAAAGCTGAAATTCACTATAAAATGTGGCAATTATAAGCTTATAAATTATTTAATAATACAGCTTCAAAATATATAATGAAAATTTTACTGCAAAAATAAATGGCTAAAGGCATAATTCTTGAGAAAACTGTAAACATCTATCTCTAAGTAAACCACAAATCAAGTAAACCAAAACCTATAATGATATGATTTGAAGGAGAAAATGTAACAGAGAGACCACTGGACTTATCAGTTAGAGAATAAACATTCTCTTCAGGTACATATAAGACATTTGCAAAAATTAAACATATGCTAGGACTTAAACCTATCCTCAACAAAATCCAGAGACTTGAGATTAGTCAAACTGGGTTCTGAGAGAGGGCAATTACATGTGCTTAATCTTAAAAGATAAGCTTAGAAAACACAATCTATTTAGAAATTTATAAAACATACTTCCAAACAAATCAAAAGTCAAAGGAAAATATAATTAAAAATTGTAAATATTTAAAACTAAACAAAAGTAAAAATACTTTATATCAATACTTACATGAAGTTTATAGATAATTGTATAGTAAATTTTACACTCTCTAATATATATTTAAATATATACAGTAGAAAAGGCTGACTCAGAGTTAAAGTAAGACCACAGGCGAGTTTCACTTTGAGCCTTCTTACACATAAGTACATACTAAATCTTGGTCAGCTAAACCAAAGGACAAAAAGGTGGGAAGAAATTCATTTTTACCTATTCAGGATATTCCCATTCCAGGGATGATAGTAAGGAGAAATAAGTAACTCTAAGATAATCTATTATGTTGGTTTGACCATTAAATAAATACACAAAGGACCTGTTCAGCTTTGAAACACCACTAAGCTCTATTAATAAATAATTTTGGTAATTTACCTATGTCTAAGCATGTGCTGGGGAATATAGTAGTCACTAACTACATGAAGCTATTTAGATTTAATTTTAAATTAAATTAAATTTCAAATATGGTTTGTTAACCACACCAGCTATCAGTAACTGAGAAATTAAATTTTTAAATTTAATTTAGTTTAAATTCATTCAAAATTAAACTTAAATAGCCACATGTGGCTACCGGCTCCTATGTTGGACAGCACAGATATAGAACATTTCTACCATCAGAGAAAATTCTACTGAACAGTGCTGGTCTACAACAGAGGTCAGGGAACTTTCTAAAAAGAATCAGAGAGTAAATCTGTTAGTCTTGCAGGCCTTTTGGTCTCTGTTACAATTTTCTAATTCTGCCCTTGTAATAATATAAAAGCAGCTGTAGGCAATACAGAAATGAATAAATGTGGCTGTGTTAAAATAAAATTTTACTTCTAAAAAAAAAAATGCAGCAAGTCTATGGGCTGTACTTTGCCAACTCCTGGTCTTGGGAGAATATCACAGAGGAAAACACTCTTTCTCAGTTCACAGCATTCCAGGCAAGAACCTAGTACTGCTTGTCTAATGCAGTGGCAAAAAATTTAGTTTCCAATTTTTGTTACTCAGATGATACATACCACTGGATATTAAAAATAAAAAGCACAAAAACACTACCAGCTGCTCTGCATAAATAAACAAATAAATAAATAATCTTAGAATAGAGCCATTAAGAAAAAATAGAATTCCCTCAAAAAAAAATCTGAAATAATTTAAACCATTTCATTAATTACCTTAACATTTCCTTTTCACCAAACCCAAATCAAATCCTAATACCTCATCCCTGGAATCTTTATAGTGGTCTCTCAGCTTTCTGTATCCTACATACTTTTGAAACAAACCCCTATCTTCTCTATTTAACATAATTTGGGCCAATATTAGCCTGTAAATGTTTAGATTTACCTTTGCTGTACAGTGATGGAAGAAGAAAGGTGGAAAAGATTAGAAAATAAATAAATAAATAAACAGATAAACAAACAAACAAATAAATAAATAATCTATTTTGGTGTAGAGATGAGCAGTGAGGTGTCACTAAACTATGTGGAAGAGTGACTCCTGAGTAGTATGTAGCAGTTAGAAAATAAGAAAACTGTAAGGCACAGGTAGATTAAGCCTGTGAGTGAAGAGTCCAGTTGGGTAGGAGATATGCAAAGAGGAACTCAGTCTTTAAGGCTCTCCAGGATTTTCCTTTGGGACCTAGTTTGTTCAGACATTTATAAAGAAAGTGTTTCTGACCTGCTATGCTTTTGACCTTCTTCCCCAATTATTCACTCTCTCCCACTCCAAACACCTGATAATCTGACTCCAATTCTTACATGTTCCCTCTTTTCATAGTTCTGTTTTATTTTCCTTAACTTGTATTCTGACTCCCATTACCCCTTATATAATTCAGCAGGAGCTCTCTGAAAATTAATAATGCAATGATTACCCCTGCTTTGGTTATCATTTCTTATTTAAACTACAGTTTTCTCCAGTCCTCTCTAATTACTTTTACCTACTGGTAATGATTCTCTACTTGAATTCCATGGGCCAGTATAATTGCACAAGCAAACAGAGCAACACTTTCAATATTTCACATAACAAATCTCTCATCAAAGCCCAGATTCTAAACTAAGCCAATAATAACTCTCCATAATAAAACAACAAATAGGACACTGGACATTAATTAATTTGTAAATAGCTGTTTCCTATTTATAGACTCAGCTCCTTTTATTTTTTTTTTAGTATAAACAATAATAAATACAAACTATTTTGGTTATATGGTCACCAAAATATTATTTTCGCTTATAAAAAAATATGTCAAAATTGTTATCTGAGTAATGACTGATTGTTTTTTCTTTCTTTTATATACTTTTTACACTACACAGAGCATATGTTACTTTTATCACTGGTAGAAAAAGGAAATTACTGAATATTTTTTTAAATGGTCAAAAATCCTATATTGATTTTTCAAATGATATTTATATGTTAATATAACTAATTATTTTAATGCTATCATTTCAAGTGTGTGCTCCACCAGAAGAAAAGGGCCTATTTTTAGAAGAATGGTGGAAGTTGATGTGCAGATCTGAGCCTATAAAATCAGATTCTACGTCTCTTTTTTTAACCATCATTCAACTGTAGGAAAATTGAACCAATTACCTTTAAGAATATACTACTTATATAGAGAGTATCTATATATATATAGAGAGAGAGATAGATAGATATAGATATAGATAGATATAGATATAGATATAGATATAGATATAGATAGATATAGATATAGATATAGATATAGATATAGATAGATGATATAGATAGATATAGATATAGATATAGATATAGATATAGATATAGATATAGATATATAGATATAGATATAGATATAGATATAGATATAGATATAGATATAGATGATATAGATAGATAGATATTATACATATATATAAATACAAAATACATTTCTATGTATATGTGTATATTATGTGTGTGTGTGTTTCCAAAGAGAAAAATATTGTTTCCTACATTTTTTTTGAAAAGACATTTACTTGGCTTTTTTTTTTTTTTTTACAACAGGTTGCTCTGAAATATCATTGCTTAATTCAGCACTTTTGTAGTCCACATATATTACTTTTGAAAGTGTCTCCATCTTATCAGGAGCCCTTTCAACAGAAGTGCTCACTTAGGTGTACCCACATGTGGTACAGCGGGAAAATACTGTAAAACACAGAGAACTTCTCCCTCATAGGATGTTATATTATGCTTATCAGCAGCTAATCCAAAATTTCAACTTCCTTGTAGACTGCTGAAGATATAAAAACAACAGGAAATATTTTCCAGTTTTTAACAATGCAGTCTTACCTTTTTACTTTCAATATATTACCATTGTTCTTCAAAGCAAAATATACATTCTTCAAGTCTAGTAAAAGTATATCCTATTAACGGGTTTAAATTAATTAATCTTTAATGGAGACAATGATCATAGATAGGGCCCACCGAAAATTATTCACATGAAGATAGATGTACTAATTAAAGTAGGAGGAAATGTTCGATTTTATACATCTTTAAATGTAACACTATGTGCTATGGGTTCTTCAACAGAAAAACTGATTTTCATTTTCACTGATTCAAAAATGACAATATTTAATCCACACTTCCCTCATCAAAGTGGTAATGAATGCATTCTTAAAAGAGACCCAGAACTATCTCAGATATGTTTGGAAGGTTTTCGGTACCCCTTGGTAAATGCATATTTCTCAACATTTAGGAGGAAGCAAAAGCAGGACTAAGGTATGAGCAGAAGGAAAAAGAAGCTATAACTCTGGTGAAAGACATCCCCAGGGGCAGGCTAGATTTTAACATGAGGAATAATCTGCAGAAGAAAGAAAAAAAGATGTAAACAACCAATAATGCTTTCGATAATAACCAAACATTACGGTTCTCTCCACATTTTTGTTTATCTGAGCCATTCTACCTATTTGTCTTTGACTTTTTAGGCTTTAGCTGGTGACTCTTTCCCTTGCTTCATTATTTTTAAATAATTTTATAAATGTTTTGGTCTTATCAGGTGTATGGACTGAATTAGGTCCCCACAAGGTTCATATGTTTAAGTACTAATCTCTATACCTCAGAATGTGACTGTGTTAGTAGATAAGGTCTTTAAAGAAGTAATTAAGTTAAAATAAGTCCAATATGACCTGCATTCTGATAAGAAGAGGCAATTTGGACACAGACATGTACAGAAAAATATGAAAACTCAGGGAGAAGATGGCCACTCACAAATAAAGAAACAGATCCTTCCCCCATGGCCCTCAAAAGAAACCAACCCTGTCGACACCTTGATTTTGGATTTCCAGTCTCTAGAACTATAAGAAGATAAATTTAAGACACCTGGTCTGTGGTACTTTGTTAAGGCAGCTCTAGTAAACTCATATATCATGTTTTCTGAATTAATTAAAATTTCCATGCCATAAGTTGCATGTCCAATAGGATCCACTTATCAGAAGGCCTTGATTTCAGGAAGTGTTGAGGAGTCTGGATGCAATAAGACGTTTTGGGGCAGAAGGCAGGATTCTGCCCCCAGATGAACAAATGCTATACAGCATCTGCTATGTGAGCATGAGAGCAAAAAGCTGTCCAGGGGATAACAAAATAAAACAGAAGGTTCACCATATGTTCCTTTTACAGACCAAGGGAAAGTGTCTTCTATGAGACCTAAAAGGAGCAAATCTTAGTGAGAGAGGTTAGGTCTTAGAAAATGGCTAGTAATTCAAAATAAATTTAAACTTAAATGAACTTTCTTTTAAAAATAAAGAAAAGCAGATCATCATTCATTCTAATAAATGGAGAAAAATAACTTTTCTATCTTCTTTGTTATGTTACATTTAAAATAAACATAAAAGTCTAAAGAAAATGAAACAAAATATTTATTTCTTAAAGCAAAAAAGGTCATTGACAATGTTCAGTGGGGTCAAAGATTGAGATTATGATCATTAATTACCTCTTTCTCCATCTTTAGCATTATAGAAACATTGACCTAAGAAGTCTTTCTAACACTGTTAGTAAGGTTGTTATATTGGTCTGACTATGATTTATAGGAGAAACTTGGAACAATGTTGGTAATCTTGCCATTGTCAAAGGCAATGAAGGTTTCTAAATTTAGCATTTAAAAATACAGGATACCCATTAAAATTTGCATTTCAGATAAACTATTAGTACATATTCAATATAAGTTATGTTTCATAAAAATTTAAGACATATTTATAAAACTATTATTACGTGCTTATCTGATTCAAATTTATCTTGGCATTCTAATTTTATCTGGCAACCCTACATATAACCTCCATTTTCACTTGAAAGGCCTTTCACTATTTACTTTTCAGGGGCCTCTCTATTATATCAGCTGAAGTTTTCTAGCTTTGCACTAAAATCTTTAAAAACACTCAAAAAAATTTAAATTCAGGGTTTTATCTTGCACCACCAGAATATTAAATAGTATGTCACATGACAGAAAAATGAGGTGCTTATTCTCAGTGGGAAATCCTGAACATTGAATGGGCACTTTAAATAATGTTGTTCTGAAATTCATGTATGTGTCTAAAAGTGTTCATTTCTCTTCACTTTATTCCAAAACTATGTCAAGTAGCCACACAAAAATATGGATGTAAAGCATGCCATAAATTAGCTACAGTATGTCATATTTTATAATCATATGCTTTAGAATTCTGAAAGAAAGCTAATATTGTCAAACTTGCTATTGATTACAAATCTTTGATATCTCATACAGATCTAGTCTTCTATTCTCCCTAAAAATGAATCTCCCTATTACAGGGAAAGAGTTTATTTCAATCTAGAATAGATGTATCATACATTTCCTTCCTTATTCTGGGCTCTGTGCTTATAGGTAAATTTTTATTTATCTTTTTATTATTTTATATTTTCCAAATATTCTACAGTATGCATACATTGAAATCACAGTCAGGAAAAACGGCTACTTTTAATTTTTAAATTAATTAAGTTTATTCTGTATATAAAGTTATAATCTATTTTTATATAGCACCTCATTATGGTTTAATTTATGGCCACAGAAACAAATAGGCAAATAGACTGTCTCCATGTGATGATCCTTTTTAAATAATTGAAAACAATGTTTACAGCTTCCTCTTTGAATTTATCTTCTTCAAGATAAACAATTTCAGACTGTTCATATTCTTTCTGTCATGATTTCTACATGTCAACCATTCTGGATATCTAAGTATATCTTAAAACATGATGCCCAGAACTGCATGTAATACTTCCATTGAGCTCTGAGTAAAGAAAAACAGCAAGGAACTCTTCCCTGCCTTTATCAGTAACACCCTCCTTTTTATCTCCACTTTTGAAGAGTGACAGGTTAACTGAGAAATCTAAATTCAGAAGTGCACAAATATAAAATGATTTTTATTTGTCTTTGTCATCAACTCTATGTGAATTTCTCTTTCCCATTCCTTAACAGTATGTCAAGCCAGAATCCATAACTTTCTGGTCAGCTCTAATAAGTAATCCTACCAGACTAAAATTGTCAAATTTTGTATCAGATTCAAAGTTTTCTCTAGGTCTTCCAGTTCGCTAAACAGTGAAGAGAATGAGAACTAGAACTTGTTATTCTTTAGCCTCAATGCTCCTCTGGCTAGCCAAATATACCTCTGTGTGGCTCATGTCAAGCCCATATGTCATTCTTGGTAGCATTGTGAACAGCTCCTTGACTGTAGAAATCTAACTCCGATTTATCCTCTCCATAGCATAGAGTTCCCTACCTCCCTCCACCAGAAGATGGCGCTATGACCTGTGACTCCTGGGGCATCCTCTCCTGCAAGAAAGCTTTCTTGGATGGAGTTTAGCAAGACATTTCAAGCCCCTTAAGTATCCATTTAGTCCATGGAATTCAACTATTTTCATGACACTAAATCTTGGGAGTACAGGCCATACTACTGCTACTCCCTGTTTTTGACCCACCATCATTCCTTTCTCTTTTCTTCTGCTCAGAAATGCACAGAGGAAAATCAAGAGGCCCACTACTTAGGAAACTGTCCAAACAGTAAAGAGTATATCAATCTTTATAAATGAATCTTTTGTCTCATTGCTGGAAACCTTGGCCCTTCCTGTTCTTAATTATGTGCCTACCCATGATTCTGGGATGATAGAAAAAAATTTAAGAACAACTTAAAATACTTTAGAATGAGTTCTTGAATGAGTTCTCTTACAACTTATGTATGTCAGAAATAATTTTCCCATAAGATACAATGATAAAAGAGATCATTATATCATTTTCAGGGCACACTGCCATTTTCTAGTAGACAGAGGCAGGGAACAGTGGTAGAAGAGAAAAGAAAATCCCAATCCTATCACAATTCAGAGAGGGTATATGAATTTCTGAAACTGTTACAGTTAGCACAGGGATACATGGTGGGTAAGATCTATACCATTAGCACAGTATTAAGGGTACCATATTTTAGGTATAATAAATTCTAAATAATCCTTTGCTCTCTGGCTAGGAATCCACACCAGTTACTAAGCTGAAAAATAAGATTTAAATAACTTACTTGTACATAAACTCTTAGAATACATTTTTAAGCATGATTGATTGAAATATATTTACTAATGCTTTAGAACACTTTTTTCGGCTTTACTACTCTTTATTGGTAATAACATATAAATTTTTAGGAATATTGTCCAATTTGGAAAAGCACCTGTCAAGTTTCTTACACACAGGATCTCTTACAATTAAATTTGGCATTCTTTCTTATGTGGTTGCTCAATTTTTAAGATTTTTTTATTGAGATATAATATACCATAAAATCAGACCTTTAAAGTATATAATTAAGAAAGTTGTAAAACCATCATCATGATCTAATTCCAGAACACTTTCAACACCCCCAAAATAAACTCTATACCCATTAGTAGTCACCATTCTTCTGTCCCGACTAACCCTTAGCAATCACTAGTTTACTTTCTGTCTTTATTATGGATTTGCCAATTCTAAACATTTCATATAAATAGTATCATACAATATGAAGCTTTTTGTATCGAAATTCTTCCACCTAGCATAGTAATGACAAGGTTCATCCATGTTATAGCATGCATCAGTACTTTATTTCTTTACATGGCTGAATAATATTCTACTGTATGAATATTCCACATTTTGTTTGACCATACATAAGTCGATGGACATCTGAATTGTTTTCACACTGTGGCTATTATAAGTAATGCTGCTATGAATATTCACATATAATTTTTTCCTTTTTAAATTAAATTATTGGGGTGACATTAGTTAATAAAATTATATAGACTTTTTTTATGCCTACAGCATCTAGTCTTCCTAGGTGGTCTCCCATTCAAGTACTAACCAGGCCCAACCCTGCTTAGCTTCTGAGATCAGACATCAGGCTTGTTCAGGGTGACATGGCTATAGACCATGGACCATGGCTCCACTGGGGCATGAACCCAGGGCCTTCTGTGTGTAAAGCAGATGTGCTAACCACTACACTATGGAATCACATCCAAATTATATAGGTTTTAAGTGTATAATTCTCTAATATATCATCTGTATATTGCCTACTAAAATAAAATCTTCATTTATAAGTTGGAGTCTGTCTTTCACTTGTTCGTGTTCATTTGTATAAATTATATAAGGTTTGTATGTATGTCCAGTCATGTTCTTTTCTGGAGAGGAAAAAAGATAGATTGTAAATAACTTGAATTAAATGTTTATTTGTAGGTATGATCAAGAGCATGGGACCTGGAGCCAGACTAGAATCAAGTTGTGACTCAACTACTTACTAGCTTTGTGACCTTGGACAAGTTTCTGAGACTCTCTTTTGCCATCGCTAACAGTCCTTCCTTTCAATATTTTTGTGGAATGAATACAATGGTACATAAATAATAATTTTAATGGTGCCTGATACACAGAAAATGTTCAGTAAATGTTAGATAACATTATTGTTGTGGCTGTTGTTGTTGTGTGGCCTTACTGAGAGATCTAATGAACCAAGAAGAGAGGGCCCAGGTATTTGTACTTATGCCCTGTAACACTATCTGTTTTTTTAGTGTATTAGTTGTGTTACCTAACCAGGAATCTCATATACTACTTGTTTCATATTCAGAGCAACAGAAAGACAAGCAAACCAACAGATTAGGTTAAAATGTCTAAAACAGACTTATGTCTTTAAAATTTACTTGAAAATAAATTAAGAAAATGCAGACCACCCCCAATATCTTGAAGACAGAACTTGCTTTAGCCTTATTCTCTTCTACTCATATATTCTGAGAGATTGAAGAACATTATACTTGCATACCCTTTCTCATTTCCTAACTCTTATTTAAGTAAACTACCTAAGGGTATATTGGTTAAACCATATTATCATTTTAGTAAGAATATTAGGAAACTTGTAGCAAAGTGGGAAGTAGAAGTTATACTTGAAACACTTCTAGATTATTGAATCTGGTAAATGATGAAATGTTGACTTTCATCACTATCTCTTCAAAGATACATCAAAGTATGTATTTAAAAAAAGTTATAATAGACACTATGATTCCTTTTTCACATTAATGAAAAACCAAATCAAGTTGAAGTTCTGCATTAGATCTCAACAGAAATAATTTTTTTGCTACTTTTAAAGAGACCATTTTCTAGTTACTATGAGTAGGAAAACCACTGTATATAATTGAATATAGACATTTAAATGTATATATTTAAAAACTTGTTTTTTCTTGTTTTCTTGTTTTTGATTGTTTAAATATTATATACCCTACATCTCTGACTCTCTCTATATCCCCTCATGGCGATTTAATTGAATATTGATGATGACTGCACGTAGCTTACCAGAATAGTTTACTGTCATATTTTATGAATATTAGACACTGTCATACAAAAACAGAATGCCCAAGTCTGGTTTCAGTCCCAACATTCTATCTGTTGTTTAAATAAAAGTGGTCATTAGTACATCAACCTATGGCATAGTTCAGTAAATGTAAAGGTAATAACTTCAGACCATAAGTTGAATTGGAAAAAGAAACAATATTAAGAAATGGTGTCCTTTTCAGTTCTATCTCTAAAAATAACACAATTCACTTGATTACACACATTAATCCAACTCCCAAATTATCTCTTTTTTTTTTCAAAAAACAAAGCTACTAATCTATATGTAGACTTGTTTATGGTATATTTAAAATAATTCTAAAATTCTTCAGCTTTCATATGATAGTTCCTACTATTTATATACTTTTTATGCCATAAGAAATTCAAAACATCAATCCTCATGCTCACCATTCTACACAATATTCCCCCATACAAATAATCTACATCCTCTTTTGGGTTGGGTAAAATGAAAATACCAGTCCTTAAGCAAAACAATAAACTAGTTTCTCATTTATCTTGCTTTTAATTAATAAAAAATACTGTTTATTTTCATTAGCTTTCAATTTTGCCACTGTGTTCAATTTGCCCAATTCAATATTCTGACTTATTTACCAATACACAAATGAATGGTAGAGTGAAGGATCATGGGGTTTTTGTGTTTTCATTTTATTTTAGAATGGAATATTCACTTAATTGAATTATTTTTTAAAATAAATATACTAAATACCTAAATGAGTGCAGAAAAATTATTTATGGGAAGATAAAACACTTTTTTTTATTTTGAGAAATAAGAACAAGAAGAAGCTAGCCATACTGCTAAGAATATTATAATCATTCAATAAATATAAGCTATTCTTTTATTTTCATGATTATGGGTAGTGTAATCACTTCTGTGTCAAAAGTTAGGATACCAAAAGAACATCAATAATCAGAAGTACAACTTTCCTAATAAAAATAATTATGACACCTGCACGTGGTCCTTATAGTGAAAACAGAGGTTAGAGTTTAGATATGCCCTATGAAAAACAAATTTTCATTAATATTAAGAAGACAAATTCTTATATTCTGCCACACAAGGCCATTTCTTCTAGAAAAATAAATACACTTAATGGTTATACATCATCAACCTGTACTGTTCTTTCGATGTGCAAAGAAGAAGAGCTTAAAGTCCTCAAAGTTCTTCAAAACAGTAATTCTTTCTTGACTAACAATCCTTGCATTGTCCTAAAATTTTTGTCATATAAATAATTTTTTTCATGTAACTGTCACAATTCTTGGTGACCATTTAATTTGGCTCATTCATTTAATACATAAATGAAGTTTGATGAACAAAATTGGAATACTGTTTTATTGCAACACAAAATGGTTAACATTTTTCTCTTTTCAAAATAACAAATAAATATTTTTGCTGTTTCCTTTTCTAAAACAAAATTTTCAACATTTAGAATAAAATTATAAATGCTGTGCATTCATTTTATTTACAGATTCTAGTTAAATGATCCTATTTGGAGGACAGAACCATAAGTAAGTTAAAGCCTGTACTGGCAGAGCTTCATTTGGCTTTGTAATGCTGAAAAATCTATCAATTATTCCTTCTTCCATTGGGTGACTGGGCATTCTGCTACTGCTAAGCAGGTGAACTAGAATCATCTCCTACCAAACAGGCTAACAGTGTAAGATGCATAAAAAAAAAAAAAAAAAAAAAAAAAAAAAACTGAATAGTAGCCAGACTTTCTTACTTTATAACAAGTGCCCTTCATTTTCCCTACAAATCAATCTCAGTGACCACGTTCAGGTACTTCTGCTGTAATACTTTTGAAGGATATGTTTGCCTTTAAGGAGACTTGGGGGAAATGCATGAAACTGGCTGGGAGGTAATCAGCTTCCACATATCACCACTTATTGTGCTCTTCTCAAGAAACAAATATTGAATTTGTTATACTATGTGTTCAATTTGAAGAAAAAACAATTTGTATTGAATGAAGCACTTAGGAAGCAGAAAAGCATAATAAAATAATAAAACTTGGGGTAGAACATCTAGTTTAGTAAAAATTCAGTGATAGCAAAGTTTTTGGTTTATTACAAAAAAAAATCACAGGAATATAAATTCTACATATTGGTGTGAGGTTAAACCATCCAAAGGATTAGGTGTGTCAATTTTCCCTGTTCATATCAAAATATGTAAATGAATTTCCACTGATACAATAGAGCCAGCTTAAAGAGACAAATGTAAGTTGTCACTTTCTGTCTTAGGTTCATGACAAAAGTGTGACTTTAGGGACTCTTATTAAAACTTAATATGACACCATGGCAAGACACTGAAATAAGAAAATTAAAAGTTTCTTGTCTCACAGTGGATCATCAACATGTTCTCATTCACATGAAGATAGTAATTCCAAAGCAGGAAAGGTGCCTCCATTAATCCTGACTTCATGTCCTTTCCCAAGGCTACTACCAGATTGTTTAGGAAAGGGGAGGGAAATTGCCATCTGCAGAAAACAACAGAAGACAACCAGAATACTTCCCTAGAGACAGCTTTAGTGGTGGGATATGACTCCTGATTGAAAATTCACCTAAGAAAAGTTATCTACACTGCAATATGACTAAATAAAAATAACAAGGATGCAATGAATTATAATCAGCATCTCATTAATCCTTTCAATGTGCCAGCCACTACAAAAAAAGCACTACATTTTTTCATTTAATTTTTAAATTAATTCTATGTGGTAGGAGCAGTAGATTAGTGTCATTCATGCATTTGACTTACACTAATTCATCTCTAAGCCAAAGCTATTCAGTCTTTATTTTTTTCTTTTTCCTCTATATTTTATAGAATTTAAAATATAGCAAAGTTATACTTTACATATATATTACCTTTTACACCAAACTTTCTTTATACATTTATATGCTCACTCCTGCACAAAACTGTATACACAGAAGCATATACACAGTACTTCATAGACAATTTAAAGCATTTAAAAAGGTAATTTCACACTACTCAATTTTTACTTTATTTACTCATCTTAGCACCGTAGCACCTCATTGTAAGATCATGTGAAGTGTTAGACACTAGTCTGAGCAGTCCACACACAACTCACAGGATCTCCTGAAAGATCAAATTTCTGATACTCCATTTTACAGGCGAAGAAACTAAGACACAGGTTACTGAATAATTTCTCCAAGATGACACAGTGGTAAATTTTGCAGCTGGGATGCAAACCCACAAAATATTACCTCTAACATGATGCTTTTTATCATTTTCTTACACTGCCTTCTTTCCAGTGCTACTGTATTATTATTATCAGCTGTTTACACATGAAGACACTAGGCTTAGAGAAGTTAAAGGAAATTGCCTAAGGTCATGAAGTTAATAGGGGTGGGGCTGAGACTGAACCCAAAGGACACTATCTCAAATATTACATCATAATACAAATTCACATGCCCCTTTCCTCATCATAAGGTTAAAGTTTCATTTATTCATAGCTGCTAAGTTATAACCTTGGCGACAATGAACAGCTTATTTTGCCTCTCATTCCCTCACTTTCTCTGTGAATAAAATTAGAGGTCCTAGTCTCTGTCTTAGCAATAGGACTAACACTAAATTAAAAGTACTGCACGGCCATCACAAATATGAATCTGGCCTCACACAGATCAAACTGAGAAAACGCCTATTTCTTACCATGTCCTGGTTCCATCAGGTTAAAAAGACTGGTCTTAAGAACACACCAAACAACTAAAAATATGAGGTAGACTCAAGAATTTTAGTTTTGAATATTTCCCACTTATTCTACTTCTGAGTAGAATTGAAATCTGAGAGCACTACTAGAGCTTATTCAGCACCCCCAGCCCTAAACCCTTTTCAATTATCTGTGAGCCCTAACAGCCCGGTTCATTTTGATTCATCTAAAGTCAAACTCTGAACATGTGAAGTTGGGATGAAAGACCCTGGATCCTGTGGTGAGGACAAACACCAGTGATTCACTTCCTCAGGATGATGGAACAGAGAAGGAAAGAACAATTTGCGCTTTATAAGGTATCTTTAATATCCTTGCTCACCAAAAGGATTTGAATGGAATTTGATTAACAGTGACTAAAAAGTGCTATGAGCTATGTAAAGAAAAATACCTTTATACCACAGTCCAGCGCTGTCATTGCTCCAAATGCTGTAAATTATGAAGCTTTTTGCTGAACGATGCCAGTGATGAATTTGGAGCTACTCGTATGTTTCCTTTGCTACAGCTTTCTCTTGCTTACAATGGCAGGAAGCAAAATGTTTTATAGAGAATGATTTGAAGGGCAAGAGCAGCCAAATACAAGGTTACAAAAAGACTGAGCCAATCCTTTCTGTCAAAGTAATTATGCAACGTTTCTATATTGACCCAACAATTTCAATATAGAATTGAACAGTCACATTGATAGACTTTTTAAACCATTAACAGTATTATGAAAATCTATATATATATATATGTGCTATATATTGTAAAGAGACTTCTACCTCTTCATGAGAGAAAACAATGTAGCCATAAACTCACTCATGAGAAATAAACCTGGAGAAATAAACTTCAGTTGTGGCTGTCATGGTGATTTTAGCTCACTATCATTAGCTACCATTTAACTACAGGTACTATCTCCTAAGAATGATGTCTCTCAATATGGGAAGCCCAAATGTTAAGTGCAATAGCTTTGCCTAGATCTATAAATATAATAGCACTTTCATGCTTATGTGTATATACCTTTAATTATCATGCTATGGGATTGTAAAACTGATTTCACAGCAAGTGGCTTATTAAAACTCCGGCCATCACACAGCATTCCTGTGCACTGGATTTTCAATTTTGTTGTCGCTCTTGTTTCTCTTTTGCATATGTATTTGCCGGGAAAACCAATTACCAGATGGCACATGGTTATTTTTACATTTTGTATGGAGGGCTTCCAGCTGATAATTATGACATTACAGGAAGACTCCTATGCTTTGCATTAAAGAAATTTTGGCAGAGGCCATCATCATAAGCTTTTCCATTTGGCTTTGCACTGCCTGACTGATGTTTATAAATTATTTGTAGATAAATCTCTTAATATATCAAGGAAGAATTTTCTTTCTTATAAATGGGTTTCCACAAACATAATGTTCAAAAAACAATGAATTGTTTTTTCTATTCCTTTATACTATCAGAAAACTAATATACATTTAAATTTTTCTAGTTCAAGGTAACTCAGGACAAATTGTCATAGCCATTGCATATCAGAAAAGCCACACTGTCCAGTAGTCTATGTGTGACCAAGGCTTTCCGACCTGTCAGGTGGCATCTGTGTTACAGTATCCAGTCATTTTTTTTATTAGCTTCCTTGCTTTAATGCCTCTGAGGGAGGTTTTAAGAGAGAGGCAGAGAGAAAAGGAGAGACTGAAAGCAAAGGTAATAGTACAAAATGACTATAATTACAATTATGTAGTAGTAATAAATCCAGAATTGCAGTGTAACACACCAGAGTAGAGTCAGGCCTTAAAACACATTAGAATTAGAATTAATAGGCTATACTTTTGTTAGTTTATCCCCAACCCAAAATGTACCTCAGTTCCTAGAAAAACACTGTTGTGCTCCTGCTATGCTCCTAACTTGGCACTTCTTTCCAATTAATTTAATCATGTTATTTAAAATGTAGAGTGCATAAAATCCTATTTTCTTAAATATCATCAATGTTTCCTTTCGACTCACCTCAGTAATAAGGAAATGTATTTTTTCCCCTACATATGTGTAGTATTGTTGTTGCTGTTTTTTTCTTTCGTTCTAATATTAAGGAAAGAGTGGTTATCACAGTGCCACAAAACTAATGTTGTTTAAATATGCTGTACATTTTAGGTAAATATTGCTCTAATATTAATACATTTAAAGTGGGCTGTGAGAAAATGTTTTTAAACAGCTTAATTAAAATTTGGAAAAATTTGCCAGCTTGTTTCCCAGTTTCAGTGCTAAAAATAAAATGCTGTGTGTTTGATATGAGAATTAGTCCCTAGAGAATAAAGAAAGGACTCAGTAGAAATCTATGCACTTCCAAGCTGTATTTCCTACGCAACCCAGTGAACACGAAGCATGCATAATTTGGCACTGCTGTCTCTGTATTTGCATCAAGCATATATACATTAAGCTAATTAATCACTTTATATCCTACTTGCCCCAACATATAAATTAACTATTATGTTAATTGATGACAAAAGTGCTAATTTTTTAAAAATATCCATACTAAAAATTTTGGTTTGACTCTATTCTATTTTAGGTAAAGGACTTTTTATTGAAAGTTGATGTTTTTTTCTAGAATGACCCTCCTCCTTCTCAACATAATTTGAAAAAAAAAAAAGGCAACTGCTGAATAACCTAAATCTATGCAAACTGATTGCTTGTACAATTAATACACTTACTCTCCATACAGAAATGCACAGTGGTCAAAGTACCTGTATTGAAAGAAGCTCTTTATAAGTTGATACAGTTAAAAATTAGAAGCAGATGGAAGTAATGGAGTAAAGTATCACAATCAAAAACTTCTTCATAATTTCTGTATTAATGTGACTTCTAAAAGTAATTTAATGTTTTCTATGACTTGTGAAATGTGTATAGCCTCAATGCTGATTCTCATGAGGACTCTGACTCTCATTATAAGGACATGTCTTTAATTCTCTTGCTGTTCTTGACCCTGATTCTGAAGATTAGCATTCTACAAAAATGAGTCATAGGGTTAGTCTGGCAAGTTTAATAATCATTGACATAGAGTGGGGTTCTAATCAGTGCAGTACAAGGTTAAGATAATCCTTGCTCTTCCTGACATTTTTCTTCTATCATTTTTTGTTAAGAAGACAGTCCAATGACTACAGAAGATTTTACAAGGTTCAGTGTTTGAAACTTTTCTCTAAAACCACGTTAATGGAACAAAATAATGGGGAACCAACCGAGACTGAGGCCTAATTTAAAGTCACTTTGCCAAATTAAGGCATAGCCTTTCACCCACAGCACTATACACCCTACCCACATTTGTCTTTTCAGTTAACTTCTGTGAATCCATGAAACATTAAATATCAAAAACACCTAAAAGTAAGCACTTTAAATAAAACCTGGAAGAATCTCAAGATTAATACAGATGTTGTCAACTTGGATAACACATTTTTTTCTTAAATGGTGGTGCTTGGAAAATAGGAAGAAAGCTGGAGTTGTTTTAGGAGAAAGTGTTCCACATACTAAAGATGGCAGAAATGAGGCAGGCAGGTAATTATCACTTGGTAAAATGGTTGGAAAATAGAGCACCTGATCTGATGGGTTAGAATTCAGATAAGAAAATTAAGTCACTATATAACTAAATTATATGTACTTCACTATATTAAAAAAAATTTTTAACATTAAAAATATGATTATTATACTTTGACTTTGCAGTTGTTATCATTCAAGTTAAATTGAAGTGTTTACACTCAAGACATATAAACTAGTGGTGTCCTCTGTGTTCTCTTCACTATCTCAGAAAGAACATATGCAAATTGAGCTGCCTTATTTCCAGTCTAAGATAAATTTAGATCATCAAAATAGATGGAAGGAAAGAAGGAAGGAAGGAAAAAATGAAAGGAAGACAGAATAAAAGGAAAGAAAAAAGAGGAAGGAGATCCTTACTCAAATATCTAAAGGGAAACAGTTAAATTCTAAAAAAATATAAAGTTAAAACCTAAAATATATATATATATACCACTGCCAAAAAAAGGGGACAGAAAATAAATCTAAAAGTGTAAAATTGTGTCTTCTATAGAATTTTTACTTTCTCAAGTTTATGTGTATACTTTCATTAAGAGGTTATTTTCCTTTAGTTTTTCCCCCTAATTATTTCTTGAAAACTTGTAATGAAAATTATGGTTGTAACTTGAAGCATAAGATATATCTATTTTTTAATTCAGGAAAAAGTCCTAATTTTTCCTAGGACTCTAAAGGAGCTGATAGCTCTGTTTCCCACACTACACATACATAAAATTTAGAAAGATAAATAGTCCATAAGTTACAAAATCCTTTAAGTGCTTCAGAGAAAATAAAAGGCATTGTTAAGTACAGATATTCATGTATTACCTTCTTTTGTATTTGAGAATGACAACGAGAAGACAACTATCTTTATTTCCACATGCATGGGATTAAAAAAATAGAGAATATGTCACTTTATAGTATGGTTACAGAAAGACTGTCCTTCAGGTTAAAGTTATTTTTCTTAGTCTACAAGTCACCTTGATTCTTTGATTAAAATGAATCAGGCTGTTCTAGATGGCTGCAAGCTTGGTTGGTCTGCTGCTGCTATTTCTTAACATCATATAGCTGTGCTGCATGTCACATGACAAGGTCGCTACTCAGGAGATGTGCTACCCTGCTCATCAGCCACTCAAGTAGCACACATCAGCTGGCCTGACCCGTGTGGAAAAGAGATGATGATACAGTCAACTGCTGGAAGGGAAGCAGGAGTGAAATGGGTGTGAAAAAGATGCTACAAGACACAATCGAATGGTCTTATCTTCTTACTGGGTATTAAGACAGCATAGTGTCAACACTGCTGTAACTCTCAACATGGTGAGAAGAGAGTAATAGTCCAATCCTTTGAGATCAAGTAATTGAAAAATCTTTCCCCCACTCCTGTTCTCTGAAATTATTCTCATGTCTTTTTATTTAATATACTTTAAAGTGTAATAGAGTGTGGCAAATGAAAGTACAGTATGATCTCAGATTTTTCTTAGCCTTATGAAAAAGAGATCCCTTATGAAATAAGGTTGTATGAGTCCACATGTGAGTTAAAAATTGGGATCCAACCCTGAAAAGAGTTCAACTTTTTGTTTTCTAGGATTTCTATTTGGAGTATGCTGCAGGAAAAAAAAAAAAAAAAAAGAGGAAGAAAGAGAAAGAAAGATCACTGAGAGAAAAACTGGTTTTGATTTAAGATGTCCCATGTGGACAAGAACATCATGAGCTTTAAAGTAATAGTGAAATAGTGAAGCAAGTATGGTTTATTTACTTATTTACTTTTTGACAGCATTATTTCACCATGTCCAATATTTTTTACCAAATGTCACTGATTTATTTCAATCAAAGTTGAGATTCTTAAAATAATTAGATTATAAAAGAGAAAAGAAATATTTTCATTCACTTTATGCCAGGGTAGCATTAACATTTTTGTTAATTATAAAAGACGATGTTTTAATGAAGAAAGTTTCCCCAAAAAAATCCTAGTTTATCCTATATATTTGTAAATATTTCAAAAGTACAAAACTAAATTTCAGATTCAACAAAACCTGGACTCTTGATTTCCAACATTGACCCCAATCTGCTTCTCAACTTCTATTCAATATTTCAATGTTAAATGTCAAACCCTCAAAGCAAATAAATATACAGTTAATTTTGTCCTCAAAAACTTTTTTTTAATGCACACTTAAAAATAAGGAAGCAAATGAGTAAAGTTACTGGTTGATACCAGTAACTAGATTCTTTTTTGAGATAAAATGTGAGAGTAAAATGAAGCTATAAAACATAGGAAAAGGTAAAGAATGTTTAGAGGGAAAAAAAAAAAGCTTGCCTTAGAACAGAAGCACCAATTAAAAAGTGAAAATTTCAGCCAAATCATCAGTTTGAGAGTATGTGTTTTTTTCTCTCTCAGAATATATTTTGACATATTGCCAAATAACTATGAGTATGTTTTTTTTCTACTGAACTGACCAAATTAACTGCTTTCACTTTATAAAATTTCAACCCAAGAATGAAGAAAGTTTCAAACCTGCAGGTGGATTGTTTCTACTGTCTGCTAAAGAAATGTGTTGAACATCTTGCAATTTGTCCATCATGTGCAGCCTGGGTGTTCTTTTTCTTTCTGTCTTTAATTGCTTCTTGAGCTAAATATAAAACTAAGCCACCCTTATTATTGTTGTGCAGTGTTAACATACCACCTTAATAAATTAGTTTTGGAGTGGAAATCCTGGCAGAGAGCCACACCTGTTACTGTTTTTGTTATAATTGTTGTTGTTGTTGGGTATATTGCCCCCAGTTCTGTATCCAGTTTGTCTTTTACCTGTCATTGAAATGTGCTGTCACTCAAAAAGCTGGTTCCTCCTCCTGGGCTTCTTTGCCTGAGCATACACAAATATTTCAGCTAAAGAGGCAGATACCAAGTTGCTACATACTGTTAATAGCTATAAGTTTCAGGCTTTTACACTTTGACATGGTCTAAGATTTGGAGGGGAGTGAAATCATAAAAACAGAAATAAAACAATGTTTATTTATAGAAAACAGAAAATGCATGTGAAATTCACATAGAAATATTGCCCAAGGGTCTGAGTTGACATTTCTTTTAATAAATAAAATGGAATGATATTGGTGATTATCCTTGAAATTCTGTACAATTAGTCAATCAATCAAGATATTTTTGAAGCTCTAGCAGGTAGAAGATAACAAGGTGGTCTTGAGGAGGAAGAGACCGTAGAGTCCATCTTTTCCCAAAAAATTTTTAAAAATATGAAAAAGTAGGATCTGAGGAAACTGTAGATGAATTTTCATGCTCTAACACCTTCTTTTCATCACATGGCCTTAGTAAAAAGTTTTTTGTCCCCATCAAATCTCAATTTCCTCATCTATAATTAGAGGAACATTTCTGCCTAACAATTATTTTGTGGGTATCAATAAGATAATGCATGTGAAATTGTTTTGGAAATGATGCTACATTATTCTAATAAAAATTTTTATTTTTTATTGACATTTCCAGCCAAATAATTCTTTGTTGTGGGGGCTGTCCCATGCACTACAAGATATTTAGCAGCATCACTGGCCTCTACCCACTGGATGCCAGTAGCAGACCCATGTCCTGAGTTGTGAGAACCAAAATTTCAATTAATATACTCTGATAGGGTAGGAACAGTATTATGCTGCTGTCTGAAAACATTATATATATATATATATATATATATATATATATATATATACACACACACACACACACACACACACATAACAATACAATGACATATATAATGATATATAATATACATGTAATATACATGTATATAAATACACAGAGCAAGAATTTCAGAAATAAAGCCATAAAAAATCTAATGTATACAGATGTTAATATGGTTCATATATATATAACGGAATATTACTCAGCCATTAAAAAAATGAAATCCTACCATTTGCAACGACATGGGCAGACCTAGGGGTTATTATGCTGAGTAAAATAAGTTAGACAGAGAAAGATAAATACCATATGATTTCACTTATATGTGGAATCTAAGGAACAAAAAGAACTAATCAAAAACAGACTCACAAAAATAACGGACAATTTGATGACAGATAAAGGGGAGGGAGGTTGGGGGGCTGGGAGAATGGGGTGAAGGATTAAAAAATACAAATTAGTAGTAGATAGTTGGGCACAGGATGGGGAGCACAGCACAGGGAATGCAGTTAGCATTAATATATGATGGCTAAGGTGAGGGCTAGAGGAGGGAGGGAGCAATTGGGGGAATCATTTTATGAACAATATAGATGTCTAACCAATGTACTGTATACTTGAAACTAATTTAAATAAATAAATTTATTTTAAAAAAAAAACCCACATGGTAAACAAAGAGCCACCAAAGAAGAATATCTGTTTGAAATTAAAAATGTTTAAGTGGGCTCTTTCAGACATGTTTTGCACTGTGCTACAGATGGGATCACTTAATTATTTGATCTGCCTCTGGCCAATTATGGGAGAATACTGGTCACGTCTTCTTTGGCATGTTCATTATCACAGTGATACCACTCGTTAAAAGGAATATTTATTTTCTAAGTGATAACACAAGTTAAACACTGAACTTCTCATTTTTATCAGCTTTATTAAAATGTCTTTGAAATGGATATTCCAGTGAAATCAATCAAAATACCTATGAAGAGTTTACTTTAGAAAAACCATCTGGGAAAGGGTAATATGTAAGGAGACAAGAGCTGGAACTGACTTGAAGTTGCATTCTATCATTCACTAACTGTGACCTTGGGACAGGCATTAGTTTAAGCTTAGTTTTCTGAACTGAAAAACTAAGAAAATAATGCCATCTTTGTAAAATATGGTGCAACTATGCAGGGCTCTCAGAAAAAAAAAACTCCTGGAATATAATACTATAAATATTATCATTTCCTTTCTTTAATAATAGTAAGCGTGCTTTACAGTTTTCTGTAGTTACAAAGTAATTCTACAAAACTTACTTCATTTTTACCTTCAAACAATTCATATTATATGTTAATATTCCCATTTTATACCAAAGTTCAAAAAAACTCACAAATATGCCTAAAGTGAAACAGGTAATATGAAGCAGAAAGAGATTCAAACTGTTATCTTCTAGTTCCAGTATCCACTAATTCTTCCTACATGCATCACTCCTAATTTTATGATCTCCCTGGCCATTTGCCTTCTCTAGGACTCAGTTTTCTGTATAATATAAAAATTAGATGTCATCAAATAGATTTTCCAACTCTAAAGAATCCATTTTCTCTATTTGATATAATGTACACCAAGGTAAATGATGGGATTATGAACAATAACCTCTGAAATTTAGTTGGCAACTAATTACAAGTACAATGCCAAGCGACTGCAGATTTATCAAATTATTTTGATTTTTAAAATCTCTTAATAAAAAAGATACATTTAAACACTTTTTAAAGGGTATTCATCTATTTCTAAAATAAATAAAATTAACTTTGGTCCCAATTCATAGTTATAATTTTGAATTGTACATCAGATAATTCTTTCCCATGAAAACGTGATGGTTACTCAGGAGTTAAAATCTCTCACTTTTGCATTCATGACAATTTTTGTATTTCTGGTTTAATATGTGACTATCCCAAGAGACCTAAGTTGCCATTAGTGAATGCAGAGTTATTGCTGAGAAAATGCTACATTAAATTAATGTCTTTGGAGCTACTAACCCCAAACACAGCCACATTCCCTGGGTATGTGACTGTGAAGATGCTGTGCATATGAACCTAAAACCCTGGGGACAGCAGCATTGTACTATATAGAAGATCATGATTTAGTAACATCTGGTCTTTTTGTTAAGCTGAAAAAGGTAGTGAAGATGAAGAGAAATGCAGCTATTACAGCCATGCTAAAACTAATTTGAGAAAGATGACACAGCAGTCATGGTTGTTTCCTTGAAGAACTCTAACCCTACTAGGATTCTCATTCCTGAACTTGGATTGTAAATGAAGGCAGATTCCTTTTTCCTGTAAGATCTATGCAAGGACGAGAAGGGAGATAAAGAACATGTTGTTACAGGAATCTCCAGTTCTTCCTCCAAAGCTCTGAAGAAAAATGGTAAACTTGAGCTCACAACAGAAAAGATGGAGGAGATTCTCTACAACCTTAAACTGCAATCTCCTTTCCTGTAGACATGGGGGAAAAATGGGGAACAAGAGGACCTTAATGGGGCAGAGATTTCTTCTCTACTTCCTTCCCTTCAGAGAAATATCTCAGACTGGGAAAATGAAATATTCAAGACAGAGAAACGTGATCATGTCTCAGAGTCAGCTCCTCTGCCTAACCTTGTATCTTCTGCCTCTATCTTCCTCTTAGTTAGAGATTCTGATTCCCTACCTCATGTAGCAGGTATAATCCTGCCCAGTTCCTAAGCAATCAAACAGCAAGCATCCTCAAGCTTCATTCTTTGACAAAAAAGAAAGAATGAGAGACTTTTTAAAAACTAAATCATGTTTTCCAGATCCAGGGTCTGGTGTCTCAGCAGTAAATTTTGCACATGGAATACCAGCCATGCTTCACAGTCAATCTCTCTGCTAATAAGAGTCAGATACCACATACCAGCGACATCTCATCATCTGGGAAAAGCTTCCAATTCAAAAGTATTTATACCCACTTATTTCTTTCTCTGTGTGTTAACTGTTTAGTTCTCCATCTCTATTTTCTTCTAACTAAATTCTGAGTACCCTTCATAGCTTCTGTCCACTCTCTGTGCCTGGATTGGATTCTTCTTTATCTCTCTTACTTATTGGTAGGAGGACCCTATATCTGAAGAAATGTTCCAAAGTCTATTAGCAACTAAAAATCACCGGCATTCATCAAGTATATGCTACAAGCCATATACATTACTTGATGTTTTATATTTTCTTTTCTCTTTAAAATAATTAATGTGTATCATTCCCATTTTACAAATATACAAATTAGAGCTAACATTAAGTATGTCGCCATTATTGTAAGCCTTTTATTCCCATCTTTAATAGACAGATTCTCCCTAAAGTCCCAGAATACTGAACTTAAGACAATAACCAAAAAAGCTCATAGGAATCATTAAGTTGGAATATGCTAACTAGTCATGTAGGGGCAGGCAATTGATATTTAACACCCAACCAGGGAAGAAAACTTTTTACAAATGTTTTATTGGTACATCTATTGATTTCATATCTCCTTTCAATTTAGCTTATCTGCTTTTCACCATAACAACCCTCACCCCTTATAAGGCAGGACTTTTATTGAGAGAGTGCAAAAGAGTAAAGCTGTTGATGTCTATCCATGGAGGAAAAATTGTGAGACTCTAACATTTATAATTCAATTAGAGCTGAAAGATTTCTAGATACATCTCATTTTTCTGACATCTGAAACTAAGCACAACACTTGATCCTAACCTCTGTTCTCTCCAGTTTCAGCTGCCACATATAAAATAAGGTAAGCATCTAAAGCCTACTCAGAAATAAAACAAAGAAAGTTCTCAAATTTCTAACACCTTTACTATATCCCTTTTTTGTCCATATCTTTCCTTCTCTATTACTACCCCCTACTTCAAGTCTACATCAGCTCTCCTTTAAACTACTGGAATAGCTTCCATTCTGGCACAGTATCCAAGTGATTTCTAGAAGACATAAATCTTATTATTCTCCCACTGAAAATCTTCTTTTAAATTCCCCAACACACTTCTAGTACAACACATACTCTTTATCCTGGCTTGCAAAGTGGTATTTGATCTAATTCTTACATCATATTGCCAGCTTGCTCACTCTGTGTTACCTTAACCACACTGGTCTTTCTTCTCTTGGCAAGCAAATACTGGTATTAGGGCCCCTGTGCCACCACTTCTGCCTTTATTAGTGATTTTAGTTTAAATACTCCCAGAGCTGCTTTTTCTAGTTATTCAGATCTCAATTCACTCATCCTGTTTAGAGCAACCTTCCCTGACTTCTTAACTGGCAAGAGACACCAGGACATTTTCTTTCATGTCACCTTATTTTAATCCTCTGCCTAGCCTCTATCACCTCTATCACTGTTTGGTCTCTCTTCACTTACTGGATTTAAACCCCTTGTTAGTAAGGTTTTTCTCTGTTTCTGGTGTATATCTAAAAATACACTAAGAGCTAACTTTTAAAGGAATGAAAAATGAATGAAAGACTCCTAATCAGAAAAAGGCTGAACGTGACCTGTGCAGGCCACTGCTGCCTGTACAAGCTGCTATATCTCTTGAGGGTCTGTACTGATCTAAGGGCCCTTGACTCCCTGAGCTCTTGCTTCATCCAATATACAAAGGGCCTGCTGCACATTGATAGGAGTTGCCCTTGCCCTAGGTTGGCACATTCAGACCCAAGGTGAGTAGCAGCTGAAATTGCAAACTGTACAGTAGACACAGAGAAAGCATTGGCATGTAAACTGACACTGCAGTGGCAGGAAGAAATTTACTCAGCAGATAAAGGAGATTCCCAGGGCCCCTGCACCACCCAACAAACATATCACCCAGAGGCTCTTTCAGTTTCAGAGACTTACAGGCAATTGACAGGCAGTGTCAGACCTTGAGGATCACTGGTCCCTCTGCTAAACTGTCCTAGATCAGGGATGGGGGATAACTGACTGCTGCCTTCAGCATTGTCTCTTCCACTTATCTATAAATCCAACATAAGCAACAACCATCTGCAGATCGCTTTGTAGTTCCCACCGGGTAGCCCAGAGCAACCAAAAGCAATGGCTGACCTTGGCCTACAGGGGAGCCCCTCCCCAGGGGCCACAAAACCAACATATCAGGAGGCTGGCACCAGACTACAACAGAGCGAATCCTTACTAGTCTCATTAGTGGTACACACAAAGGGTGGTTGCAACAAGTGTACAAAACTGTTAGGGCAAATCTCATTCAGTGGGGTCAATATCCATACAGCAACTCTTACCCTGTGGCCAAATCCCACAATTAGTCAGCCTGAGAGTTAATCCCATCCACTGATCTACTAACAACAATAAAGTCTTGTTGACAACATAAGATCACACACAACCCACATAAAGATCACATCCAGAGCCCCCAGCAGAGGGGATCAGGGAGAGTGTGCCACTGGGCCACACGGGATACCTTCCACATTAGGCCATCTGGCCAAGGCTGAGAGATGAAACAAACATTGCTGACACATAGAAATGACTATAGAGAAGCTAATAAAATGAGAAAATGAAGAAACATGCTGAAAACGAAGAAACATGCTGCAAACAAAACAATAGGAGAAAACTCCAGAAAATAAGCTAAATGAAATGGAGGCAAGCAACCTACCTGAGAAAGAGTTCAAAATAATGGTTATAAGAATACTCAACAAACTTAGGGGGAGAATGGATGAACACAATGAAAACCTCAACAGAGAGATAGTAAGCATAAAAAAGGGCATAGAAACTATAAAAAAGAACCAGACAGAAATGAAGAATACATTAACTGACATAAAGAATACACTAGAAGGATTCAACAGTAGTTTGGACAAAGCAGAAAATCGAATCAGCTAATTAGAAGACAAGGTAGCAGAGTACACCCAAACAGAACAACAAAAAGAAAAAACAAGTTTAAAAAAATGAGAATAGTTTAAGAAACCTCTGGCAGAACATTAAGAGTAAAAGTATACCAATCACAGGAGTACCTGAAGAGGAAGAGAGAGAACAAGGAATTGAGAAATTATTTTAAAAAATAATGACAGAAAACTTCCCTAACCTGACAAAGGAATTAAACATATAAGTTCAGAAAGCACAAAGAGTCTCAAAGAAGAAGAATTCAAACAGACCTGCACCAAGACATATCATAATTAAAATGCCAAAGGTCAAAGACAAAGAATCTTAAAAGCAGCAAGAGAAAGGAAGCTACTTGTTACTTAAAGGTTACCCCCATAAAAATGTCTGCAGATTTTTCAATGGAAACTGCAAGTCAGAAGGAACTGGCAAGAAATATTCAAAATTATGAAAAACAAGAATCTACAACCACAAATACACTACCCAGCAAGGCTTGCAATTAAAATGGAAGGTGAGATAAAGAGCTTCCCAGACAGGAAAAAGCTTAAGGAACTCATCACCAACAACTCAGCATTACAAGAAATGTTAAAGGGACTTCTGTAAAAAGAGAAGGGATAAAAAAGAAAATAAAAATAACAAATACAAATAATAAAATGACAGTAATTATGTATCTATCAGTAATCACTTTAAATGTAAACAGATTAAATGCTCCAATCAAAAGACATAGGGTAATTGAATGGATAAGAAAACAAGACCCATGTATATGCTGTCTACAAGAGACCCACTTCAGATCAAATGACATCATAGACTGAAAGTAAAGAGATGGAAAAAGATATTTCACGCAAATGGACATAAAAAAAAAAAAAAGAAGCAGCAGCCCAGGTAGCAATACTTATATCAGATAAATAAATTTTAAAACAAAGACTCTAATAAGAGACAAAAGGGAGCATTACATAATGATAAAGGGATCAATAAATCAAGAGGACATAACCCTAGTAAACATATATGCACCAAACATAGGAGCACCTACATACATAAAGCAATTATTGACGGGCATTAAAGAAAAGAACAGTAATACACTCATAGTAGGAGACTTTAACACCTCCATTGAAACCAATGGACAGATTATCCAGGCAAAGAATTAACAAGAAAACAATGGATCTAAAAGACACATTAAATTAGAGCAGAAATAAATAAAATATAATCTAGAAAAACAATACAAAAGATTAATAAAAACAAGAGCTGGTTCTTTGAAATGATAAACAAAACTGACAGACTCTTAGCCAGAATCATCAAGAAAAAAAAGAGCGTGCTCAAATAAATAAAACCAGAAACGAAGAAAAAAGAAATAACCACAGAAATGAAAGAAGAGAAATAAACTTATATGTTTAATTCCTTTGATGGGTTAGAAAAGTTTTCTTTCATTATTTCTTCAAATAATTTCTATACTACAAGGCTATAGTAATCAAAACAGCAGGTACTGGCATAAAACTCCACAGAAATACAATGAATTGTAAGAATATACTATGAGCAATTATATGCCAACAAATTGGGCAATCTGGAAGAAATGGGTACATTCCTCTACACATACAATCTCCCAAGACTGAGTCAAGAAAAAAACAGAAAATCTCAACCAACCAATTACCACCAATGAAATAGAATCAGTAATCAAAAGTCCTGGACCAGATGGTTTCATAAGCAAATTTTACCAAACATTCAAAGAATTAACATATATTCTTCTCAAACTATTACAAAAAATTTAAGAAGAGGGAAGCCTCCCTAACTCCTTTTATGAAGCCACCATTACCTTCATTCCAAAAAATTAAAAATTTCTTTATTATAAAAAAAGAAAACTATAGACCAATACCTCTTATAAACACTGAAGCAAAAGTCTTCAACAAAATATTATCAAACCAAATTCAGCCATACATTAAAAACATCATACACCATGATCAAGTTGGATTTATTTTGGGGATGTAAGGTTGATACAATATCCACAGATCAATTAATATGATATACCACATTAACAAATCAAAGATAAAATCCAATACAATGTTGAACAGGAGTAGTGAAAGTGGGTATCCTTGTCTTGTTCCTGATCTTAAGGAAAATGTTTTTAGACTTCCCCATTGAGTATAATCTTAGCTGTACATTTGTTACATATGGCATTTATAATGTTGAGATATGTTCCCTCTATTCCCACTTTGTTGAGAGTTTTTATCATAAATGGACACTGGATTTTTTTGAACACTTTTTCTGCATCTATTGACATTTTGATAGAAATTACATTGAATCTATAGATTGCTTTGGGTAGTATGGCCATTTCAATGATGTTAATTCTTCCTATCCATAAGAACGGTATATGCTTCCATTCATTTTTATCTTCTTCAATTTATTTTTCAGTGACTTACAATTTTCTGAGAACAGGTCTTTTACTTCCTTGGTTAATTTGATTTCCAGATATTTTATAGTTTTTGATGCAATTGTAAATAGAATTGTTTTCTTCTTTTTTTTCCTGAAAGTTTATCATTGGTGTATAGAAATGCCACTGACTGCTGAATATTTATTTTGTAACCTGCCACTTTACTGAATTCATTGATCAGTTCTAATAATTTTTTTTGGTGGAATCTTCAGGGTTCTGTATATATAGTATCATGTCATCAGCAAATAATGAGAGTTTTACTTCTTTGTTTTCAATTTGGATACCTTTTATTCTCTTTCTTGTTTCATTGCTGTGGCTATCAAAATGCCAATGACATTTTTCAGAGAACTAGAACAAATAATCCTAAAATTTATATGGTACCATAAAAGACCCCAAATAGCCATGGCAATCTTGAGAAAAAATAGCAAAGTTGGAGGTATCACACTCTCTGATATCAAACTATACCACAAGGCTACAGTAATCAAAACTGCATGGTACTGGCATAAAAACAGATACATTGATCAATGGAACAGAATAGAGAGCTCAGAAATAAATCCATGCTTATACGCTCACTTAGTATATGACAAAGGAGGTAAGAATAAACAATGAGGTAAAGACAGTCATTTCAATAAATGTGTTAGGAAAATTGGACAAATACATGCAAAAAAATAATTGAACCACCGTCTTACACCATATACAAGAATAGATTCAAATGAATTAAAGACTTAAATCTAAGACCTGAAGCCATAAAACTTCTAGAAGAAAACATAGGCAGTAAACTCTCTGATATTATTAACAGGAATTTCTTTTTAGATATATCTCCCCAGGCAAGGGAAGCAAAAATAAATAAATAAACAAATGAGACCACATCAAACTAAAAAGGTTTTGCACAGCAAAGGAAACCATCAACAACAACAAAAAAAAGAAAACCAACTGTTTGGAAGAAGATATTTGCTAATGATACATTTGATACGAGGTTAATATCCAAAATATATAAAGAACTCAATATATATACAACTCAAACAAAAAAACAAACAATCCAATTTAAAAATGGTCAGAAGACCTGAACAGATACTTCTCCAAATAGGAAACACAAATGGCTAACAGACATATGAAAAGATGCTCAAAGTCACTAATAATCAGAGAAATGCAAGCTAAAACCACAATGAAGTTTATGGCCATGCCACGTGGAACAAGCCAGATTCTGTCTGATCTTGGAAGCTAAGCAGGGTCAGGCCTGGTTAGTACTTGGATGGGAGACCACCTAGGAAGACCACATGCTATATGGGTAAAAAAAAATAAAATTAAAAAATAAGGGATTGTAAACTAATAAGGTCCTTGCAATCTGTGAGGTCAACCAAGAGTTGCCCCACCTAAAAATAAATAAATAAATAAATAAATTTTTTAAATTAAAAAAAAAAACACTGTGAGATATCACCTCAAACCTGTTAGAATGGCTATTGTCAATTAAAGAACAAATTTGGCGAGGATGCAGAGAAAAGGGAAACCTTATACAAACTGTTGGTAGGATTGCAAATTGGTACAGATGCTATGGAAAACAGTCTGGAGGTTTCTCAAAAAATTAAAAATGGATCTTTTTTTTGCACTTCTGGGTAAACAAAACAAAACAATAATTCTTAAAGATTCATGCACCCCTATGTTCATGGCAGCACAATTTATAATAGCCAAGATTTGGTATCAACCTAAATGCCCATCAACAGATGACTAGATAGAGAATTCATGGTTCATATATACAATGGAATATTACTCATTGAAATTCTACCATTTACAGCAACATGGATGGACCTAGATGTTATTATGCTAAGTGAAATAAGCCAGACAAAGATAAATATCATATGATTTCACTTATAAGCTGAATCTAAAGAACAAAAAGAGCAAATTAATCAAAAACAAGGTCACAAATATAGTGGACAATTTGGTGATGGACAGAGGGGAGGGTGTGGGGGGCTGAGAGAATGGGGTGAAGGGTTAAAGAAGTGCAAATTAAGAGTTGATATAGATTGTCACAGAGATGAGGAACACAGGATAGGGAATACAGTTAACATTAATATATTTGCTAGGTGGAAATCCAGAGGGGAGAAGGAGCAATTAGGGGTATCATTTATCAACTATATAAATATCTAACCAATGTACTGTATTCCTGAAACTAATAATAAAATAAAAATTAAGAATTAAAAAAAAGGGGAGCTCTGTATCACTCCTCTCCGCCAGCTGCAAACTGCTATAATCTCAGCATGTTTTTCATTACAGAACCCAGAGAATGTTAACACCTTAAATAATATCATGTAAATATTTTAATTTATTTTCCTGCCTTTCTGGCAGCCCTTTGGTATTCAGAATTAAATGTTTCAAATATCCTGAAGAATTCAGAGTCCCCTAGGACAGGACCATCCTCAAGAAACAAATGCTTCATGAAAATATTAATGGCCACATATTCCATGTCATTTTAATTAAAAATGTTATTGTAAAAATATGTATGGTCTACAGTCAGTCTGGAAAATGTTTAGACAATTTCTCATCAATGTAAATATACTCTTTCCATGTAATCCAGTAATTCCACTCCTGGGCATTTATCTTAGAAAAATAAGATCTTATAACCACACAAAAATCTATATGCAAATGTTTATAGAAACTCAATTTATAATTTACAGAAATTAAAAACAACCAAAATCTCCTTCAATAGTGAATAAACTTTGCTAGGTCCAAACAATGGACTACTATTTAGCAATAAAAAGAACCAAACTATTGACATATGCATCAGCTCAGATATAGATCTCAAGGGTACTATGCTGAGTGAAAAAAAATCAATCTCCAAGGTTATGTATCATATATATATATATATATATATATATATATATATATATATATATACTCACACACACACACACACACACACCATATATACATAAATATGTATATATATATATATAATTGATATAATATGCTCAAAAATTCAAAATCATAAAGACAGAAAAGATCAGTAGTTGCCAGGGATTAAGGATGGGGGAAGTATGTGACTAATAACTTCACATGAGCAAGGTTTTAAGGGTGGTATAACTGTTCTGTATTCTGATTATAGTGGTGGTTGAATGAATCTAGACATATACGAAAATTCATAGGGTCATACAAAGGAAAAAAATTTACTATATAATTTTTAAAAATAAAAATTATATTAACATATACACATATGTGTGATAAAACATCCAAATAAGAGAGAGTCATATAAAGAAAAATACTAAAATCTTCTTCTCCCTTTCTTCTAAATTTTACTTTCAATTAGTAACTGCTGTGGGATTATATAGTTTCAGAAAAAAATTCCTAGGTGCATAAATTCTCCAGTCTCCAGTATGTCTCTGTCTCTGTCTGTCTCTGTCTGTCTCTGTCTGTCCGTCCATCCGTGTGTGTATGTGTATCTCTTTTTCTCCACTCTGCCATTAGACCAAATTCCTTTTATGTGTGTTGAGTAATGGCATGAAAAGTGGATCCTGTGACTCACATATAAGAACAATAAAATGTACATGAGAATAGATGACCCTGGGAGGTCTCTCCTCAGCCAAATGTAAAACTACAACCTGTGTCTCTGAGATCCTTTGACCTTGTGCATTTCTTCCTCTCCACAGGTTTTCTTGACAACTGAGCAAGAAGCCCACCTTCCCATGGAATAAGGGAGGCCCTGGGGACTTGTCGGCTTGATTGTATTATTGTTTCATGTATACCATTTTTATTACTTGTTTGCTGAACCAGTAAGACAGAAATAAAAGTAACTTAACCATAGAGTCAGCCCCATCATTTTTCAAAATTTAACCAGTCATGAAGATTGGACCTAGCTCTTAACATTTGTCTTTATTATTCTTAACGTTTTTAATAAAATAAATTAGCCTTTCTCATAACATGTACTGCAAATATATTTTCCCAGCTTATCTTTTGCCTTTTAAATATCATATAATGCTTTTTAAACTTTTAATAGATAAATTTCTATTTTTTTCTTTATGCCAGCTATTCAAATTACATGTTTTTCCTGCTCTAATATAATATTCAAATATTTTCTTCTCAATATTTGTTATAGTTATATAATTTTTACATCTGTCATCTTAATTCCACTTTGGTAATTTCCAGAGTGATCCCCAATATTATTTCATTGAATTATTGAGTTTTTATTTTTCTTTAGGCAGGAGTTGATGTTTAAGCAAAATTTGTTAACATAGGTTCCTTCCTATTTATTTTGATGGAATGATTCCTAAAACTATGTAGTTAAAAGATGTTTCTGCCTCATTTTTTTAATTGGTATAAATACCCACAATCAAAAATTGTTCAATCTCTTTCAAAAGTCTCCTTTTGTGCTATCCCTTTTTACCTACCTTTACATCCCTTCATCACTAACACCTGAAAACCAATCTTTTCTCCACCTCATAATTTTATTTCAAAATGTAATATAAATGAAATAACACAGTATGTAACTTTTAGGATTATATTTTTCACTCAACATAATTCCTTGCAGATTCATCTAAGTCATTGCTTGTACCAAGAGTCTATTCCTTTTTACTGCTGAGGAGTATTCCATAGTATACATGTACCATCCTTTCTTTAATCATTCATCTGGTAAAGGACATTTGGGTTTTCAAATTTTGGTTATTCCGAATAAAGTTGCTATAAACTTTTGTATACAAGTTTCCATGTGAATATAAGTTTTCATTTCACCATGATAAATTCCCCAAAGTATAATTGCTGAGTTAAATGGGAGTCATATGTTTAGTTTCATAAACAAACTATTTTCCAATGTGGCTGTACTGTTTTACACTATCACCCAGCAATGTACAAATGATTCAGTTTCTCAGTAACCCCACCAGCATTTGATACTAGTATTTTTAAAAATATTTTAACCATTTTAACAACATTATCATTAGGTATCATTATCACCACACCTAACTTCTCATTTTGGTTTTAATTTTAATTTCCCTAATGGCTAATTCTGTTGAGCATCTTTCCATGTGCTTATTTGTTAACTGTATATGTTCTTCAGCAAAATGTCTGTTCAAGTCTGTTATCTATTCTCTAATGTAAAAAAAAAGTTGTTTAATTGTTGAGTTCTGAGGTTTTATTATATTCTCGGAGCAAATACTTCATCAGATATGTGGTTTAAAATATTGTTACCCAATTTCTAGCTTATCGTCTTATTCTCTTAAAAAAGCAGTTTTAAATTTTTATGAGTTTCAATTATTAAATTTGCCCTTTCAGTATCACACTTCTGGTGTCAAGTTTAAAAACTATTTACCGAGGCCTAGGTCCCAAAGACTTTTTCCTGTTTCCTTCTAAATGTTTTGTAGCTTTACACTTTACATTTAAGTCTGCGATCCATTTTGAATTAATATTTGTATATGGAGTGAGGTTTAGGCCAAGGTCTTTTTTTTTCTGCCTGTGAATGTCCAATTGCTCCTGTACCACTTGTTAAGAGGCTGTTCTTCCTCTATTGAATTACTTTTGCACTTCAGTTGAAAATCAGTGGATCTATTTATGGGTCCTCTATTATGTCCCACTAATCAATGACTCTATCTCTCTGCCAATATCACAGTCTTGAATACTTTATGTAATAAGCCTTAACATCTAGCAAAAAGAATCTCTCCACTTTATTCATTTAAAAATTTTTATTTAAGCTATTATAAGATCTTTGCTTCCATATACGTTTTATAATAAGTTTGTCTATGTCTACAAAAACCTTTACTGAGATTTTGGTAGAAATTGCATTAAAACTGTAAGTTAATTTAGAAATCACTGTTGTCTTTATTAATGTTGAGTTTTCAAGCTGATAATCATACTGTACCTCCCTATTTTTGTCTTTAATTTCTTTCATGAGCATTTTGTAACTTTCAGCAGAGAGATTCTTTGTTAGATTTAGTTAAAATATTTCACTTTTTTGCAACAAATGCATTTTTAACTTCAGTTTCTACATGTTGTTAGTATGAAGAAATGTAATTGATATTTTTTGCTCTTGCTTTAAGGGTGATTTTTCCACTTTACTGAGTCATAATTAGCATATTGTACATAATTAATGTATACCAAGTGGTATGTTTGGACATATGTACATACTCATGTTACCATCACTACAATCTAGGTAATAAACATATCCAACACCTCCAAAAGTCTTCATGTGTACCTTGTTTTTTGTTTGTTCTCTGCTAAGAACATAGCATGAGATCTACCTTAACAAAATTTTAAGTGCACAATACCTCATTGCTAACTATAGGCACTATGTTATACAGCACATCTCTGCAACCTACTCATCTTGTATAACTATAACCTTATACCAACTGAACAACAATTTCATCTATCATCTCCTTCCATCCTCTGGTAATCACCATTCTATTATCTACGCCTATGTGTCTATTTTAGATGTCTCATATAAGAGGAAACATGTAGCATTTGTCCTTCTGTGACCAATCTTGCTCCTAGATTAGTTCTAGAAATTCTTTTATAGATTCTTTTGAATTTTCTACATAGACAATCATGGCATCTGCAAATAGACACAATTTTATTTCCTCCCTTCCAATCTGCCTTCTTCTTTCATTCTTGACTTATTATGCTGGTTGTAATTTCCAGTACTGTGTCAAATAAGTATAGTAACTACAGACAACTTTTTTTTCTCCATATGACAGGGAAACGTTTACTAGTTCAATATAAGTATGATATAATGTCAGTATTTTAAAAGTTTTTTAATCAATTCAAGAAAGTTTACTTCTACTTTACTAAAAGTTTTTTATCATGAATGAATGTTAAATTTTGTCAATTTTTTTTGTATCAATTGCTATACTCATAATTTTTCATCTTTAACCTATTGAAATGTTGGACTACACTGACTAACTTTTGAACATTGCCACATAACTGCATACCTGGAATAAAATTCTCTTGGTCCTGATGTGGAAGTCATTTTATACTTTGCTGGATTCAACATCCTAATAATTTGTTGATATTTTTTAAAATTAAGCTCCTGATAGACATTTATCTGTTTCTTTTTCTGGTTTTTATCAGATTAATACTGCCTCAAACAATGAGTCTGACTCACTTATTGTGAGGCAGTGAAATTAATACACATTTCAAATATCCTGTTATAGAATTTTGCTGACTCTGAGAGTGCTATATGTCTAGCACTCATGAAAAATGTATAGTTTGCCCATGCCCAAAGACATGTACCATTTAATTTTACCAGTGCCGTTTTAATTCTACCAGGCATTTGCAGAATTTTTCTAGAGTGTCTTTTAGTGGGTTTATTTTTCTCATACCCTGTCAAAAATCATGCTATAATATTGTGTGTTCTTGACCTGTTGCTTCATTTAACACCAGAGAGTTATATTTCAGTAGTATATGAAGTGCTATCCTAGAAATCTGCTATACAAATACAAGACAAATGTACTAAAAAACTGTTGTATTTTGTTAAGCACATCTAGATACAGCTTATTTTTTCATGATATCAATTTCATAAAATTTTAGATTTCTTAACCTTCCAAAAATAATCAGAAGCAGTGAAGAATGAAGCAAAGTGCTTATGGGCTTAAGTGTTTTATGTAACACACTTAAGTGTTAAGTAGTAAGTAGACATCACTGAACATGGAAATACAACATTTGAGTTCACATCTTGGCTCTGACACTATCGGTGACTTTGGACAAATCACCTACCTTTTCATATTAATACTGTAAAGACATCAACACTAATCTTATATGAGGGAGTTGTAAATAAAATCATATTTGGAATCAATACTACATAAACTTTTATTCTCACTGCTTATATTTCATTGTACCTTTATATGGCTTTGAGTATAAGTTTTAGTACACAGATATATAGCTTTGATGTTGACATACACCAAATGATTTTGAAATATGTTCTATTTGTAGTGGAATTTTCAAACATTTCGAGTTGGGAAGTTCAGAATGCTATGAGTAAAGAAAACTCTGAAAGAATAATAGTATTTTCCATGGAAAAATGATACTGAAAAATACTTCTAGAAAAAAAAGAGGGGAAATGAAAGGATGTTTTGAGTTCAATAAATGTTTATATATTTCATAATGTTATAGTTCCCATTTTGTAATTCATAATGCACACTAGTTATTAAAATCTCTGGGAAATCTTGAAATAAAAAAAGCCAATAAAGTTTAATTTAACCTAGCATTTAGCACTTATTTATATATTTATATTCCCCATAACACTCTGTAGGACATTTAGTAAGATAATCCTTAACTGAGAGGAAAGCAAAGCAAAGCAACCAATGCAAGGAAATGGTACTTTTTAAAAAGACAATATTCAATATTTTCTTGCTATAATTTAAAAAGAAAGTAGATTAGATAAAGCCTAAATATTTAAGATTTATAAGAAAGATATGTCACATGGATTTATTTAAATCGTGTATAGTTTACAAAACATTGACCTTACTGTATTTTTAACATTCTCATGACTATATATTACATATAACTTAATTTATAATAAATATCTAATATCATGTAAATGTACTTTTGTATATTAAATTTATAATAGTGTAAATTAAATATATAACATTAAATATAATACTATAGTAAATAAAATTTTAGTTACATAATACATATATTTAATATTTAATTTTATATATTCTTATACTAAATGTTGTATCTAATATATTAATATATAGTACATATAAAATGATATAAATTAATATTTTAAAATACATTTTGACTTTAAATTTGAAAAAGTTAATTATAATTTGAAATGTGTCATATAAATATTACATGATATATTTAAACATATATTTAATAAGTGCCTTATTTAATAATTTAGTACATTAAAATAACTAAGTATACAGATATATATAAGTACACAGATAGACATATTTAAATTTATCAAACATGTAATATATAAAATATATTAAGATATATTTCTATGCATATAACTTAAAAAATGTATAAAAGTTAAAATATGATACAAATATGTGCACCTGAAATAAACTGAAAACATTAAATATAAAAGATAAAGTTATATGAAGAATTTCTTAGGCGAATCTACTTTTTTCCTCTTAGCGTAAGAATTACATGGATAGATACTCAGTTACTTGCATCTCCCGGAGCACAGACTTCCAGGTTATTTAAACTCTCTTTAGAATGAGGATTTTGAAATTATAATGAGTGTCTGACATAGTATTTTAGTCAAGCATGCTTTTCTGCTCATGTTATTGCTCACTACAAAAATCACGACGATTCCAATATAATTCATTGCTATGAAGAAAGAAGTATAGAAAATAAGGGCTAATGTAAAAGAAACATCCTTTTTCCCCTGCATTTGAAAGCAACAGTTTTACAGTTAAGTATCAGAACTTACCTCAAGTGCTGGTGTTTTGACAGTAGCTCTCTCTGGGATAACAGGAATGAGAGCTCTATATTCAGAACCTGCTTTACCAAATTGAGGCTTGTCACCCTATGTTAGCTAAGTCTACACCCAAACTAGACTATCTGCCAAATGGAGAAAACACAGAAGCTTTAGAAAAAACAAGTAAGCGGGGACTGGACACATTCAGAGACTTTATCTGAATCCCTCCACAACCACCTGTTTTTTTCCTGCCTAAAATAAATTTCACGTAACTTCTTTACCAGTAGTACCAGTAGTACCTCATTCCTTTCTACTGCAGCAACATACATAACAGGTAATGTTCACAGGCTTGCTATGCTTCCATGGACTTAGAAAACCTGAAAATATTTTTGCACTGAATTTAAAATCTGTAATAATTTGCAATTAACACTACACTAATGATAAAAAGCATTTACGTCATATGTTCAACGAACATATGTTGATATAGCTATTCATTCAGAAAAACCCAAAGAGAGAGAAAAAAATGAAGCACAACAAAAAAATATAAACAGTGTTGCAGATTTGTGCCTGCCATTTAGGATATATGGACAAGTATGAGTTTGCTGTTCCTATCCACCTATGACTCAGTTACCACAAACCTTGCTCTTCCACTCTGCCATCTCCAGTTCTTAGTATGAGTCTATCATCAGAAATGATTCCTGTGTTCACTCGTACACACATGTAAATTAGAACCTGGAATCTATTTCTCACAATGAAGAAAAAATAACTCCTGGACTCAATAAAGAATTGTGTGCAGCAAAACTAATGCCTTTTACTGGCTACTTAAGAAGTTTTCAGAAATACTTTTTTTTATTATTCTTGAATTTAGCTTTATGCATTGGGTAGACTCTATATTAGTAATAACTATTTATTATGAACTTAGAACAATTATAACCTGCAAGTTACATGTGATTTTCACTATATAACCTGCTCTGATTCCAATTTAAACTCTATCTATGTATATCTACTTGGCCTAGCTAAATCTATTTATATCAGAATATCAGTATATCAAAGTAGTATTTTTACAAAAATAATCTCAAATGCTCCATGATTTATTTTAAATTTATATCTACAAAATCTGATGATAGTAGTATAAATTCCCTTTGGTATATTAATGAAGACACTTCATAGTTATGAACCACTGATCCAGAGGGAAAAAAAATTTATAATGAAGTTTTAAAAAGGGGAGATAAAATATGAAAGAAAAAAGTGAGAGTGCATCTTTCTCTAAATATATAAAGTTGTTTTAACTCAATATGTTAAGCATATAAAAAAATGCATTAATGAAAAATACATTTTACATTCAATAGGAGTTAAGAATGTTATATTATATATTGCTTCTAAAATTATTTATCATAATTCCAGAATACACATAATGTAATCTTGTTAAAAGTTCATTACTTCCTTTTCATTCTCAGTTTGTTCATCCAAGTTTAGATAGAGTGTAGCATTGAATCAGTACAAGTGTAGGCTTATACTGATGTTGACTGTCTTAGGGGAATGCATCTCTAAAATTTGTGTTTTATTACTACATGACTAGATAAAATATGTAAGGTCCTGAGAGTTTTTCTCATTTGGAAACAGGAAATAATGCTTATCCCATTCATCTCACAATCTTATTGGAATGACCAAATGAGGTAATACATATAAGGATTTTGAAAAATTTACAGCAGTATCAAATAGAAGCTATTGTTATACCTTGATATCAAAAAAAGATCTAAAAGTGATGTCACACAATTGCACCAATCTATTAATTCTATTTTCCTTCTGAGGTATTCTATATACTATATAATGTCTTGAATATAAATAATGTTAACGAATCAGTAAAATAAACCAGTTTCCTCAAGTAAGTTGAAATTTTTTTATGACAATTGAGGTAGCCAGCCTTCAAGATTAATCCCAATGATCCATGATCCATGTCTTCTGGTTTTCATGATCTGTGTAATTTCCTCCTGTTAAATGTGGCCTTGACTTACTGCTTCATTTATAATGAACAGAATAAGGCAGAAGAAACCCAGAAACTAGATCATAAAAGGCAGTATGATGTAACCCTCAATTGCTCCTTGCTCATGTGGTCAGAGGAAAGCCAGGTGCCATGTAATGTACAGCCTTATGGAAAGATCCATGTGGCAAGGAGCTGAGGCCATTTGCCAACAATTATTTGAGTGAGTTTGGAATTAGAGTCTCCAGCCCCAGGAAAAGTTTCAGGCAACTACAGCCCAGCCAACATCTTGGATGCAAATTCATGAGAGACTCTAAGCCACCCCTGACCCTTATCCTCACAAACTGCCTTAAGTGATAAATTCTTATTCTTTTAAGCTGCCAAATGTTACGTTAATTTGTTATAAGATAATAACTAACTAATGCAGATTTTGGTTCTCAATACTGCTGAGAAAAAAATATGTAGGAAAGCTTTGAAACCCAACAGTGGTCAGAAGCTTAAAGTGCCTTGAATACAACTGTTCATAGAATTTTGAACATTGAACTGGGAGTAGGTGATCTTGCTAAAGAGACTTCCAACCAGACGGTGTTGAAGTTGCCATCTGGTTTCATCTTGCTGCTAATAGTGAAATGTGAGAGGCAATACATAAGCTAAAGGAAGGACTATTAAACCAAAAGAAGCCCGCACTGGCTGGTTTTAAAAATTCTCAGTCTCTCCAGATGGCAAACAATGCTAAAATTAAGAAATGTCTTCTTAGTAAAGGTCGAAATCAGGCAAATCTCAGGAAATCATGGTCCAAAGATTACATTGAGATTGTGACTTTAAAATCCTTCATTAAGACTGCTAGCAGATCAAAGGTGGTACCATAGACTACATTCTTTTAGGCAAAAGGCCCTCTGTTATTTTAAGGCTATAAATAACAGATAGCCTCTTCTCAATCAAGCTTCTAAGAGGTTTAAAGGCATTGCCCTTCAGTGGAAGCCTAAAGCCAAGAAGGGCATATCTCCTAGACATTTGTGAATGTGGTTTCAATCTAAAGGGCTGAACTCAAATAAGATTCACAGAAAACCCATAAAAAAATTATATCAACTCAACCCTGCCATTTTGGAGTGAAAGTAACAGACAGAATGAATTGAGATTGTTGGACTCCCAAAATTCTACTGACAGAGAGCAGGCTGAGAAACTGTTCAGCTGATGATATCTACCTTTCATGGAAAAGGTATGACTCAGATGAGTAAGGTATAACCAATAGCCCAGAATTAAGAATGATGGAGAATAACTCCAGAGATGAAATAACTGAGCATGAGAGAAATTCTATGGACCCAAGATTCTGATATGCCACCTTTTCCCACTCTCCTTTGTGAATAGGAATGCCTATGGCAGTTATTCTATATTTGTTTTACTATGTCGGAAATACATAGGGCAGAAAGCTTGCTTCTCTAGTTCACAGAGGAGCCTTATCCTCACTTGGACCTGATTTACGTAAGATCCTGAACTTTGAGCTGATGCTGTAATAGGATGACTAGGGCTTTCGGCAGTTGTAACTATACTTTGCTTATGGGAGAGATATGAATCATTGAAGAAGAAGACTGTAGTAGACAGCCTCTAAGATGACCCCCAATGACCCCTGCCTCCTCCAGTCAAGTGTAGACTGACTTAACAACTTTCTTGTAATGAATAAAAGACAAAGGTAGTAATGTGTAACTCAGAGACTACATCATAAGAAAAAACAGATGGCATTTACACTCTCTCTTGAATCTTTCATTATGAAGAAAGCCAGATGAAATGTTTTGATCAACCCTGTGAAGAGGTCCGCTTTGCAAGAAAGAAACTGAGACCACCTTCCAATAGCCACAAGAGAGCTTGCAAGCAGATTGTCTGGCTTTGGACAAAGCTTTAGATGACAACAGCCCAAGCCAACAGAATATATGGAATCTCATGAGAGATCCTGAGCCCAAACCACATGTCTTAAATATTCCTGAATTCTTGACCTGTGAGATAATAAACAATTGTTGTTTCAAGGTGCTAAGTCTGGAGAAATTATGCTATGTAGTAGTAGACAACTAATACAACAATATACAGTTGAATGGAGCAAATCTGAGTAAAGAAATTTATTAGATTTGATTTTCAAGTCAAGCCATATGTCTTACCTTGAGAATATTGTATGTGATTAGCCAATGAGAGTTAGCATTTAGACACACTACTGAGCACTCTCAGTCAACAGGCATTAGCTCACAATACAGCAAATATTTTCAGCCAATGAATTTTCTACACTCTACCCTGAGTTAAATGAGTTCTGTTCCTTCTTAGCTCATGTTTTTACCAATAGCTGTGTATTCAAATAAAAAAAATTTCCAAACATAATGACTGACAAAATGTATAAAAGTGATAGCTTGGACACTTCTTTAAAATGGCCAAGGAAGCACAGACAAGAAAAAATCGACAAGAAATTAAGGAAAATTGGGATCATTTGAGAATATTGTAGTTCTACAGTACAAAGGAACAATCAGTACAATGGAAGAGCACAGCCTAGTACAAAAGAAAGTATACCATGTAAAGAAATTTATTATATAATAACTCCAAGTGGGAAACTAAAGTTTTGATCCCTAATTTGATTCAATCTCAGGGACCCATAAAATTATACCAGAATCTCATTTAGACAGTATCTCATAAAAGTCCATGGACTTTCTGTTTTCAATCAGGCCAGCAAAAGAGAGGAAACATTCTTTTTCACAGCATTTCAACATTGTTGTTTCTGGTTCTAGCCATATTACAGAAATGGAAAAAAAGGGGGAAAAATGTTAACCACAGTTTTTAAACCTTACTACCTGAGTTTTATTTCCAGTTCTTATTAACAGAGTGTCAGAAGAATTTTGTTCTGACATCTTGTTTCTTTTCCTTCTTAAACAATGTGTCATAAAAATGAGCAATATATCCAAAGATTCCTAACAACAAAGGCAATTATAAAAATAAATTCCAAAAATAATCTTTTCTATTATTAGTGTGTGAATTAAATAAAAATAAGTCCTTGCATTTTATAGCATCATACAAAACCACAAATTTGCATAGAAGTTTTGGTCACCCACAAGGATTTTCCTTACAAAAGATTTTTTTTTCAATCGTAGCAAACTCATCATACATATATACTCATTAAAGCACAGCAACTACTGTGTGGAAAGTCAGTTTGCTACCTAAAGATTACAGGCAAACTTGCTGACTCAAGCAACTGGCATGGTTGACCGTAGTGACAATAAATCACCAGGCCATACGATGTTATCTTGATAGTCTTTCTACTCTTATCAAAGGCTATTCTTTAAAAGACACTAGGATATGTCTTATGGTTTATTAAGTGCCCTTTTCACATCCATCTGATTTTTCAGAGGTCTAATATATTATTATATCTAATATTTTATTCTAATGTAATTTATTCATAGAAACAAGCATGCAGACAATTCAGGTAGTGAAAAGCTTAAGTCTAGCAACCAACCAGAAATTTTGAAATGGTCCCTTGCATCTCAGTTTCTTCAACTTACATAGTATCACTCTAACCCCAATGCACTCTTACTGTCCAAGCCAGCCTCAACATATCTGATTTCCTCACAAATGTCAATTCTTTGGAATAATCCTCTCAAACTAAAGTATTAAATAGGCTACTATATTTTTTTAGTTTTTATTTCCTTCTTTTAGGGCCTCCTCTACAAGGACACAATAATTAGGAAAGAAAAAAGGAAGCAACTTGTTGCCTCTTTTCTCTGTGTATACTTGGCTTGCATACAAAGACAAAATATGCACATGTAATAAATCTTAAGGAACTGAGGAACTCTAACACTTTTACAGTGACACCCAAAAGTTTAAAGGGTTTTACTGATGATATTTATGACTTCAGTGCTCTGAGGAGTTCCAAAAGTCTATGAAACATAAAATAACCTCAGAATTAAAAAAAAAAAAAATTGAATCTAACTCCTAGAACTGTGGCATTTAATTTTTGAGTGACTTTTCCTGCTTAGTCTGAAGGGATCAAAGAAGAAAAATGAAATTTTATATATCTGAATAAAAGTGGCTGAACTGGGTGTCTGAATATCTGAGCTTTAATTACCACCTCAGTCAGATCCTGTCTGGGTATACCACTTTGGGCAAAAAATTGTTTTCGATACCTCAATTTTCTTTATTAAAAGTGAAGGATGATCTGGATTAGGGGTTCTCAAACTTTGATGTGCATTAGAATCACATTTGTTAAAGATTCAGATTTGTAGGGCCAACCCACAAAAATTTGAATTAAATGGTCTTGGGGTATTGCCCAGGAATCTTAATTCTTGTAAATTCCTGGGATTAGAGGCAATATTTTAATAAATGCTAAACTGTACCTTCTCTGAGGTTCCTTTCAAGATAAACCTTTTTTTGAATAGCCAAGGAACAGAGTTCAAGGACAGCTCTCAGCTCTACTTTCAATTGCCAGACTATCTTAGGTCAGGTATTTCCCTGTCACAGGCTGCAGCTGATTTTGAGTTCTGGACAGGATCTTTCCAGCCAGAGAGAATGCACCATGGAAGTAACTCTAAGCTATTAGCACTTTATTGTCAAATCTGATCTGTCATTTTATCTCTTTTCTGTTGGATAGGTCATTGCTCAGGTGTGAACCTGATTATATTTGAAATGGTTGAAATAAAAGAAATGTGTATTATCATTGTCTCTTTCACAGCATGATTTTTTTTTTCAAGTCTTTATGCTTTAAGGGCAACGTGAAGTTTAGCTTTAGTAAGCAAAGACTTGGCATATGAATGGTTTAGAGATCTTTCATGGAAAGTAACAAAAAAAAGTTAGTTGAATCATTGCAGCTGTCAATAGCATCTTTTTTATAATCACATTTCGTGTATTTCTTCATTAGGTCATTGTATAAATTTTGGTTAATGAATAAACAAATTCTTGTCGAGAGATACCTTTGTAATAATGTTAGAAATGTTAAAGTCACATGAAACATATGCAACTTCCCAGACCAATATTATCCAGGAACCAAAGGAGAGTGGAAGAGAGAGAGAGTCTAAAGTTCCCAACGATAATTAAAGAAAAGAGAGACAATTGACATTTACTAAGATACTAAGATTTGGCACTTCAATGACAATGTTGTTATATATTCATGAAGTCCAAGTTAAAACATCTCCATTGTGACTAAAGCTTTGGTTTTATGTCAGATCTTTTTTTTTTGGGGGGGGGTACATAGATCTTTTTTAAAAATTATTTATTGGGGTAACATTGGTTAATACAATTATATAATTATCAGATATATATTATGGTTTAACACCTATATATTCTATTGTGTGGTTATCACCCAAAGTCCAGTTTCCTTCAGCTACCATATATTTGATCCCCTTTACCTACTGCACCCTCCCACTACCCCACTATATTTGACCACCTTTACCCTGTCTACCTTCTCCCTTCTTCCACCCCTACCTTTTGGTAACCATTAGTCCATTGTTTATGTCCCTAACTCTCTGTTTGTCCTGTTCATTTTTGCTTTTATGTTTATATCCCACATATAAATGATGTCAGATCTGAATTTTAGTCACTGCCACTCACTAGGAGAATAGCTTTGGGAGTCTTTTAACCCTCTGTATCTTAGTTTTCTCAGCTATAAAATGGGACACAAAAAGCATTCTATGCAAGGATATTATGAGGATTAAAGAGATAATGTAAATGAATGCATATTGACAACAATAAGGCACTATATAAACATAATATTATCCCAATTACTATCATTACACTTACTATTGGGGTGATATAAGAGACAAACATTTGTTAAATGTTGGTAAAAGCCAAGAAAGTACCAGCAAGAGATATACAAATTTTAATTCAAGCAGCCTTTATTTTTCCAACCAAAATCATTAATAAGTAAGATATTAATAAGTTCTGTGATCTAAAGTACAAGTATTTTTTATTCAATATAAAGTGATTAATGGAGACCCAATGTTGTCTCCACTAGGAATCCTTTAATAGGAAAAAATTAAAATGAAATAAACTTCATCCCTAGAGGAGAATTTAACCAGGGAGATCAAAAAGATCCTATTTGTTTGAAGAGAACACTGAAGCTAAGGGCTTAATAATGGAGTGTAGAAGAACATCTTTTTCTCCCCATCTCTTCTCGCTTCCCACATTCTCAAACATAGCTCATGATTTTCTTTGCCCTAGAGCCAACATTAGAATCAAAATTATATAGATTTTTCTAATAAAAAACCTAGATTGCTGATTTTTATAGACAGGAGGCAAGGGAAGAGTTGATTCAAAATCAACTGGGAAGGTTTTTTCAAACTATCAAATGTCCTTCACATCCTTCCCCACCTACCTGTCCCCAATACAGATTCTATAGTCTGCTATGCACAGAAAGGCATACATCTGTAGATAAACCTGACATATCATTGCCAGGGAGGAGAAGAGTTAACTTGAGATATTTGAAATGTTCTCAAGTTATTCCCACACACATCCTCTTTCATCCTCATTCTCACTCAGATTAGTAACCCAGGGTAGAAAATGCTCAGCTTAGAATGCTATGTGGTCAATAGTCTCTTTAGAATGAATCTTTTTAAAAACAAAAAGTGTCCTTTACACAATATATGATAGTGTCAAAGTAATACTCTTTTCTTCTAAAATGAACAACTGTATTACTTTAGGTCTGAAAACAGTCATCCAAATCGTATAAAAAAATGAAAAATGTGTTTAAATAACTATATAGACATATAAAATGTATACAGATTGAAGCATAAATATTTATATATTTATGCATATAAATAAAACAACTCAACAATTGTGCCTATTTACAGTTTCTATCATATATATCATCCATTCTTCACTTACACTGGCATCAGAACTTGGCAGAGGAAAGTAAGGGTCAATATTGTACAAAAATGAAGACTGTGGGAGAAAGAAAAAAGATTCAAAAGAAAAATAGTATTTTAAAACTAACTATATTTAAGTATAATAAAAAAGTAATTATGCCTCTAGTAATCAGTGTTAGGTGCAGGCACTGGTAAAATAATATATGAGCAGATTAGTTATTTACACAGAAAGTACTAATTTACAGTGGACTCACAGAAGGCTTTATGGTAAGGATAGAGAAAAGAATCATTTGTGAATAACTTGAAGCAAGGATAATTATGAGGATTATCCTCTGTTAAGCACATAAAACAATATGAATAAAATTTGCTATCAACTAGAAAAGGCCAGTTTACTGATTGGCTCTGGCTAGGGAGCTGAGACTCATAGCGGGCTAGATTAGTGGCCTAGTAGAAAAAAAAAAATTCACTTTATTTTTAAAATAAAACAAATACTTACCATGAATGGCTCAGTTTGGTGAAGGAGGAGTGGAAATGAATTAGAATTCTCTAAATATTGAGATTCAATTGCCATAATATGCTTAGGAGCATTATTGTGGAATTGAGTGCCTGGAGGCAGATGAAGGATTTGACCCAATGTCCTTATCCAGCAGTCCTCCAACTCCAATCTAATGAACACATACTCATAATTATTTCTCAAATAGTTTTTATCTAATTTTAAAGTGGATAATTTATACCACTTCTATAAAAACGCATTAAGTTTCATTAAAATATTCAGCATTAGTAGAACTTTGAGTAGAATATATTTCTTACAGTTTCACAAAGTCATACATATTTATAATATTAAAACTCTTCAGTTGCTTTAATAATAGAATCTCTATCCCATAGATCTGAATACTAATTTTAATATGCTCGTGTAGAAGAAAACTATGTGCACAAGAAAATGCATTTGCATTTTATACTTTCTTGTTTTTGTGCTTATTTCTTTTTTATTATACTTTCTTTTAATTAAACTTTGTTTTTTAGCAAAAAGCTTTTTTTACTTTATTTTTTTCTTCTGTAAGTTAAAAATACAAGTGCTTAGAAGGTATTTACCACATCCTGTTAAGGAAGTCAGGGAAGAATCTCATTTTAGCTTTCCAGCATGTTCTGCATTATTTTGACTGGTTTTGTTTCAATTCAAGGCTTTGCCTAATGGGTCATTCATTTTTGAAAATATAAGCATTTAGGGCAAAGAACCACGTATGCCAGTACACTACTAGTCTCTTGTGGCAACTTTCAAAAGAAGAATGGTAGAACATCAAACTGGGAGAGATTGTTTTTAGTGCATGCTGCCTTCTACAATTCAGTCAACCCAGAGAGCTTTATGAAGTAATGAATTAAATATTTGTAATACAATGACCTGGTAATCCAGTGGAGCTGTAATCCGTTTATCATCCATCCATCTATTTTCAGAATCTGTATCTAAAGTGGTTGATGCACAGGACTCTCAAAATGGGCAAGTATACACTCATAATAGCTTCCATCAGCCCCGGGGTGGGGAAGAGCCTATTATATTGAGAGAAAATACATGCCAGGACACAGAAGCTATAGCTCATTCCTTCCTCGAAGTGCTGCAAAATATTTAACTATTCTGGCTCACATCCTTACAGTGCCAATAAGAATGTCATGTGAGATTAAAAAAATAAACAACCATAAACTAATTCTGAGATCCTGTTATTCTGATATCCAAGGAATGAATCCAGACACTCAAAATCTTTAAACTAAGAACCTTCTGTAGCCTGGTGACATCAGAATGTAATGGTTTCTTCTCTCAGAGAGGAGTCTGAAATAGAAAGATATCAACCTGGGCAGTGTGAGTTCATGAGCAACACATAGGTCAGTCGGGAGCCTGTATTTTAAAACTAAGAAGTCTTGAAGATTTTGCTCTAAATTTGAATTTGGACTTCCTCATGAGTTAAGCTGGTAGTGTGGGCTGTCCTATTCAAACAATCACAGCATGGTCTAGGGAAGCTAACAGTGTGGCCCAGGAACACAGTGATGGAGTGGTCTGCCCTTCCGCAGTTGTACATCAACTGTTTAATCTAGTAACTTAAACTCTCTGAGCCTGTTTTCTTTTATGTAAAATGTAAATAATGATTGCATAATATGATAAAATGGATTTTTTTTCAGATTTGGTTAACACTGAGGCCCCAAAACTTTACAGTTCACCCACTTCTACCTTTCAAAGTCTAGATGAGACTTGCAAAGCACAAGAGATAACCCGGTTTGCAATATGTCTGCCCTTGTGCAATCCTTACCAATGACCTTAGGGTATAAAAGGATTAATGTTGGCCACTACAGAGAGAGTTGGAGATTACAGGAAGGATTTCCTTAGGGAAAGTTGTTAATATGAGAGGATTTCCTCCACTCCCATGAAGAATAAGATGGGAGACTTTAGTTTTACCTCAAGGTTAGTGGGAAGGGTTTCAAGGATACTATATAGTTGGTATGATATGTGTGCCTTACAATTTAGGGGGATACTATGGACTGGTATCTGGCTCCTGTCTGATAAATTAAAAGGGTAAAAGGCTATAGCTGGAGTTGTTGAAGGGATTAGAGAAGATATGAATCATTTTCACCTTTCCCAGTACTGGTATCCTGCTTGAACATGAAAAGTTTAATTTTTTTTTTATTATGTCACTGAATTTGACATAAGAACATATTATGACTAAAAGTAATGGGTGTTTTTTAAAGTCTACTAAATGACAAGAAAATCTGTGGTACCTGTTCTAGATTTTTATCCAGAGGCCAGAGAAGAATCAGCCCTTCAGACAGAGTATGTTTAAATGGTCGATGTGGGGAAAAATATATTTGGCTGGTTATCCCCCATATATCCTGCTTGGTCAGTATATCAGTTTCATAGCATTTCTTCTTCTAAGCTGTTACGAAGACAAAATGAAATAATGAATATAAAAGTAAAGTTGTGCTATAAAGTGCTGCAGTGCATGTAAGGCAGTGGTTATCAACCTTTTGGCACCAGGGACCTGTGCTCCTATAAAAATCTAACACCTGATGATCTAAGGGGCAGCTGAGACACCTCCTGCTGTACAACCCGGTTCCTAACAGGCCACCGACCAAAACAGATCCATGGCCCAGGGATTTGAGACCCCTGATGTAAGAAACAATATAGTTGAGGATGGAGGCTGCTTATTACAGTTAAGATACCATTTACAATGAGTTATTTTGGTAACTGACACTTTTGCATGAGTCCTTTGGTATATAGAGTCCAAAGGAGACAATTATGTAACATATACAATGACTACTCACTATAATGTAGATTAGGCTTCTTTATACCAGTTTTCTGGACGGGCTTTAGTTAGAATGGTATTTACAACTAGGTTGAAGAAAAGGAAGGTCCACATCTTCAGCATCTTAACAAGAGAGTATGGGAGTGGTCTGCTCTCATGAAGGAGACATTTTATTACTCCTGTTGTTTAGAATTACTAGTGTAAGGAGAATAAAAAGCAGACTGACTTTTTAAGTCAGATTTATTGTTGTTTTTAAACTTTCAACAGACAACACATTCTCTTATCATCTATGCAGGGGATGAACTGTGCTCATTGCCTCTCCTTACTCTGCCTTGGTTTGCCACTGCATCAAATCATTGATTTCCTCTACTGTTCTAGTCCAAGAGATAAAGTATATGTATAAATATCAACCTGGCTGTGGATACAATATATGTGCAACTGTTGTTAACCCACCATTTGCTAGGATTGATTCTAGCACCTATGCTAGCTAAGCAAGTCTCCCCTTGCTCTCCCACTGCTCCATGTATGTCTCCACACTGCCAGTATAAATTGCATTGATGAGGACAGTCTTCTCAGACAGAGAATAGCTGTCCTCAACTCAAAGCACACAGGTAGCTCCAAACAAGGGCTCAGGTTGCCTTTGTGGGAGTCAGAAAACTTCCCTACAGAACATTTGAGCTCACTGGCACTTTAGTCACCAGGCCTGTGGTAAAGAAAACAGTCCAGACACTAAGAAAACTTTATTGTTTTATAAACTTTGCACATCCAGATGCAAACATCTTGGCAACGCACAGGAAGGCCATATCCATTTTAGTACAGAAGAGATCATGGGTTTTAATTGTTCTGAGAAGGGAGAGTCCAGGTGGCAGAAAGAACATGGACTACAGTGGGCATAAATATCTAAGTGTAAATGCAGGTATTGCCACCTCCTAGCACAATGAATTTGTGTTAGTTAATTCACTTCTCTGATCAGTTTCCTCACCTTTGCAATTGTGAGACAAATGCTCATCTTGGAGCTGTCTGAGGACTCAATGATATGACATGGGATGAATATCAAAATCACCAACATAACTGGCCCCATAATAGATGACCAGTGTGCACTTGCCTAATTAATTATATATAAAGGACTCAGAATCATGCATGGTGCAGATTGGGCACTCAGAAATGCTCTCTCTCCATTTTTTTTTTTTGTAGAGTGTATAATATATTGGATAGAATATAAAGGCATGACATCTTCAAGCAGTGGTTTACAAAGGAAAAGGCTTATAAATATAAGTAGCCAAGGAGAAAATGCACGAACTTTTAAGTTATGATTCGGTATTTCTATCATCTTGATTAAATTTATCTATTTTGGTGGGTGTTTTTTCTTCATATGTAAAACAAGAGAGAAGAATGAATTTTTTTCACAAAATTGAATGATCTATATAAAAGTATCTAACACAGTGCCTGGCTGGCAGAAAGTTCTCAATGCGACCTTTCTTTTCCTCATTCCTTTTTTTTTTAATTAAAAAAAAATTATTATTAGTTACAAGTATATAGTACATTTGTTAGACATTTATATAGTTGATAAAATGATCCCCCTAATTGCTCTTTCTCTCCTCTAGCTCTCCACCTACCCAATACATTAATGCTAACTGCATTCCCTATGCTGTGTTCCCCATTCCTATGACCATCCATCAACTACTAATTTTTACTTATTTAACTCTTCACCCAATTCTCCCAGACCCCAAACCCCCTAACACCTCCACCCATCACAAAATTGTCCTCTACATTTGTGAGTCAGTTTTTGATTACTTTGTTCTTTTTGCTCCTTAGATTTCACATATAAGTGAAATCATATGGTATTTATCTTTTTCTGTCTGACTTATTTCACTAAGCATAATAACCTCTAGGTCCATCCATGTCATTGCAAAAGTTAAGATGTCATTTTTTTATTGGCTGAGTAATATTCCATTGTATATATGAACCATAACTTCTTTATCCAATTGTATGTTGATGGACATTTAGGTTGCTTCCATACCTTGGTACTCATTCCTTTCTTATGCTGGATAAGAAGGTTAGAAACAAGATGACCACTGAAGCACAATACTATTTAAAAAATGTCTTTGGTAATAAGATGATCAACTGGTCTATATCTCTACCTTAATTCTTCTTGGTATACTATTAACCAAAAAGTAAAACATAGAGGAAAAAAAAATTAAAAGCAGATATGTCTACAGGAAAATGACAGTCCAGAGACATAAAGTCTTATATTGAGACACACAATATCAAAGCTATTTTTAATTGGTTCTCCATACTGATACTGATTATATCAGAAATGTCAATCATTGATGTAGTGAAATCATTGCCCAATATATATATTGATACTGACTTTAAATGGCCCTCTTCATAATGCTGAATGATTGTCAAGCTGCTTAGGGTTAGGCATGGAGGAAAGGCAGTGGAAAATTGGGCATTTTCCAAGTTGCAAGCAAACTAGTCTAGTCCTCACTTTTCAAGAACAGAGAACTGTTATTATCATGGAAATCTGCCCCTTAGAGATGAAGGGGGAAAAGATGTTATCTTAGGCTGGAATTGGCCAATGAGGAGGTTACATTCAAACAGAAAGTCCATAGATCTACTTCAAATGTGTTTTACAACTGAATTAACGTCACTGTGATCTATTCCAAGCCAATCGCACTTCAGTCCAATTTGACTAACTCCAATGGGCACTTATAGAACACTCTTCCTTAGAGTAGAAAAATAGTGAAAGGCTTTCAAAAACTATATACAAGGAAATCTTTATAACTGTATATAATACATTAATTTAGTTCTATTAAAGAACATCTTTAGAGTTACTTCTCAAAGATATGTGTTCACACACTGACAAAATTTTTGTTTGTTTTTCATGACTATTCTCCAACTGAGACATCTCTTTTTTCAGGAAAAAATGCTGAATACATGCAAAACCTAAGGTTCACCTCTCTTTTCTGTTTCATCAAGTTAGTTTGCATGTGACCTTCCTGAAATAGATTGAGAAGTATTAACTTTCTAATATTTATGGTTTACACTTATTTCTTCAGACCTTAGCAGCCTCAGAGTTTGAGGGGAACCAAATATTTGGTTCTTTATTTGTATTTAAATTAGCATATTTTAAATCCTTTAAGTCTATACTATGTATGATAGAAAAAAATATTAGAGGAAAAAATTATATATCCTCAATCTGTCTTTAAGAAGTAGATTCTGAAATCTAGAGAGGAAATTTTAGCCAAGTACAATCTCAATATACTGTGCATTGTGGCAGACAATATTAAGTGATTAACAGGTGACAATAAAATTAGAGAAGGTGAGGGAGTTAAACTACTCTGAATGAGAATTAATGACATGTAGAAGGACTTAGAAGGGGATAGGTGACATCAGTGAGATTGGAGGCTGAAAGGCGTCATTTGGTGGGGAGGTTGAAAGAGACAAAACTTTGATGGCTTCTGAGTAAGAGAAAACATTAAAATGATATTGGATTGGAATTTTCCAGTGTAGGGAAAGTGAAATTTTATGAGTTGAATAATATTATCTTTATTCTCTATAAAATCTTTAGTAAAATACATTTCTCCAGTACCTAATAGAGAATATTTTCTTTGAACTGAAGTGCTGAGCCCTACTCTAAGACTGGGACAGAACTCTCATAGCAAGACCACACTTACTCACATATTATATAGATAATCATTTGAAAAGAATACTTGATTCTGACTAAAATTGGGAACTATGTTCAAGAAGAATTTCAGTGATTTATATTGGAATTCTAATATTTCAGTTGAAATTCCAATAAAATAGTTGGATACTTAGTATGTCTATTCAATTATGTATTTAATTTACATATATTGAGCTTCTGCTATGTACTAGACTTTAGTAGTGCAAGGGGATCTAGTTGAAGTAGAGACAGATTTTAAATCTGAAGACAAAGTCAATCTCTTGAGAATTGCCTGGCTAATAAAAGTCAAAATATCTTTCAAAATCAATCTACCTATGCCAGGCTGCTCACTGTTTTCCAAAAGAAATGACTAAAACTTTTCTCTCCTTCAGTCAATCTCTGAGTCTCTAAAATTCTTCCCCAACATCAACCCCATAGACTTTTCTCTTTCCTTCCCTACCCCTCTCATTGTAAAACACTTCTCTTCCAAGAGCAAAAGGAAATTTTCAAGAAGTACTAATATTTGACATGGATAATGAAGGCTAAGTATAAATCTCTGGGCAGAGAAAAAGGGAAGGCTGTTTACACCAGAGGGAACATCAGGTACAAAGATTGTGAGTACTGATGAACATAGACTGGAGTGTGGCAGAAGTCTACAGGAAGTGGTGGCAGATGTGACTAAAACTTTAGATTGGGGTAGGTATTTAATGACCTTGTATGACAAAAAGATTACTTCATCTTGTAGAACAGAAGCCAATGGAAGTCTTTTGTATTTATTATTTTTATTTGTTTCCAATTACAGTTGACATTCATTTTATACTAGTTTCTGGTGTACAACATAGTAGTTAGAGATTCATATAATTTAAGAAGTGATCCCCCTGACTAATCTAGTACCCCCCTAGCATTAAACATAGTTATTACAATAATATTGACTATATTCCCTATACTATGCTTTACTTCCCTGTGGTGACTATTTTGTAACTACCAGTTTGTACTTCTTATATCCCTTCACCTTTTCACCCAGACATTAATCCCCTTCCATCTGGCAACCATCAGTTTGTTCTCTGTAATTAAATCTGTTTCTATTTTGTTTGTTTGTTTTGTTCTTTAGATTCCATATATAAGTGAGATCATATGGTATCTGCTTTTGTCTGACTCATTTCACTTAGCATAATACTTTCTAGGTAAACTCATGTTGCTGCAAATGGTAAGATTTCATTCTTTTTATGGTCAAGTAATATTCCATTGTATATATGAACTACTTCTTTATCCAATCACCTACTTATGAATACTTAGATTGCTTCTGTATCTTGGCTACAGTAAATAATGCCACGATGAACATAGGAGTGCATATAACTTTCAAATTAGTTTTTTTAATTTCTTCAGATAAATATCCAAAAGTGAAATTGCTGGTTCAAAGTAGTTCTATTTTTAATCTTTTGAGGCATCTCTATCCTGTTTTCCATAGTGGCTGCACCAATTTGCAATCCCACTAATAGTGCATGAAGGTCCTCTTTCCCCTACAGCCTTGCCAATACTTGTTCTTTGTTGCTTTACTGATAGCCACTCTGACAGGTGTGAGGTGATATCTCATTGTGGTTTTAACTTGCATTTCTCTGATGATTAGTGATGTTGAGCATCTTTTCATGTGTCTATTGGCCATCTGTATGTCCCCTTAGAAGAAATGTCTATTCAGGTCCTCTGCTCATTTTGCAACTGGATTGTTCTGTATTTTGGTGTTGAGTTGTATTAGTTCTTTATGAATTTTGGCTATTAACCCTTTATTGAATGTATTATTGGCAAATATCTTCTCCCATTCACTAGGTTGTTGTTTCATTTTGTCGATGGTTTCCTTTGCTATGCAAAAACTTTTTAGTTTGATGTAGTTCCATTTGGTTCTTTTTTCTTTTAATTTCCTTGCCCAAGGAGATATATCAAAAAAAATATTATTTTCTTATACTAAGAACAATGTCAGAGAGTTTACTGCATGTCTTCTTCTAGGAGTTTTATGGTTTGGGGTCTTACATTTTAGTCTTTAATCTATTTTGAGTTTATTCTTGTATATGGTAAGAAGAGGGTCTACTTTCATGTTTTTTTAATGTGTTTGTCCAGTTTTCTCAACATCATTTATTGAACAGACTGTCTTTTCCCCATTGTATATGCTTACTTCCCTTGTCATGGTTTAACTGACCATATAAGTGTAGTTTTATTTTTGGGCTCTCTATTCTGTTCCATTAAAATGTGTGTCTGTTTTTAAGCCAGTACCATGCTGTTTTGATTATCATAACCTTGTAATATAGTTTGATATCAGGTAGCATGATACCTCCAACTTTGTTCTTCTTTCTCAAGATTGCTGTAGCTATTTGGGGTCTTTTGTAGTTCCATATAAATGTTAAAATTATTCATTCTAGTTATGTGAAAATGTCACTGGTACTTTGATAGAAATTGCACTGAATCTATAGATTGTTTAGGGCAGTATGGACATTTTTATGATGTTAATTCTTCCTATTGGTGATGAAAGTTGTTAAACAGGGAAAAAAATAACATGATCAGATTGTTTCCTAGAAAGGTTATTGCTAAAGGATGGATGAAAGAGAGTGCACCCAGAGGCAGAGAGCAAAAAGAGAAGTTTCTAAAATAGTCCAGGTGGTCTGTAGTAAGACAGGAGTTGCTGGAATAGAAAATGATTTAAATACTAAATATGAAGAATTACTAATAATTGGTTAATAATTAAATGTGGAGGTTGAGAGAGAAGTTGAAGAGAATGGCCTGAGGTTTGGGTAACTGGGCAAGCAGAGATGTCAGTAGTGGAATAGAGTTTCCATATGCTGAATGATGAGATGAGGATCCTATAACAAGATACAGTATATTCACACAGTCTTTGTTGCAGCTCTAATATAAATGCCTACTCTTCCAAGTTCTGAGCAAAATTCATCTTTAAAATATATAATTTCTAAAATCAAACATTGGTTACCACTAAAAGGGAGAAAAGGGTGGATTTCTTAATTAGAAAAAATTATTTTCTAAAAAAAGAAAAGAAAATATCTAAAAATATAAATGATAAAGGAGAAAATTAAAAATAAAAATAAAAGCAGACTGAATTTGCTTCAATTTTAGAAATGGATTTATAAACTTAAGTTTTAATAATATGGCTACAATGATGCCTTTATACCATCCCCAATATTTATATATTGTTTATCCTAAAATGTTGTTTCCTGCATTTTAAAACACAAGGTAAGTTTTATTATAAAGAATGTATAATATGTTGAACATCAATGGTCTGTGAGATACTAAGTGTTAAACTGTAAAAGAAAAGACTACTTATGTTTTTCAAAAACTTGCTATGTTAAGTAGGTTTTGCTTTTAAGTCAAAGACAGTATCTTATTTCCTATTACTTAAAACTTAAATAGAACATGGCTCATATTTTTAAATGAGTCATTTTTTAAAAAGTATAACAATTATTATTCTGGTCTCAGGTCATTTAGCATTCTGTTCCTACTACAAAACAGTTCATAGTTACTGAGTGCCAATTGTGTGAGAAATGGCTATAGGATTATGCAATCAGCCATTGGGGTGGGGGGATGAAGTCACTGTTGTTTTTAGTTATTTGGGGTGTGCATGTGTGCGCAGGAGCATGCGCACGAATGCTCTGTGTGGCATCTGACACAGTGAATAACAAATCATATAAATCATTTAACTTCTTTCCTATCAAAAACCTTAGTCCTTCCCAATTTTTGTCCTCCTAACTCTGTAAGATCATCAAAAGCATTGCTTTTATTCTCAAACTCAGCCACAGATCAGTTCAAAATCAGCAAATACCTTGAAGGGAAAAGTGACCCCAAAATAATCTTACATCTCCCTGATTTTTGTCTTCTATGTATTTCTTCACTCCCTCGTTAGTTCTCAAATATCTTAAAATTAATTTTTTAAAACATTTTGTCCAACTTTTCTAGGAGGATTCCTCTGAAATACCAGAAGAGGAAGTCCTGAAGTGTGTTTTAGAGTGAAGTTTTTTTTGCCTTAACTATTTTTTTTTGGTTCCTCATAACTGTTTTTTTCTGAAAAATCTTAAACGTTTAAATTTACTAGACCAAATGTCCTTCTTAGCAGCATCTTTTTGTTTACAGCATGCTTTTTATCTGCTAAAAATGTTTAGTTTGTTTTACCATAATTGAGGATAGAAATTAAGGTTCACTTGGTTACTGATGTGGTTCACATAGTGTTTATACTAAAAGAATACTGAAAATGTCCAATTTTAAGAACAGGTCAGTTCATTCAAAAACCCACAGCTAGAGGAACATGCTTAGAGAGATGATCTGAGTTGAACATCAGAAACCAAATGTCTGCAAGTTCTTTTTCTCCTGATTGGTTAGCCAGTTGGACACAATACCCTTCTCAGATTCCAGCTATCTCTATCCTAGATTGGCTTCACTAGTTGAACACATAGGAACAGACAGTCATTTGCTGATTCACATAATCTAATCACTCTTTCACTTAAATATGCCTTTAACTACTTATGATTTGAATATATTTTTTGAATAATAAATAATTCAATTTTAATATTTTACAGAAAATTCCAATATATACTTACATATGGTAGAATTTTAACATTGCAAAATAGCACAGTTAATCTAATGTAAGCCTTTTCCTAATTAAAAACTTCATTAGAAATCTTCCAAAATATATCTACTACCAGTAATTATTCAATAAAGCACTCTACCACTCTCAAGAAGGACTCATACCAGTCCACTACCATTGAAATCTTGAATAATATCCATCTATACTCTGTTCAGTAAATTTCTACTGAGAACCTAAGAGAATGATATAGTCAAAAAGACTAATATGAGATCTATGAAAGAAAGTTAAAGTTGATGAGTCTGGGGCCAAAAAGCCAAGTATCCCATATGGAATAGGACCTAGCAAGCCAGAGTGTGGGGAAGCAGAGAAAGAAAAAGTATAGAATTGGCAAGGCTAGAGAATATATTACTAATAAGACATATTTCCCAGCAAATCTTGTAGTCTGGGTAGACTATAAATAATGTGTGATCACAGAAATTCTCAGAGAGTGAACCTATGCTTTTAAGTAGATGTGTGTGTGTGTGTGGTGAGGGGTGCTAGGAATGGGAAGAAGACTAAATTTCAAGTCAAATGACTCAGTTCTGCCACCAAGGATTAGTATGACCTTGGAAGGATACCCAGACTCTCTGAGTTTCAACATCCTCAGTTATATATTGAGGATTTAAAGGATATTTAAGATACTTACTAGCACAAATATTTTATGTCATTCTCTTAAGTCTTTCTACCATGAGAAAGAGTGCTGGAGAGCTTACCACCTCTCACTTGTAAGAACAAATTTCCCCACTGCCTCATCTTATTTTACCCAACTATCATTACACACCTACTACAATTTTCCATACTTTATACACCTTGTATATCAATTCTATTTAACCATAAAATAATAAAAAAATTATCAGTATTTTCAAGACATAGGGCTCAATGTCATCTTAATAAAAGTACCCAGTCCCAGGTGTTAGCAGACTCATATGTTGTATTATCTTGTCCAAGTGATTTCTAGAGCTCATCTGCAGTGTCATCACAATAAATGGGCCTACTATTAATGATCACAAAGACAGCAGCCCTATAAAAATGGCCAGAATATTATTATGGATGGAAAGAACTGAGAGAAAAAGAGAAAAAGGAGAGAAAACACAGATAAAAAGAGAGAGAAAGAAACTGCTGTCTTGGATTCCCCCTAAATTTGGCAAGAGGCAGATAGGGAAAACAAAGCAAGAAGCATTGCAATAAAGACAGCAACCCTGTTTACCAAAGTCTAAGGGTAGTAAATTTATAACCACACAAAGATTCAGCATGCTACAGAAGCTTTAAACCTAGGTATAACATTGATTGAGAGCAGTTTGGCTAAAAGGTCTCCTTCAAATAGTATTATACAAAATAAAATAACTGAGAAGTCTCTGACCCATAATATGTGACTTTTTTAAGGACTCAGATATGGAACAAATTACTTTTCTGGTGGATAATTTTAGAAAGCTATTTTGATCATCTATTTTTGAATAACAAATTATCCCAAAGTATAAAGGCTTAAAACAACAACCCCTTTTATTTATTCACTCACACTTATAACTTGGGCATTCTTAGTGGGGAGAACTTGTCTTTGCCACAGGTAGCATTTCTGTGATGGTTCTAATGGTTGAGGGTTAGCTGGGACTGTTCGACTTGGGCTATTTTGTCTCAGGCGTTAGTTCTCACTATTGGCTAGGCTGCTCAGTTCTCCTGCATGTGGTTAGCTTGGACTTCCTCCCAGTATGGTGGTCTTAATCAGACTTCTTACACAGCAGCCACTACTCTCAGAGTACAAAAATAAACATTTCCAGGGCTTCTTAAGGCTTAAGCATGGAAGTGGCAAATAGTTGCTTTCATTACATTTTATTGGTTGAAGCATATCACATGGCCAGCCAAAATCAAGGGGAGGTGATCATATAAAGGCATGAATACCCAGAGGGATAGATTTTGGGAATGTGCCCAAGTAACAGTCAACCATAGAGGGAAAAAAAACCCTCCTTTATATCAAAGCATATATAGATAAACATTTGTCTTAACAACTGTATCTATATTTTGAGTATTTCTTTGGAAAGTACTGTTTTCTAGTACTCAAAGGCATAGAGCTAAATTTATGATTGGATACTAGCACACACTTTCTGTAGAAAGAGAATAACAATAAAGGTTTCAGACTGCATTGTACAAGTCAACAACACTGGTTAAAAAATTAGAGCACCAGAAATTTAAATGAGGCTCATCTTAAATTTCATTCACAGCCTCTCAGAGAAGAATACAGATAAACTATAGTGACCTAAAATAGAATGAAACCAAATCACTACAGATAACTTTAAAAAATATAATGCAATCTTCCCTGCCTTTTTTCTTTTTACATGTGTATCTTTGAGTAATATGATTATTAAATTTAGTTCCCAGGAATATATTACCAGATAGTATTTAAAAAGAATATATGTATGTGTGTACACACACACACACACACACACACACACACACACACACACACGTGTGTGTATATATACATTTTAAGCCAAGAAGGAAATAGCATAAACACACAGAAATCTATAAAAATCTTAAAGAAAAAAATCAAACAATTTATAGTTATCTAAAAATATTCATTAAATTAAATATGTAGGCAAATAACACAAAGACCAGGATTATGACCTGCAGTATTTAAGATAAAACAGTTTTAAAAAATTGTGAAAAAATAAAAATTGTATTTTTAAGGTAAGCAAAAGTATTAAGCATAGTAATAACTTACCCAAAATTGTTGGGGGTTTTCTGTTCCTCTAAATATTACATAATTTAGATGACCCAAAAGTTAGAAAAGTCTCTGAATAGTAATTATAAACATTCATTTAAATTCAATAACATTGTAAATATATTTTAATTTGCAAACAATTTCACTTATATCACCTACATAATTCTTATAATCACTTAGGGGAATAGATATTTCCATTTTTGTTTCAGTGATCAAATGATATACTTTCTAAATTGACCAAAATCTTATTTCTCCAATTTAATTCTCATTTTCTATTATGAAATCTCATTAGATTATTGCTTGGTACAGTAGATTTAAAAGATACAAAATTTGTACGAAATCAGTAGCACATTATGTGAAGTTGCTAGGAAGGCCTCAAGCATAAAGGCACAGTTTACATGACATGATAACAAGCTGCCAGCATGCCAGCCAAATCATACCCAAAGTCCCACATGGCAACAACTGACTGAAATGGAGTGGTGACTGTTCCTCCTTCCAGATGGAGCATGTACTCTTCAAGGAAGAATTTATAATCGCCCATTTGCTGTAATTCTTCCACTGCACTTCCAGATACCTTGCCCCTTTTATTTACTTGTATTTCTTGCCTGGTACCTACAGTTGTGCAACTTTTAAAGCCCCTGAAATACAGTGAAAATAGCAATTGGAAATTCATTTATTGCAGTTAAAGTATATAAAAACATTCATTACACTCTACAACTAGTTAGAGATAAAAAGTTTTTGTCAGAGAAACAGATGGATGTAGGTTTTAAACACAGACCAGGCCCGAAAGGCCATAGGCCTGAGTAAGATTCCCTAGTTATTGGTAGGCTTGGGGAAGAAGGCTAAGTCTAAGCCGGAGGCAGCATCAGGATGTAAGATCCTAGAACAAGGAAGAGCTTCTGAAGTTAGAGTGAGACATCTGCACAGATAGAATGAAGGCATTAGCTAACGTCAAGTCTTTCTGAGACTGCTGATACTTGAGAGAGAGTCTGAGCCAGGGATAAGACTGATACTAATTTCTCAAGATTTACCATGATATAATTCCATGTTAAAAAACCTTGTCAGAAAGTTATACACTTACATCACTTTAAATTTTTATTGTATTATTTTCCCGTGGGAGTTGATAATAGCTGCATACAAGTACCAGTTTTAAAAAGGCATTCCAGTAGGATATGAGAATTCTTTATATAAAGAATTTCTCTGAATTATTTTTCTTTCTCAATTAAGTGTATCATATATTTAATTATGCAATGCTCCTTATACAAAGACTCTATGATAAATTTCTTTCAGATCTCAATACCAACAAGATACTTGTTTCTACAGACAAGATGACATGCTTTATTCAACTAAGTTCCCAAACGCTTTGTTTTTCTATTTCCCTTGGTTGCTGAGATTTTTAGAACTATTTGTTTATGCAAATACTGATTTTAAAAAGCATAGATTATTGAAGTTTTTTGTATTGACTGATCTGTCAACTTAAATAGATACACAATTTTTTAAAATCTTGTTTGCGAATCATCAAACTTCTGTTTTATTGTATGTTAACTCTTCTTGAAGTGTAAATAAATCACTTTCATATACCTATTTGTACTTTTTTCATAGGGATAGCACTGATCTCAAAGTAACTTGACTAATTCTTGACAATCACTTAACACATTTGTCAAATTATATTTTTTTTTCCTGAGTATTTGAGGTCTGGAGTTAAAAATGAAATTATGTGTTATCTCTCATTTAGTATTTATTCTCTGTGTTATTGGGTCAGTCATCTAATTTCTCATTTTTGCATTTGTAACACAGAGCCAAAGATGTCTAGTTGTCAGAATGGTTGAGTATATCCAATTAGATAACTTGCATGAAACCCTTTATAAGCTGTGAAGTAGTAGCTTAAATTGTTATTATTATTCCTAATATAATAAAGCTCAGGAAAGTTTACTTTTTGTTAATTTATATTCAGGATTAATTGGAATTTTAAATAACTGGAACAGATAAGGACTTAAATGTTTTCTTGATATTAGCATATATACAATAGTTAAGTAAACTCTATAAGCTACTTAATGTCTGTCAATCAAATAAATAACAACCTTTGCATGGGTTGTGCTACCTGGTCCAACTCAAAGGGCAATGAATAAATATTATCAGTTTTATTCATTTACTTCTCTTTTACTCTTCCCTCATCAAATTACACTTACTTTGGATGGTGTTTTTAATATGAACTTTGTTTTTTAATATAGTTATGTTGTGTTTTTCCCAAATGTTCATCACCTTTGTCTGAATCAAGATGAAAAACCTCACAAGCAGAGAACAATTGCCAAAAACATCACTTCATAAGAATCTAAGCATAAATGGACATATTATAAACTTTATTTATAAATCATAGAAATATACAAATCATATAATCATAAATCTACTTATAAATCATGAATACAATGAAAATGACATCTCTCCTCCTTGCTCTTCTCTGTAGTATTAGAAATCCAGAGAATCGAGACCTGATCTACTGATCTAACTAAAATATATTCAAGTGGAAGCATATAGCAATTTTAATATATGTTTTACTACATTATTTTCAACTAAAAGTAATCTTTTAAAAATGCTTTTTAGTATCCCAGATGGGAAAGTAGAAATGGAAAATAGGAAAGATATTTCACTTGGTTTTGGAAGGAAAGCACATCAATTAACAGATTTTAAATTATTGGCCTGCTTTCACAAATTAATATATTTTAAGGCAGTGTGTGTACGTAGAAAGGAAGTTTTATAGTATCTGTTATGATTCCTTTAAGAACTGTAACTTTGGTAAGAAAGTAATGAGTTGAAAAAATTAGAAAGACATCAGGATTTGTCTAACAATTAAAAGAATCTGTTAATTAGCACAGAATATGAATCTTAAGCTGCTTTGCTCATCAAATTATTTTAATGAAGCAATGTTGATCAGAAATCTTAACACAAAATATAATTATAGAAAAATATTTAAATAAGCAACAGCCTTTATAGAAATATAGTACAGGATACAAGGTGTAAAGTCACTTAAAATTGGAATTATCATGGCATGTACCTTCTTCTTAGGGATTCTATCAGGATTAATTAAGTAGAATTTGCTTTATGAGTATGAAAAAAGAGCACAGAGTATGTCTGCCATACTAAAAACGGTCAAATGACCCAATAGGCTAAACATTTTAAGAGGTTAGGAGTGGCTCAGAGTCAGTTTAAAAAGAGACCATGAGAGTTCAATACTCAAGATCATTGTGATGAAATTAGAAAATGGTTTCAGCAGCCATTGAGAGTTAATTGATATTCCACTGGATTTGGAAATATCAAGTAGAAAAATATTAAAGAAATATAAATGGAGAATTAGAAAAACACATGACAGAGAGTGAAATGTGTGTGTATACATTCATACAAATTTATCACTCCATGACTTATTTAGTTTCATCATCTTTTGAGAATTTACTTTATTTTATGTGCCCAGTTGGTAAAATTTGTCCTAGTGTCTCCAAAGCTCAAGTAGTTTGTTCTACCATTAGGAGCCTCTCATCTGTACTTCCATAATATATATATTGTTTTTCAAGTGAGTTTTTTTTTTTTGTCTAATATGTACTGCAAAATACTGGCTTCCTGCTTTACTTATATGCAGAAGAGCTCTTTGTGAATTCTTATTACCTCCTAACCTAAGAAGAATGCTATGATATAAATCTCAAGCATGAGAGAAAGAGAGACAGAGAAAACAAGGAAGAGAAATAGCAGAATCAATTTATATTAGGCACAGTAGACACACTGCCTAGAACCCACAATACATTTCGAAATCCAAGAAAAAATTTTAATTTCTTTTAAAATTGGGAGGTAAGTCAACTTTCAGTTTGAAGAAAATGTTGTACAATATTAATATTTGTTTTTTATCCTTATACTGACAGTCATATTCTTTTTATTAATTTTTTTAATGAAGAGACCTATGAAGGCAAAAGTGCCAAAGCCCACCAAAGTCATAACGCAGCCTTGAAAGAGATGAAGAGAAAGCAGGAGAAAGGATCTACTTCTCTCAGTGAAAAGAATCATTTCCTGCTTAGTTCATGAGATGATGCATTGTGATACTTCCCATATAATAATATTAAATGTCCTTCATACCCAGGAGTTCAGGGGATGTTTCTGTTTATCATTTTTCTACCATTGTATAACTTATATTGGCTATTTTAGACTATTAGAGTTTAGGTATTAAAACTAGGTGTAAAGACCTAAGATAGGGATAGATATTAACTGTTATTTACTGAGCGTTTACTATATGTCAAGCTTCTGACACATTGCCTCTTTTATTTGTCTCAATAATCCTATGAGATAATGTTTATTACTAATAACCTTTCAACTAAGAAAACTGAAGACTAAAGACATCGAAGAGATAAAAGGATATAATGCATTCCCAGCTATATTGGGCCTCAAGTGACTTTCAAGATTAGAAGAAAGGAATCATAAATTTAGCTTATTATAAATTCATCTTATTATTAACCTACTTGTTGGAATTTTCAACTGCATGTTATTTCAAAATTTTAACTTTTTAAAACTTATATATATTTCCCACCTAAAGAATTATAAATATAGCAGTTTAATATTAAAGATTTAATAACATTTTAATTTCAAACTGCTAATATTATATATTAAATCAATACACAATGGAGGAAGTATATAAATTGGTAGAAGATCTTTGGAAAACAGTTTGGTGGTATCTGGTAAAGCGGATCATATGCATACACCATGGCCCAATAATACCACTCCTAAATATAATCCAGAAAAAAATGTGTACATGTACACCAAAATATTCAAGAATACTCAAAACTAAAAATATTTAATATATCCATCAAAGTGTAAAGTATAAATAAAGAATATTCACACAATAAAACTCTGCAGCAATTAAACTAACATCCATACATAAAACCATGAATGAGTTTACAAATATACTGTTGAATGAAAGAAATCTAATACCAAAAGATATAAACTACTGTATAATCTCATTTGTATAAAGTTTAGAAACAAAAACAACAGTTCTAGAGGTTGATGATTGCTAACCTGTTTTCTTTTTAACATGTGTTAAAATTATAATTAATATATAAGAAAAAATACAAAATACAAAAATAATTTTAGAAATTAAAAGGAAAGGGTAGCTTAAAGTTAAAAAAGTCATATTTGACAAATATTTATAGCTTGATAACTAAATAGTTTAATGTCTTCTGTATTCTCTCTGGCACATTTTTATCTAAAATAGATTAGATAAATGATAAAATCCATGCTGGGCTATGCTTTCTTCTGCATGCTACTGTACATTCATCGAAGTTATCCAGTAATTTAAAGGATAGATCTATTATTATCTCCTAATGATTAGGTCAAATCAGTCAGGCTGGAATCCTCATTAGTGATGACAAGGGTCTCTGTGCCACTGCCCCTCAATAACTTACAACACAGCAGTGCTGTTATATTTAATCAATTTATGAGCTATACATTTGTGTAAGCCTCCTTTCTCTCCAGCATGAACAATCTGCTATGCTTAGCACAGCTCCTTTAAAAAGCCCTCTGCCTGGCAGCCATATCTATATTTTAAATAGAGGACAGATTTCTCTTCTGAGAGCATCTCATCACCTGGCAGAGAAGAGTCACACAGAACTATTGAGAAAAATATATAAGTATGATTAGCCTACAATTTAGGCTATATGGTATTACTTTTAGGCTCCTAATGACTTGTCACTTCTGAGTGATCCATGCATACAAGAAGACTTACAGATAATCTTGTCCAATGCCAGTAATGTTTGTGAAAAAGTAGAGAAGATAAGCCAAACTTTCAATTCATAGTCTGTCTACCTACCAGCTCTTAACTGAGGTCCGCATTCTCATTGTGGATTATATTTCCATATCCCACAGAAACCCATTATCTCGTCATTACTTATCATATCAAACACCTCCTTTTAATTATAACTTCAATAGAGTTCCTTTTTCTTTCTTTTTTTTTTTTGAGTTGGGGGAGGGGTTTATCCTCCCCTTTCCACTTTCCTTCCATCTATTTTTGTAAAGATATTTACAACCTTTGGGAGAAAAGGAAACTGTTTACACATATAATTGCAGTTAAAAATCGGATTACTAATTCAGTGTAAACTGTTTGATCCAGAACATGTTTAGAAATTTAATTACTTGTCAAAAAAGTAAAAATACTCTTTCAATTCTGGGTCCATTAAGCAAGTGAGGTTTGCTAGTGAGACATGAAAAAAAAATAAAGCTTTGATGGCATTATAATTTTAATTGACAGATACTCAAATAAAGGAAATGTGTAATCATCAAAATAAATTCCACAATAGCTGATGGTTTTTTTTGAAAATTTTAAAGGAAAAATTCGTGATTAATTTGCATAGAGAGCAGAGATTGTGCTTCACTTTCTTAAAGACTAAGTCGAGATTCTTTATCCTGGAATTTTACCATAATGGACTCTATAATTTTAAGAAAACACACCCTTCCTTATATGATACACAAAAATTGGATATACATAAAATGGATCACAGAACTAAATGTAAGATGTAAAACTGTAAAACTCTTATAAGAAAACATAGAAGTAAATCTTCACAATATTGGGTTTGATGAAGGCTTTTTAAATATGACACCAAAAGCAACAGCAACAAAAGAAAAAAAACACAAATTAGACTTCATCAAAATTAAAAATGTTTATGCTTAAAAATGAAGCCATTTAAAAAGTAAAAAAAAAACCACGAAATCTAGAAAAGATATGAAAATTATATATCTGATAAGGAATTTGTTTCCAGAATATATAAAGAACCCAAACTTAATAATGAAAAGACAAACAAACCAATTTTTTAAATGAGCAACGCATCTAAATAAACATTTTGCCAAATAATGTGTACAAATAGGCACATAAAAAGATGTTCAACATTATTAACCATTAAGGAAATATGATGAGATACTAGGCTGGCTATAATCAAAAAAAGTAATAACAACTGGTAATGAGAATATGAAGAAATTGGAAATGTCATACATTGCAGGAGGGAATATAATATTGCAACTACTTTAAAATATTGTTTGACAACTTCTCAAAATGTTAAACATAGAGTCACCACATGATCCAGTAATTCTACTTTTTTGGGGTAAATACCCAAAAGAAATGGAATTATGTGTCTACACAAAAATTAGCACAAATGTTTCTAGCAGCATTATTCATAATAGCGAAAAGTAAAAATAACTGTCATCAACTGGTGAATAATAAATAAAATATGATCTATCCATACTACAGAATGTTATTTGGCATTAAAATGAAATGAAGTACTGAAACATACTAAAACATGGGTGAATCTAGAAAATACTAAGAGAAAGAAGCCCATCACACAAGACCACATATGGCATGATTCCATTTACATAAAATGTCCAGAACAGGCAAATCTATAGAGACAGAACATGATTAGTGACTGATTGGGACTGGAGGGGAGCAGGGTAAATAGGAATGTGGAGTAACTGCTGATGGGTATGAAGTTTCTTTTTGAGGTGATAAAAATGTTCTTAAATTGACTGTGATGATGACTACGCAACTCTGTGAATATATTAAAGCCATTAAACTAAATACTTTAAATGGGAGAATTATATAGTATGTTAATTACATCTCAATGAAACTGTTAAAAAATAAAAATATCTTGGAGATTCCCTAATCCTCAGGTTATCTTGATCTCCAGGAGGAGCATACACGAGTTCACACATTAGTTAAGGTTTCCTCCTCTCTCTGCTGTTCTTTCAGTGCCACACTGCTGCTCTGGCTTCTACTTATGCAAATGCCACCATTTTCCTCCAAGTACCATCCTATTTGTCATTGTGATACTTCCCATATAATAATATTAAATGTCTTTCAGACCCAGGAGTTCAGGGCAAGCATATGTGGAAACAAATGAGTCTGATATAGTGCAAATGATTGTGATATAGTACAAACATACATACAAGATGCTCTAGGCATACAGTAGAGAAAAAATCTAGCTTATTTTCTGTGTCATTCATTTATTATTATTTACTCTATGTGTCTTTATGTGTATGCTTTTCAGTGTGTGTGTGTGTGTGTGTGTGTGTGTGTGCGCGCGCACGCGCGCACGTGTATGTGTGTGTAACAGAGTGGCCTAACTTAGACGTGGATATATTTGGTCTATAGAGTACTACAATACCTCAATTACCCAGAAATCTGTTTCTAGTCATGGTTCAGCATGGGGTATAAGCAGAGGTGTGCTGGAGACAGCTCATATTGCTTCAAGAGAGCCGAACATAGGCTTCACTTCCCAATTTCATATACACATTGGCACCTTGAAATTGGAGTATTTTTTCCATGGAAATCAGCAAATGCTACCTATCAGGGTACCCCATCCCTGTCCCCAACTGCTGGCTATTAAACATTTGTCAGCATACCACTAATCTAGAAGTACTTTTGGAAAATAACTCACAATATCATACTTGGGAGTCAGATATATTCATGAATGCCTGGAAAACTGAAGGAGTTAATTCAGAGGCCAAATTGCCTGGGGGCAGTACCAAGTCTCTGAAAAGAATCTGTCATAAAGAAATACAGAATCTAGCATGATGAACCCTCCTAGCAACAGAAGCTGAGAATAAGAAGAATCAAGAGTTCTGGGTAAAACTCAAAGGCACATCAGCACCTTGGAAAAAATGAGTTTTGGAGAAAACTAAAAAGTGCTAGACACAAACTTCTGGAATGACTCAGTACTCAACTAATCCTGGTATAAGTCCTTTGTAAAATCCCAAGAGGAGTCACTTCAGAAAGACTGCTCAGCACTGGAACGTACTGTGAGGATCAGCAGCATAGAAGTGCAGGCTGCCCCTCAGCTTGAGTAAGAGTTACTGAGCTGAGCATCAAGGTGGCAGCAGTGGCATGTGAAGACTGCTCAGAATAAAGTGACAAATAGGATGGTGCTTGGAGGAAAATGGTGGCATTTGCATAAGTAGAAGCCAGAGCAGCAGTGTGGCACTGAAGGAACAGCAGAGAGAGGAGGAAACCTTAACTAATGTGTGAACTCGTGTATGCTCCTCCTGGAGACCAAGATAACCTGAGGATTAGGGAATCTCCAAGAAGAATAAAAGCAAATGAGGTGTGTGTGTGTGTGGCTTTGGGGCAGGTAACTGTCACCCAATAAACTGATCTTAATCTAGCATAAAACTCATACCATATGTTGAAATTATTTACTTTCTTTTCTTTACCCCGTAATATACTGTCAAATTTTTTTTTTATTCCATCTTAGCTCCCATAGTGATCATAGGGTATATTTTGAGCATTCAATGCTTAATAACAGTAAGAGCTAATAACTACTCTGCATATAGCATTTACTATGTGCCAGGTACTATTCAAACAAAGCATTTTATGTAGACTCATTTGTAGTTTATGAGTAGGTATTAATATTTTCCCTATTTTCCAGATTGAAAATAAACTGAGACACAGAAAAAATAAGTAACTTGCTCAAGGTCATATGTCTGCCAGATACACAGATAAAGAGGCAGATGTCAGAGAACTTCATTTACCAACTAGGTCCTACCACTATTTGATAATGTGCTCTAGGTTTTTGCATGCTATGAATAGAAGGCTTTTAGTAGTAGGTCATGAAATTAATTTAGTGGATTGCAACTAGAACTTTTTGAAAAACTAGATCAGAGAACATCATATGTGGCAAATAAGAGTTGTTCTGTAAAAGTTGTTTCAGTTGTGATGTAAGTATGAGAAAAGGTGGTGTTTGCATATGCTGCATCATAATGTAAAATGAATTTCCTACTGTGGTTTGCCGTCAAATTTTGAGAAACTCTACCTAAAGTATATATCTAATAGCCTCTGACCCTTAGTTTCTTTCCTATCATGGGTATGTAGTTTTCAGTAAAGTAGGTATTCTAGAAGACACTTAAATTCCACTTTATAGGCTTGAAGTTTTCTAATATAAGTAAAACATTGAGGAAAATAATTTAAGTTAATGAACTACAATATTATGTAAGTAATACCATGACCTGAGATGTTATAGACATTATGATGAAAAGACTTTTTTAAATTACTGCAAGAGAGCTCTATCCAAAATGTCATGGCCCTAGTAATAACTGAAGAGAAGAAACTACCTATGAGACTACTTCAGATGCATTACTGAAGTTATGATTGCATCACAACATTGCTTGAACTTCTATACCCAGATTGAGATAATTACAATAATAATGTAAGTCTCCCAGTTATAGGGAAAGCCTCTTATTTACCTTCACACAATAAAAAAGAAAATCCAGAACTGCTGAGACCTTTCCCGGGTTGGGGGTGGGGGGCGGCGGGGGGGGAATTGCCCAAGCAGAAGGCTGAAACCAACACAAATAGTATGTGACTGTTGTTTAACATTGTTTTGGATTTTTTTTTTTAAGTAAGAAATGTGACTGTTGTGTTTTCCTAAAATTGCTTATACATTGCTCATTATGAAAGAATGAGAGTTAGGTATAGCTCAAAAAAGAAAATTAGTTCTTTTTGCATTAAAAGACACCTGCATTTAAGTATTTTATAAATTATAAACTTTATATAAATATTATTTCTTTTATAATTTAACTAGGATATTATTTCTACAAGGTCAAAGACAATTACTACCCTTTAAAAAAAATTTTTCCTACAGCTTAATTGGCTGTTTTGGCTAGGAATTTTGTATATTTACCCCATTTAAGTTTCATAAAAAGTCTATGAAATAAGAATTACTACTCTGATTTCAAGAAAAGAGAATGAAAAGATATTTGGCTAGTAAACTGCTAAGTTAAGATTCATACTGAGGTCTCTATGTTTATAATGTCCATATCCTCCCTATTATATTTAAGAGCAGTTAAGACATCAAAATAAAGGAAAAGAATAAGCATTATATACCATCACTTTACAAAAGCACAACTTGGGGATATTTTGCTTTGTTTTCAGAGGCAATATATTATTGCAATGAGAGGGACTGATCCATAAATAGGAAACATTTAGGCACTAGAGTGACATTTTCTTTCACTATTTTATTTCATGTCATTTGCCACATGTTTGTCTTTAATCCCGTGAATGTTCCTGTACCTATGTAATATTCAGTGTGAAATTCTATGTCAGTATATTTAAACTTCCTAAAGTCAGTAGGTTCAGAGTTGTGATTCCCATAGCAACCATAATTCCACCCCTTTGTTTCTATATAGCATTTGTAAAACTGGGGAAGTTGTTAAGTTTTCTATCTTAATATAAATATGCAGTCATGTTGAGAGTCTTTTTATAGTTTCTGAGGGAACCACAATTTAGAATTTTCTAATTTTCTCTGCATTTAAATTTCCAATCAGATTGTTGCAATCACCAGCATTCCTCTAATTTTATTGAAAAAGTGGAATGGGGGAAAAAATAGTAATTTTATTATAAATTCTCATAGTGTTTATTTTAAGATATTATTTAACTGCCAAAGGGAAATTTTTTTTAAAAAAGTAAGAAAAGAAACATGACATATTTTTAAGTAAAATGGTAAAAAGAAAGGATGCTATGTTAAAGAAATACAAAGTAATTTTAAATATGTGTGATTTCCAAATATTTTGAAATGTTATGTTTCTTTTTGGTCAGAGTAGTAAGTGTTAAAATGTAGAGACCTATAAAGTTCTTTGATCTTTTATCAGCTATCATTGGTATGTACTTTACCAATGAGAAGTAACATGAGTGTATGTGGTTGTATTGTGTGTGTATATGTATGCAATGCATTTCTCTTTCCACTCAAAGGAAGAGTTTAGTAGAGTTCATCTTAATATATAGTATTTGCATATGATTCAGTATCTTTATAAATCCTGTGGGACAATGTAGATGTGTGTTTAAAGTCTAGGTTATCATTTATTTAATAACAGCTTACAAGGATCATATAAAAAAGTGCAGGTGCTCTGATCAAAGAAAGGAGTTTGAAGTCAAGATGGACATGTGGACAAATGTAGTAAAGCAAACTTAACTCGTAACACTCTCCTCCCCTAGAGTAGCCCCAGGGGGTTTTTGCCTGTATTATTCTCACCATCGTTACGTTCCCTGGCTCCACATCAGAACAACAGGAATTCTCCTACCATCTCTGCTCTCTTTGAGAATCCTAAAATGGAAACTGAGCATCAATTTAGGTAAAACAGAAATTTTGCTTTTTGAAAATTTATAATAAAATAGCATGCAAAGTTGAATTGAAGAATGCCCTTATCTCTTCTCTGATAATCTCTGATCAAAGTTACAGTAGTACCATAATCTCTGAGCACAACTGGACCTTGGAAAAGATGATCTGGTAGATTTAGATAAAGCCTGGCCACCCTTCTGGTCTCCTACATAATGATTAATGGCCTGCACAAACATGGTATCAGCATTTCAAAGGAAAACAGAAAACCACTATATTTAATTTTCCCATATTATGACACCCAAGGATGCAGAAAGAAATGCCCAAGGTAGAAAAATCTTCATTAAATTGATGTCAGGTTTCTGATATAGGTATAACTGCTATTTCTAAAAGAAGGAAATAGCACTGCTGTCAGGTAAAGGAGGCTGCCACAGGGAGTGGTGGTCGCTGGGAAGACTTTGCCATGAAAGGATAATTTTATACCACTTTATGAGAATTGTTGCTCTGAGGCAGGAGAATTTATTGCCACCAAAGCACAGGCTGTCAGAGATGGGGGTATCAGCCCCTGAAGTGTAGCTTACCTGAGTGAAAGTTAGAGTCAGAGTATGAACTTGTCTATCTTCATGCTATTTCATATGTCATCTCAGGGCACAATTTAAACTGATTTGACAACACAGATATTTTAATTCCAAAAAAGTTTAATAATAAAATCAAGATCAAATCCCCTTCCTAAAACATCTACTAAAATAAGAAGGTGGATTCCATCAACCAGAAACTCTACAGCTATATCCCACTTAACCTATATTTCTCTGTGATCTTTGTACTTTTAATTTTTATACCTTCTTTGTATTTAAATTTGATAAGGAATAAAACTGAAGTAAAAAATTTGCATATTTAAGTAGATGTTCTTAAATTTATTGATACTGGGATCAATTGTAGATTATCAGTAAACTCTTAAGGGTAGTAGGAGACATTTCAAAAATCAAAAAGTTTACTGCCTTTGCTACTTCAGTCCAATTTCCTAATTTTATCAGTCTCCTTATTAGGAAGAAATCATCATAAAAATCAGTAAAATTTTAAAAATTCACTGGCCCTCTCAAGCAGGTCCTTCTTTTCTGCCTCTTCCTGTTATTGGTATAAAGATGGTGCTATCATTATATATAAAAACACAAATGTATATGCATAAATATACACACATACATACATATGTGTGTGTGTGTGTGTACATATATAGCTATATAACAAATTCCCTCAAAACTTAGTACCTTAAAACAACAAACATTTATTATCTCACATGGTTTCTGAGAGCTAAGAATCTGGTTGCAGCTTCGGTGACTGGTTATGGCTCAGAGTCCCTGATAAGGCTGCAGTGATGATGTAGGTCACAATTTCAGTCCGAAGGCTTGACTGGGCTGATGGTGGGTGGGGGAGTCCATTTTCAAGTTCCTTCATTGGCTATTGTCAGGAGGCCTCAGTTGCTCATTATATGGGTTTCTCCATAGGCCTACTCAACCGAACAACTGGTTTCCCCAAAGTGACTGATCTAAGACAGAGAGTGTGACCAAGATGGAAACTGTGGTGTCTTTATCTTAATCTTGGAAGTGTCTTAACATCACTTGTATATTTTTTGGTCACATATACCAACCTTGGTCAATGTGGGAGGTAACCAGACAGGGATCATTAGGGGTCATCTTGAAGACAATTACATTCTCTCTCTCAATTTCTCTCTCAATTTCTCTCTTCCCTCCCTCCACCACACACACCCTCTCTAATATGTACTTATTCTTCCTTCAAGGTCTTATACCATACAGCTCAATCACAAGTGATAAAATGTCAGAGTTTGGATATGAGTTTAGAGAAAGGAGGTTGAAGCTTGAGGTTAATCTATGTGTTTTAAACCAGTTTCAACAATACTAGGTACTCTCATTCTCATTTTTGTATAGCTACCTTAATAGGAGGTTATTTATAGGACAGAATTGGGCAATTCTAGATCCTTTAGTTAAAACTCCTCATAAAACTCTTCCCCTGAGATAGATGATAGATGATAGATGATATATGATTGATAGATGATAGATGATAGATAGATAGATAGATAGATAAATGATAGATAGATAGATATAGATAGATAGATAGATAGATAGATAGATAGATAGATAGATAGATAGATGATAGAAAGAAAGAAAGAAATTTTAGCTAACATTCATTGAGTCAACAAATATACATTGGATACTTACATTCCAGCCCTTTTCTATGTGCCTGTGATAAAACAATGAATAAAAAATTCCTGCTGTCATAGTGCTTGCATTCTAGTGGGCAGGGGAGATAAATACCACAAATAAATAAATAAATCCTATATTATGTTAGAAGATGGTAAGTCTTATAAAAAAAACAGCAGTGAAAAAGGGAATTGAAAAGTCTGAGGGAAGAGAGTTGTGATTTTTAAACAAAGCATTAAGGATAGGCCAGTTTAACAGGTCACATTTGAGCAAAAGAACTGAATGAAGTGAGACAGGAAACTATGCACTCACCTGGAGGAAGGGTTTTCAAGTACAGGGGTAAACCAAGCCAAAGAGCCTGAGTAGAAGAGTCCTATGTGCTTGACTGGAATGGTGTAAAAAGCAACATAAAGTAATAAGAAATGGGAAGTGAAAGGTTATGAGTAAACACATATTGAGAGGCTTAAAGCCCACTGAAAATAACTTTTAGTCTGGGTAAAATGGAGAGACCCTGGATAGTTTGTTTGGGGCAGAGGAAAGTAGATAAAAATTAATGAAGATATCAACTATACATGAGAAGTAAGCATAGAGATATGTTTTCATTGTGTTTATTGGTGTTTCTATGTCCAACTGAATGACATCTAAGCACTACTACTTTCTCAATTCCACGCTCAACATTTCACCCTTTATAATTCAGCTGAAGCATTATCAACTGGCTCTCTGAGTGAGGAAGAATACCTTAATGGTAACATGTGCTATTTTTGTGATATAAATACTTCCACCATGGCTGATTTCAAAGATAGTTGTGTTTAACAATCTACTCCTGAAATTTTAACAGTTAGCCCCAAGAGCCTGTATGAGACAGCTCCAGCATGCCATTGCTTGAATTCCACAGAGCAAACAACAAACACAGTGATTTTTACAGTAGATATTAAATAAATGTTTAACATGTCAGTAACAGTAATTATCAGTTTCTCAGTACCTAACACAGTCAAGCACATAACTCATCCTATACTAATCATTCTTTCAAAAACTTTATAATTACATTCAGAGAAAGTTATAATTTTTTCCATATTATAGATGAATATATTGATATTCATGGAGGTAAAATAACTTGCCCAAGTTCGCTAGCAAATAAGTGATAAAATCATTGAAACCACAAACCGTTTATGCTCTTTCTACTATGTTGAATGATTTCAATCTGGGATTCAAAATATCAAACGTGTCCACTGTTTATCCATTATATAAATTTTACATCACTGTGAACTAATTTTTTTTTAAAGAAAAAAATAAGCACTGTTATTAATTCAGCTGATTGCCACTAAATTGCATAGATTCATTTTGCATCATCCTATGGATACAAGTGAGGTTCTATTCCTATTAACAACATTACCTTCCGCTAGGATAGCCAATACCACAGCTCTCATCTCCTAAAGATGGACATCTAAATCAAATAAACAATACCATTCCCACAATCCCATCTGTTCACACTGCATCCTTTGACATTTGGCTCAAGATCACCTATCCTGAGAAATTTATTTCTAAGATCTTTCCCTCCCCAGCCCAACTCGGAATGGAAAAGGTACCAAAACTTTGTGTTTTCAAGTATTCTGTCAATATAGCCAAGATCACATTAAAGCATATAGTTAGGTGGCAAGTATTCATTTTCTTTCTCTTTTCTCCACTAGAACAAGAACTTTTTTAAGAAAAGGGATTGTGTCTTATTCATCTTTATAACCCCAGTACCTGGTATTGGATGCAAAATATTTTCTTTTCTGGTTAAATGAATGAATGATTAAACAAATGAATGCAAGATTCAAGGCAAATATTATCTTACAATTTGGCATTTATATAGTTTATGTAATTCCATAATATCTCAAATTTATTACAGAATTTCAAGGATAATATATTTCAAAAACCAGAATGAAGTACTGGTTAGATGCTTTAACTCTATAGTCGTACTGCGTCAGATCAGCTTTTATTTTCACTCTTTACTAGCTGGGATATTATTTCATCTTTCAAGGCCTCATTTTCTTCATCTGTGAAATGAAGGTTATTTTTATAAGAGTTAAATAACTTAATGCATACAAAGCACAAAGAAGAAGCTTGACAAAAAGCAAGTTCCCAAATAAATATTAATTATGACTTCATTGTTAATGTTAAGCATGTTGGTAAATATAAAATGCATTTAGTTAATTAAAGCATGATTTGTGTTAATGGTCAGGCAATAGTTAATTATTTTGCTTAACAAGGATTACCATTTACAATAAAAATAATAATTGCCAATATTAATTTCCAACAAAAATAATGTAACACCAAAACCTAACTTCACACTCATTTAAGTATTTTCTCTAAAGAAATTAGCAATTACGATTTGATGCCAATTACATATTGAATTTGTTCTCTTAACTTTCTACTCTTTTCCAACATAGGAGATATATAAAAATTGGCATTTCCCTTTCAGCCCTGGGCTACGTCCCACTGCAAGTGTCTGAAATCCAGTTGGTATAACACAAACAATCTGAGAAGAAAGTGGGAATGTTTTACAGCAGAAAAATAAGCTAGTAATGTCCCACCATATTGGAACACTGGCTAAAATCATCAGGCTGATAGCCATTGTTTAAAGATATCATATTTCCTAAATTCTCTTATTTCTATTGTTTCTTTATTCAGTCCCACATGAACTTGAACTGAAAACATATAATTTTAAAGACAGATTAACACTTATTTTATCCAATTTGCTTTGGTTTCCACACGTTGTTTCAGCTAGAGTACAGCTTTGGTATAAAATATTCTTTTCTTTGCTTTTTCTTTTTCTTAATGTGATTTTATGGGGGTTTTTTTGTGAGTCTTGTGAATCTTGGCTCCAAATTACAGCTACTGTTATGCAGGTCCACAATTCCTATGGTTGCATGATGTCTGCAAAACTTTTTGTGAGCAAATTTTGTCTAATACTTAGCGAAATTGGCTATATCGATGAGGGCTGATAATTTGTTGAAAGCCTTATAAAAATAATTCTAACAGTTGTCACAAATTCTATATTATTTTTCCTTTATGAGGATATATTAGTATATATACAACCCAGGTAATTAACCTGAATCTGTGTACAAACCTGAAACTTGGGTTGATGTAACACAGTTTCTACATTTAGAAATACAGCTCAAACATATATATTGAGGCTTACCAATTTCTCTAAATATGCAGTTTTCAAGATTAACTTTGATGATGATTTATTATAAAAACATATCAAATATCAGAAATACAAAATGAGAGATTAAAAAGCTCTGGGCTTTTGCTTGATTATGGCCTTCTTCTTCCTACTTTATCACTTCAAACTCTAATACATTATACTATCACAGTTCTTATGCTCCTTTTATAAAAACATTTAAATAAAACATCAGTTTGCTTCTTGCCTGACCTGGGCCCCAGGCTGATTAATCTCATTCGTATACTATTCCTTTTACAATGTGTAGTGTCAGCTCCTTTGTTAATGGCCGACTGAAAGGGAGTGATGAGAAGCAGAAAAAGTGAACATTTGCTTCCATTCATCTCTTGAAAAGGAGAATTGTTTATGTAGGGGGAAAAAAATGGTGTGCTCTGCAAATCTCCGGTTTTCTTGGAAGTCTATAGTTAGGCCCACTTAAAACAAATGCTATTTAATAGAATTTATCTTTATTGAGACCTGTTTCTAAATGGGCAAACTTGTCCAAAGGGACACTTTTAGCACATGGCCCTGAAGAACACCAATGTCCTTTCTACTATTCCCAACACTGTGGCATTGCGCTGGATGTGTGCTGTCACATTAATAGAGGACATCAAGTCTAATAGAGACGTGCTGAGGTTCTGCAGAGTGTGAATTATTAACTCGGGTATATGTGAGAGTATTAAACAAATCTGCAAGGCAGAAGGCACTGTTTAATGCTCTGCTTGTATTTGATTCTTTTTTGTTTTCATACACGGATGGAAACCAGGTAGGAATGCTAACAAGAAATTTCAAATAGATAAGAGAGAATTTTAAACTGTTGCCATCAGTCTAGGCTTCTGTCAGTGCACGAAGTAAACAACTTAAAAGAAATTAGGCAACAATTGAGAGAGACAAAGGATATGGCAGAGAGGTAAGCCAGCACCAACACTATTCTTCCACAATCATTACCAAAACTCAATAAACTAAGTCTTCAATTCAAGTGAGACAGAGGTCCAATAGTTCCCTTTTATTTCTGTGCCACTTGATAGAAAATCTGACAGCTTATTAGAGAAAATAGCCTAAAATATACTAATCAAATTTTTATCACATTGCTTTTCTTCTGAAATATAGATTTCTTTATAAATTATCTCATTCCTCTGGTAAAAATAGAAAGTAAACTAGAACAACCACACAGAAAAGAAGGGGAAAATTAGGAAAATTAGGATCATTGTGAGCATTTTAATGAAATATTATTTAAACTAAGGACTCATAAAAATAATTCACATATATCAAAATATCTTAAACATTTCATCTCAAAACATAAAAAATATACAATCGATTACCAAAGTTTTAATGTAGGTCTAAAGCTTTTTTCTCTCATATAGTTAAGGGTCCACCCACAATATATCTTCAATGATTTTCAGGATCTAAGATCAGCTATTTTCAAGTGGAATGAGGATTCAAAGGCTATGAACAGCTTTTATAATAAATAAAACAACTACTCTAATTGACTACTACCCATGCCTTGCTAACCATTAAATATTTTGAACACCATCTCTACTTATAAAGCAATGTAAGTAAAAAAAAAATTCCTCTAGATTTCTAAGACATTTTTCTCAAACATTCTGCAATTGTTTTATCCAAATTTAATTTAACTGCATTTTTAACAACTTACTTTTATCAACTCTTTCCAAAATAGTTACCTGTTTTCATAGAAGCAACTGTCTTTCTCTCTACACTTCCAATTGACCCATTTATAAAATAATTAAATAATCTAAGTTCAATAATGACTACAACCACAAAAAAAAAATTAAGAATAAACCACTGGCTCTTGGTAAGCATTCAGTTAAACTTTAGAAGTATGAAGATGTCCTAGAAAGTACCTACAAGATACAAGCATTCAATGAGTCATAATCAATATGTCATAAAAGGTTGAGGAAATATTAATTAATCCAGAAGATGACTTACCTAGAAGTTAGTTAAGAGAGTATACATTATATTGTTATATTGTTATATTCATAATTATAAAGATAAAATTACATAATACTAAAATATCCCAGAGTATAACAAAAGTATACATAATATAAATCAGCGATATATAGAAAAACTGAATTGGGTGTTCTACTTACCCCCTAACTCAAAAAAATCTTTGCATCATTCACATGGGGAAACTAAATTGCAATATGATTATGACTTAAGAGAGCAAAGACCTGTAGAAAAATAAAAACCATGTATTTCATGCTCAATGGAACATAGGTAGAGTGGTTTGTTGTGTTAAATGGGTTACATATATTCTCGTTAGAGACAATTTTAGCTGAGATATAGAGAACTAAAATAAAATGACTATATATGTAATCTCCAATGACCTCTTTCAGTATATATGAAAACCTAATAAATCAGAATGTACTTGCGGTAGAAAGAATTCTAGGATACCCTTCCCCCCAGGGTTTTCAGCCCCAGAGGTAAGCATGCTTTCATCCAGGTATCAATCAAATGCTAATCTAGGTACTCCTCTGAAGGTATTTTGTAGCTATAAATGAGGTTTGAAATCAGTTGAAGAAATATCTCCTTAAAGAGATTTTTGTATTTGGGCATGCCATCCTAAGGGGAGCACTGGAGCTCTTTAAAAGCAGAGTTGTCTCTGGCTGATAACAGAAGAGAAAATCAAAGATAAGCACTCAGGCAGGCCTGAAAAGAAATCAACATACATATTGTCAACTGCCTAGGGTGACCTAGTGACAAGGAACTGCTAGAGCCATCTAGGGGCTAAGAACAGTCCCCAGCTGAAAGTCAGCAAGACAACAGAGACTTCAGTTCTTAATGACTACAAGAAAATGAATTCTGCCAGTTCTTAGAAGACCTTGGAAGAGAACTCTGAGCTCTAGATGAGAACCACAGGTCCCACACCTTGACTTTAGCCTACTGTATTAGTTTCCCACAGCTGCTATAACAAAGCACCACAAACTAGGTGGCTACAAACAACAGAAATATATTATTATAGTTCTAGAAGCCAGGAGTCTGAAGATCAAGGTGTCAGCAGTGCCATGTTCATTCTGAGAATCTGAATAGAAATCTGCCTCATTCTTCCTAGCTTCTGGTAGCAGCTATAGGTCCTTGGCGTTCCTTAGGTGGCAGCTATGTCACTACAACCTCTATTTCTGCCATCACACTGCATTTTCTACGTCTCTGTCTTCATATGGCATTTTCTTTTTCTTATAAGAACACCAGTCATGTTGGATCATGGCCCACCCGAATGACCTCATCTTTATTTGACTACCTCTGTAAAGACCCTATTTCCAAATAAGAAATACTTTCCTAGGTACCAGGTATTAAGATTTCAACACATGTCTTTATGGGAACAATTCTACCTGTAACACCTGCAGAGAACCTGAGGAGAGAATCCAGCCATACTGTGTCCAGATCTGACCCATAGAAACTGTGAGATAATCAAATTATGAAGTTTAATCTATTAATTTTATGGTAATATATTTTATAACAGAAAAGTAATACCACACCCAAACTTTTCAAGATTCTATATTTTTACTCTCCACATAATTATATAACTAGAAAAAAATGTTTTCTGCAGCAGAAACAAAAGTATAACCCCTACTATTTCTAAGAAGAGCAGATCCTTATAACTAGAGAGTAATTTTTAGCAAGAGGTAAGGGGTGTGACAGTACAGGACTTGAAGGTCAAGGACAAAGGAAAATTGCTTTGCATGAGGAAAAAAGGAAAATAGAGAAAGAAGCCTTCTTGAGTCAGGCTAGGTGGGGAATCAGTTTAGAGAACATATAAGAGTCGAAAGAGGGGATACCAACAGATGGTAGCCAAAATGGGAAGTAATGGGTTAGATCAATGGCTATTGCCCAAGAGGAATTTTTATTAAATCATTTGCAAGATGTTAATCAAATTAAATTCTCTTTTCTGCTTCTCGATAAAATGTTCAATAGAATGTACAACCATTGCTACAAGTTATTCAATGATTATCTCTAGATGTTGATATCATGGCTACATTTATTGTCATATTTATTCTTTTCTGCTCAAATTTTCCCCAGTAAACATGGATAACTTTTATAATCAGAACGTATAACAAATTCTTTTCATAAAAACCTACACTGTTTAATTATAGTAGAGTTGAGCTGCTTTTCTGGGGATACAATGAAGTACTGAGTGCTGCTTTATGGATGGGCTAACAAGACAAAAGCCACTTATAGATAGTTGGTCACACATGGTTTATAGTTGTGCACAGACATCAAATTAGGCTCTAAATTCCAAATTTAATAACTTAGTTTTAATGACCATCAATTTTTCTGTACTCTATTGAAATCATTAGCAGAAGATAAAATTGAACATAATACTGAAAATATATTCAGAATAGACCCTGTAAAGAGGTGATTCTCTAAATATGATCTCCAAACTAGATGTACCAGCATCACCAGGCATCTTGTTGAAAATGCAAACTATAAAGCCCTACTAGAGATCCCCTGAATCAGAAACTGGGTGGGCCCAGAAATGTGTGTTTTAATAAGTCCTCCTGGAGATCTTAACATATGCTCAAGTTCCACGACTACTGCTAAAGAGGATCTTATCAGTTCTATAATCTTAATGCCTCCTGCTGGTCACACCCCACTAGGGCCATTTTAAACACTGTCTACTTATATGTCCATTTTTTTGTTACACATGTTTCCCTCCTTACAATGCTCTTATTTCCCTGTGGGTTTTCTCTCCTCTAGAATGTTGATGTGATATTGTTATAGAATAAACAATTTAGAATACTGTGTTTAAAGTGGTATTTTTGCAAAAGTCAATTTCATAATACAACTTAATAATCTGAAGATCCAGAATACCTGATCATCCTTGGGATCATATGAATATCTCATCTTCTTGATACAAATGTGCAAGAAAGTGGCTTTTACTTCCCTTAAGTAAATCAATGCATGAATAGCATTGGATTTCTAAAGCCATTTCAGTTGTGCATTGGCAGATTTGTTGCTATACTTCTGCAAAGATGGAGACTATCACAATAAAATATATTCTACCAGAACTTAAAGCAGCTCATATCACCCCATGTGTCTTATAGAACCATTAATTATAAGGGGGAAAAAAAGAGTAGAAGATAAAATGTGTTTGGGACATAAATGTTTAACTACCATATAGAGTTTAAATAATTAATGGAATGATACCCCTCTATGTAGAGCCCCATATTTTTAAAATGCAGGCAAATATAAGTGCACTATTTCAATACTTAAGCCAAAGTAAATGATGTAATTTCTGCATGTAAACTATACGTCTGGGCAATGGACTGAACAAATGCTTCATAATAATAAAATGGCTTTTAAATGAAAATTGGTCTCATAAGGTATAAGAATTTCTTTAACCAACACAATTTATTCAGAGTAAGATTAGCAAAGACAATTTTTGAAGCAATAATATTTATTACCTCCACATTTTATAATACTGCTAGTTCAGTGTATCTGAAGTGGTCCAGTGTGTTTAGACTGAACTTTCATCATGTCTAAACAGCTTAACTGATAGTTACTTGATAACTTTTTTATGAAGCAGTTTTTTTAATAATGCTTTCATATATCTGGTTTATGATGCCATTAAAGTCATCATTTGTCACATTAGTAATAGAAAAAATCTTTAAATATCCCTAGCAAAAATTCAGGATGGCTTTTAATGTCAGCATAAATTCCTGTATTACTAAACAAGCTATTTGAAATATTAACAGTGTTGTTTGCAATTTCAAAATATATATGACAAAATAAACATATAACATCAGTCCCTGGTTTAGGGAAAACCAGTTAGAAAAACTAAAGAAATGAAGCTAAAGTAGGTTGGATTAACCTTGTGATATGACTTTTAAAAAAGTTCCTTTGATTATAGGATGAATCAGTGAAGTTTCTGCTAGAGCATTATTTATTCCCCATAAACTAAGCAATTTAAAATAGGGAGAGAAGGGGAACTCTAACTTATCCAGAATGTTATTTTATAGTGAATCCATCTCAGTTCAAACACTCATAGATACAGTTTCCAATTTTTTTTAGAAGTTAAAACACTGTATGGCATGCTTCCCCCGCCATACCCCCCATCCCTACACACTCGCAGTGCATCTAATATGGGGAATTTTCTAGAGGGCCGTGGATGAGGCTCCAGAGCTCTAAAATTAGACTATACCAGCTGTGCATAGTTGGTTTGCTGCGGCAGGCTTGTATGCATATGTAGCATCATGGCATCACACTGTCAGCTGCTCTGTTCTTGGAAACAAATGGAGTATTAATGTCCCTGAACCCCGCTGTTGGGCTGCTTTGGAGGAAGGCTTCACATAACGTATGGCTTTGCACTGTCTTCAACATCACTGAGAGAAGGACTTATTTTTTCCTTCATAGGTGTATGAGAACCAAAGATCACATCTTCTAAGAGGCATTTCTCTTCACAGAGGGTTAGTTAGCTCATATGCTTGGCAGGTGTATAATGAAAGCTATCTCAGGGGCCAGTCCACATGCTTAGGACTCTTAAATAAGATTACATTTGTAAAATAGAGACACTAATAGAAAAAGGCTATTTGTTATGAAAATGGTTTATAGTTGGAATCAGCTTTCCTTTCTTGGACTCTAGAGTATTGCTCTCGAAACTTCTATAATTTAATTACATGGAGCATCATCATAATATAATAAAGAGAGCACTAAAAAATAGAAATCAGAAAGTTCTTATTCTAAATCTAACCATGCCCCTTAGTATCGATGTGTACTTGTCCAACAACATAATCTTGCTGACCACATTCTCCTCATTTTTTTTAATAACTAATAATATCTGTTTTACCTACTGCAAATGGTTACAAAAATATTGGAGATAAGATATAAGATATATGAAAGCATTAATTAGAATACACTTGACATTTAAAATTTTTCATTTATTAATAGTTATTTTGCCTTGAAATTACCTACTTGTCAATGGTAAAACTGACCTATACATTATCACTATTAAAACTTTGCAGTTTTAAGTGTCCTTTTGGACATGATATAAAGAAAAAGAGTGTCACAGTCAAAATTTTTATGCCTGACTACACCAAATTATTCCCATTTCTGTAAGTGCTACATTGAAATAAACTGTTGACTGTTATTATTGTGAATGAATTCTGAAATTTTTTTTATCAAAGAAGTCATTTATATACTTAAATGTATCATAATTCTCACTGACATAAGCCTTGCCTTGCTCCAGATGATGACTGGGCCCATGAGGAATAGGGTTTTCATGACCAATAGATTAGTAATTATTGGTAACTATTAGTAATTGTAAGTAACTACTAGTAATTGATAACAGGGAATGATCACCATGATTTTGCACCTACCTGTACTAATAAGGGTTCTCTAGAGAAAGAGAACCAACAAAATGTATGTGTGTTTAAATATATATATGTAAACACACACACACACACACACACACACACTCACACACACACACATGGAGAGAAAGAAAAGAATAAAATTTATTATAAGAAATAGCTCACATGGTTGGTTACAGAGGTAACAAGTTCCAAGAGCTTCAGTGAGCAAGCTGGAGACTGAGGAGAGCTTAAGGTATAAATTCCACTCTGCAGCCAGTTGGCTCAAGACTCAAGAATAACCAATGTTTAATTTCAGGTCTGAATGTTGAAAAAGACCTATGTCCCAGCTTAAAGTCAGGCAAGAGGAGTTCCTTCTTATTAATGAGAGGGTTAGCCTTTTTGTTCTATTTGACTCCCTAATGAACTGGATGAAGTCTACCAATCTACAGATTCAAAAGTTAATCTCATCCAGAAATACCCTCCAGGACATTCCTAGAAAAAGGTTTGACCAAATATTTGGGTCTTCAGTGGATCAGTCCAATTGACATATAAAATTCACTATCACACTATCAGAGTTAGCTGAGGATGGGAAATCCCCTATTAAATCCAAATACTCCTCAGTAGACTGCCTAATACTCCAAGTAGAGTGGAATCTGTCTCAATCAATCCATATGATTTAAATCTATGTAAATGTATACCAGAGGCGTAAGACTGTAGGCCAAATAATGGATTATCCTACACAAACCAGTATAAAAGATCTCTATTGAAGTGACAGCTGCATTGAAGGTCTCTGGGTTGCATCTGTCTTCATTTGCCCTGAACCTTGTAGGCTATGGCTTCTTTAACTTGGGATCTTGTACCAATTCCTTCTCTGTGCCCACCCCGCCCCCAATAATCCTTCAAGTTTATTTTAAATGTTCTGAGAGCTATTGGGCAATACATCCAGAATTCATTTTTGTCACATATATTTATTGAAATATAGATTCTGTTTTCTCAGTAATTCTTCCTAGTTTATTAAAAATTTTCTTTTTATCCCATGATTATCAGTCCATATAAGAGTATTAATAGGAAAAATTAATTTGTTTTATGTTTAATAAGTTTTACTACATGTTACAATGAAAACCTCATTAAATACAATTTGAAAAGCAATAATTTAACTAAAGGTATTCTTATTGACTACTACATTGAAAATCTAATTCTGAGAGTCTAATAACTATATTACCTTTTGGTAAAACACATAAAGAAAATCACCATATTTGGTAAATACTTGAATTTAACTTTCAACTAATAAAAATAATCTTAAAACAATATAGATATACACATATAGATGTGTGTGTACGTGTACTCTACTGAAAAAAAATAACATTAACATTTGTTATTTTTTTTTAAATTATTTCTAATGTGTACATTTCAATGCAGAGTAGTAAAACTTAATAAGTAAAAAACTTATATGTGATATGGATTACTTTTCTATTGCTGACATACCACATTACAATGAACTTATAAAAATATAAATATACTATCTTACAGTTCTCTAAGTCAGAAGTCTGCCATGGCTCTCATTGCACTAAAATCAAAGTGTAAGCAGCGCTGTATTCATTTCTGGAGGCTTTAGGAGATAACCTGTTTCCTTGCCTTTTCTAAATTCTAGAGCTGCCTACATTTCTTGGCTTGTGGCCCCTTCCTCGTTCTTCATTGCCAGCAATGCAGCATCTCTCTGTTCCTTCTTCTATCCTCATATTCTCTTTGACCACTTTGGGAAAGGTTTCCCATTTTTAAGAACTCATGAGATTAGATTGAGCCCACCAAAATAATTCAAAATAATCTCCCAATTCAAAGTCCTGAACCTTAATCACATCTGCAAAGTCTCTTTTGCCATACGCACAGGTGAACATTTTTGAGGGCTATTACTCTGCCTACCATATATCGTAAAATCATTTTAGAAATATATGTTAATAGACAAAGTCATCCTACTTTTTTTTCAGCAAAATAGTTTGTACATTATTAGCTCCTTCAATTGGGAAAAATAGAAAATACAACTTTTTACGTTTTCATATAATACTTGGAACCAAGAATGTATTTAAAAGAAAAAATGCTAAAATTATAGCATTAACTATATATACTAATTACTATCCCTTCTTAATTATTGATTAAGCAGTCTATATTGCAATTTGTCTTCATCTATTAAATTTTTTAAATAAAATAATAAATATTAAAAATATTTCTCCACAGTTGTATCTTGATAATTAAAATATTGTGTCCAGGGAACATCTCCTTCTAAATCAGGTAATTATTATGTGGTGAAGTCATTCACTTGTATTAATTGGTTAATCATACCAATTAATTGTATTAATTGGTATGATTTCTGACTTTTAGGAGAGCACTGAGAGACTTATTTCTGTTCTTTAGAGTAATATATAAATTATAGCTCTATGAAGCAAAGTGCTATATCTCCTTTGGTTCACTTCTAGGGCAGTATCTATCACATAGTAAATGCTGAATAAATATTTTTGAAAGAACAATGAACAAATGTATTGACCAAATGTACTGAAGTATAAGAGAACCCAGAAAAAGCTAAGAAAGGTAAGGTATAATTTGAATATTTTATATTAGTTTGATTTGCAGAGACTAATGGTATTTTTGGTGTTGTCCCTTACCTAAGGGCACAGTGGCCAGTTTGTAACAGGTTTGAATCTGTTGTCAATATAAACTCTTAGCTATTTTAGGTCATTGATCCTCTTTCCATGACTACTGACTGCTGTCTGTTCAGACCCATACTAAGTAAAGGATTAGGATAGCTTAAAAGGCTTCAGGAATAATAAAGCCAATAAATGTAATAAGATCAAATCAAAAGTTTTTCTGATGCTCTATATTACATGTTACAAGAAACACAGTTTGCCCCTGTTAAAGAGACCAGTGTCATTCGAGGGAAAGGAAGTTCTCTGAGGTTCACTGAAACTAAATGTTTGCTGACTTTAAAAAGTACTGATGACTAAAGTAGACCGATCATACCTCAAAAATAGGCTTTCCAATTCCCCATTCTGCCTTTCTTTTAACTCAAACACTATATATCCCTTCCTCTGAAGCAAATCTTATAAAGAGAAAATTCTTGGAAGAAAAAAAAAATCCTACCAAGGTCTTTAAGAGAACTTGAGGTAGAAATGCCCTACAAAGCCCCTTTGCTTTCTACCAGTTGATTTCATATGCCCTTTTTCTTACTCAGTAGGGTTTTTTTTTAATTTTTTTACTTACATTCTGACTGAATAGCTTGCCCCTTTATTATTAGATTGTCCACAGAATGAGTATGAATAGTTACTTAACATTGTACCCCAACATGATCAATTTGTACCCTAATTTAATGTAAAATTTCTTCAAACATTTGATGACACACAGCAGCACTCATTGTCCTAGTTTTTGCTATGAGTGTCACTGTTAAAAATCACAATAAGATGATAGTTAGAAATAAGTGAAATAACTTTTAATAAAGAAGATGCAAAAACTAGGAATAAAGTCAAGCTTGGTCTTCTTTAATAAAACTAAAAGTGCCCTAAAAAAGACCTGGAAAAAGAATATTACAGAGAAGAAGAAAAGTTATCTGAGAAGAACATTAGACATAATTTTTCTCATGTGCTTAATTCATTTGGAATCTCTACACTCTTCATCATATTTAATGTCAAGAGTGACTCATATAAAAAAAAACTAAAATCCACTCTCCACTGCACGTAGATAATCAGACAAGGTGGACAATTTTTTTGATACTTTGCCTTACTGAAACTCTTTGTGTCTCCACATTGACTGTATTATATAAAGCCCAGAATGAAAAAAACACAGACTTTTTAAATATATTTTTATGTGTTTCTCTAAAATAAAAAATTGCTATTGTCATTGGAGTCTCTAGTTGTATTATAAAATATAACCTTACAAAAAAACTAATAAAGAAGAAATAATGGTGGAATTATTAACATAGACATAAGAAAACATGAATACATAAAAATAACTGTCCATATAATATTTTTTGTGACATATTTTTCTGTGTTGTTTTACCCATCTCTGTGATTGGTCTCTCTGATATACTGATAGTATTCACAAACATTAGAAATGAAGGAATTAACTATTTCCCAAACATATCCTCATTGATTCTGAAGGCTCCAACACGGATGTATTTGGAAAACTTAAAGTTCAGTTTCCATGAAAAATTTTTGAAAATGTTCTATAGTAGAACAACTCATACTTCAAATTTTAGCACCTTTCTACCTTTTTCTTCTCCTAAACCAAGTAGTACTTTACGCATGCACTTTAAATAAAAAGAGGTAATAGACACTTGAGTTTTGATTGAGGATGATATCTGGAGTATATCATTTACACCAATGTGTATATAGATCACATTGTTCAACTGAAGAGAAGATAAAACTACAATATTTTTAAAGTGTGCTTCTATTACCTGCTACTCACATCAGTTGACCAGATCTTTATCTAAATATTTTTTTATGATCAAATATTTCTTTCAGTGTCTAGAATAATGCCTTGCATATAGAACTTGCTAAATATTTACTTGGTAATTGACTACAAAACGCTATTTCTTTGCAAATAGAATTGTTCTTTTGCTTTTCCAATAGGGTTAGTATTTTAAAAGCTTCTTTTAATATATTTTCACCTTGGCATTTGCATTTTATTTTCCCTTCCCCTATAACACCTCTGCTATTAAATACCAAGTCAGATATATCATTGTCCTAATGATGGGGAGGATTAGAATAGACTAGAATAAAGAGCCCTAGTAATTGTATGTCAAGATGCTAGTCTTACAATCAACACAATTAAAAAATTGACAAGTAACTTGATCAAGCATCTCTCCAAAGATGATATACAAATGGCCAATAAGCACATAGAATGATGCTCAGCATCTCTAAACATTAAGGAAATACAAATAAAAACTTTGAGACAACAGTTCACACCTGTGAGAATAGTTAATAAAACAAACAAAAAGCATAAAATAAGTGTTGGAAAGAACATGAAAAATGGGGAACCCTTGTGGATTGCTGGTGAGAATGTAAAACTGTACAGCCACTATGGAAAATAGCTAGGTGGTTCCTCATAGCATTAAAAGTAAAATTACCATACGATTCAGCAATTCTTTTAAGTATATACCCACAAAACTGAAAGCAAGGATTCAAACAAATATTTATAAACAAATGGCCAACATTGATAGTAGCATTACCCACAAATAGCCAAATGGTGAAATGTCCATCAACAAATGAAGGGATAAAAAAATGTGGTATATACATATGATAGAATATTATTCGGCCTTAAGAGGAATGAAAGTTGGATGCATACTACACTGTGGACTAATTATGAAGACATTACATTAAGTGAATAGGCCAATAACAAAGGAACAAATACTATTCCACTCACAGAAGTTACCTAGAATAGTCAAATTCATAGATAGTAGAATAGTGATTACCAGAGACTTGGAGAAAGAGGAAATGAGGAGTTATTGTTTAATGGGTTTCAGTTAGGCATAATGAGGATGGTTGCATAACCATATGAATATATTCCATTTAATTGAACTATATACTAAAAATGGTTAAAATGGTAAATTTGATATAATATACATTTTAGCACAACAAAAAAATAATGCTAGTCTTGACAGTCACTCTTTATTTAAATAAAAATGATGTTTTTACTTTATAATCAAAAGCCCAGAATGATGATTGATTTTCCTAAGCCATAATTCCAAGGACAAAAGGAAACTCTTCCCTCTTGATCTTCCTTTTCGCCTTCCCTTCCCTTCTAGCACAATTTAGTCCAAAAGACATCATATGAGCTCAAGCAAGGTAGGAGCCACGAGCCAAGGAATACAGGTGGCCTTGGGAAGCCATAAAAGTCCCCTCAGAGCCTCTAGAACTGTAAGAGAACAAATTCATGCTGTTTTAAGCCACTCAGTTTGTAGCAATTATTCTCAATACAGGAGCAACATTTGGTGAAATTATCCAGTAAGGATAAAAACATGACCATGATGGAAAGACAGAATTTCAAAAGAAAAATATTTAGAGTAGGTGAAGGAAAATGGCATCTAGAGGACAAGGAAAGGGATTAATTTAAGGAGGAACACACTGAATTCATACAGTAATAGGAAGGAAGGTAAAGTACCTCAGCAGAGTTGCAAACAGATGTAAATGTGGTGGTGAGAGTTTGTGGAAGTTCTCTTCTGAATGTTTTTATTTTATTTCAGAAAAATTAGCAATGTCTATAACTGAGAGTGAGAAATGAGAGGTAGTGTTGAAGGTTTAAGTAGAGAAGATAGTATGACACAGTCATTTACAGATATGAACAAGCCAAGACAATGCTCCATGATTTCAGGGCAGTGCAACAAGCCTACGTAAGATTAGTGGCCATGGACTGAAGTCATGCAGCCTGACTATTTTTCTCTAGCAAAATTTGACTGTGCTTATGTATACATAGAGTGGTCAAAGAATGTTATATTAAAAGAGTTTGGTGTTTTTCCAGATAAGTACCATAAATCATGATATGACAAAACAATTGAGGACGTATCCAAGGGAGGAATTAAAATGAAAAATCAAGGAATTAAAAGTTGATTAAAAATTGAAAACTAGCAAGTTAAGAAGAAATTGTAAAGAAAATACAATAAAACAAGATAATAGGTTATATATCTTGATGAGGTGGAATACTTATAGCCAAAAAGGTTGGGTGAGATGTCATACTTAAAGTTGAGATTATGGAGGGATTGAAGTTATCAGTAATGATAAGATCTACAGTCTGTCATGGGATTGTTTAGTGAATGAGATGAGTAAAGCACAAGATCCAGTAGTGTTGAAGAACATATTAATGAATTAAAAGAGTAAAATGTAGAGGAAGTATATATGGACATTAAAATTAGCAAAAATTACGGCAAGGGTAGTGTTGTAGACAGTGACCACAACACTAAGCAAAATCTTCAACAACAATAGGAAATGACATGAGAAACAAGATATGACTACAACAAGGCATGGTGAAGAGTAGCAGGGTCTCGTGATGTGAGATTATAAACTGTGTGTGTTTTTTATAGAGGAAAGAGAAAAAAATGGTCTAAAAGTGGGTCTAGGTTCTTTTGCCAATTTTGGCCCAGTAAAATGAATGGGGATGAAGAGGGAAAACCTCTCCTGACATCATTAAAAGAGAAAAATGTTCTCTAGAAAGTCAGCTTCACTTAGAGGGAAATGTAGATAAACAGGCAAACAAAGCAACATTCAGAGATTGAATAAATACAGGATTTTGATGATAAGAGTTTTCAGTTCCAGAGACACAGCAGAAGTGTTCCATGATTAATGAAGGGTGAGGAATGCTATCAGAAAAAGGGCACAGAAAGGGCCATATGTGGATGACAGACTAGGGCATAAAATTGTCTTTAGTGACATGTGCTTACAGTGACTGGTGCCAAGAAGGATAACACTCTTGGTTTTAGGAGATGGCAACAAGTCAAGGAGTGCTAGTGGGAAGAAAGAGCTATGAGGAACTTGCTAGAAGCAAGTGGGGTTCTGGAGCCTCTTTTGTAACCCTGCCAGTAATGGTCTTTTGTAAGGAGAAGGGAGATGCAGTGTTTAAAACAAACAAACAAAAACAAACAAACAAACAAACAAATTTTAAAAACTTTGCACTCTGAATTGACTGAATACTTAACCGAAAGTGCCTTTTAGCAGAAGAAATTGAATTACCCTCAGAATTTTCAAATTTATGCTTTATTTGGCCAACCACAGAAATTAGGGCATATGAAGTTTATTTCAAGTAAAATATAATATAGAATGCTTCCTCTCTTAGTGAACATATAAAAAGTAGCAAATACATTTTGATCATATTACATGTGAGGACTCTTTCCAAGATTCCTAAAATTCTGCATGCAGCAAATATCTTCATATCACATGGTTATAAATCATGGTAGTAATAGAAACAGGGGATCTGTTAGAAAACTATGACATAGATCTAGGCAAGAAATTATGGTGAATCTGATCAGATGTTTCTCATCAGAAGTAGCTGGATTAGATTCAAGATATATATTTGAAGAGGGGAATAACAGAATTTACTGATGGACTTTATGAATGAGTCAGTGGTCCTGAGAGACAGGAGTCTGAATACTCCAAGGTTTTTGCCCCCAAAACCACTGAGTAGATATACTTGCCATGTATTGAGAAATGCTGATTAACCACACAAGTGAGGATGCTGAACTGATAATTGGATGCACAATTTTTGGAGAAAGGTATGGCCTGGGGATATAAATTTAGGTATCTTTGGCATATAGATTAGATAGAGATAGAGATAGATACACAGAGATAGAGATAGAGATATTCTTAAACTGAGATAATGAAAAGAGTGAGTGTACAGAGAAAAGAAAGAAGACCAAGTTCTCAGCCTAAGGCAGAGTCAGGGATCTGATGATAAACTTACTTAGTGGTGAGAGATCTACCCAGTTATCAGATTATTCCTGGCTCTAAGATAAAGTATCCAGTGAAAGTAGAAAAATAGGGGGGAAGGGACATAGTTTCTATATTAGGACAAGAGAGAGTGGGGGTGGAAGGACAGAGAAACAGAAAGAGACAACACCTAAATGGTCCATTCAAATATTACACAGACTTTAAACATAGATTCTATAGAGAAAATCACTGGCATGAGAAAACTATCCTATTATAATGTAAAGATATAATATTAAGTGTAAAAAGCAGGATAAAGAACTATATGTACGTTATAATCTCAGTTGTATTTGGATATATATATACATATATATACATATATATATATATATATATATATATATATATGTTTGAGTATGACTCAGACACATTTAAATCATATATGTAGAAAATAGAATCTTATTTTGCTGCCAGAAATCAATTTCTTTTTGAACCCTCATTCTTGAATAGTAGCAAAAAAACTAAATTACGTTGTTTTCTGATTTTTTAGCCAATTTAAAATTTTGCCTTTTTCAAAAAAATCTTCATTATAACTCAAGTATTGTTATTTCCTCAGTCATTATTTGGTACTTTTTCTCTACCATTCCTCCCACTGCCAAAGAGAACTTTCCCCAATTCTACTGGGAAAAAAATTATTTCCTGACATAATATAACTTTAGTAATCAAAAGAATGGGTCAAAATACTTATCCTATGTTCCAAACTTCATATGGAGATTTAAAATTTTGATGAGTGTTAAAATTTTAGAAAACTGTAATGTATGTGATAAATATATTCTTACATTTCCTGCTCATTGGGATGCACTAAACAATTGTTTCAATTTCTGGTTATGTCTTAAAATCTATAATGATGAATACTGTACATGTTTGGGTTCATGTGTGAAAATCTGTTTACATGAAAAATACATCTCTCTATGTATGATCAATCATCAAAATGTGGAATTTTTCTCTGCAAATGGCTGTATCAGAAATTCTCTGGAGATAAGAGACAGAGCAATGTCTGTAGTTTGAAACAATTACAAGATAATACTGACAATATACCTCATCTCCCCTACCAGATTATGAATCACTTCTGTTATCTACATTTTATTATTAAATCAAATTAGGTCACCAGGAAGAAACATGATTGAACTGTTTTAACTCAGTCCCTGTAGAAGTGTCTTTACTACTATGATTTCATTTTATATTAGTATTTGCTATAATAAAGAATCATATAGAGATACTTCTAAAATCTGCTAAAAAAAAAAAACTGCTAAATAAATTGCCCGAGACTTTATTAAATGTCTTTTAAAATATAAAAGTATGAATGTTAGACTTTTCCCCCCAACTGGAATTTAATGCCAAAAAAAAGTTTATATCTGCTAAAGAGTTAGTCTTCTTCTATTTAGCAGACACTGATAGCCAGGTAATCTGTCATCTTTCCCTCTTTACTTTGGCTTCTAGGAGGCATTAAATTTCAAGCTTAATTATGGAACTGTTTCATAATTCCTTTTCTTCTCTCTCTCTGTATATATTTCCCCTTATATCTTTTACATTATTTTTAATCTTTTAACTTTCATTTAGCTAATGAGCATTAAAAGCATCTTAAAAGCATTTTCAAGTAGATGGAGTATAAATTATAAATAAAAAATAGGAAAAAATTAAGGATCAGAAAATCTCACTGTAAAGTGAATTGAGGGGGAAAAAAAGAGACTGGATCAGGGCAACGACAGATCAGGGGCCACTTACGGAATGAGGCATGGATCAGGACAGGACCTCTTTTCCAATGGAGAGCAACGAAGAATAAGAGAGAAGGTGACCAAAAAGGATAAGAGGGAGAAGTTATAGGACAAGTTTTGACACAGCAACCTAGGCAACACCATAATTCTTGATAAATTATGAATGAAAGTAGAGAATACACAAGGACCATAGTAAGTTCACTATGTCCAAACTTTTCCCAGAAAGAAAAATCATGCTAACAAAGCCTGTGTAGTTGTCCCTGGAGCTCATGTTCCAGGCAGTGCCCTTGGAGGACCAGGGAAGCTACCTAGTGTAAGAGGAAACTGTCCCAGACAACCCGCATAGCCTCCATCCTTAGGATACAGACTACTCAAATGCAAGCTACTTCTCAGATGAACCGTACAAAGGCAGGCTTGTAGAAAAAACCTTTGAGTTTAGAGAACTCAGAAATGCAGAGAATAGAAGCAAGCAAGTTTCAGTGTAGTCAAAGATCTATTTGTTCTTTCTTAAATCCTGGAATAATTGCTATGACAGTTTCTTTGGGGTTGGCCTAATAGTTCTCTGAGTCTGGCATCCCAGTGAAGCTCATCCATCTGCATTACTTGTTGCCTTAACGTGAAAATGAGTAGTTCTAGTAAATTGTATTTCTCAAAAAAGCCTACGTCACCAATAGAAGATGTCAGATACATAGTGCTCACATCTACTGAACTCCTTATAATGTACTCTAAATCAGCATGAATATTTCAGGCAAAACTCTAGTAATTAATATACTGACAATAAATTCTCACCATGTTATCATACTCATTTTGGACAGAGCTTTTAGTTTCAAAAAATTGTCAGTGCCTTCTCTTCAGATCACCAGAGTCTTATGAGCATTACACTACATATTTTATTGATTTTTCTTTTGTACTATAAATAAAACTTAATCAATAAAAGATTAATATGCTGCTAAATTTATACTGTATGCTTTACCTTAAGAAAACAAAAGGTTCTTCCTTTCTATCTCAGACTATTAGAAAAAAAGATAATCAAGGAAGTTACATAAAAGAAATATTTAGAAATTGCCTGTTTCTTAAAGAAAATAAAGACAACTTTTAGAGGTGGCAGGGGCATTTTAAATATTTAAGTATTTTTTTAACAAACCCTATCATTAGTAAATATGAGTCAAAAAGAGATGTAGCAGTACTGGAACACAAATGTTTGTTTTAAAAATTAACATTCTAAATAGATCTCATAACCTTACATACATGCATATCTTGTTTAGTTTTAAAGTTCGGTTGTTGCAATTACAGAATGCAGAAATAACTCAATGAAACTGCATAGGAAACCCTTATTCAACACTTTGCTTTGCTCTTCCCTTTCTTTGAGTAAATCTGACGTTATAAGCATAACTGGTTCTCTGTGGACCTTTTAAATAATTTAAAGATGCTGAGCCTCATATTCTACAGCCCAAAGATGCTGACATTATTTTAAATTAGTTTTTTACACTTAAAACGTATTGAAGTGCATTTGGGGGAGATGAAGTTTTGCTACCTGTGCTTTTTTTCTGTGAGAACAGTGTTCAGCAGACAGAGTAGGAATAAAATAATCTCCATGGTTTGTTTTTAATTCTTTACCTTCAGTCAAATGACATAAACTATAGTAACATATATGTGACAATCTGGTAGTTTCAAAACAATAGTTTGTTTTTAATTCTTTACCTTTGGTCAAATGAAATGAGCTAGAAAACACACATATGAAAACCTGGTAATTTTAGAATAAATGCCTAATGCAGAGAGAATTAGTTGTTCATATCAAGTGAAAGAAGCAAATCCTAAACATTTTCTAAGGAAAGCGAGAGTGCTCTTATGTGTCTCGCTGTGCAATTCAATGGATTTGGATTTTGCCACAATTCAAAAGAGGTCTGTGGTACACACAGGCAAATATAAGGTATTTCTGTAATGCTGAAACGTGGCCATCACTTTACCCTGTGGCACCAATTTTAATGGAGTTCAGATATTTCTAAATAATCTCAAACCTAAGTAGTACACTCTTCCTTATCGACATCTTCATCTCTTTGTACTCAGAGGCAGAAAGTCAGTTCTATCACATTCCTGTATGTAACTAGCACGTGGGGTATTCAAGCCCCTAGATTGTATGTATCTGGGTCAGAGGCAAAGCCCAAAGTTGAACTAGGGCTTAGGACAAACTTGGCCTCAATCAGAATTTTCCTTATGTGATCAGACATGTTCCCACTTGCCATTCAATGCAAGTTGGAAAGGGAGAAGGGGAGTAAAGAAAAAAAAATCAGGAAACGGGAACTTTGCCAAGTTTTCATAGAGTGAAAAATTGGAGGCCTGAGAGGAACAAATGTTTGGAACTGCTAACTCTTCTCCCCTATCATATTCCAGCTCAGCCAGACGGTCACACCTATCTCAGCTAGAGTATGCCATGTTATTGAGCACAGAGACAAATTTCTCACCTCACAGGACATGGAATTGTGTGCTGGAGATTCACATGAGTTCACATAAAAGATTCTTTTTTGGCTTGTACCTGTTGCCTAAATTCCTAACCCCTCCTGTTTCCCTTCTCTTGTCCCGCCACTCGTCTAGGTTTTATTTCCCACTGAAATATTAGATTCCATTCTCGCCTGATCCTAGTTATTATATCTTAATTGTATTAGTCAAATTCATGTGGTCACTAAACACAGGTTTACTATCCAATGAGCAAAACTGACTGATTGTAGAAAAGAGACATTCCTCTCAACAGAAAGAAAATAATAAATCAGGAAAAGATTTCAAACATGCTAAGATTGTGTGTTTTGACTTTGGTGTAACAAGAAAACACCTTTGCTGGCAATCATTTTGGGAAAAATCCAAGTCAGCCAGACATGATGAAAGAATATTAGACTTAGATTTTCCAAATGCCAGAGATATGAGTTTGGGAAAACCACTTAATTCCCCAGACTTGAGTTTACTCATCTGCCAATGTATACTATAATGACTGATATGCACAAATCACCAGATTAGAAGAATAAACTAACCTGGCATATGAGAAAGCATGTTTTAGAGACATAAAATACTGCATGAAGGTAAAGAACAATCAGCTTTTTCTAATGAGCTCTACAAAGGTATGAAACTTGTCATTTCTTCCAAGGGCAGTTCTCCACAAAATAGCATAGTTAGTTCTTGATTTAAAGCCTTCAACAGTTGGTGGCTTTGTTTTCTTCTGTTTTGAATCTGTTTTAACAGCTTTGTTGATACATAATCCATATACTACACAATTCGCCCATTTAAAACGTATAATGCAATGGTTTTTTTAACATATATTCACATTTGTGCAATCATCTCCATAATCTAATTTTAAAACATTTGCTCACCAAACATCAATCGATTAACCAATCAATACCCATTTGCAATCACTCCTCATTTCCTTCTGACAAACCCTCACTCTCCAGCCCCAAGGCAACCCACTCTAATCAATTCTCTGACTCTGTGGGTTTGCCTATTCTGGAATGATACAGTATGTGGTATTTGGGGATTGGCTTCTTTCACTTAGCAGAATGTTCTCAAGGATTCAGTTTGTGGTATGCATCAGAACTTCACTCTTTTCTATGGCTGAATAATATTCCATTGTATATAGATATACCACTTTTCTTTATTCTTCAGTTGATGGTCATTTCAGTTCTTTCAACCTTTTGATTATGAATGTTGATATGAATATCCAAGTTTTGTGTGGACATATGTTTTTATTGCTGGAGTACATAATTTGAGGTAGAAACTACTGAGTCATATAGTAACTCTATTTAGTTTTTGAGGAACTTCCAGACTAATTTTCAATCAGTTACATCGTTTTACATTCCCATCAGCAATTAATGTGTTCCAGTATTTCCGCACACTGTACAATTTTTTTGTCTTTTTTATTATAGCCATTTTAGTATTTATAAAATATTATATCATCATGATTTTGATATGCATTCCTAATGATGTTGAGCATCTTTTCATGTGCTTATTGACAATTTATATATATTCTTTGGAGAAACATCTATTCAGATCCTTTGGCTATTTGTTAATTGGATTATTTGTCTTTAATTTAGCTGTATGATTTCTTTATGTATTTTCAATAAATTCACTTATCAGATATATTTGCAAATATGTTCCATTCTGTGGGTTGCCCTTTTAGTTTCTTCATGGTATCATATGTAATACACAGGGTACTGCAAGTTATTTTTTCAGTCAAAAATTATTTTTATGTAATCCAAATTATTCTTTTTATTGCTTGTATTTTATTTTCTGATGTAGCTCAAATTATTTTTTTCTTTTGTTAATTCTGCTTTTGAGTTAAATCTAAGAAATTGCCTAACTCAAAGTCAAGAAGATTCACTCTAGGGTTTTTTGTTCTCCAGGAGGTTGGTTGTAGACTTTAAATTTAGATTTGTGATATCTTTTGAGTTAATTTTTGTGTAAGATTTAAGATAGATACCCAATTTTATTATTTTGCATTTGGTTATTTAGTTCCCTCTGCTCTATTTGTTGAAAAGACTATTTTTCCTCATTGAATTTTCTTAGTGCTATTATCAAAAATTGACTGACCATAAATTTATGGTTTTATTTCTAAACTCTCCATTCTACTTTACTGAACTATATGTCTGTTTTTATGCCAGTATCATACTGTCTTGATTACTGTAGATTTAGAAAGTTTTGAAATTAAGAAGTATGAGTCCTCCAACTTCATTTTTCTTTTTCAAACTTGAGCTATTCTAGGTCTCTTTAATTTCTATATAAATTTCAGAATCAGCTTGTCAATTTCTGCAAGGAAACCAATTGGAATTTTATTAGAATTGGCACTGAATCTGTAGATTGATTCATGAACATGGAATGTTTGCCTATTTATTTAGATCTTTATTTCAATAATCTTTTAAGGTAAAATATGTAAGTCTTACATGTTTTTGTTAAATTTATACCTAAGTATTTTATTCTTTTAATGCTGTTATAAATAAAATTGTTTGCTCAATTTCACTTTTGGAAATGTTTATTAACAGTATATAGAAATACAACTCACCTTTGTATATTCATCTTGTAACCTAAAAACTGGCTAAATTCATTTATTAGTTCTAATAGTTTTTAGTGAATTCTTTAGTATTTTCCATATACAAGATCATGTCATCTGCAAATAGAGATAGATTTACTTCTTTATTTTCAATCTAGATGTGTTTTATTTCTTTTTCTTCCCTAATTGCCCTGGCTACTTTGAGAAGAGAATATAGACTTAAAGACAGTCAGTAATGTCAAGTGCAAAGTAATGACTATGTTTACATATTTTTGCATTTGTGTTTGCTATGTTTTTTTAGCATATTTGAAATTTTAGTTTATTGTTGATTTCTATTACATTTAAATATGCAATCCACCTGGAATTTGTGTGCTTGCTTGTTGTTTTGGTTATTTGCTTATACTTGACTTTATTTCCATACGGATATTAGAGGACCTAATAAGCTAACTTTTGAAGAAAAGAAAGCAGTGCTGCAGGCCCTGTCAGACTTACAGTTTTGGGGGGTTGTCAAAGCTGTGCTATGCCACTATTGTTTCATACTTAGATTAATTAAATGGTCCACTAAAATCTGATGCCTGGAAAATAAGTATATTTTCAATACAGCAGCTGCATAAAATAAACTGGATCTCAGTAATTTCACAAGTTTATAGAAATACTAATAAATAGTATAGTCAAGCCTACTGACCTGAGTGGTCACAATATGTACAAATTGTTGTCCAACGTTAATCATTAATTTTTAATGAACAAAGAATCTAAATTTGTTTAATTTTTTGTTGATATTCATGTAGCATGTTGCTGGTTTTCACTAGTGCATCAATGTAGATAATTCATTATAGCACCATGTTTTTTCCTCAAAGAAGTCCTCCAATTTATCTTAACTTGTGAACTCATTCGACTTGTAATTAATTAATCAAATGCCTCTAAATTAGGAATCTGCATTTATTTTATTTTTCTTTAATATATGTATATTTAGAAAATAAATATATGATCATTGTAATAAGTGAAACAAAAGTAATATATATGCAATAAAAGTATTCTCATCCTGCTCTTTCCTTCCAATCACTGACCCACTCCTTCTCCCACCGCAATCCCTAAAAGCAGCCTCGTTTGTAACCTGTACTCATATAAACATCTATATATTTTTTTGAATTTATAGACTTGAGATTTCACAACAAAAGTATAATCATTCAATATACATTATTCAAATTGCTTTTGTCATCTAACAGAACATAAATGTTCTCCCAGTTCAAAAAAGCTAGCTTTAATTCATTTTTTCTTTCCTGTCCTCTTTTTAAAAGTAGTTATATATTTAATAGTTTTCTATTCCTCAATGATAATTCATGCTGCTTATTTCTAGTAATTGCAAAATCATCTTTATACATATATCTCTGGTTTTTTTCTGAATTGTTTGTTATCTATTTTGTCCATCAGTCTATTGTTTCCCCCGCCCCTCCAATCATTATTTAGTAGCTCTTTGTATAATAAAGACACTTACACTGTGTCTGTCATATGCATTTCATTTTTTCCAGTTTACCGATCAGCTTTTTATTTTATAAAATGGTATCTTTAATCAAGACCCTACACAACTGTTTACATATTTAAATGATACTCTATGTGTTCTATGCTTCCCACAAAAAAAGATAATCAACAGATAGACAGATAGATAGATGTAGATAGATATAGATAGATGTATGTAGATAAATTAATGAATATATATTTATGCTGATGAAGCAAAAAATTTTTTTGGTAGAACACACTAGAATTTGAAAACAGTGGTTGCCTCTGAGAAGAACTGGAAGAAAGCTACTTTCCCTGTATGCCTCCTTTGCTATTTGAATTCCTAGCATATTTTGTTAGCATTGTATAATGGCAAAGAACAGAATTTCTAAAATCATATTGCTGGATTCAGATCTCCGCTCGGACACTTACTAGCTGTGGGTATAAGATTCACTTACCTTTCTGAGTTCAGACATTCCCCTAGTATTTTTCCTGGAAATTCATCTCTCTCAGAACACTTTTAATGCTCTTAAGTATTTTTAATATTTTCTATTCATTTTAGTTGTTTTCTGGTTGTATATTTTGTCCAAGTAATCAAACTTATCATTATTTGAAAAATCTTATTTCTGACTTAAACAGCAATGATTCTAGTACTTTGAGAGTGAGTTTGTTACTGGATACACGAACATACATACACATACAAATATATTCACTAAATGTCTACATATTCATGTTTTATGAAAATTTTTATGAAGAATATTAAATTTAATTCAATCTTTTTAATATCTATGGGGAAAATTGTAATCATAGAATTCTAAGTCTTTGATTTATTGCTGATTAATTATAATACTAAATTTCATAATATTTACCCATTCTTAAATTACTAGCATGGACTTCACATGTCAACTTGCTAATATTTTACTTAGATATTTACGTTAACATTCATAAGTGGTTCAGGTCTATGGCTTTTATTATCCAGTTTCAGTTTCAGTTAATTAATTTCATAAAAAGACTGAAAAAACAAAGAATTTGAATCTTTTATTAATTCTCTATGCACTGGAACAACTTAAATAACATTAGGATTTTCTACTTGGTAATGATTTGGTAGAATTTGCCTACTAAACACTGTGGTCTAATACTTTACTGAAAAAGACAGCCCTTTGAAAACTTCATCCTTTTTTTTTCTATGGTAAGTTTTGATTGATTTACTTCAATCTTATGTCTCAAGGTTAGGTTTCATAAATTACAAGCATTATTAACTTTTTTGTCATTATTTCTTTCAGATTTAAATAAATTTTACTTGCATAGTATTAACCAAAGTGTTATCTTATACCATATGTATTCTTTCTTAAAATTTTTGCTTTCTTTTTTCATCTTTGGTCACCTAAAACCCAATCTATTTAGTTTTAATATTTATAAAAGAATTGGTTCTTGAATTCATAAAATAGGGGATTTTTATGTATTTTAGTCTAATGACTTCTGCTTAAGGCTTTTAACATTTTGAGAATATAATTAATTTATTTTTTATTCTTTAGACCTTAATGATGTAGCTATATAAGCGCTCTTGGTATGATTGAGTCCTATTTCAGGGATTCCTCCATAGGCTTCTGTACATGATGTTTCATCATTTATATTTTGAAATATTTTATAACTTTAACTTTTTCCTGTGGCAAAAAAAAAAAGTTCTTTTAAATGATTTTTAAAACTATTCTCTAATTTCTATGGTAGATTTTTCTTTTTCTTACAAAAACAAACTGAATTATTGATCTGCCTTAAATTAAATAGGATTCCATTTTTTTCCTTTACTTTATTATACTCATGATCTAAGAAAAGTAAATTAAAATCTCCGTAATTATGACATGGATTTATTCATTTCTCATATACTAAATCTTGTTGGGGATTGTTTGTAATTAAATGGGGAATTTTCTTGAAATATTATTTTAGAAATTGAGTTCATTTCCTGTACAATATTTAATAGAACAGAAATATTTGGTGTTTAGTTCGTGTCATCTTATTTTATTAATTCTCTTTTTAATGGAAATGCAATTGAAAGATTTCATCGGACAGAATGAGAGGGTCAAAAGTACTTTTAATGGCAAAAAAATTAAGTTTATGGAGATAGTTACCGGAAGCAGACACCACCACAGCATGCTGTCAGTCTTTCAGGTCATCACGCCCCCACTGGGACGAAAAATGGCTATGACTATCACCTGCATGGAGTGAGTATTCCTCTGTGTTTTTAAGAGAAAAGTTTCCCTTTGCCAAGGCTATCCAGGCTTAGAAATTTTGGTTCCTTTCCTGCCTGCTTACCAGATACAAGAACCTGGTACAAGACAGTCTGAGCACATCCCTCAGTGTTTAGGGAGAGGTAAGTAGAGAGAAGATCAGTCTCCCAGGTTATCATCCCTCAGCCCAACCCAGCCCAAGGCCTGCCTATAGTTTATTGTGGCAGTCCTCTCAATGATTTCATCCTTGAATTCTGCTTTGTCTAAATTCTTTCCTTCCTTCCTTTGTACTTTCACATTTGCCTGTTACATGTTGATCAATTTTTTTTAGTATTTTTAGTCTTTTCTCTGCCACTTTGTTTTAGGTGTCATCTCTGTATACCATTCTATTATTTGATATAGAAATATACATGAATTTACTAATATAAGAGGTATTATTCATGACATCTTATTTACTATATAAAACATACTTAACATTTTATTTAACCTATTTTATGATTAGTTTCCCTGATTTACCTTTCATTAGTTTTATCAGCTTAGTCAGCTTTTTCTTCATTTCTTCTTTCTCCCTTTTCCTCCTATTACTTTTACAGTACTTCTCTGCACTTTAGTTTTACTAACAGCCTTATTTAGGCCTATATTACTCCATTATTTTATCAAAATAAATAATAAATATGGTTTTTCTCTAATATATTTTGCTTACTTTTCCCACAATTTTACTAAGCTAAACCCTTTAGAACCAAGCTTTCTGTTACTAGAGCAGTCTAAGACAGAAAGAAAGGATCTCTTCCCTTTCCAAAAACATGTAAATCTTAAAAAACAAAATCAGCATTTTTTTAAAACCTAAAAAATGTTTACATAAAGTTACCAGAAATTCATAACACAAAAAAGATTATTTAGCCTGGCAAAGCCAAGGGACTCATGGGAGTGTAGAAACTGGGGGTTTCAACACCTGCTTAAGGAGGTTATCCAGGGCACAGGTTCACTGTGCATTATGGGCTGCAATCACAAAGGTCAGCCTTGTTCTGAAACAGGGAATCCAGAACTCTCCCTACTTGCTTAAGAAGAAAGCTGAACGCTTCATTCCTCTAAGGGGCCATGAGTAAAAATCTGTTAAAATTTAGAAACCCAAAAAGTTCCTCCACTGCAGAGCTTCTCAAACTGTATACATATCACCTGAGGGTCCTGCTAATATTCAGGTCTTGATTAAGTAGGTCTCAAGATTCTGCATTTCTAACAAGGTGTCCATACTTTAAGCTATAAGTGTGAATCTGAGTGAATACTACCTTTAGAAAATGGGGACTCCAAATTACTATAAGAGTTAAGCTATAACTGGCAAAATCTGAAGAAACAAATGTAAAACTATCTTACAGGGCACAAAGGACATCCACTGCAAATAATTTTCTTCCAGGTGAATTCTGAGTCAAAAAAAACATCACAATAAGAAACCAGTGGCAGGCCTAACAAATGGAAAATGGATATCTCAAGCTGGGCACACTGGCAAATCAAAGAAAGCTTCTATGTCAGTAAGGACACTTTTGGCTGTAAGTAACAGAAAAAAAAATGACTAGTAGTTTAAACCATCAGTACAGATTATTTTATATAACAAAAAGTAGGTGTGGTGGGTTAACTCAGCAGAATGGCAGCCATGGGACTATGCTGCCATCCTCACTCAGTAAATGGATTTTTTACTCTCCAGTTTTCCTCCAATGCTCACCAAATAACTACCACCATTCCAAGCAATACAACCTCATTTGACAGTGTCCAAAAATAAAAAAAGTAGAGAAGGAGCAATTCTCACACATCTCTTCCTTTTCATCGGAAAAGAAGATCCTTCCCAGAAGTCCCTGAAACTACCCTGAAAGTCTCATCTGACGTCTCATCAGAGGTTGTTGTACATCCATCTCTATAAGAACCACTGGCAAAGGGGCACAGCATGACTCCGCTTGACCTAGACCAGTCATGGTTTTCCTCCTGGGTCTGGAGAAAGGTTGGCTTTATGGAAACGTATTTCTGACTCTCTAATCCCTTGACATAAATGGCATTCTGTTCTTCACTAAGAAGAGGGGAAATGGATATTGGTAGGGAATCCAACATTGTCTGCCCTGATCTAATGCTTATTTAATTTTTTTCAGTTCCTGCATTTCAAGTCTATTTTGTCTATATGGGGTGAGAGTGGAGTTGTCTCAGGATGACGATAAGAATAAAATCTAGATTTTGGGTGACAGCCACATTCCTATCTAATGCTCCAATATGTCTTTATCATCTTTAAAGTGAGATTTGCATATAATCAACTTATAGCATAAAAATGAAAAAGAATGCCTAAATTGTATATTTTTGGAATAACAAAAAAGGAAAAGATAATATTTCAGAACTTTTTAAAGATAAATGCCAAAGCAAAATATGATATTGCTTAAATTTTGGATAATCTTTTATAAATATATATATTACATGACTTCTTTTATCTTTTTGATGATAAATTTTTAAAAGATGAATTTAGTAAGAGTATTTCAAGCTTTCACAGCACTCAGATAACTGTATAAATCATAATGCTTGAGTGTTAATCTAACAAGAAATAAAATTCTGGTGATAAATCATGAGCTTACTAAAGATAATCACTTTATTAAAAGTAAAATGTCCAAGGGGGTTTCCTATCTTCTATTCTAAGATTTTATAGTTATAAAGATGATGATAGATTGATCAATAGATCGTACATAGCAGACATAGATGATAGACGATAGATGACTGATTGATTGATAGATGAATTTATATAATGTGTAGAAAAGTATAACAATAAGAAACAAAGTTAATTTGAGAGGTTTCAGAGGTTTTTGTTTTTTGTTTTTCAGAGAAAGTAGTTCTGAAACTAGAATATACTATTAAGAAAAAACAAAATACTTTAGGCTAACTACAGTCTTTACCCCCTATGAGTTTTTTGTTTGTTTGTTTGTTGCTATATTTTTTCTTCCATTTTATTCAGGGCTGAGTCACATGTTTCTCCTCAAAAGTCCTGAGGCCTCAGAGATAGAGCATGACTAAAATACCTCCAAACTCTATCTGCTACTTCAACAAAAATGCAAGGTATTCTCATGCCTTCCAAATTTGATAAACTTCTCAACAGTATAAATAATTAAGAACAACCATTTTTTTCTAGCCCTCACAAATGAATAAGTAAAAATAAAAATCCAAATTTTAGGCCTGCCTTTGGCATATTATCTCTTTTGAGTCTCATCGTAAATTAAGAGTTGGCTAAATTTTCTTGCTTTGTTGAGGTATACAATAATAAGGAAACAGACGTTCAGATGGGGAAAATAGAACAGGTGGCTGTTGTTTCTAAAGCTGGAATATGTGTAGGCTGTAGATGGAGTTCAAGCAGAGGATGTCACTCGGAATGTGAGGTAGGATTTGAGGAAAGCTACAGGGGTACCTACATATATGGCAATTAGTCAAAAACATTCATGGAAGGCATGCCATAATTCTACTTTGTCAAGTATCTGTGAGTTTGGCTCTGGGAAAACATTAAATGAGGTATAACACTTTTTGTCTTTCTGAAAAATTCAAATTTAGGTGTTTTCCATTATCACTGTAGTCAAACAACTAATTAATTGTAAATTCATTCTGAATATGTATCCATGCATCATTTAATACGGAAAAGCTCCCTGACTGTAGACAAATATTTGGGAAAATGAAAGAATTCCTCATATTTATAATACTTTAGTTTTAGAGAAAGAGTTAAAAATAAATAAATAAAACAGAAAGGAGCTGCATGCCCATCATCACTGAGCCTCACAAGAACCTTGTGTAAAAGAGGAACGTGGGATTCAGAATGATTAATTCACTTTCTCAAGGTCAGCTAAGTAAAAAGGTTTCATATCAAGGACTAGACCTAAATGCTGCTCAAAGATCTCCTGACCTCAGGGCTAATGTACTTTCTATTTTACATAACACTACGAAGTTATTTGAACATAACACATTTTGGAGAAGCATGCTAATGAAAAAAAAAGGAAGGCCATAAAAGTGGCATTAGGAGTTTTTGAACTGGATTTCTTTTCCCCAGAGGTAAGAGGGCAAATGAGGCAGGAAGAGTCTTCTTATCTTCTTCTCCATGTCTTTTTTCAGAAAGATAATTACCTCTGTTCATGTTAAAGCAATGAGTGTTATCATTTGTATAATCTCAAATTTCTATACTTTGCATCATCCTATCAGGGTAAATTTAAAACTCATCACTAAGGCCTATGTCTTTGAACACATTTCATATTTAAAAAAAAAAAAAAGAAAAAAACTGCAATAAAAAGTTTATGTTTAAAAATTTTTTTTAATATTCAAACTGATGAAGTAATGTCAAAAATTCCAAAAGAGATGATAATAGGAATCTTAAAATTGTGTTGATGGTGACACTCTATTTCAGAGATAAATTGGTTACAAAACTATAAAACACTTAAAACTAAGTTACGATCCCACTTAGGTATTTCTATTTCACTTCTTTTTTCCTATGTTTGGGGTTCAATAATTGTTCATACATTGACAGGCTTTATGCTCAAATAAAAGAGAATTTCAACGAAGAATGCACTATAATCATGTTTATTTCCTATCTTTCATACCCATAAAACCTACTCTCAACAAAGTCAGGCTCACAATGTCAGGAACACACCTCAAGGTATCTAGTTGGAGAAGAAGATGGTAGAGTCAGCAAACCCTGTAAAATGACATTTTAAAAGAAAATTAGAAAACACTTTGAAATTGTTTAGGAAAGCAAAGCAGTCTTTCAAAGAGCATAAGCAAATACGGCTGTTATCTTCTCAGAGACAAAGGGCACAACTCACTGGGGTCAATAAAGAGAATGATATAATTTGACCACAGGGCCCAGAAACAACTGATAAAAGGTGAATCCATTTTCCCCTTGAAGTTCCCTTTACAAGACAACATGCTCTGGTCATCCAGAGAAAAGCAGGGTAACTACATGCTCCTCGAGGTGCGAGCAGACACATGCCTGTGCTTTATCAAGGACTCAGAAACCTCAGAGAAGCCTGGGGGATCAAGGACGAACTGCAGAGATACCAAGAAGAGGTAGCTAAGTATGGGTCAGTGCACAACAGAGGGTGTTGAAGACTACTGTGAGGCATGACACAACCATTAGAAATCACTTTACCTCCTAAAATAAATCAGAGCATTCGATGTTTACGTGCATAAAAAGGGTTATCTCATGTTCTTATTTTAATTTGCTTTCTAAACAGGCACAGAAATGAGAAGAATATACCTAGCCTCCTAGATGCTTCTATGTCTGGGGAACTTTACCATCCCTGCTGCTCCTGGCACACCCCTGCAGAGAACATCTGACAACAAAGACCACAAGAGCCTAATCTTTAAATAAAGGAAGTAGAAGAAGAAGAAAAGTCTCAATGTAAAAAAATGTAAAAGCACCCCAAAGATATCACAGGTCAGGGGAAAGAAAGGAGAGGAGGGAAGGGACAGGGTGTTAGAGTATGTTACTGGGGAAACATGATGTCCTGGTTTAGGGAGAAGTTGATATATTATGCAGAAATTAGAGTAGGATCATCTGCACCTCACTAAGAGAAAAGAGAAAGGAGTGGTAACCATTATTGAAATGAAAATATACAGAGAGTAGATCCTCCAAGTTAAAAGGGAAAACATGAATGAACAGCATCTTGATAAAACCAAAAATTAAAGGGAAAAAGTACAAAACATAAAAAATGTTAGATAAGATGAAAACAAATACACTAATAGAGTAGACTAGATTCAGGCATTCAAATATAGTTTGGTTTAAAAAAAAAAACCAACTACATTCCAATTAAAAAAAAAACACTTAAAGCAACTTGAAAAATAAAAGAAATAAGAGGTAATATTAGACAATTATAAACCGAAAGGTAATATTCTGTTTATCTTAAAATTTTTTAAATGAGTTTTTTATTCTTTTATATGATACACTATTTTCATAGTAATACTGAACACTTAAAATTGATTTTTTTAAAAAAGAGACTCTAGAAGAGTGCTTCTCAAAGTGCAATTCCCAAATTTGGGAACTCATTAAAAATGGGAATTCTAGGAAACCCCATTCGCACTCCAACACTCACCTATTAAACCACAGATTCCAGAGTTAGGGCCAGAAATTTGTTTTTAAGAAGTTATCCTGGTCATTGTGTTTACTTTAGGACTTTCATGAACGTATAGATGTACTAGTTAGTGGTTTCAAGCACCTGGAGCAGCCCTGTGCCAAAGACAATGATCTTGGCTATAGTAAGGAAAAACATACCAGAGGGTAACTGGCAGGAAATGGCAAATAAATTTGAGGGAATATGGGTAAGCCACAGCTCCCCACACATACTTTATTTTTTAACAGTGTTAGAGAGAGAAAATAAAACATTGCAATATTCATCTGGTTCAAGAAAATTATCTAAGACTAGGCTAAAGCAGTCTTGGATATGAATCCCTGCTCTGTCATTTATAAATTGAGATATTAGGCATGTGATTTAATTTCTTTAAACTTCAATTTCTTAATCTGTAAAATAGAGAAAATGATCAACTCGATATTTTTGTGAGAATTAAATGAGCTAAAGTAATAAAGTATTTAGCACATTGCTAGCACTTAAGCATCTCAAAAAGGGTTAGTTACAATAATAAATATATGATGACAGCTAGCCCAAACTTATCTTCCTCTTGTTTTGATATTGCAATCTTCATAACAACCTCATGAGGCAACTACCATTATCACCCCTATTTTACAGATGAGTGAAATATGGCATAGAAACATTGTCTGAAAGTTACCAGATGGTAAGTGAAAGATTCAAGATTGATGTTGAGCAGGCTGGCTATAAAGCCTACACAGTAATCGCCATACAACAGGCCTTTCCATGATGATGGTAATGGCAATTATATGGTGCGCCTCTCATAATCACTGATCAAAACATCCAAACACTATTTTTCCACTTTGTTTCCCACCCATATAACCTTCGAACTTTAGTTATAAAGAGTTAACCGCCCATTTGAAAGGTAATAAACCAACAATGCCAGAGTCAGTCAGAGTCAGTTTTAGATTACACAAAAATCCTTCCATTAATACAAAAGACAACTGAAGATTTGGTCTCAAAAATTGTCCTTTCATGGATGGTCTACTCAGCCTATGCTTTGGTGCAAATTTGTCTTTAGCACTGCACTGTATATTCTTTCACAACTTCTCCTAACTAGCTAAGATGTACCATCTCTTCTCTCATACCAAACTTTTCTCATTCCAAGACCACCAATGCTTCTTAGCATTGCCCTTCCATTGCACCCACCCGACAAATATCTACACTTGAATAAATTCTTCACTCTGCCTACAGCAGTGCTGCCAAGGATTGGTGAGAAATTATCCAAGTACTTTTTTGACAATGCATATAAAGCCCTTAGCACATCAGCAAGCACACAGTGAGTGCACAAAGAAAATGCCAACTATTTCACTTATCAATTTTCTTTCATTCTTAACAGTGACTATTTTAGACATACTCTGCCCTCTTCTCAGCAGATACCTCTGTAATCACTTAAGAATTCTCTCAGTTTCTTGCCACAAAACCAGTAGGCTTACTTGCATCCACATCTACAACTGTAATTTCCCTCACATAAAAGAGATAGCATCGTCCTTTGTCTAGTGCCAATTTTCCCATGGATATTTTGTTCTAAATCCTAGATCTTCCTTTTTTCAGGACTTCATTATTTCAATCATCCCTTCTTATTCCTATAGCTCCTATCTTTTTCTTTTGAAAATATTTAAAAATATTTTACTAGTTCTTTGCCCCCATTTACTCCTCAACCTACTGAAGATTAGATTTTATTCTCCAACATCCCGTTGTACTTGGTCTTAACAAGTGTCACAAATTTTTTATTAAAAAAAAAAGCTATCATGTAATCTGGGAATTTATATTGAATTTACCCAAAATATAGAAAACATAATGATCACAATATATTCATTGAAATGTGTTTCTTAATTCAAATGTTAAAAGCAAATTGCATGTCCATAGGTAAGAGACTGGTTAATTAAATTAAAGTATATGTACCTGATTAAAACCTACATAACTTTTTAAAATAAATAATTATGAGTCAATACAGCAACACACCAAAATCCTTCTTAAGCTAACTTTAACAAGAATAAACAAGTTGTTATGAGCATATTATCATGGCAATAATGGAAAACTTACCATTTGAATGAAAAACAAAAGGAAGAAAAGCCACAAATATTGTACTTGATGTAATGTTTGAGTGTTGGGATTATGATTGATATCTTCCTTTCTATTTGCCAAACTCCCTGTAATGTTGTGACATTATTTTCACAATTAAAAAAAAAAGAGATATTTTTTTCATAGACCAGACAATTCTTACATAAGTTCTGACATATCAGTAAACCTGCCAAGTTTTTGCAGCCTTTCTCACATTTAACAAACGTATTAAGGGACTACATCTTTAGCCTGAGATGTCTCGGGGGGAAATCTTTTCTTCATTTCTAGCTGACATCTCTTAAGCTGCTTCTATTTGCAGAACCCCCTATTAAGGTTGGTACTAGTTAACAAGTGAATTGAAGTTGACTTGATTGGCATAAATGCCATATTTATCTTCTCAGATACATAATCAGGAGACAGCTGTCTGGCCACACTTAATTACTAGCATATCTAAGGTTAATGTAATATCCAAGTTTGCAATCTTGAGTATTAGAGATAAAATCTGAAACCCTCTGAAACAGCAAGTCTCATTTACTCTGCCCTCACCTCTCACAAAAAGGCTGCAATGCACTTATTCATTAATTAGTATACTAGAGAAAATTTAAAGAAAAATATATTACATTTATCACTATAATTAAAGAAGTCTTGTTAAAAGGTATATGCACCGGGTGGTATTAGCAACATTTTGATCAATGAAGAAGTTAAGAGGGGCCAAAGAGATTTACTACATTAAATATCAACCTATTAAAAATAAATACAAATAAAGTACATTACACAATATAGCTTTTATACCTAACCAAATTCAGCCTTTTTGTTATCTCCAAGTTTTATTTCATGTATTTTCTGGATGGATTATGACAGTTGTCCCCAATCTTTTTGGTACCAGGGACTGATGCTCCTATGAGAATCTAATGCCTGATGATATGAGGTGGAGCTGAAGTGGTGAGGCTAATACAGATGAAGCTTTGCTGGTTCGCCTGCCACTAACCTCCTGCTATGCAGCCCTGTTCCTGACAGGCCACAGACAGGTACCAGTCTGTGGCCTGGGGTTTGGGACCCCTGGATTATGAGACAAAGTTGCTCTCAGTGGTTCACATTCCTTGTATGTTACTGCTCTTTTTTATATCTACCTATGCAAAGGGGGATGTAAAAATCCCACTACTATCTATAGCTCATCATTTTGATCTCAACTCTAAATTAATGCTGCAAGTCAAGGGACTTGATGAGTAAAAAATGGTAAATCAGATTTTGCTCTAGACTTTTTCAAATAACATGTACCCACTGAATGTTCTCATTTACCCCAATTTCTCCAGTCTGCAGTGCCCCCCACTCCATTCCAACTCTAACAACATCACTGCCATTATGGGTACGATTTCATATTCCTCCAGTGTGTTGACGGCAGATAAAAACAGAGAGCTCCTGATGTAAAAGACTAGAAGGATGTAACTCCTTATACAGCACAGAGCCTAGAGCTTTGTAGACACCAAAAATACAGAACTACGTGTGAAGGATGCAATGTTATTAAAGGAGGTTCTAAAAGAATCTGAGGAAGATGGCAATTAGATTGAGCTGCTTTAGATGTTAGAACATAGATGTTTATTCCTTTAGAAGCCTGCTCTATAAAACCATCAGTCGTATGTTTGTTGCAGCCAAAGAGGTAATCGGATGGGTAAGCAGACAAAGAAGTTTGTTGAAAGAATATTAGAGGCTTACCAAATAGATGAGAAGGCTGGGGTTTCAGATAAGAGGCTAAGTTTCCAGAAAAGTTGTAGAAAATATCCAGAACCAGTCTTATGATCATCTGCTACTACTGCCATACTGAACTAGATGCTGAAATATTTATATGGCTTCCAGGAACTTGACTCCACTCCCATCACCATGGTCACAGCACCAGTATCACTTCTACATTAGATCTGAAATTGGCCACAAATGTTTCATGCCAAATTCTTTCCTGACAAATGGATTCATACTACCCACCTCCCAATCAAAGTCTTGGATAAATGCATCTAATTTACACAGCCATGGTGACATACTTGTGTCCTATCTGCAAGGGTATTTTTAGCTTCTACCTTAGTGGGCTCAAACTCACAAGTAAGAAATACTCTAATAATGTAAAATGTACTTAACAGTAGTTGGACAACTAAACGCATGACAAAGATTTATTCTATCATTTTACTGTCATTTAACTGTTTTAGTTACTTAATGAAAAAAACTGTTTTGCTTTATAAAGGTGAGCAGAAAAATGACATAGCTCTATAAATTCACTTGTTTCTGAAGGGACTGGTTGCCCTGAGAACAACTACTCCTTGAGTTCTTTCTATGTACCAAACAGTGCAAGGTAATCCACAGACATGATCTTAATTAACCCTTATAGCAACTCCAACAGTACTTACAGATAAGGTTCAGGGAAGCTGGGCGACTTGCCCAAGGTCACACAGCTAGGAAGAAACAAAGGCAGGAATTCTGACTGAGAATGAGGCCTGAGAGATACTCAGTATTTCGTCTGAACCCTCTCCCTCTCTCTTCTCTTCCCCATCCCCTTTCAGTCACAAGCTCCATGCTGATATCAGGCACAGAGTGAGACAACTGTCTAGGCAGAGTAAAGCGCAGCAAAAAGAAACATAAATTAGCAGCATTCAAAGAGATGACTTCAGAATAGCTGTGAAACAAACATTCATTTTTTTTTGCTTATGTATTCCCTAAAAAAATTATAAATAACCAACTTATGTTTTCTAAGTTGGTATCTAAAATTTTGTTTAAATAACAAGCATTCATTTTCCAACATATTATAAATATTAATAATACAAAATAAAAATCTCATTACTTTTTAATGTATCCAATGGAAACTACACACATAACAATTTTATATACCCACCCAATTATCTATTTTATAAACAAGCTACCTAAAATTTTGCCTTTCCTTTTCTTTTTGAATTTATATTTTTCTTTTTACTTCTTTCAAAATTTTATTCTAATAAAATATACTTTACCCTTGAAAATATTTTATTGATCTCTTAGTGTGATTTTCTGCACTGAAAGAATGTATTATTAATTCAAATTTAAAGTTTATTTTATTCCCAGTGACCCTGAATTTCTAAAATTTACAAAAAGTCTGAATTATCATTTATTAGTAATAAAAATTTATTTAAAAATTACACAAATACGTGTTTTAAATGTTGATATATTATTAAATACATCTACAATTTTATTGGAAATACATGTATTTTTAGTGAGATAAATAAAAATTTTAAAAAATTGTCCACACTTCTATAGGGCAGATTGTTAGAATGATTCTTAATGTCTTAATTTTTGCAGTTTCAAGCAGAACTTATTGCCCTTTTCTTTCATATTTGCTCCTTTGGTCCTTACACCTTCTCTGTTTTTTCATAGACCCAGAGTTAAGGAAATCTTATGTTCCTCTCTCATCACTGTCCACTAACATCAAATCAGTTTTCAAGTTGCATCTGTTTGGGGCCTATACTGACTTTCTCTCTTTTGCTACCTTTACTCTGCCACTACCCTTAATTTCACTGATAGCTACTAACTGGCCTCCCTCTTTTCTTTTTTCTCCCCAGTTAATCTATCTTTGCTACCAAGTCAATCCTGCTGGCGCAAAGAAAGCTCAGGTCTGTGACTGTCCTGCTTTAAAACATCATCTTCCCTTTACCTAAAAAATTCCTTCCAAATGCTTAAGCGTAGAACTGCTCACTCAAGGCCAACCATGATGTGGTGTTAATTTTCCTTTCTATTCTTATATATATGAGTGAGTACATGTCCTACTTCTCAAACTCAGGACTCATACATCTAGAGCTATAAGACTCTCACTATGCCATTGGGGCATGTGCAGCCACAGCATTGTGGTATGTGGCATCTTCCTGAAAATGATTAAGACTTTTTTTTATATTAAAACAAATATACTGGTTTTGTGGAATAAAATGCAAACTTCGTATAAATTATTAGGAACAAAAGATCAAGCTTTATTTAAATCCTGCACCTGGCCCTCTCTGGCTATACTAACAAGTTTCTCTTGGCTCTTGTATGCTGCCAGGGAAGTTTTAAAAATCACTCTTAAATGCGAAAGCTCCTTGATAAACTAACATCAATAATGAATATCATTATTTAATCATCTTTTACACATCTGCACCACTCATTCTCCCAGAATACACCACCCTCTACCTTCCTGCCTCCTTTGAATGCACCTATGCTGTTCCTTCCCCTATTATTCATCTATTTTATAAACATGCTATAAAATTCTATTTTTCAAGGCTTGGATTTAAAAGTAGACTCTTCCAGGGAGGCATAGAGAACCACACATCCTCTTTTCACTAAGAAGTAATACTCTGTTTCTTCCTCTCAGGTGGCACATGTTACATCATCTCCAGTAAGGGATTATTTTAAATAGTAATGTACTTGAGAGCAATATCTGCATCTAAATAAGAGCCCTGTCCAGATCCTCCAAGAGTGCCTTGAATAATATGTGCTCAATAAATAAATGACTGAAGGAATGAATAAAGCACCACTCTGTGTCGAGTTATCAACTTATTTTTGCTTTGTTTTATAACCCTATATGATCCCTTTTTTTGAGAAGATATAAAATATATGCTTGCCTCTACTCACTCAGAATAGCAGACCATGGCCTATTCTGAGTCACTGAAAAGTGAGTCTCCTGGTACAATTTGATATTTAGTTCTAAACCAGAACACTTTCCCAAATCTTTTCATAGTTTAACAATATAACTAGAAGACTCACTTCAATTGTCAATATGCCAGCTTCAAAAAATAAAAAAAAAAAACAGTGCTTTCAATGGCATTTTTAAAAGGTGACTATTTCTAACATAAATAAAATACTGAATTATTTACTAAAGCTTGAATTTTATACATGTATAAAAGAGAACATTAGTGTAGGGTGTCTTTGCAGCACAGCTGCTAGGTCATTGCAAAAAATATGGGTCTAACAGATGGAGAGAAACTAGAATTAAACCTGCAGGTATTTCTTGTTCTTTCTCAAGTCATGTTTATTTTAATTAAATTAGGGAAAAGAGAGTCTCATTTCTTAAAGGGAGAAGTCTTAAAGGACTTTCATCTCCCTACCATTTTTTCCCTATAGAATTCTGAATGGGGCAGGGTGAGGTAGGGTAGGGAGAGAAAGCCTGTGGCATTTTATGATTAGAATGAATAACTTTCAAAAAATATAAAATATTTCTTTTTCCAGAAATGTTTAATAGATTATATTGTATGAGCTGTTAAGACAAAGAGTCTTCAATTTGGAGGTAAATGTAGAAACATAAAATCAAATTAGGTATCAAACTAATTAGAATCAATTAGTTATTGCCAATAAATCCCACATTTGTGTCTGATGTATTATAAACTACATGTTATTTTTAAAAGGTAATTATCTAATTATCATAGCAAGATATGAATTTATAGACACTTTGACCCACTTGTGAAAAATGGATTTATAGACACCCATTTCCTCTGATGTCAGGAAACTTAATCTTACCAATTCAACGTATATTTAGTTCTTTCTGCTTTTAATTCCCTTCCATCTAAATAAGTAGCTGTCAATCTAATATTTCACCTCCCCATTAATCTTTCCTTTCTGCCAGGGGTGGGGATGAGAGGATGACCTACATTTCCAATGGTCCTGATATTCTCTTCAATAATCACTGTTGTGAACAATCACTTAAATAAAAATACTATGTGTCAGAAACTGTTTTAAGTACTTTAAAAATTCCCATTTTACAGATTCAGAAACTGAAGGACAGAGATATTAGTGGCATACCCAGATCTTACAGCCAGTAAAGATTTAAACCCAGGCTTTAGAAGAGAGGCCTATTCCCCATGGCTGATCACTGGTCTCATGCCTACTACACATGCACTCAAACTTCAGAAGCTTCCTTTACTGGTTGGTGATAAATTCCACACTCTACATCCCCTTTTCTTTACCTAAAATAAAAAAGTTTGTTAATAAATGGCCACTAAGATTTGTGGTTAAAATATAATTTAAGATACTAAAATCTATATGGTTCTTTTCCCGACTATATTATTTTATTACTATTATTATTTAAGCAAGTAACCTGATCTTGAGGAAATGATTGGATTTCTGCATCTCAAAGAATGGTGGATATAGAAATTGTCTATTTGTAAGTCTGTCTGAATTTTTCCTTTCAAGTGCATATGCCATTAAGGAACTTTGAAGTACTAGAAATAGAGGCGAGGTGTCCAGTAGAAGTAGAATAAGCATATACATCTCAGGAAAAAGAGAACCTGTGTGCTGTTTCTAGAGGCAACAAGATTTAGAGAGGTATGCATAATGCTTCAAGTAAGCAGGACCACAGACAGCCGGCAGAGATCTCCAGGATATAAGCATGGCACAGAAAGAATAGAACAGTACCAGACTTGAAGAGACCATGTGGACAGGAGCAAAAAACATCTCAGCAGTCATCAATGTAGACATTGTATTAGTCAGTTTGAGCTGCTATAACAAAATACCATAAACTGAGTAGCTTAAATAACACAATTATTTCTCAAAGTTCTGAGGTTGAGAAATACAAAATCAAGGTGCCAGCAGAATCATTTCCTGGTGAGAGATTCTCTTCTTGGCTTGCAGACACTGCCTTCTTAGTGCGTTCTTATGTGGTGGGTGTGGGGAAGAGATGGAGAGAAGAAAAGAGGGAGAGAAGAGAGCGAGAAAGGGTGAGAAGGAGAGAGGGAGTGATGGAGAGAGAGAGACAGTATAAGAAAAAAGGAGAGAGGGAGAGAGGGGAAGAGAGAGCATGTGCCTTGTGTCTCTTTCTCCTTTTATAAGGACACAATTCCCATGATGAGGGCCTCTCCTTCATGATCTCATATCAACCTAATTATCTTCCACAGAGATAAAATGCCATCATGTTGGAGGTTAAGGCTTCAACATATGATCTGATGAAATAAACATTCAGTCTACAACACAGATGTCCCATGATGACAGGCAGGGGGCCACCTTTCTAATACTTTATCTCTGCAAAAGGCCTCAGGTCCCAACTTAGGGAAGAGACAGAAATTCCAAGAAAAGAAGAAAGAAATCAAGCTTCCCATCATCACAGCAGGAAAGGTCCTCAGAATTTGGTTTTTATTACACGCACTGAAAAATAAAGACATAAAACATTGTGTAGATACTTGAGTGTACAAATTGATAGTCTCTCCTACCACCAATTATTATCACTTTTTAAATTGAAGGTGAGCATGTGTATAAATACTAAGAAAACTAAGAATACTTAGGAAGATGAATCATTTCTAAAGATAAAAGCTAATTTTCTCCAATATCTACAAAATCACAGCCAATTAGGAAAAGATTTCTGAAGAGGTGGATTAGCTTTTTCACACTATCCAAATATCATTTACTATTTAGATTCATTGTTAACCAAGTTCTGTGTTAGTGATCTAAAGGGACAATGGGACAATTGCTAAACTCACAGACAGTTTTGACTCAATAATTAATATTTACACATCTAGGGACACTCTGAAGTTGTTTTTGGTTTGGAAAAACTAGTCTCTTTGTAAATGTATCTTTACACTGTGAACTCCCTTCAATGTTGAATGATAAGTAAATTAAATACAACTGGTTAAGGCACCATTTGGCCTAAACACACAGATGCTAGGACTCTACTATGTCTGGCAGAGATGGCTGGCTCATGTAGGATGAGCTCTACGTTGTTCTTTAAACAGGTGTTTCCTGAAAATTAACACCAAGAGTGTCAAAATAAAACCACAATAACAGGTTTAATCAGACATACCAAAAACATACACAGCAAAACAAACCTAAGCTAACAAATGATAGAAATTGCAAAGCAAGACAGAAAATAAATTCAGGGAAATATTTTAAATATTATTCTTCACACATAACAGAAATGGCAAAACATTTCCTGGCTCCTAACATGATGATGCTTTCAACATCTGGGATCCAACGCAACATCTTCTGGGAATTAGAACAAGGTGTATAAAGTTATTCATGTATGAATTCAGATACTCAGAGTATGGCACTTAACCCAAAAGACCATGATAATGCTGTTAGGTCTTGGTCATGACTTAAATTCTGTTAAAATCATCTCACATACTTTAGATCTCACAATAAATACACAATTCATTGGGGGAAAGAAGAGGGAGGGAGGATGCTCTCCAAGGTAGTTAGAACAGAATACATAAATGTCTTAGGGTTTCTTATGACTGTGGAGGTTGATTAAGGAAATATGGTTAAATATAGTCATAAAGACAACACAGACTGAGTATAAAGAGGTAGGCTGGTAACTGCACCTCCTGAGTCAGGCTATGCTGCAGGCCCCAAACTGTATATCTGGGACATAAAAGCAATGAGGATTAGCCCTTTTCATTTGTACACACCAAGGCTGTTGCAGGTTGGGTGTCCTGAGAAACAGACTCAGAAGGGATTAGTGTGCAGAAAGCTATTAGAGGATCTTTGTGATCAATACCTGTGGAAAGGAAAGAGGCAGAGCTGAGTAGAGGGAGAAGCCGAGCTGTGATGAGGTCTCAGTGAAAGCCAAAGCTGAATTCACAGGAATTTCTGAAGACAGGATTAATTTTGGATCTGCCCCAAGTTAGTATGAGAGGCCAGGCCTTTATAAGTATCCCTTTCTCATACCCTGTCTGCATCTGGCCCGAGAAAGAATCATGACCTTGGACAAATCACTGTTCTTCAGCTGATGCAAGGTTTCTTTGAAGGGGGTTCACAACTGAGTGCTACTGCCATTCCTGTCAATCAAGGAGGCAGGTTTTTTAAACTAATTTTCTTTCTTGGTTTTTTAAACTAATTTTACATATTTTAAAAGACTCATCTTTGAATGACTTTGTATAGTCCAGCATCACCACTTATACAATTTAACCAAATGAGTAACATCCCTGCTTCAGCAAACCAGCCAATCACAGTCTTTGAAGGTGCCCATTTAATGCCATCAATACAAAGAAAGCATAATTTCCAATCACAGGCAGCTCTACTTTATTCACTGGAAGTTATCTAAAACATGTTATTTTTAAAATTACAACTGATATACAGTATTACATTAGTTTCAGGTGTATAACACAGCAGTTAGACATTTATATACCTTACAAAAGTGATCACTACAATAAGTCTAATAACCATCTGTCACCATACATAGTTATTACAGTACTATTGACAATATCCCATGCCATATGTGACATGTCTGTTGACTTATTTTATAACTAGCAATTTTTATTTCTTAATCTCAGTCACCTTTTTGTTATCTTATTAAAAATATATCTGTATCATTGCCTATCAGAAGACTAAGCCCCCATACACAATAACCTAGATTATAGGAGAATGAATTCAATAGCTATAGACAGAGAGACCAAGGATCGAAAGATCAAACTTTGTTTCCAAACAGAATTTATTATAAATCAAAAGGAATTAGTATATAATCCTCAACCCCATTTAGGGACAAGAAAAAATGCTGACAAAAATAATCATAAGAATATAAATGTCAGAGGTGTACTTTAGATCCCAGTTTATTATTTCCCTCCATGGACAATAAAACTCTAAATTATTATCCTCAGTTAATCAGCCAGGGTGATACAATTACTGCAAACAAGAAAAAAAGAATATTTAAGTAGTCTTTCAGTTCTCATGCTACCAAACGTATGATTTCTATTAGGCTTTTCACACATTAAGGAAAAAAAGCAATTCTGGGTTTTATTAAAGCAAGTAACCTGTCTTATCTACTTTCAAGAACTTTTGAATGAAAACACTGGTTCAGACACATCTATTCCCTTTTAGTTTACCTAAGTATCCTTCATGAATCCTCCCCAAATAAATTAATCTATTTAGTTAACTGTTATCAAAAAAAAATCTTTGAACATTTATTAATCTAAGAATTCTCTCAGTCAATCTAGTTCTGAATTGAGTGTTGATGAAGACTCATAAAAATAATGGTAAATGTTTAAATTAAAAAATTGAAGTTTCATTTCACTCCTTGGTCTCCAGACTCTAAATATTACAAGTTCTGTGTGTGTAAAGGTTTAGGATGGAAAGAGTTCATACACCGACCTGTAGATAAAAAGAACAATGGAAACAGGCAGAAATGACATGTTTTGTTCAAAGTGCTTCAATTAAAGTTAAACCCTATGCCCAGAGGTTTAGCAGCTTTGCTCCCCGTTATAAAAATGTCCTCCTTTTGACATCAGCATTTTATTTCCTCACAGAAGCATTCCGCTGAGATTTGATGCATCTCATCAACACCATTCCATCTTCTATGTTAAACGTGCTATTAGGAAAGGTTCACAGTATCTGAAAACTGGAAGGGGCTGTGCACAGGCTATTCCAGCAGCTTAGCTATTGCACTGGCATATCTCCAGCTTCTCTGCTAAATACATAATTAAATCTCACGGTCGACATGGTGCGATTCATTCCCATAAAGTGTGAAAACAAACAACTGTGCATGCGCTGTCCCCAATTTCAAATTCAAAACAAAAATATCCTGGAATCTTCTATTTCCCTTAAGTTCCAAATGTAATTAGACTGTTTTTAAAGACAAGTAGTCTTCCAGTTTCTATGTGTTAAATCCAATCTGTCAGTTACAAATAGGAGGGGGGTGGATAGGATAAACGACTGCAAATGTAACATCTTGGTTTTCTCTCTTTATAATCAAGTGCTCAAATTGACTTTTTTTCTCCCTAGAATTACCAAAATGTCATTGCTCTCTCATGCAGAGCCTTTGTTTATTTACCAGTTTACAGGCAAGAGTAAATGTTCACAAGTAAGTAATCAGACCCTCTGAGCACTGTTGACTAATACAAACTTACTAACTGCAGCACTGTGACAAGGGGCAGCCATGATGCTGGTTTTGGCTCCACTCCATAACCCTAAGTCACGAGGACTCTAAAGGAGATGCCCAGTACCTCTCCACAGACATCACCTCCTAGTTCTTCTGGAAGGCAACAATCCTTTTCATTCTTCCAAATAAACTTCACATATAATGAACTAGATTCTTCTGGCTGTTTCTTAGAAGAAATTTAGTACAAGAGAAGCTAGAGAAAAATTTCCAATCCACAAATAGGTGTTTACAGTATAGCTGTGTCAGTAGAGCTCAGAATAAATCAGTAAATATTTCTAGAAGGGAGAAAAGTCATGAGCACATTTTCTATCTCATTAAATATTAATTTTGTGACACAAGTCTAAAATTAATAAATCAAGTAACCTAAATATATATTTCAGCTAATATAGAAAAGCAAATTTATGAAAGTTAAGATTTTATACAAATGTGTTTCATCTATAAACATGACACATATATACATCTTTCCAATAACCAACAATTTTCTATCACATTAAGTTCTCCATTTTTCATGTCTGGTTCTATTCTCCTATACTTATTTACTTGCTAAGGCTATATTAAATGTATGTTTATATATAAATATTATATTTATACTTCCTATATATTATTATTACATAGTATGCATATATATACTTTCTTATACTATATAAACTTTCTTTATGCTTTTGCCATACGACATAACTTATTTTCTCGAGTGTGGTATATGCATTCCTGACTCTATATAATTCTGCTAATTCTCTTCCCTTAGCTGGGAATGCTATTCCACAAACTGTCAAAACACCTCTCTGGTATTTCAGAGCCCAACTCAAATGCCAATGACAGTAAATATATGTCATCTCATAACCTCTCAAAGTATTTTGTTTCTCTATTTGCATTGGTATAATTTTTTGATATATTGATATGTGCACTGGTATAAATTTTTTCTCTTCACTTATAAAATTATGAAAAGTGATGATGAGAATTATGTATCATTCATTTTTTACTCTTTTTCAAAGTCAATAGCAGAATTTTAAAGACAGTCCCTACTCAAAAAAAGTATTGGCTGAACAAAGAAATAAATGGGCTAATATCTCTAGCATGTCCATTGTAGAAAATATTTTTAAATGCAGAGGAGCAAAATAAGAACATTTAAAAATATCCACAATCCTTGAGAATACTGTATATGGTTCCTGTCATATGTACAAATAACATATTTATTTTTGTATCTGTAAAAATATTATTTTTTATTTTATAACCTACCTCATTTACTTAACACTACCATACAGCATGACTGAATGTCATTATGACTTTTTTCTATATATATTTCATATGACATTTTACAGATACAACATAATTTAGATAATCTACTGTTAAATATTTTAATTTTAATTTTTGTCTTCATCTTTCCTTTCTTCAAACATTTTTGGTAATATTAAAAAAATTCAACAGTAAATTCTAAAGATTTTATTGGCTTTATTTAATGATTCCTAGCAGAAAGAAAGGAGCGTGGAGGAGCTGTACAAAATGAAAGACTTTTATAGGTAGAAGGGAGCAGGAATAAGAAAGTTGTACTAGGCAAAAAGTGGATTGGTTATTGCAAATTCACTTTCCTTTAGTGGGTGGCAGAAGTCTATCAGGCAGATTATATAGGTAGGGTTGATAATGAAATTCCTCATTGACTGGTTTAAGATTCCATTTCTGAGAGAGTCAAAACTGTAATTATGTTGTAGTTTGGTGATGTGGGGCTTAGCATAAATTCCTCCATTTTGGACTTGTTGTCTTATTTTTAACGATAATATAAATAATTCTCCATATCACATGGTCCCTCACGTAGCCTCCCATACTAACAGGTCTGCCTATTTTCACTCTTGGTCTTCTCTAGACTATTCACAATTGAGCACACAGATCAATATTGTCACTTGTCAAATCATGTCCCCAATCTACTCAAATCATCCAATGTCTTCCTGTTTTAGTCAGAATAAAAGCCGAAGTCCGTATAAGAGACTAGATGACTCTACTTGCACTAGCTCTCCTACTCTTCCCTCTCATTATTATTCTGGTCAAATTTATTATTCCCCACCTCCCACCTTGCATCACATATGCTGGTCTCCTTGTGACCCCTCAAATATACCAGCTCTTCCACATCAGGACCTTTGCACCTATTCTTCCTCCAACTTGTTCCGCCTCCCACTCCCCGCAGACTTAGCTAAATAAAAATGTTCTCCTTTGAACATCATTGCATTTTGTTTGTGTTAATGCAAATAAAGTATATTCACTCTCTCCTCTCTTTCAGATCTTTAGTGAAATAGCAACTTGTGAGGCCTTAAAATCACAGTCCCTCTCAAACCCCACTGTATCTTTTCCATAGACTTTTTACCTTACACATTTAACTTCTTTACTGTCTTTCTTCCCCAACTGTGACTCTATTTCATAAGAGAGTTTTCAACTCCTAAATTAATGTATCTGACACATAATTGGTACTTAATAATATTTGTTTAATAAGTGGATATTATAACTAGACTAGCCAAATCTTGCCTATATTCAAGATTATATCTTCTTAATTGCTCTTATATCAACTAAACTACTTATAATCAAAATAAACTGAGACTTGCCCTACCTTCTCTGAAAAAAATCTTATTCTTTGGCATCTCTTTGGCACATTGAATGTCACAGCTAGCAGACTATTTGCAAGTGCACCTACACACTTCTGCCCCAAACTGTTGTGTTGTATGTTAATAACAATCATAAAAATAGGTGTAGTTTTTAAAAATAGTCACATTTATTGTCTGACTCACCACCAGTATTAATAGTAATGATAAATTTATATAAACTTTCTGCCTCTCATTTTTCCTATCAACAAAATGAAGAAAATACGAGCTGTGTTGCCCACAAGGAAGATCTAATGTGAGAATAAAATAAAGTTACACATCGCATAGTGCCCCGCAAAGCTATTAAAGATGTAAGCTGCTGTTATAATTAAATGGATTTAAGGAAAAACTGAAAGTAATAAAAGACACCTTTACATCCTCATTCCCCTTAGACATATTCTTTTCTGGAATTATCAAGGCATTTTCACATAATCTGTTCTAAACTTGAAAATTCAAATGCATCAGACATTCCAAGCATAACTGGAACAAATTCAAATGAACATCAGATTTCCATTTAAATCCAATTTTACTCACTTTCTCCTTTCTCTGTTTCAAGTCTCAGAACACTCTTTCCTCTTATAACTGTGCTCATCTCTCAAAAGTCAAGGAACTCACTTGGGTCAACTTCCTACCTGGGGCAGCAGCTATCTTCAAGGGGCTTTGCCTGCATACCAATGAGATTCCCAGAGCAGAACCCTGGCAGTTTACTGAGATGAGTCCCTCAGTGCTCCTGATTATAAATGACCTGAAACAATAGAGCTGTGATAAGGAAAGGGGCCCAGGTTTCCTTGAGTCCAACCATTCTAACTTTTCCATCCATTGCCTGAACTGAAGAGGTGGCAATCAGACCCTACCTGGCTAGGTAGCAGCTCTGCCATCCTTCTATGTGTGAGAACCAGCTCATTAATAGTGTGAAAATGAAGCTGTACCATGTATTTAGGTTCTGATTTGAGAAAATGAAAAAAAGAGTTCTACAATTTTCCCAAAGAGGAGAAGGAACAGAATTAGTGGGCAGGGCATGGACTTTGGCTTCAAATCTTTTCTACTCAACTGTTGAGTTCAAATCTTTACTACTCAGCTGTTGTGTTCGTCCAAATTATTTAAATTCTCTTAGTCTCAGTTTCCTCATTTCTATGATAATGCATAAAAATTCTACCTCAGAGTGAGGGCTTTATTTTGTTTTTAATAATTAAAAATAACATTTAAAACATCCATTTGCCAGGACATGTAAAGTGAGTAGATATTTATTATTGTTATTTTTTAAAATTTACAATTTAAAGGAAAGACAGAATTGGCATATTTCAAACTTAATATGGAGAAGTTTCTCTTCTTTCAAATAAAAAGTAAAGATGTTTGTGTAATCTGAAGAAAGCTTTGTTCATTCTCTTTTCACACACTATCACATGTAGGGTTCACTTACATACGGGTGTAGCACCCCTCCTGCCAGTGTCAGGTAAGCAGAATGCTGCTATTACAAAATATTTTTAATAACAGAACAGCAATAAATGTGAGTGATAGCCACACAAATTAAATATTCTTAACCTTAACTCTGTTCTCAGCATTCCACAAGCCCCAGATGTTCAATTCAGTCTCACAGGGTTTATTTTCTAGTCCTTTCTTTGGACTAGAAAGGCATTTAAATGAAGAAAGGTTTGAATAAAACAATCCCTAAAAAGTATTTCTAAACATAACATATTTTGTGTATTATAAATAACACCCTTTCTAATAATTTTAATAGAACATTTTTAAGTGATGTATCTGTTTTCAAATTACCTCTAAATAGATGCCAATAAAATTAATTTAAGAGAAACAAATCATTATAATTATGTAGTTAGTATATACAATGTCATAATTATATACAAAATCTTGATAGATATGTTTTCTAAGAAACTTTAAAAAGATTATCTGCTAAGAAAAGATATTCGCCTACTATTTTAAAGTAACTGATTGAATACAAAAACTCATTAATTCCCTTTTTTCCAGAGCCAAAATGGTTTCCAAAAATGTTTTACAAAAAGAAATATCTTTTTTCTTGGACTAAAAGTTTAAATTTAAAAAGACTCAAGCAAATCATACACCAAATTAAAAAAAAAATGTTTGATCCAAAGGACTCACATGTTTTGCATCTGATATTTAGTAGACTAAGTTGAAGATAATCATTCCTCATCATCTTTATCAGAAACTTCAGAAGGCCCAGACACTTGTAGAACTGGTAATTGAGCTACTAAACTAAGCTGTGGTCATTCCTTCAGGGGAACTCGTCTATTGTCAAATCCTCAAATCCTTCAAACCCCTCTAGGTTCATAAATTCCTTCTGTGACACATTCTCTTTTGTACCTAGTGTGTTGAGAATCTGGTTAGCAGCTTTGGTTTTCAGCTTGCTAGAAAACGTGTCTTGTGTCTACCCTTGGAAGACATGAGAAGACATTCAATAAATATTCTATAAATGTAAATGATATATAAAAAGAAACTAAAGACTTTTTTGGGAAACAGAACTTTTAAACATTGTATCAAAGCATTCTTACATTTTGAACAAGGAAGTACTCAAATACCAGGTAATGTTAACCGTAAAGCTAAAGTGAAGAACATTAATCATCTAGAAGAACTTTACAGCTACCTTCCAGGTCTAGCAATTAGACCTTTCAATCATTTTGTATAATTCTGTGGACAAATTTTCAAACTTTCTTTCAGAGAGTTAACAGCTATAGTATTTCTTCAGAGTAAAGATACAACCAGCCATGAATCTTCTAAAGGATAAAGCTAAACTTATTGTTTAAACTGCTTTTTTCTGGGAAATACTACTGAGTAAAAAGGAGTGGCTGGCACATCTAATCGCAGCCTGCACCTTAAAGACCACTGCATCATCACTAAGCAGTAAGATACGATGTGTTTAGAGAAAATTATTGTATTCCTTCAATATACACACATCAAAGACTTAGAGAACTCCACCCAGCTGAATGCATTAATGCCACCTAGTCTCAGAAACCGACATTGCATAGAAATTTTTAGAGTACAATTTACAGGTAAAACTAGTGAAAGTGTGAATAATGCTATTTAATTTCCCCACTCATTTCAAATTAATTTATCTTTAAGAGAAGCAAAATTATTTTTTTAATTCATAAAGCCCTTATTTTGAGGAGAGGATGTGTGCTAAATTTCTTCAATTAGACATGATCTGAATGATTTAGACTATTATCTATTCTGTTAAGATCCAGCTCAAATACCATTTCCTTCAAAAAGTTTATTCTGAAAGAAGTCATCTCTATCCCCATATATTTTCTTTATCTCTCTTTTGCATGGTATTATCACTTGCTAACCAAGTACGAAGAACTTGCTGTCCATTAAAGATCAAATATACACAAAGATAAAGCATTAATAAAAGTATATTGAAAGTATACACTTCAGTTTAAATACACATTTTTAGTAATATACAGAAAAGCATTATGTACCTATATAGCAGCAACATTAGATGCTGGAATTTATCTCAAAATAGGTTAAGTATTACTGTTTTTAAGAGTCCAAGAGAAAAGCCCAGAAGCTTATAGTGAAAGTATTTGATTCCTTAGTTCTCTCAGAGTGTTCAAAAATCCCACAAGACAATAAACTTCATGAAGAATAACATAATTTTCTTAAATACTATTGGATACCCAATATCTTGTACAGAGCCAAGTAACATACAAAACTGATTTTTACTAAAAGATTATAAAGTAATATTTATAAAGTAATTATAAAATATTATATTACCTCATTTAAACTTTAAAACCACACTAAGAGGAGAGATTATTTTCATCATTATTTTATAGACAAAGCAACAGAAATAAATAAGTTAAGTAACTTGTTTGAAGAAATGCAGACAAGAATAGAGGAGATGTAACACAAGTCTTCCTGGCTCTAAACCTTGCTTTAAACTACTCCACTATGCTTCCCATTATATTAGCACTTCTTTCTTTTCTTCTGTGTATTAATTACATGAAAGCAGGAGACAGGTCTTTAAAACCCTATTCTATGGGAGCTTACATGTTGTAAACATTAGTAAATATTGCTAAATTAATGTTTGAATTAATGCATCAATCAACTCTTATACATTTATTAACAAATTTACTAGCATCATATAGAAAATATTAAAAATAATATTTGATGAGCCCAAACTCTGTGCCAGATTTTTTAACTTTAATTACACTTATTTTGAGACCACTGTAGATTTACACACAATTGTAAGAAATAATAGAAAAATTCTTTTACCCACTACCCCATTTCTCACAATGTAACCTCTTGCAAAACCATAGTGTAATGTCACAACCAGGATACTGACATTGACTGGTGTTGCTATTTTGAGTTCCTGGTATTACTATTTTGTTATAAAAAATAGCCACACACAGACACTGCTACCACTACCAAAAAAATTCATCCAAATTGTCACATGTATTAAGAATTCATTCCTGTTTATTACTGAGTAGTGTTCTATGATATAAGTTTATCAGTTTGTTTTACCATCTGGGTTTGTATTAAGCACATCTTTCATATAATGTCTGGACATCCGGGACCTACGAATGCTTCCAAGCCCCCAGGACTAGCCAATTCCAAGAAACAATCAACATCCATCAGCCCATACCCCCACAGTCACACTTTCTCTACCGATCTCTTAAAAAGCTACCCAATATTTCCGCGTCCTAACTGCCCCAGGGCCACAAATTAAAAACTCTAGGCATCCCCTATATCCCAGAACCTGCTGAAATGATTCAAATTAGCCAATCCTAAACCTGTTTGCCCTGCCTCTCCTGTTCCTTTCTGCAGAAACAACTATAGAGACTCTTGGTCACATTTTCTTCCCAGCCTCTCTGCCTCCTGACAAACCCCAGTAGTCTCGAGCAGGTGATCCCTCTTCTCACGACCTTTGAATTCTTCCAGATCCCCGGCTACCCTGAACCACTCGACAAGCTAATGAGCAGTACTCAACTCACCTGTTCAGCAGGCCCTGGGCATCACGGGCGCTCCACGGCCTGACCGAACCGCCTGGACATCTTTCTAAGTCGAGGAGTCTGTTCTCGGAAATACGACGGGATACTGCTGCTTCAAACGGTGCGACAATTTCCCATTCACTCAGTCGTGCTGCTGATGGGAATCCGGACCTCTGCAGGAACCAGGGCTCCCAGGTGTCTTATTACAGGACAACCCAGGACCACCAAGCAAAGCTTCAGGGTTCCTGTGATATCTGGCTTCAGGGTGAATAGGGGCCTTCCGGCAGGTGCAGTCTTGGACACTGGCAGATGCCTTGCTTCCCCCAAGAGCCCGCTATAGTGACGGCGGCCTCTCCTGAAATGGGTCCTGGCAAGGTACGGATCCCACTGGCCCATATTTCCCCCCTTATTTCGGGGTACTGCGCAGGATCCACATGTGCAGTCCACAGTTCGCGCTCCTGCACGAAGCCCACAGCGGGCACTACTTCTCCAGCAATCCCGCCTCCCGGGTAGCTATTAATGGAGGCTACACCGGACCAGTGTATCCCTGCCCACCTATGGCAAGGTTTTCTAGTTCTCTCCAGGTCTGCCTTTAGAGAGAATGGGCTCATTGGTTAGGTTCCTGCATGGAATTAGATGCCCTGGGCACCCAGAAACCCGAGCTAGTGAGCCTTCCTCTCATGACCTTTGAACTCCTCAGATCCCTGGCTACCCTGAACCTCAGAGCACAGTGCATGCGCAGTACTCATTCAGCAAGAGGCTGCCCTGGCCCTCCAGTACTGTGGATCCATGGACCGATCTAAGTCACCTGGATATTCTGGGTAGAGAGGAACCCACACCCTCTTCACAGTGCGATCTGATACTGAGGCTGCAAAGGCATACCTTTATGGCATGGTACACTCCCTCCTCCTGGGAACTGTAACAGGTTATTTTAAGATAGTAGTTATCTCCTGATCTGTTGGCTACGCCTTACCTGAATAACAAAAATCTACATTTTAAAACAAGGTCGTTTGCATTTGGGGCCATTATTGAAAAAGTTTCTATGAACATTTGTATATAAGTTTTAGCGTGAAGGTAAGTTTCCATTTTTCTGGGATAAATGTCTAGGAGTACAATTTCTGGGTCAAATGGTAGTAGTATATCCAGACTCTCTTTTAAGTGCTTACATAATTCTCACAGCAACTCCATGACATTAGTGTTATTATTTTTCCCATTTGACAAATGATAGAATTGAGGCACAGAGTTCAGTAACTTACTTAAAATGTTACAGCTAGTAATTAGCAGAGTAAGAGGTCAAACCCAAGCAAGGTAGTATAGTTTCCAACGCTACCAATAAAATTAAACATTTTACTTTGTGGTGTAATATGCTAATTGTTATCAACATGAGGATACTATATCCTTTACCAACATCCTAATTAAGATGGAAAAAAACCCTGCACATCTTAGGAAAACTTAAGGATCTCATGCAGGCCATTTTCATCTCAGAACTACAACATGATAGCTTATAGAATAGATTTGGACAGTTTATGTAAATATTTTGTCCATTGTTCTTATTGCAATTTTTAAGTTCACTTGCCATATTCATAATAATCCTATAATGAATGCAAGGGCATTATCTGGAAAAAGAGACAAGTCGAGGTATTTGTCCTCATGGAGTGAGTGCTGTTATCAGTCTTAGTATCTATGGAAACAAAAGTAAGGACAGAACAACTCAAGGCAAATTTAAAATATCTTCTGAACAGAGACCATACTCTTTTTTTATAGATTGGTTTTTATAGACTGCCCTTTAAAAATATTCTTAGATTATCAACTACTTCTGGCAATATAAAAATTTAAAATAATAAGACAATGAAAACATAAATTCTCTACCATCTCAAAATGTAAAACATTACATTTCTACTGTACTTAAGACCATTATAGATACCTAAACAATCCCATTCTTCCTCCCTAGCGATAACCACTTCCCTTAATTTTGAGTTTATCATTCTCACATGTATTTTTATTCTTGTTATGTATATATGTGTGTGTGTATGTATCCTCAGACAATAAAAGTGTTTTTATATAGGCATTATTTTTTACATGCATGGCTTCTTTCTATCTATATGCTTCAACAACTTTTTTCACTTGAAATTATATTTTTGAGTTTTATTCATGTTGGTTCCTTGGCTCTACTTTTTTCATTCACTGCTAAACAATGTTACATTGTATTATTACAATCGATCTATTATCTTATTTTTGGGCACTTAGATTGTTTTTTTATTTTTGCTGTTACAAATAATGTTTCAATAAACATGTATGTATAACTGATTAAGCCAATGTGCAAGAGTATCTTAAGGATATATTCATAATAATTGTTATTGCTGAATCATAGGTATACACCTATTCAGTTTTACCATGGATATCCTTTGGGAATCCTAGCAAGAATCAGATGCCACATTCAAATGGGAAAATTTAAGGAGGATTTAATAAAAATTATTTAATATGCATTGCTGGTATTTAGGGATACAAGAAATAGTTCAATCCCCCAGAATTAGCAAGAACATAAAGCTATGACCACTCTTAAGCCTCAAGTAGCAAGGGGGGAGGAAGCAGTTACAAGGATCTGGAAAGTACACATCTATGGAGAGAGCTGTCTGACCAGATCTGTGATTTAAGGCAGGGGTCTCCAACCACCGGTCTGTGGCCTGTTAGTAACTGAGCCACGCAGCAGGAGGTGAGCATCAGGTGAGCGACAGAAGTTTAATCTGTATTTGTAGCCTCTCCCCAGTGCTGTCATCACCACCTCAGCTCCACCTCAGATAATCAGGCATTAGATTCTTATAGGTGCAGTGGTCTCTGGTACCAAAAATGTTGGGAACCACTAGTTTAAGGGATAGAGCACAGTAAATACATGTGAAAGGGGAAAGAAAATAAATACCATGAACTCACTTCCCTCTCATCTTTCAATCTCTAGTTGAACCCAACTGGAAGCCAAAAGACTAAGAGTCTTTTGAAGTAAGGTCTGCCTCTTAGGGCAAGAAGCTGGGCATAGAGAATGGATCTGGAAGAATAACCAGAAAGTACCCAGCGTAATAAGTGCAGTGAAATTTCTTTACAAAATGAATGTATTATTTTACACTCCCAATGAGAGTATATGAGATTCTACATCCTCATCAATGCTTTACTTTTAGGCATTTTATTTTTTGCTAATCTGATAAATGTGCAATGATATACTATTTAAATATGCATTACCCTTATATCTTTTGTAGGTAAACATCTTTTTTTATATCTGTTAACTAATGATATTTTCTACCCTGAATTTCTTCCTCAAATATTTTGCCCATTTTTTAAGTTAAATATCCTTTTTAAAAACATAACTCCATTGACTTCTTCCAGGTTTTTCTTTACTTCAGTTTGAATGAATAGTAACTATTTTTTTATTCTCCCAAACATATTTAGTTCAACATCTGGCATTCCCCAATGGTAACTGCATAACTTCTACATATTATTCATGTTTCTGGGTGCTCATGGCAGGATCTGAGCATTATGTGTTAGTTAGCTAAGGTGATCCCGTTAACATTAGCAATTCCATCCACGTCCCAAATCAGTGAGAGCTAATGAGAACAAAAATAAGAACTAATGTGTGCTTTTACTCAAATGTATTTTCTCTCCAAAAAAGTGTACTCTTTTCCATTAAGGAAATAAAAATTCTTTTTGAGGGAACAGAAGGAGAAGGATATAGAGGAGGAGAAATGAAAAATTTAAACACTTCCACTGGCCACAACTTTATTGGTACTCACCAAGTAGGGAGTGTTTGTTTTTCTTGAGAGATTTTTATTTAAATAATAAAATAGATAAGCTGTAAAGTACAGAGATGAAAAGGGGAAGTTAATACCTTGATAGGAGAGTTCTTAAATAGCAATACAAGAAACTACTTTGGCTACATAAAAAATGTTCTTGTTTCTTCTACAATTGAACAGTGATTCTCAAGGTGTCCAATAATAATTGTGAAATAATTGAAGAAGTATGAAAACAAAAACTGCTTACATTTCAGTTTGAAACAGTTGAAATAAACATATATTGATGTTTTTAAAAAACTGATCATAGGAAAATCGAATCAAAGATTTGACTAACATTAAAAGATGACAGCCTCTAAAATTTCTTTTAACTTAGTTTTTACTCTACCTTTGGACCCTGTGTTAATGGAGAGCTGCCAGCTCACCAGGAAAAATTATAATAATTTATGAAGTTCACATATAACTTAGTGACTTGTTATATTCTAATTTATGCTTTTCTTTTCCATCAGACTAAAAAGTATAATCATTTTCTCCCAATGAAAACTTCTTTACCAGAAAAATATGCTCAGTGTTTTCAATTATTTTAAAAGAACTGTTTGCCATGCCCTAAAAGCATCACCATGTTATGTATTTTAAATGTCAATGCTATAATTAAAGCCATAGCGTGAAAATTTTGATCATAGAGTAATATAGCTGTGATGTAAAATAAAAGCTATGAAACAATTGATATAGCTGAAGCATCTAATGCAGCTAAAGCATCCTTAGAGGGAAATTTATATCTTTAATTGCCTAGAGAAGAAAAGAAGATATAAACTCTATGCTTATAACTTAAAAGTGAGAAAATTAAAAACATTAAATTCAAAACAAATAGAACAGTCTACAGCCATGCCACCTTGAACAAGCCCAATCTTGTCTGATCTTGGAAGCTAAGCAGGGTCGGGCCTGGATAGTACTTGATGGGAGACTACCTAAAAAGACCAGGTGCTCTAGGCATAAAAATAATAATAATAATAATAATAATGATAATTAATAATAATAATAATATAAATAAAATTAAGTAAATTTGTAAAAAAAAGAAAACTGGAGAAAATAAAAATAAAAACAAATAGTAAAATAGTAAACAGTATATACAATTAATAAATTTAACAATTGGTTTCTTTAAAAAAAATAATAAAATTGACAAAATTCTTTGTAAGATTAATTAAGGAAAAGAGAAAAAGCACAGATTTCCAATACCAACATTTAATGAAGTATTGTAACTATAAATTCTGTAGACCTTAAAAAGATTATAAAGGATACCAACAAATTCCTTGGAAAATGGGAGAAAATAATTATGCTTCATATATATATAACTTGAATCTAGAATATATAAAAAAACTCCTACAACTCATTAGAGAAAACCTCTCCCTGCATACACCAATAAAAAATGGAAAAAATGGCTTGAATAGACACTTCTTAAAATATGTAAAGGGACAAAACACATATGAAAAGTCGAAAATATCATTTTTTACCATGAAAATTCAAATTAATTAGATGACACTTCAGTACCACTAGAAAGTTAAAAAGAAAAAGACAACACTGATTGTTGGTGAAGATGAGGGATAACCAGATTCTCACATATTTCTGATGAGAGAGCAAAATTGCTTTGGAAATTTAGCACATTCTTAGAAAGTTAACATATATCTACCTTATGAACCAGTAATTCCGATCTTAGCTTTATATCTAGACAAATGAAAACATATGTTCACAAAAAGCCTTGTGCAACAATGTTCATAGGAACTTCTGTTTTTGTTATAATAACCAAAACTGGAAACAGCCTGGTTTCCATCAATAGGAGAACTGACAACAATTAGTGACATATTCATACAATGGAAAAACTACTCAACAATAAAAATGAACAACTACTGATATATGCAACTACATGAACGAATCTCACAAAACATTTTGCTGAGTGAGAAAAGCCTCATATAAAGTAGTGCATACTTTATGATCAATCTATATGAAAAGCTAGGAAAAGCAAAACTGTGATAAGAATTGTTAAAAACAAGACAACAGGCCCCAAATGGAGTCACTTATGCTAAGCCCTACATCACCAAACTAAGACATAACTTAATTACAGTTTCAACTTTCCCAGAAATGGAATCTTAAACCAGTTAATGAGAAATCACCTGACCAGCACTAGTTAAGTAATCTGCCTGATAAACTCCTTCCACCCCCTAAAGGGGTGAACAAAAAACAAAAGTCCTGAAGAAACAAAAGTCCACCAAGTTAGTAAGCTTATAGATGCATTCATCTTTATCCTTGATTTAGAGCTCCTACATGAGCCTCATCCAGGGTTGACAGGTCTCCAAGGGATTCTCTGGTAAACTGCTACCAATTACTCCCTTAAACATCATTGGAAACCAAAATTAAAATTAATGGAGAACATCACCAAATTCTGGTAGATACCATAGCTACACTCTCTACTCTAAACCCCACTCACTCTGGAACCTACAGATAGGATTCTAGAAAAATAGGCAGAAGCTGGAGAAGGGTGAGAATTCCTATCAGAGTTTATTCTTCCAGATTTCTGTCTGTAGTGTTCAGCCAAGAGAAAGGTAAAATTTTACATTGTTTTCTTCTTTTTTAAATACAAGCTCATTGATTATCAATGAGCAACTATTTCCTTATTTGTCTAGTTTTATGTCCTGAGAACATGGCTTAGCAACCATGAGGTCAAAGGTGCAAAAAGTATGGTTAGACAGAAATGTGGGTTGCACTCCAATTTCAGCTCGTGACTTCCCAACTATTGCCAGCTGGTAAAGGAATTATCTAAGTTTTTCTTTTAGGGACTATCTTTGGCTCTCGATCTTGGGAGTATACTATCCTTTGCTCCATCGTTGGGGATGCCTCTTGAGTCTAAGGGGTTTTCAGTACTGCCAGAATTTTTACTGTTTATCCCAACTGAACCTGATAAAATATATTTGAAAGGATTTCTTTTTTAAAGTAGAAGCTGGCCACACTGGAAGCTGATATTCAGAACTCTATAGGAATTTTCTTTTAGGCATTCTCCTCTAAGCTAAATGAAACTGTGTACCCAGAAGAAAAAACAAACATTCCTATGATAAAAGCTCTAAATTTAGAACATAGAAATCTTTTGATTTCCACCTTAGTGGAAGATCTTCTCCCTGATATAAAGAAGCAAATAGAAGATAATGTAGTTGGATGGGGCAGAGGGGTGCAGGGGCGGTTCATCAAGATGTCACTTAGGTTACAAACTACTTCTTTGAGGAATTAAAAATAACTGTCCTAGTCTTATAAATTGAGTTTTTGGAAGAACGTAAATGCAGCTCTGGAAGCAATTCAAAGCCTATGTATTATATCAGAAGGGGAAAAAACGTCTTCTTACAGGTCTTCTCTATAAATATTAGTAAAAAGCTTTAGCCATCTGAGCAAGTAACTTTAACTTATTCCAGCTGTTAGAAACAATTGGGTTCACTATTATATAAACTAGTAAATTTTATATTATTATTCTTGACACATAGCTAAAATTTTTAAACAAAATCTGTAAGATCCATTTGTGTCTGTATATTTATGTATGTCTAAGTATGTATGTTATACATGTGTGATATTTTTTACCCCTAAATAATATTGCCAAAATTAATTTGTAAAAAGCTCTATTTAATTGTCTTTAAAAGATAAGAATTATCAAATTAAGTATTTCTAGACTCAGAAATATTGAAACTAACCCAAATGTTTTCAAGTTAATGTGATCTGAGATAATGTTTAGTAAATAAAAGCTAGTTTAAATTTGTTGGTTTAATTTAAAAGGTATGTCTTCAGAGTTATCAACATTAAATATAATGCAGACATACAACTTTTAATTTTACCTGGATTTATTAGTCAAATAAGTTCATGTTATCTCTGTTTAAAAAAAAATTGTGAGCAAGAAAAATAGCTTAGTATGATGACTAACTTTGTTTAATGTCTTGTGAAATTTTCATGAGTAATCTAAATATGTTGAAAAGTGATTTAAGTAGGTGTAAGTAGAATAAGAGTTTTTAGTTAACTTTTCAGCAATGATTATGTTTTATGGTATGTCTACTTAAATAGTTTCTAAAATAATTTTGGTAACTTGAAATCTTAAAGTTATACTGAGATAAGTTAAATGATGGATATTCATTTAATATTTAGATCATTTCCAAATAAGATAAAATACTGAAACATTAATTACTTAATATAGGTTTATCCACTTTGGCTTTCTTTTACAGAGGAACTAAAGATATTTGGGTCTATTAATAAACATGTTTTGTGCCACATTGAGAAATTTACTATGAGGAAGAATATACTTATCAAAATTATGAAATGTATTTATAAGTTTGCCAATCTGTAGAATGCTAGTGTAAAAGTCCACAATTGCTTATGTCTTAGTTTTCACTAGAAATTAAGGATTCTGAGAGGTAAGAAGTTTAATAAATATATGTAATTAAAACTAGTAATAAATAATAAGGGTAAAAGGAAACAACTGTTTATGAAAAGTAGGCAAGGAAAATAAAATGATTTGCTCCAGAATGAAAAAAAAATAGGGAAAAATCTGAATAGATATAAAAAAGTTGTGAGAGGTTTGTGGAAAAGCGTAAGGGAGTTTCATGTGTTATCTAACTGGCTGAGATTGAAATGGATTTATTTAAGTTTTTTTAATGAACTTTAATATCAAAAGTACACTGGTACAAAATTGGAATTTGTGTTTTTCTTGGCTAAAAAAACAAAGTTTTATTGAACTTTGCTTCTGCTTTTGATAAGAGATTGTGAAAGTTTCTTTACCTTTTATGTAGTCTTCCTGGAGAGTAAAAATATTGTGGCTTAGTAAAATAATTTACCATGTTTCACATTGTCTTTATCAGTTTTTGATTACTTAAGAAAACCCAGCCTTCTTAATATTAAGAGCTAAGTTTTGCTCCCAACTATGTAACTTTCTGTATTTCACTTTAACATCTCCTATTATTACTTTGTTTAAATAAATAGTTAAGCATTATTTCATAATGATCTGTAATCAATCCTATTTAGTCAATTCAAACTTTTCGACGTTTTAACAACTTCCCAAAATCAAATTTTTAATGGAATCTTTGACCTCAAAATAACTTTCAGATTTTGCCCAGGGCCTCTGGAAAAATCTCAAAGAATTTGTCTCTCACTTGGTAAATTACTTAGGATTATTCGATATGTTAAATTGCATAGGAAGTATTTTCAAATAAGAAGTGATGCTAAACTCTCTTAGGTTTTATTTGTTTGGAGGCATGTTATTAATATGTGTTCTAAAAATTGTATGAAATTCCTGGAAGTCTGATATGTCTGGGTATAAGTTATAAGTTATCAGTTATAATTTCAATGATTATCTTAAAGTGTTCTATTTCAGAGAAATAATCAGATTTCCTTGTCAATTCTATTATAATAACTCTCATCAGATCTTTAACAATGAGTACTTTTAAGACTTTTGTCATTTACAGTTATTGTTTTACTCTTAAGCTTTTGCAAAAGTGAGATTCATGGAAAGGACCCTACCAAGTACTCTTTACTACCAACACACTGCCACATTACCAGGTGTTGAACCTCAGGTACATATTTCACAACTAAGGAAGATTCCACCTGACATCTGGTCCTGTGCAAAAGCTGGAGACTGCAAGATCAAATTGATTAGGAGAAGTAGCCAACATTAACATAGACTGCTTTTTCCAAAGATATCCGATCAAGAACGTTTCTTTCCATTCCTCCTTCCTTGTCCTAATTCTTAAACAGTGAATGTCTTTATAATTCTTTTGTCCACTTTTTGCTTTGTTCTGGCCTGAAAAGATAATATCATTGTTCATGTATCTCAGGCCTTTGCAAAGGAGGATAATCCCACCTTCAAATGCCTGTTGGATTTGCCATGATGCTGGTGATTCTGTAGTTCTGCCCATCACAAACTTCTCTCTGATTTCTAATGCTTCAGTTTCTCTAGAACAAACTCAACCCTCTCTCTGTTATGTCAGGCTCCTTAATCCCATGGGTCTGTTTCCGTGCCTCTGGTTAATAACTATGAACCCAAGAAAGCTTGCATTTAGGATTTATACAAAAAAAGGGACACAACACAACGGTAACCAGAATGAAACCACCAATGTGATTAATGGCCTCTTTGGCTGTCAGCTTTCTAGTCCTGAGCCACAGACTCAAATGAGAATTACCAAGAGGCATTCATGTTTCAAAATTTGCTTCTTTTTGCAGATCCCTACTTCCCTGGCTAGGAGTAAGTACAAATACAGTTCTAATCAGTAACTTCTCTTTAACTATTGAAGATATTGCAGAATATGCTGCTAAAGCAGTAACTGGCCAACAAAAATCCCTGGACTATCTCGCCAAAATTCTTGATAATAGGATAATGCTTGATTATCTTTTTGCAAAGCAAGAAGCTATATGGGCTATGGCGAACACCACTTGCTGCACTTGGATTGAAATTTCTGGGGAAGTTGAGACTCAGCTACATAAAATCACTGAAAAAGCCAGTTGAATTAAGAAACCGACTCTTACAATAGGGTCCTTTGACTTTTTAAATTCCAATTTGTTTGAGTCTCACAGACCATGACCCTAAAGTGAACTCCAGACATTAGGAATTATCCTGCTCATTATATTAATTATAATAGTCTCTCTGGTACACTGTATTCTCTCAGAAGTCTTAAATACATGTTGGCAGCCTCTAACCACCAGGCAAATGACTTCTCTAAGACTAGAACATTGGAAAAGGATGGAAGAGAATGACCAACTTAAAAAAGTGAACCCAATGTCATAACCTGTGAATACTGCAAAAAGATTCAGCAAAAAGACATCATGACCTGTGAATACTACTCAAATTTTCAGAAAACGGAAGGAAGGAAGGAAGGAAGGAAGGAAGGAAGGAAGGAAGGAAGGAAGGAAGGAAGGAAGGAAGGAAGAAGGGACGGAGGGAGGGAGGGAGAGAGGGAGGGAGGGAGGGAGGAAGGAAAGGAAAAAAAATCTGAGAACCCCAGAGTTAGGAGTAGTGCTGATGCCTTAAATTTTAATCATGAGAATCTGGTCAAAAGCAGAGAATTGTCAAAAACAAGATATTAGGCCTCAAATGGAGTCACTTATGCTAACTCCCACCTCACCAAACTGAGATATAACTTAATTAAAGTTCTGGCTCTCCCAGAAATATAATCTTAAACCAATCAGGAATCACCTGATTAGCACTAATTAAGTAATCTGCTTTGTTGACTTCTGCCATCCCCAAAAGAAAAGTGACCTTGCAATAACCAACCCACTTTTTTGTGTAGTATAACTTTCTGTTCTTCCTCCCTTCTACAAATAAGTCTCTCGTTCCATACGGCTCCTCAGATAGCTGTACAGATTGAATGCTAGATTGGATGCTGCATGATGTGTGAATTGTTGAATAAAGCCAATGAGATCTTTAGAATTTACCGAGTTAAATATATATATATTTTTTAACAATTAAAATAGGGATTGTTTCTAGGGGCTGGAGGTTAACTGGGAAGGGTCCTGAGGGAATGTTCTGGGATGATGGAAATATTTTGTTTCTCGACAGTAGTATGAGTTAAATTAATATTTGCATTTGTCATCACATATGAAATATACACTTTTGATTGGTGTATTTCACAATATGTAATTTTAATTTTAAAAATGTATTTGGAATGTTTATCAGCGGCATTCAGAAAAGAACATGAGTTTAAAATAATTATAAAGGTGTACATTAGCCTAAAACCTTATATTTGCTGGAAGGAAAGCAATTGGACTTTTTAGCTTAATTTTTTGCATCTGGACACCTAATTTCATTCAGTCTGACCTTTCGAAATACATAATACATTAAAATTAATTTTCAGAATCAGGTTCACAAAGATCAAAATAAATGATTCTAAATATTGAAGCTAAAATACAGATAGTACAGCCATAGAGATATTTACAGTTATTAAATTTGAGTCATAAATTTGGATTTTGAAATTCTTGGTCACCAAATGGAAAGAGAAACACGATAAATTATATAACCTTCAATATCTAGCTTTTAAAAAGTACAGTTCCATGTGGGGAGGAAAGCCTTTTCTAGCATTTAATCTTGTTAGATAAAGGAAAAAAGAACAGGAAGACCAAAGAAAGAAGGCTCCTGTGTCTTGCAAGAAACAGTAGTAAGCTAATGGAGACTTCACCTAAAATTATAAGACGGGCAAACACACTGATTTCCCAGTAGGAAAAGATACAAAGAAAATACAATTTGACTGGGGAAAAAAGAGGGAGATGAAAAGAGTTCCAGGAATAAATAGGTAATGCCCGGCAACTTTATCTTTTCTAGATTCCGTTTGCACAGGAATGGAGGAAATTCATGTGTCTTCTCCACCAACAGATGACACTTAGAAAAACATATTGAAAATCCTTTCGGTCCAAATCCTGTTTTTGTAGCGATAATCCTTTTCCCTGAGATGTGTGATATATATTTATTTAAAAATTCAAACATTGTAGAAGGGAAGAGGGAGCAGAAGGGGTATTGGGCCAGGGATCTGGGCCTATCATTTGCAAAGGATGTCACCAGGTATTTCCGTTTGCACCTCTAGTAAATACCCAGTGCACTTGGTAGGTAGCTAGTCAGATATGAGCGACAGGGGGAACAAAGGAATAAGGGTCCAACCCAGAGACAACCCAAAGAACACCCTATTGGTAGTTAGAGAATTCCTCCTGCATCCCTGGAGACAGAAGAAAGGAGGGTCATAGCCTTAGCTGGCCTACTCTGGCTACAGACATCTGCGCAAAAGGCATCACTCTAATTTGCCTACATTTAAGTTTCATTATAAAGCTATGTTTATGCCTGGAAGTTTATGAATCTAATTATAACAGACTGAATTCTGGGTAAGTACATGCACACTAGACAGAGTTATATAGCAGCCAGATGTTAATCAAAATGACCTCACTTGCCAATCTCCTAGGAATGCCTTTGGAACCACCCAGTCATGAACCAAATATAAGGCAGACATTCTCACTTCTGGGCCCTTTTTTGCCCTTCTCATCTCTCTTCTTTTGTAGTCTTCTTTTGTGGCCATTTTGTGTTGGTTACAGCGCTGGGATCGTGTGCCTCTTTGGGGCTTTCTTTGTCTTTCTAAAATATACTTTTAGTAAAATTATTAAATCTCAATGACTTGTGATTCTTCACTGTATTATTTGAGGAAGAACCGAGGGAAATGCTTACTACACTTCTGCACCGTTTCTATCCCTCTCCCTACCCCCTGGTGTTGGAACAACACCAAACTCCTATAGGCTCCAACGATTACACACTATATTAGTGGTTTGCAAATTTTGGTATCTGTTAGATGTTCAGATCATCTTAGTCACATGTTGATTTCCCACTCTCATAGCAAAGATTCGGATTCAGTAAAGGCCAAGAAATTTGATGCTCAGAACTCTACAAGCTTAGTGAGCTCCCCACATAACTCTGATATAAATGGTGCTAAGACTACACTTAATTAAAATGAGAGTAACTTGGATTAGAGGGTCACAAATTTCAGTGCTACAGTAGCAAGTAGTGATGCCAGTGAAAGAAGCAGGTCTGACAAGACAAGGATTGGGGATGAGCAACAGAGGAACTTTGGCCTAAATAACACAACACATGCCTTATCTAAAGACACTAGACACTGATAGCTGAAGGCAAGCATGTAAATCCTATGTTGGTAGAGCTTATGGTTTTTGAAGAGACATATCTGGACATTCATGTAAAATATCCTGATTTGTTTTCTTTTTTTATTTTTGTTTTACATATAGGCAACTAATATATTTAAAACAAGGCAAAACCAAATGTGGGTTTGGCCAGAGCACAACTTCCAGAAAATAGAGCCTATGTAGAGTCCATCAGTTTGCAAACTCTACTCTTGATACTGGTTATGTTTCATCCACAGAGTCTGTATTTCAGATAGTAATCAGCCTAAGTATCTAAAAATTGCTAAATTGCAGTCAACAAGATTTTCCTTTCTGGTGATAGGAGAATTACCCATTTATTGTAGTTAATGAATGAGATCCAATGCCATTTTATGTGTGATAATTTAGTGTTGTATCTGGCATTTTCTATACAAATTATAATCCTCACTAATTTTTAACCATTAAGATCACCAACTTCTGCAAAGGGATAGGTTACATAAATGCCAAAAGACAGGGCCAATTTTTTTCAAAAAGAAAAAAAGGAAAATAAAAATCTGCTTAACTATGTAAACAAGGACTTGGTGGGGACCCAAGACTTTCATTGTGCAGAGTTTGAAAGAGAGAATTCAATGAGAAAAATTTCAGAGCAGTAAAGGTATTTGTATTCAGCCCTTGAAATTCTTGCAGGAAGGTCACAGTGAATCCATGGAACGACTGATTTTTTGTAAGCTGTCTCCTGCTGGGCTCATTTGCATAATTAGTGACAAAAATATAATCTTGCTACCCTCTTCAATTTTGACAATATTTTGATGCAAACTCTTAAAAAACATTAATAGTTTAGGCTTTGTCTACAAATGATAGAAAAATGTGACAAAAAATTATATTTCTCCTAATTTCTCAATAAAATAAAACTATATGTAACTGCCACAATGAATTTGTTATATGAAAAGCCCATGTGCCATAAACAGACTATAAATTTTATCAATAGTAGCTAAAACCAAAACTAAAGACTGACATAATGATATCACTATTAAATAATTCATCTTTAAAAAATTTAAAATAAAAGTAAAATATCAAAATGAAGGAAAATCAAAATGTCTGAAGCTTATTTTTATTATTATATTTTTTTTAATGTGGATTAGTCACTTTTCTAAGAGTTTTTCAAATATCCATTTATTAAAATTGTCCTCCATGCAGCTCTCATGATTGAAGAAATATAGACAAGTAATTGATCAACTTGAGTTATTTCCCCTTATATGAAGTGCCAACAGTCCATAATTACATTATTTTTTTTTTTTACAGTATCTACCATTACTGTTTCTATTTGATGTGGTGACATGAGTAGAAATTATACTCTTGGCTGGTAATGTGATTTAACCTGAAAGTTCAAGAATATAGAATGTTCATATAATGATCAATATAAATTTGAAAACTTAAGATAAAAGTGAAGATTTTAGACATTCAGATAAGACTAAGTAATGTAAAGAAAGTTTCAAGTTGGAGATCCATTCCATAAGAGTCTTTTACCAGGTTAAAATAAATAAGTCAAATAATATCCACAAAGATATTATTTATCCTCTCAAGAGAAATAGCTCATAATTTTTAAATACAAATGTACACCCTCATTATCTTGAGCATGCCAATATACATGCATGTTAACAATTTTACCTATTTACTAAGGGCTTCCAAACTGAACTGTCACTTTCATTCTTCTTTGGAAAACAATTATGTAAGTCTGGACAATCCAATTACAGCTTGTCCATCTTAGAATTCTATAAGCAAGAGACCATCCACAACACCAAGGCAATAATATAGTTTTGTTGTTTTAATCTATAATATACTCTTATGGGAAATATCTTGATTGATACACATTTCCCACTTTATAAAATTTACAGAGGATTGGGCAAGAGAAGGTGAGAGGATTTACAACACACTGGTGAAATTAAATTTTTTTTCCTTTATGTCCTCATGGACTTAAAACTGTATGTCACCTTCATTACCTAACTTAGCTTTCTCTAATATTTTTTCTTAGTATAGTAAAATGTCATCATAATATTGGTATTAAAGAATATTTCTGATAACGTAGGGTCCTCTTCACTGTGCATTAATAATATCTTTTATTAAGAGAAAATAGTTTAAGCAGGTTGTAAACTCATTCTCAGGTTAAAAATCAAAAGACCATTTTACAATTTATACATAAAAAAATCTTGAGGTCTTAGTACATTGTGGGAAAGGTTATTAAAGCTTACCAGATATTTTGTGTGCTCCCTTATGTTTCCCAGGTCCCTTTGCTGTTAAATTGTATCCATAGACCAGTTTTGACTAGAACGTGTGCCATTTTAGAGTGAAGGCAGTTAAGAGTCAATATGTCTCCATCATCCCCATCACTTCCTACCACGGAAAATTTGGAGAGCACCCACTCCCGATAATAGGGTCAAAATAGGGAGGAGGGTCTTTACTGTGTTAAGGTACTAAAATTTCAGAGTGTACCATTACCACAGCATGAACTATTTAATCCTGATTAACACATGTGTAATATAAACCAAGGAAGATATAGGTAATAAAAACATACACAAGATTAGGAGTAGAAAATTAAAAGTGGAGTATACAAATTATGGTCTATGGAGAAACTGAGGACAAAATCAGAGAAACCAAAATATATCACTAAGTATATGCTGTAAGAATGATGTTCATATCATGCTAGGTGGTCAGGACCTAACTGGCAAAAAAAGAAAATGAAGAATAAAGTGGTAGAAGAGTCAAATTCTGGGAATTGCCTTCAGTGGTGGCATTTTTTATTGTATCAGCTTTAAGGTTCTGAGCATGGATTGGGCTCCTTTCAAAGCAAAATTGAAAAGAATCAGTCATGAGCTGAAAAAGAGGGACTAGGATATTATTCCATTATGGAAATAAAAAGCATGCCAATATTTATAGGAAATAGATCATTGGGAAGACACAATTACCGAAATGTAGAGCATCAACAAGGCAGTATAGTGGAATAATTATAAGCATGAATTCTAGTGCCACATTATCTAGGTTTGAATCCTAACTCCACTGTTCGCTCTCTGTGTCACCTTGGACAAGCTAACCTCTTTGAGCCTTACATTTCTCACCTATAAAATGATATTTCTAATATGACTGCATTACAAGGCCTTCGTGAGTATTAATTGAGTTCATTACATAGAACACTAAACAGTGTCTAGTATATATCAAGTTCTAGACAAACATTTTTGGTTATTTCACTATCAAACTTGATAACAAAAATCACTTCTAATAAGTCATAAGATTTATCAAGTTTGATGACACCCTAAGTATAGAATTAAATTTGAGGCAATTCAAAGACTATCATTTAGTTTTCAAGTTGAGTGAAATACTTTCACAGGCACGAGGACCCAGAATATTTCATGTTCTTTATTCAGTTCTCAAATGCCTGACTACTTACAATCTTTATTTTTTAAGTAGGAAAGAAAGAAAAATGTCTAATTCTTTACAATTTCAGTGTTGAAATAATCTAAGATCAAAATTTAAATAATTATACTATAGTGACAATTTTTGGAATGAAATATTACTCAGGTTTGGAAGCTATTACTCAACTTTAGCTCAGTAATGTTAAATGTTTTTATTCTAAATATGGAAAATATAAGACAGTGATAGATGATTATGTGATCTGACTTCTATCCCAAATTTATAAAATAATTTGACAACAATGAGTTCAACTAGCAAAAGGATACATCAAAATAAGGAAGTCTACAATATGTATCTCATTTTTCATGCATATCAAATTATCCATGAAATAAGAAATTTGAGTTTGTTGTATCTTTCCTTTTACATAGTGATTATTCCATCTTGGCATTTCATTGTCTTAAAAATAACTACTAGATATTTCAAGAAGATAAGGGGGCATGCAAGCAGTCCCTCAGTTATTATAGATTTTATCACTCTTTCTATTAATTAATGATGAGAATGTTTAGACAACCAGTAACAATCACTAGAACTGCAGTACCTTATTTAGAAGAGGCATCAAATTACAAACTTATATAATGAATTCTAATGAATCCTTTCCTCCTACATTGATGCTTAATCCCTATTCAAAGTGGATTAGTTAGTATTTAAATTTATCATAGGATCAAGAGTGATTAGTGGCCTATCATAAAAAAGAATCCCATGAAACTCATGATTCTTTATCACATGCAAGACTGAGGGAGAACTATTTGAAAAGTTCTGATGGCGCATTGTACTTGCCAATGATGCCTGTTCCTGAGGTGTTCTATGAAATGCAGCCCAAAAAGAATGAGGTCCACTTGTAAGAAAAAGTGTTCTCTAAGAAATGAAGCAGCTGCATGCTAATGGTTTGCTAAAGTCTTATTATCTGCATACTCATTGACTGCTCAGCTTTGGAATGTGTGACTCTAAGTTTCCTTTGCCTGAGATTTTCTAAGGAGCTTTTGAAAGCAGTAAAGCTTCTGAAAGTCTTAGCTAAGTTTGAAGTTTGACTGAAATGAATATACCAGAGGTATGGTTTAGTAGTTGAAATTGCCATTTTCCTGTGGTTATGTTTATGTCCTCTCAGGATGGATATAGAAGTCAATTAGATTTTTTGGTACATAGTGCAAACTCAAAGATACCAGAATAATCATAGTAATAATGACATCTGAATGCCGTACTTCCTTAGAACTACATTCTGCTTCTGGGAATGTAACTGATGAAAATATTGAGGTAGATCAAAGTTGCTTTTCATTGTATCATAATAAAAAAAAGTCAAAACTTTTTTCCAAAACATCCAGGCTTTCCTTAATAAACAGAATGGAAATGTCTTCCTCTGAACACACGTGGTGTCTTTGGTTTCAATGAATTTACTAGTTTTTAAAACTCGATCCATTTTTTTTTTCCTGGCATAACACAAAATGTTAATAGTGATTATTTTTAGGAAATATGATTGGAAGGATTGGATGGCAGAAGTTCTCTTTTTCATATGTTGACCCCATTGTGTTTGATTTAGATGCCTGTTCATTTGATGTTTGAACTGGAAAAGCTCTACTCTTTTAAGTTGCCAAAATATTCATCTTTCTTTTTTTGACTAAATCCTCTTATTTGAGCATAAAATTCTTCCTCTCCCTAAATAGGTCTTATACCTTTCTAAATATACTTAATAATCTATTTTATTTTTACTTATAACTTTACAAATTTCTAGTATAAAAATCTAAATTCATGCCTTCTCCCCCCACCCTCACCATTTTTTTTTACCATGATTGTACCAATAACTGTGGGAAAAACAGAAAACTTGGAATTTTTATCTTGCTCATATGTTATTTAATTATCTTTACATGTATAATCTAAAATCCTCTTAGTATATATATTTTCAACTTATTCTTTTTGAGATTTAATGGATATATCCTTCTTTGAGACATTCATGATTTGTGACTAAGCTTAACATCCCCTTATCCACACTCTCCATGATTTTATAAACATCACTTATATCTTCTCTTAGCTTTTATTCTGCAATAGCTAGGATCACCCACATATAACACAGTATTTTTTAGCAGTGACACTATTGACATTTTGTACCAGATAGTGCTACGTTGAAAAGGGCTCTCCTGTGTCTTGTACGATATTTAGCAGCTGCCCTGGCCTCCACCCACTAGATGCCAACAGCACCTCCCAATTTGTCATGATCAAAAATATCTTCCGACATTGTCAAATGTCAATTAGGGGACAAAATTGCCCCCAGTTGAGAATCACTGGTATGGCAGTCTTTGTAATTCCAAATGGTTTTATTAGGTGTATGTATTATTAGGTGTCATCTAAACATCATCCATTTAAAGCACACAGTGCAAAGATACTATTTCATTTTGAAGATGAGTATACTAAGGTTCACAAGTTACTTTTGAATTAAGTAATATTGTTGTACCCACAGAAAAACTACAAGCAAATTTTATGATCACAACCAAATAAGGTTATAATAGAGCTGGGAATATTTCAAGGAAAAAACAAATCGATAATAATTGGTTTCCACTTTCAGTAATAGATAGAACAACTAGACAAAAGAGCAACAAGGAAAAAGAAGACTTGAACAATGCTGTAAATCAGCTAACGCTAACAGACATCTATAGAACACTCACCCCAGTACAATGGAGTATGTATTTTTCTCAAGAGCACATGGAACATTCTCTAAGATATTCTAGGCTATAAAATAAACCTTAACGAATTTAAAAGAGTAGAAAAAAATCTAAAATATATTCTCTGACCACAGTGGAATGAAATAAAAAAACCAATAGCAGGCTACAATTTGAAAGACTAACAAATATATAGAAATTAAACAACACACAAAAAAATCAATGCATCAAAAAATAAAAGGAAATCGGAAAATACTTTGAAATGAATAAAAATAAAAACACAGCATAGTGAACATTATGAGATTCAGCTAACACAGTGTTTAGAGGGTATTTATGGTTATAAATGTTTATATTAAGAAAGAAGAAATATCTCAAACCAATTACCTAAATTAACATACGAAAAATGAGAGTAAACTAAACTTAAAGCAAAAGAAGGAAGGGTATAATAAAGATTAAAGTGGAAATTAATGACGTAGAAAAACTATTTGAGAAAAATCAATGAGGCCAAAAGCTAGTTCTTTGAAGAGATTGACAAAATTGGCAAAATTTTAGTTAAATTGACAGAGGGAGGAGAAAGAAAGAGAGATGGAGAGAGGGAAGAAAAGAGAAGGAGAGAGAAAACAGACTCAAATTTCTAGAATCTGAAATAAAAGCAATGACATTACTGCTGACTTACAGAAATAAAATGCTATAAATAAATACTATGGACAATTATATGCTAACTAGACAACTTAGATGAAGTGAACAAACTCATATAGACATAAGCTACTAAAACTAACTCAAGAAGAAATAGAGAATCTGAATGGACCTATAATAAGAGAATAAACTGAATTAGTAACCAGAAAACAACTCACAAAGAAAATCCCCAGGCCTAGATGGCTTCAAAGATGAATTCAAAAAAAAAAAAAAAAACTAAAGAAAAAATAATACTAATTTTTCACAAACTCTTCCAGGAAATACAAAAGGAGGAAACACTTCTCAACTAATTTTATAAATTCACCCTGCCATGAGAATAAAAGCATTATCTTTCTAGGATGTATAAAAAGAATAAAAAGACATGAAGCCCATAGCTCATGTTTTCTAAAAGAAGGAACTCTGGAAAACTATTTAATGTAAGTTGAACCTATGAGGAAAAGTGAATTGCAGGTATCTTTTAAACCAATTTACCTCCACTAAGATAAAGCAACAATATAGTCCTAGTCACAATAGTAGACACTTTTAGGAAAGTAGAAATCTAAAATAATTTGGATTGGCTAATAAAATTTACAAATGTCTTATTCCACATATTATTAAGTTTATTCCAACATGCATTGACACAAACTTCCTCAAGCATAGACCATAAAAAAACCTTGGCAGCAGATACTCTAGGTGCCACACCTATACCAATACCCCCTCCCTACTTCAAGGAATACCAGTTCAACTTCCTAGAGCTTAAATTTATTTTTCGTAGGGCTTTTGGTAGCACATCAGTAGGCGAGAGTGCTACCCACCTTCAGCAGCCCTCAAAAAATGACCGATAGAGGTTAGATTACACATCTCCCAGCTTCCTCATCCCTTAGGTAGAACTCTGAAACATGTATTCTACAAAGGCTCTCAAAGTTTCCTGACAGTGTAGACTTGTGGGATGGATGGATAGCTTTAGTAGCCCACAAGTTTGCTAGCTTGACCACAAATTCTCTTTTCACTTCATTTTCCTGCCAGAGTCATTCTCCCTCTCCTCTACCAGTATTTGCTTCACTTTCCAACTAAACTGCTTGTACCTGGTCTAGTGGTCTGCTTTCAAAGGACCCCAAACTAAGATTGTTATGCTTTACAAGGCAGTGTAAAAAACTTCTTACTAAAAACAAACTAAAGCAAACAAAAAAAAATCTTCTAGGATTGATAAAGTACTTTAAGTTATGGCATCTTCTTTGGGAGTTTTGCCAATACAGCATCCTGGGAAGCACATGTGCAGTTCTGCTAAATCCTGCTAAAAAGCAGCACAGGAATGATCTAGATCAACAGCTGAGGTCCTTGCCATATTGTAAAGCAGAATGAACTACAAGGAGCAAGTGAGAAACTTTTGAGACCCTTTTTTCTTTATTGAAATAAAACAGCCAAAAGAACTCTGTTGAACTTCTTAATTAGGGTTCTACAGTTGAGCTTCAGAGGTTGCACATACTCCTAGAATTGTATACCAAAATTGTGTGCTGGTTATGTGTAAATTTTTATGGGAGTAGCATTCAAAGTTTCTAAGAGACATATAGAGTGTCCTGTGGGGGGAAAAAAAAACTAGTTAAAAAAAAAGATTATGAACTCTTGATCCCATGAGTTAGGTAGGCATTGAAGGAGACTCATTTACCATGGATGCAAATATCATAAGCAACTAATATGTTCTTTTGTTACTAGACTAGCAGATATAAAATACTAATGATAGTCACGGCTATGGCCATTAGCAAGATGTGCATAGGAGAATAGACACAAATGTCATAAGTGTAAATAATAAACTAGGATGTTAATATGCATCATTAAATCACCTTGTGCAGAATGAGGAGTTCATCCCATGATCTTCTCTCAAGTCACACAATCATAAAATATAAGAGTTGGAGGAGCCCTTGGAAACCATCCCCTCCCCCACCCCACCGCTATCAACAGCACAGACTCCTCCAACATCTAGACAGAACCTCACGCTACTCTCCTTCCCCTCCTTCAACTTCCCCTCTGTCCCAGACACTTCGAGGAATTAAGTCATTGCTTTCTGTTTTTTTCTTTTGTTTGTTTAAAGATTTAATTAATAGAAATATTTCTTAGATTAAGCTAAAACATGCCTATCTTAACTTTTGCTAAGTGGTTCTGGTTCTGTTCTAAGACAAATAGAGTTAAACAGTGAATAATTTTATACCATGGGTTGATGTAATTTACAATACCATCTTTGCTTATATTTTGGAATCAAATAGAGAGTCCTAATGCAGTTCAGGTCATCATCTTCATTTAAATTTCTAAAATGTTTTTTTCAAGATCGAAGCCCTCTTATCTAAGATAATTATTCTGATTCTTAAATGTTATTGTTATGTTCTAATATAAACACCCAAATTTCCAGGTCCATAATGTCCCCCTCCTCTATTTGCTTTCATTTATCATTCTCATGCAAGTTTGGACAGATAAGCCTGGGGTGTAATAAGATATTTATCATCATTAGTTTGGTGCATCTAAATAATGCAGAAGATTATTATCCAATTACAAAGTGGGTTATAAACTGCTCTCCATTATAGAGGTTTACCACCTAAACCAGGTTAGTTATAAATCTAATCTAATCAACTAATATGTGTATCATCCTAAATAAAATTTTGGAAAACTTAGAGAGACACATAGAATATGGTTAAGGATGTGAATTTGATTTATCAAGGAAGGTGAGGAGTCTGCTGTCTTGTAAGTAAACAAACTGACATGTATATTATTTGTCGACTAAATAGAGCCAGATTGCTTTAGGGTACTAGACTTCGGTTTATTGCTGTATCCTAGTTATTAGGAGCCATTGCAGAAATTTAAATAGGGATGATGACCTGAACCGCATTAGGAACTATCTATTGCATTCCAAAATATAAGCAAACATGGTATTGGAAATTGCATCAGTCCATGATATCATTAAAATTATTCACTGCTTAACTCTATATACCAGAAGGTAAGACATAGCAAAAAGCAGAGTAATGTGTCAAATTTTTATTAAGCTTCTAGTTCCCTTAATTAACACAGGAAACTGCTTCTCTTCTCATTTGTCCAAATTCTTCTGCAGGGTTGAAGATGGGCCATTCATGAGAAGTAGAACTATAGTAAAGTGGCCAGAAACAGATTAAAGGTTAACATGCAGGAAAGTCAGAGGAAAATTGAGATCACAAAAGGAAGGGATTTTTTAAAATAAAGAAATCATTATAAAGTACCAGGTCTAAGGGACAGTGTGGTCATATATTAACTGTAGAAAGATTAAACTAGTTCAAATCAAGTAGATCCAGTGCAAGTCAGAATACAGAGTGGGAATCAGGACTGTAAATGCAGAGGATGCATTAGATACCTGCTTCTTAGTATCTCTGGTAATGCAACCATGAGATAGATTTAATAGCTATAAAAAACCTTCACCATTATCTATCTATATGTAACTTAATCTATACCTAATCTTCACTATACCTCAATATCTCACAAATAATAGACTACACTTGAATGATTCTTAATCTAAAATAGTATTTAAGGTGTCCAGATATTTAGATGGAGAAAAATTATATCCTTATTTTCACTAACTTCTAAAAGTCATCATTTTCCTCAGTTATGCCTATGAGAAGCAATAAAATCACTGGTATTAGGAAATTCATGGGCTTCACCAGGCTGCCACAGTAATCTGTAGCACACCAAAATTAAGCACACCACGTATAGTAAATTTTAACAGAAGCCATGGCCCCAGACTTTAGGTTGGACAAAAATATGCTATAGCATAGCTTTAACAGGAGGAACTACAGAAACACTGATTCCAGTAAGTATTCAGCAGTTATTTCTTCTGATTTTCTAACCATGTGATAGTCACATTCAAATTCTATTTTAAAATTTAAAAAATAGATAGCCCTGGAACTTGTTCTAACTGGGCTCTAGCTATAATTCACCCACTATAATCCAACATTAATCTTTATATTCACAATTTAATGCCTCAATCACAATTCCTTTAGAAACAGCATGAAGGATCATTTGTCCAACTTTCCAAAATAGAAGCCCTTCATTGTTAGAGTTACATCTTTGGTTCTTTGGGGAATGTGAAGCCTGGACAGCTATGAACTCCCTTCTATTCTAGAGTCTTGGGGATCCTCAAGCTACTTTCAGTATTAAGAAAGATCTAGTATGTCTTTTTTATTTCTCCTGAAAAAAATTAACTAAATTGACAGGATCCTTTACTTTTGGCTAGATTTATATCAACTCTGTGTTAATCTCCTGCATCAGAGAATCCATTTAGCAGTTATATTATGTCTGCAATTTTTTTAATGGTAAAATTCATTAGTTAACACTCAATACATGCAGATTTTTTGTGATGGTCATGGAAGATTTTGGTGATAAAATGTTTGTAGGGCAGTAGCCCATATGGCTTTTCAGGAGTTTCAAGTAACACTAATACAATTTCACCTTCAAATTTCAATACATTAACTACAAATTTAGCCATAGTAAAAAATTGTGAAAAGGGTATTAAAAAAACAAAATCTGAATAAAAAATTTGAGAGAGCAGTTAGTGGAAGAGGGGCAGGATAGACAAGCATTCTGGAGGAATCCTAGTATCCCAAAGAGGTAGGAAAGAGACAAAATATGGAACAGAAATATTAGGCATGCAAAATCCAATTTTGATTATGTCACAGTTCTACACAGGACTAGCCAATAATGCAGGCAGAAAAGTTAAAGTAATCATCTCTCTCCTAGTTTGAGGAAGCAGGTTTCCTTTAGAGATTCATGATGTTAGTTTTTACATAAATTACTTCAGCCTGGTTACATGGTAACACACTGGCTCCACAGCTGGCTTTGCTGCTGCTAGATGTTATGGATTATCCTGTCTTTTGACCAGGTATTATTAGAGCTCTCCTCAACAACCCACAATGATTAATGAGATGAAAAGATAAAATGTTCCACCTGCTGCAGCAGCCCTGAAAACAGAATTAATAAGAGAGCAAAAGAGGGAGAGAGCAAGAGACAGCGAGAGAGAGCTCCTGAAGCAGCTTCTGTGTACTATACAAGGCGGATCAGCTGCCTATTTGGCTTGGCTTCTAATGATCTTGTTTGTAAACAAGTTAGTGCCTTCTGAATTAGTGCACAAGGAGCAGCCAACTTAAGAGAAATTATGTATTCCTAAAATAATTACTATATACACCAAGAAATTTTTACCTGCCTCTCGGATTGTAATCTTAGAGGGATAAAAATCCCTATCCACAGTACTCCATTTTTAAGCGAAATAAATTGACTATAAAAATTAAAAAGAAAAATCCCAGTGGTGAGAGTGCACTGAAGGCAAGTTCTCTGATGCAGACCGTAGACAAGCTATCCTGGGCTGTTGGCATTCGTATTTCAGTTTGTTATATTTCCAGAGAATGAAGCCAATGAACACTTTTAGACTATAGATCTGCGATCATGGAGGAGTGCAGCCCAAATGAGATGCATTCTTTTGTTAATGTGAATAAGTCTTTGCATGAGAATGGCAATGCATGGGTTCTTATGTGACAGGAAAGGGGTGGGGGGAGTTTGCTCTCCCCGCATTTCTTCTAACTCAGTGTCTCACCCTCTTCCATATGCCAGTCGTATCTCAAGAAGGAATTGAAAACGTGGTCCAGGTATGACACTATAGGGCCTGTTAATAGTGAGCAAGATCACTGCTACAAAATGTCTCTGCTTTTCCTCTCTCCTGTGCCTTCATCATTTGACCAGTATCCAAGCTGGAGCTACATTGAAAGTAAGGATAAAAGAAGAGCCTAAGCCACATGCTCCAAGCCAGTTCTAAGACACAGACCTGCTTTGGAATAAGAAATTTAAGAAATAGCCTAGATTGTTTTTTTAAAGTCACTCTGACATGCTCTCTGTTATATTGATTTGCTTGCTAGAAGGTAAGCTCTCTAACAAGGCCTTTCTGTTGCTTTTGTGCACTGCAATATCCCTAGCACCTAGGGCAGTGTCTGGCATAAAGTTGGTGTTTGATGAAAAGTTTCAAAAGAATGATACCTTGGTTTACATTCACACTATACCTCACATGCACCTTAGAAATCTCACAGAAAAGTGGCAGAATACTGAAAGAGGATTTAGGTATATCTGGGTTACCTGACTATACCATCACTTCCAGATAACCAAAACCTAAGTCACAACATTAATACTTGATTTACTGAAATTGGGGAAGATGAGAAATCAGTGTTACAGATGTTCAAAAGTAAAAGAAAATCTTTAATATGAAATAAATGTAAAAATTTTATATTTGGCTTAATTATATTTGATTCAGTAAATAAAACCGTAATAATACCTAGGAAGGTATATTTTATTCCAAGTTACAATAGATGGAGTATAAATACTAACAAGAAGCCCAGCACCCTTTGACAGAAGTTCTATCTTCCCTCTAGTCAAGTCCTACAAATAGTATAATATAGTCAATTCCTTTTCATGATTTTAAGGGATATGTGAAATTTTTGAAGACTAGAATGTTTCCATTATAAAAGAGAAAAATGAATAATCTCCAGCTCTATTTCGCTCCTAAAGGGAATTCTTTCTTTACTAAAAATACATAGAAGAAAAATTATTTTCTTTTATGAAAATATCAGTTGTTTAAGTTGTAAATCAAAGTTCTTTAATTATAATCTAAAAATTAAATATTCATCTTAGCATCAATAGACGATTCTTTGTGGCTGTTTGTGTGTGTGTTGTGTTTTGTAATGCATTGCCACGGGAGCCAGAAAATGACCTTTCTAGTGATGTTTTCATTTGTTTTCTTAAATATAACAATTATAAACTATTTTACGATAAAAATGCTTTTATTTTCTTAGTTTCTTAAGCAATGTGAGGTCAGTATTGCCCCAGTTTTGCCAACAAAAAAGCTAAAAATGTGGTCCAGGTTACTATTTGATCATCTGCTAGTGGAATAGGAGAGAATTACTTTTTCTTTCTGGTATCGTATTGTTTCTGAGTTGTGACATACTTTCTAACATAGTGTGTGTGTGTGTGTGTGTGTGTGTGTGTGTGTGTGTGTGTGTGTGTGTGTGTATTATTAGATCAATCCAAAATTTTTTTGGACCACATTCTTTGCCCCTACATATATTTGCCATTATTTAATCCTACTTTAGCTTGATGTGGCCAAAATGTATTGAAGGACATATAAAAGACAACATATGAAACTCTCTGTTGGATATATTGTTGAGAGAGTATTGCGGGTATATTTCTTTCTATTACAGAGTGTCTACTTTGTGTAGAAATCTCCAAGAGACACTGCTCTGGGTTCTCAGTACCAAAGAAGCTCTGCTTCTTCTGAGCAACTGGCATTCTTTACTCTTTCAAACTCTGTCTTTAAATACCAGTAACACCATTGCTCTGAATGCTAAGAAACTCAGAGCCAAATTTCAGCTGCATTAGTAGAGCCACTTGTAGTTTTCATTTAATGTACTGACCCAAACTCTGTGTTCCACACAGTATGGTGGGAAAAGAAGGAGTTCCAGTAATTGAAATGGGGAAAAAAATGTTATCTTTGAAATAGTTAAGATAGTCTTCAAATATTTCTGGGTAGTTATAATTTAATAATTATATGTTTGCCCATAAGGGCAAAATGCAATGATCTTCAACTCCAGGTATTGATAATGGACTCAATTATGAAAACAAAAAAATGAGAAAAAATTAATGAGAGAAACTGTGGTACTCATTATTTGAAAACCAGGTCCCATTTCCTCTGAATAGATGCCTTCTAGAGTTCTCAGGCTCACATTTTGCAGAGACTTTCAAAAAATATAAAAGCTGTGATGAAAGAATAGTGCATAAATAATAGAGAGCTCAGTGAGCCTCATTGTGTTTATACTGTCACGATCATTTCTCCACCCATTCTCTGTTTATTCTTTCTTCCTGAAGAACCACTGAGTTCTCCAAAATTTGTTCCTCTTTTTCTTTTCATTATTCAAACTACCCCTTACTCTTATCTCTTGAGGAAAGGTGGGGGAGATGGTAGGATTGGTTCTCGTCATTCTTAAAACTGACTGCAAAGTGTGAATCAAGCTCCCAAAGTCTTCTCCCTTTGTTTCCTCGTGGCTCCCAAAAGCAAGCACTCAGACAAGCCTCTTGGTTTTAAAAGGATACAGTGTGGATATACAGACTCAGACATGTGTACTCAAATTATAGTCATGGAGAGATTTGCATAATTTTTGTTTCTCATCTTTTATTTCCTATTTCTCTTTTTCTAAATGATACCAGGAAAACTGTACCATTTAAAAAATGGACAAAATACTAAAAGTTTCATCTGTTTAAAATTAGTAGTTCACTCTCCCTACAAGCCCTTCACTGTATGCAGCCAGAGTGTGCCAGGGAGAATTTATACTCTCTGTGGCTGCCTGTCAATGGCCTTTCCGCTCTTATTTCCATGGAAACTAAAGGAGTTTTGATAAAATAAAGCAAGGGAAAGTTTTCATACAGCCCTTCTCTCTTCATGTTAACAGTACCCATCCTCTGCCCAGCCCCAAGAATTGTCAGGCCAAGGAGAATAATATAGTTTGTTACCTCTCGACATCTTTTTTTCCTATTCAATTTCCACTTCATGAGAAAAGAGAAACAGACGATTCAAAATGGAATTTGTCTTGGTTTCTATTCAGTGTTTTTAATCTCATTCTAGCCCTTTATTGCTAGACAAAGTGATGCAAAACCTAGAATTTTGCACTTATAAATAAGGTACATGCAAAAACCAAGGCATTTTAAGAAAAAAATATTAATCCAGATACTTGCCAACAGTTTTCTCAGGAGCCTTGTCCTGCAATTAACTTCAGTGCCTCTTCATCACTTGGCTGACAAACACAGCTTTTTCCTCTATGAGAATAGGCTTGATATTGGTCACAGATGGTTAATGTCCAAATTTAGGTGGAAAAATCTTCCCTCTGTTTAGTCTTCCAAACCAAACAATTCTTTATCTAAGCTGCTTGTTAGAGCTGGACAGATTAAAGTCAAACAATCATACCCCTTTACCAAGATCCTTCTATGATTCCAGTTAGGTGTGAATCTTCATGCTTTCATTATTCCCTTAAATGTTGTTGAGTATCTACTATGTGCCAGGTACTGGACTTACTGTTAGTAAATGGAATTGTCAAAGTTCTGCCTTATGGAGCTTACAACCTAGAGAGTGATCCAATCAATCGATAAAACCAAAATTACATAATCGCAGATTAATATAGGAACTCGGGTGAAAGTGGAAAAAAATACTTTAAGAGGGTACTGGTAAGAGCTTAGTAAGGCAATGAGGAAACATCACTGACTAGTTATAAAAGACAAGAAAATGTCACCATTTGAAGTACTGGAAGAAGAGAGTTCCAAGAAGAGAAAACAAAAGACTCTAAAGCAGAGAAGAGATTAATGTATTTGAGGAATTGAAAGGAGTCCCAATGTGCTAGAAGGCAGCAAATAAAGAGGAGAATAAGACTTGAGATGAAGTCAGAGAGATAGACCAAGTCTAAATTATGCACTGCCTTATAGATCATGGTAAGAGGGTGGATTTTAATTTAACTGGGAAATGATAAAACCTTGGACAACTTAGGTAGCAATAAAAATGGAGTGGAACTCATAAGACATAGTGGTAAAATTAATAGAAAGGTAAAAGACAGAATAAGAAGGATTCCCAAATGTCTGATTCTTCAAACATATATCATCATTTTCTAAATGGGGAAGGCGCTGAAAGAAATAGATTTAGAATGGACTCGGTTTTAGAGATTTTTTGAGTTTAAGATACTGAGAAACATTTAAAATGGAGTCGTGCAGAATTTAGTTGTGTATACGAGACTGAAGCTCAGAAGTATGCTCTTGGCTGCAGGTTTATCTGGTAATGAGAATAACAAAGAGGCAGAATTTGAAATAGTGATGAGAATAGTTTTTTTTTTTTTTTAAGTCCGACGATCTTGAGAAACAGGGATGTTGGGGTCCAAAAGGCATTAGCCTTCAAGATGATGAAGGACTTTTTTGTGGCAAGATGGAAGGGAAGCTACGTAAAGATGCAGATTCATGTAAGTTTTTCTCGTGGGAAGATAACCAGAGCTTACAGCTGTTGGTTTCTTTTTTCCCAATGTTATTGAATGAATTTTGAGGGGAACCGAGATTTTGAAATATTCATTGCACAGAGTAGAGGAAGAGCTTAGTGTAGAAGTCCTGGGCAATACTGAATGCTCACTTGAAGCTGGTGATTTTAATTTTTACAAGTCAGCTAGCTTACATGTTCCCCCGTGCCCCAGTAAGGTATACCTGCAAAAGGAGCAGGTTTTGAAAAAATTAGCTGACTAGAGTTCATCTAGGATTGAGGTTTGTCAAAGAGAATAAAGAAAGTCTGGGAAGTAGAAAACATTTGCAAGGAAATAATTACAATGATGATCTTACAATGTAAGCTCCATAAAAGAAGCAAATGAAGGACAGCAGAGGCTTTTAAACAGAGGATTCATATAACAAATAATTTTTAAAAGCTGAAGAATACTAATGCTTCAATTTAGGGGGTCTCTATTTGTAAACGTGATAGTACATCTTGTTAAATAAAGGTTCAGTGTTTCTTGTTCTTATATAAAAGCTTAAGTATGAATAGAAAGGCATTTGTGATGTCAAGTACCCAAAGAAGTGGACTGAGCTCAAGAGTGTCTGCTGTTTTCATCTCCATATTTGCCTTTTTGTAATCTCCCTCATACTACTGGGACTGAAAGCCTGCATACTACAACTCCATTTCTAACTACCCACCCCAATCCCTTGCCAGTTGAGATCCCGATGATTGGGTCAATGGAGGGCAACGGCAGGAGATGCCATTTTCCTCCCATCTGGCCAACTCTCCAGCAGCAACAATAGCATCCACAGGCAACTGAGAGTAACTCTAGGTTACTGTGGGTTCTAGCTGTGTTGGTGGCGGTTTCAGTGGGAGTCTAGCCTCCTGGATGAGTCTCAGTCAGATCACTGTGATTCCAATTATGGCAGAGGCAACAGCAGCACATTCAGCAAATTTGAAGGCTGGCTCCAGCTTAGGTTCATTTAGCAGCTTCAGATCTTGAACATTAAAAAACAAACAAAAACCCTCTTTTTTCTCCACCAGTTCTCTTTTACTTCTTCTATTTTCTTTCCAAGACTTTCTAAAACCTTTTAACCAATTGTTTAAATTAAATCCTCTCTGCTTAAAATGTCTTGAAACATTTCTGATTTCCTAATTGGGCACTGTTTGATAAAGGGTAGGGAAGTATGGAGACCAAGAAGATGAGTTAGGAAACAATTAAGACTGGCCAAAATCTAGATATCAAAGTGTGGCACAATCAGATAGAAGAATGCCTTTTAGTTACCATTTCATATTCCAGCAATTTCTTAAGATTTATATGGCTAATAGTTCTTAGAAATGCTATACAATTTTTTAATTTCAGAAAAAAATAAATTTGAGAAATGCTAAACATTATACACGTAATTTCTATTTCTTGTTTATTTTCAAAGCACATTGGTAAATTAAAGGTTCTAAAAGTCTTGAAGTAATAAATCTATTTAACTTCATTTAATCCAAATGTCCCATATGTGATGAGTATAATATGAATATATATTCATATATAAGTATATGATATTGATAGGGTATATACAATGTAGAGTATATAAATATGAATATATAAATACATAATATGAGTACTTAAATATATATGTATATATACACACATATATATCTTTGTTTTTCTGTGTCTTATCTCTATTTCTGTTCCTTTTCTCATAATACCTAGTAACATCCCATTTAACACCCCATAAAACAAGTATTCTGCTGAATGCACTTTGGGAAACTCTGCTGTGAGGGAAGCTGCCCATCTGGTCCATCTATTCTGGACTCTCAAATCTCAACTACAGTTGGCAGTGCAGCACACTTTGACCAGATATCTGTATATAAAAATATTCTAGAAACTTTATAGGCAACAAAAAAGATTTGTGGGAATGATTAAACCACATTGTGAAATGAATAATTTTCAGTTAATAAGTTAATTTCATTCTAAATATACATGTGTGGATTTACATTCACACGTACATACACAAACAGCAAACTCTATATAGTAAGCACTGAGATCTGATGTTATCAATCTCTTCCATAAAATAATTAGTGACATTGTTGCTTAATGAGTGACTGAATGAATAAATGATCTAGAAATTTAGGCAATTCTCAACCTAACTAGATAAGATATTCATTAAATCATACTTTATTACACTTTCATTCATCTTTTTCACTTAGTAAACATCTGTTGTGTCAGTATGTACCAGGTCCAGTTAGATGTTGGGAAAATAAAGATAAATAGAATGGAGTCTCTGCCCACAGGGAGTTCAGGTTCAGAGAGTGAGAAAGACAAGCATGTAAAGAATGCATTTTGTAAAGTGTCTGGGAACTATGGTAACAGTAACACCAGATGCCTAACAGCTTCCTGCAGGTATGTTTGTGTGCAAATGTGCAAGAAGGAGAGTAGATGTATGTCCAGGTAGGGGTGTGGCAGTAAGAAAAAGCTCTCCTTCAGTGCTGTTTGCAGTGGCAAAAGTCAAACCAGGGAGAAGCAAGAAAACCATCTAAGAAAGCTGCTGTGTTAGCAAACCATGTTGGGATAGAAACCAGGAAGTTATAAGAAAAGAGGCTGAGTATCATACAAAGCTGACTCTGAGTTGTGAAAGGGGGCACATTTCCTGTGCAATTCCCTCCTTTAACAGAAGACATAGCTTAATTCAAACAAACAAATGGTTTATAAAAGAATTTCAGATCTCGACAATAGGTACCTCCCCTACCTGCCCCTACCCTGTCCAAGACATACCAGGCAAACACTGACTGACTTCCTGTGCTCTCTACTAGGTGTGGGGTGTGGTTATCATATTCAGGGGTCCAAGAGTGAGAACAGAACACTAAAATGATGAGAAAACTATGAGAAAGAAGAGCATCATATAAATTATTCTCTGAAAGGCATAACCTTCTTTTGTGTTTCCATGTAAAGCATTTTCCCTTCTATACCCCTTAAATTCCCAAAAGCCAGCTAGTTCAAACATTTCTGATGTCATATAACATTCCCCTATTACCTCTTACTTATGGAGCAGAAGGCATTTTCTGTTATACCTAAAGAATAAAAAGGAAATTTAAAAGTTTACATAAACTCATCTTAATAGACAATTCAGTATAAATCTTGCAGCAAGTAGACACAAATTTTTATCATTGGATAATGATTCCTGAGTTCCCCATATCTTGGTCATGTTCCTAGAATTATGTCTCCAGGAACTGACTTGTGTCCCAGAGGGACAGAGGCAGATGGCCAAAATTTTTCTTATATTATATTATAATATAGTGTCTCATATTAAACCTTTAATGAGCAGAGATCATCTTAAACATAGAGATGAATAAACAGGTAGATTTCATAAAAGTAACTCAACAAAATCTTTCTGTAACAACCATGTTGACCTACATTAATAGCCATTTGTAGAATGCCCATGAAATTTAGAGTTTTGACTAGCAAAGAATTTCTACAAAAAAGGAACAATTTTCTATAATGTGGCCCCTATAAAGATTTTGATAACTAACCATGAGTAACCATGAATACTGATTGTGATATGTATTAAGTCAATTCTGGAAGGAGCTTTAGAGGTTTTCTAATTTAACTTCTTTTTTTTTTTTTAATTTGATGTATGAGCTACGGAGGGCCAGAAAGATGAGTCCCCTGCTGAGGATCATTAGCAATATATGAATTAGAACTCATGTTTCAGTCCCTTTATGGATTATAACAGGCTTTCTCATATATTCTTCAGAAGTGTCATACTGTTGATGCGACATATCACTTCTGAGTACAAAGCAACAATCAGACCCCTTAATTTCACTTATTTTTTGCACAGATATTACCATTTCAATGTGTAGCAGCTCATTTTGCTGAGAGGTTTTTCTTCCCCACCCACCCTTTCCTTAAATCAGGCAAAGAGACAAGTAAGTAACTGACTTCATTTCTCAAAAATGTAACCCATAAGTGCATGATTCTTCCTGTCAGATTTCCTTTTCTGTAAGTTGGTGAGTTTATTGTGGTAGCACTCAAAAGGCTGAGCCTGAAAAGTTCTATAACATATGGCATACATTTAACATGGCTTGTGAATTAAAAATAACAGCCTGCCATCTGCCTCTGCAAGTTGATTTTATCAAAGTCTAAATGAGAATCTCAAGATGTGAATGTTGTCAATTAAAATAAAAAGTACTCAGGTTCAATACAGAGTGACCAATCCATGTTTCCCCTCCCTGCACTAGATTAAAGTTACCCATTCCTTCCCCTCTTGCAAGTTAAAAGAGCTGCCTAATTTTCAATCTCTGGAACTGTTTGGTAGCCATTAACATTTTATTTCTTTCTTCCCCTGAAAAAACCTTTGTCACAAATTTAGCTTTCAAAGTTACCTTTCTCTACAAATATGTTATGTGGGTTTTTTCTGGGGTTAGTACCCTCCTAAACAATTAATTGCAGTTTATAAAATATTCATATTTAATATTTAATTTTTCCTCTCCTAATCTTGAAAATTTATTAAGTAATAGATGTTGGAAAGAGAGAGTTTATGATTTTTTATTATCATAACATTCTTACATCCCATAGGCATTTCTGTAAGTGTACCCTCAGTCAGAAGCCCACACATCAATTTAGTTGGATTAGCATTTAATGAGCAATGACACCAGGAATATCCTTGGGGAGGTAATGATCAGGTAAAGGATTTAAGGCAATTCCTTGCTTTCAGGAAGTTTATGTCATAGTTGAGATAAGATTTACACCCAAGAAGAAATTTTAATTGAAGCCCACCTTCGTATAGCCTAGTGCTCACCTGTGTATACTGACAATAAATTCAAGAAGAGTCATGAGAAGAGAGAGTTCTACTGAGTCCCTGTTATTCTTTATTTAAGGGCAAGAGGCTTAACTTTGTATGTTTCCACTTTATTAACATGTAAATTGATTTCGCAGAATAATCAACAATATAATTATATGAAGAGCTAAATGTGTAATCATTGTATAAAAGCTAAAGGGACAACCATAGAAAATATTAAATGAGCTAGTGTGTAATCTAAGTAAAATGCCTAGCCTCAAGACTAATTTGTTTAAAATTTAACTAGAAAAACTTTATCGAGACCTGCTATTTCTTGGCTAAGGTTAAAAAGTAAATAAATAAAACCACAATACAGATATTCTGTGAATCAAATTTTATGATGCCAACATTAGGGAGTAAATTTTGCTATGGAAAAGCGGGTACATTCTGAGCATGAAGGTCAGGGTTATCGGGTTAAGTCATGCAGGTGGCACATGGTACAAATCTCAGGGGAGCCATTCATATAGACTACTATATGAACATTATATTAGTTTCCTAGGGCTGCTGCAAACAATTACCACAAACTTGATGACTTAAAACAACAAAAATTTAGTCTCTCATTGTTCTGAAAGCCAGAATTCCAAAATTAAGGTGTTGGCAGAGCCAAACTTCCTCCGAAAGACCCTAAGAGAGAATATTTCCTTACCTCTTGCAGCTTCTCATGGCTCTAGGCATCCTGGCTTGTGGCAACATAACTCAACCTCTGTCTCCATCTTCACATGGCCTTCTTCCCTGTGGAATTATTGGATTTAGGCCCCTCTAAATTCAGAATGATCTCATCTCTAACCCTTAATTACATCTGCAAAGACCTTATTTCCAAATAAAGTCACATTCACATATACTTGGGTTAGGACCTGGACATAGCTTTTGGGGGAACACAATATACTTCATTATAAATATGTAAATTTCTTTTGGTCCCAAATTACAATTTACTAGATTACAAATCTAGTTTACATTCTGATTTACTAGATTAAAAATCCAGGACTTTCAGAATGTAATCTGGGACCTAGGAAGAACCAATGTGAGTTGGTTCTACCATTTTTAATGTTAAACCTTGAACATCCCTCTGATTATAAAACTGCTTCCAACTCTAAGAGCAGATGTCTAAATAAACTGGCAATCACTGATATCATGTTGAAGATGCATCTAAATGTTAAGAATAATAATGCACATTAAGCATCTTCCTCACTCCAACCCAGAAAAAGCGTTCATATTTTATTTCTTCAAAGGCAATATATTTTTATCTAATCAAGGAAAGTTTGTTGGAAGAATGAATGCTTAAAATTCTATTATCGGCAATGCAGAAAAAGAGACCAAGTGATGAACTATGAACAATTTTAAAATGAAAACTCACACTACAGGAATGCCTACATATCAAATAAATCAGTGCAAGCAATCAATCATCTTAATGAAAGCCTGTGGTTAGCAGGGGTAAATGCCACTGTGATCTCTTACAATTAAAAGAAAAAAACCTGGTTCTAGACATGAACAATTCACTGTAGTTACATACAAATCAACCTCAATAGCATGAACTAAATAGAAGTATAATTGGACTTGGTTAAACATCTACAGTCTCCTCATTTATCTTTCAAAAATAGAGGCAAGCTAGAAGAATTTTTCCCACCAGTAATTATATGTTTTATCCCCTAAAAATGTGTCAATAATTGTTCCATACAAAACACTGCCTTCCATTCAAATCACTGCATTTGAGTGATAAAGAAAAAGAGTATAAGGGTAACAAAATGGTTCTATGCTCCTATCAACTATGATGGGCCATACCTGATACTTCTTATTTTCTAGACTTTGGGTTGTGGCTAGGGCTACACTGGACTGACTGGTGTGATATTCATCCCTATACTTGGGACTGGTATGAAAAATAATGACCAAATTCAGCAGGACTGAAGCATTATCATCAATAAGCCACTTTGGTTAACCTAAACCTATAGTTTTTCATATTTGACTGCAATGAATTTTGGCGATATCATCAATGAAAATTTCAGCTGGTGAATCACAGATGAAGTTTTTAATGTCACCAATACTACATGATAAATTCACCGTCCCCCCCCCTAAAAAAAAAACCATCAGGAGATATTGCCATAACTGCCTATACATATTAAGTGCATTAGGTGGAAGACTGACAAGAATTGACAATAACATTTGAACTGCACAGTATAATTTAAACAATTGTGCTGGCTGGAAAATTACTGCTTGGCCATTGCCCTTGGGAACATAGCCTATCACCCATGGGAACATAGGCTATTGCCCATGGGAACATAGGCTATTGCCCATGGGAACATAGGCTATTATCCATGGGAACATAAAATTCTAACAATAAGCTTTCTGCTTCTGTACCTGCCACCTGTACAACCAACCTGTGTGTTGACAGTTAGTAAAAAAAAGAAAAATAAACTTGTGTGTTCAAACAGAACGAAGAATGAGGTTGAGGGCTTAAAAACCCTGTACCTCTACATTTCAGGGCTGCTTAATTTGGGGTCTGCATGCCCCTGGCAGACCCAGCTGGCTGAATAAAGAGTATATTTCCTATAACTCACTGGTTTCTGGTGGTCTGTGTGTCTATTGGGGGCTGGCGGCTACAACACAATCAGCATGACTAAATAGTAGGGAAATACATCAGACTGATAGTTTGAACTTATGCTGAAGAAACATTTGGTTGACAAACTGAATTTTATTTTTATCCAGTTATCTCAGATGTATTATCTTACTCACCTAATGAGAACTTCTTTGAAAATGAACTTTTTCTTTTTGGTTTTATGTTTCTGCTTCTCCATTCACTCATATTTTTATGTCATCTGAGGAACTTTAGGGTGGGAACTTTAGGAATTCACACTGCATGCACTTAAGTATAACAGTGGCACCTCAGAAATATAATCTATAAATCTACCCTCTACATTTCGAAGACTATTCTTTTGCCTTTTCAATTTCAGACCGTATACTTTCTAGTTATTCCAAGAGTAATAAAGCTCTATCAACAATTAAGCTTCTGTTAATGGCTTTTACAATTATTTATGCAAAGAACCAAAATAAGTACCAGTTACTAAAAAGCATAAAATAGATCTAGAACCTGGAGAACAATTCAAATCATTTTTAAAATTTCCTTAAAATGGGGACCTGGGGGCAGTGAGAGAAGTAGGTAAAAAGTGCTACCACTAAAGGGACACCATAAAAATGAAGGGTGAGGATAAGAGAACGTACCAAAAATGAAAACATAAGAGTTTGAAAAGCTGTCCTCATTGAGAACTTTAAACTGACAAGTACATATATTATAGTTGATTGTTTTGAGCCCTCTGTTTCTTCTGGGAATATGCCACTTGATCCAATATTCCCTAGAGATAGTCCTTGAGAAGTAAAATTCCTCAAGGCAAGTCTCCAAATAAGAAAGTGATTCTTTTCCCCTGTTAAGCCTCCTGACTCTAAAACGGGAAATGCTTCTTTTTTTTTTTTTTTCATTTATAACCTTGGCTAGATAAACTGTGTCCAGAATAGGTGCAAGAATTTTGCATAGGAAATAGAAGACCATGTCAATGGCAAACATAAATTGTTCTACAAACACTAGTAATAATTCAAGATTGCAACCAGAGAACTGAAGTCCTCAGACCTGAACCAAGAAGGGCAAACAAACTTAAAATAGCCACAAAAGAAATGGTTTATTTCTTGGAGATATTTTGGAATTTCTCAATAACCAAAATTATGCAGTTTAGGAAAGAAAAAAACATCATCCAAAACAATACTAAAACTAGAAAAAGGTTTGAGCTACTATTTCTGTAATATAATATTTTAATAAATATATTTGGCTTTGTAGCCCATACAATTTCTATTGTAATTACTCTGCTGTTGTAGCAATATATAAAGGAATGAATACAGCTGTTTCCCAATGAAACTTTATTTCAAAAAGAGCCTATGGGCCAGATTTGGCCCTTTGGCTAGAGTTTACCTACTCTTGAACTAGAATGTAAACACTTTATGTGACCATACTCTGACATTTTTCTCTAATAATTCAGTGTGTTAGTTTTATATTTCCTACAAAATTGTAAGCTCTTATCAGACAAAAGAATGTATTTTGCCTTTTATTATCAGTGTTAGTATAATTATTACATCATCTATAGTTTCACCCGTTGTTCATAGTAAGCATTCTGTAAATATTTTATTTAACCTTAATTTCCTGACAGTTAAATATTACTATTTTTAACTTATAGTGATTTTCATTAAGTGAGTCTTACAGCAAAGATTAGATAATATTAATTTTGCATTTTCATCTTCAGATGAGATACAGTAGCTTTTGAAAAACCAGTGCTTTCACTGAAAATATTTTTAAAATTTGGATTAAAAACAACAAAATCTGTCTGAAAGCATCAGAGAGCTGTCTTGAAACCTAGTACTAAAGGGTATACATTTCAGAGAGAGAAGGAAGTAGTATAATAGCAAAGAGGTGAGCTGATATGTTCTGTGAGCTACTTTCCTGCTCAAGGCATTTCTATATTTTTGGTGCAGGTGAGAGGCTGGGAGTCTGGGAAGCAGAACACTGCTAAAAGGGAGAAAGCCAAAGGAGCTTTTGATAATCTCACAGGGCTAAGAAGATAAAAATTTAAGTTCAGGGCTTTCACAGGAGCTAGAGTTATGGAGCAAAAATTCAAAAGAGAAGGTAGATGCAATGAATTGAGCCAAGCACTCAAGAATATTTTACAGAGTATTTGTTGAACTCTGATTGCACTAGGAAAGAGCCTAAGAAGCCAAATAGAGAGGCTCTGAAAAACAAAGATAATTTTTAGCAGTCTCACTGATGAGAACAAAATAGAGTTGAAAATAGATACCCTACTAAACATGTCAGCCCCAAAGTTTGGAATTCAAGAAGACTGCATCTTGAAGGGAAACCAACCACAGATAGACGAAAGTTTATAAAGTCTTTAATTAAGCCCCTACTCAACTCTGTCCCTGAGTGAGATTAAGTGAAATGACCCCATTCAAGCTTTCTTTCAGAAGGCAGGGTGAATGCTCTCTAAGGGAAAACAGCATCATCCAGAACTACTGTAATTTTTATGCAAAATATCCAGTATTTGATAAAAAGAAAGAAACTAGGCATATCAAGACAAAAGGCCAAGAGAAAAAATAGACAATAGTAATAGACTCATACACAATTCAAATATCAGAGTTATAAACCCTTGCCCTTAAATGTGGTTAATATGCACAAAAACATAAACAAGTTACAAAAATTTATAAGTTACTGCAGTTACACTTAAACAACACAGGGGTTTGGGGTACCAACCCCTCCTTGCACAGTCGATGCCTTCAGACATTTAACTACTATTTTTATGCCTTCAAAAATTTAACTACTATTGACCAGAAGTCTTACCAATAACATAAATAGTCAATTAACACATATTTTGTATGTAATATGTATTACATACTGTGTTCTTACATTAAGGTAAGCTAGACACGTGAAAATGTTATTGAGAAAATCATAAAGAACAGAAAATATGTATTAAAAAAAAATTCCTGTGCATTTCAAACTCATGTTGTTCAAGGGTCAACTGTATAAAATATATAAAGGAATCAAATATAAACCCAACAACTGGGTTTAAGAAATAAATAGATGGGCTTAATAACAAAGACAATGTTAGAAAAGAATGGTTTAATCTAGAAGGCAGTATAGTAGAAAATAACCAAGCTAAAGCATAGAGAGCAAAAGATACAGAAAATTTATTTAAAAAAGAATGTAAGTGACAGATGATACATGGTGAAAGGTGTAAGATATATGAAATTTGAAACAGAAAATGAGGAAGGGAATTAAGCAGAAGCAATATTTGAAGAAATAATGAACAGGAGTAGTTCAGAATTTATAAAAGAATTAAGACGCATATCTGAAAAATCAGAGCTCCAAGAAGGATAAATGAAAATTACTGCTAGTCACAACAGAACCAAACTCTTGAAAATCAAATAGAAGAAAAAGTTGCCATAATAAAAAGACACATTACCTTCAAAGAAATAAATAATAAAACTGACAGTTTTCCTCTCACCAGAAACAATAGAAATAGAACACAAGTGAACGTATCTTTTACAAATTGAAAGAGAATAACTTCAGGCATGGAGCTCTATTTTCTGTAAAAATACCATTCGAATCTGAAGTTAATAAAAATTCTGTAGGATATAAAGCAAGGAAATAGTAAAATATTTGCTACAATTTGTACTCAGCAATAATTGTATTTTTATATTATGCTTAAAAATTAAACATTCAAATTAGAAGACAGATTGTAAGACTGAAGTACAAAACAAGACAATGATTATATACTGTTTACAATAGACAAGGTTGAAATGTATGAAAACATTGAAATATTGAAAATAAAAGAATGAAGAAACATATGCCATTAAAAAGAAAGTCAATATAACTAATATCAGTTAAAGTGGAGTCTGATACAAAAAGCATTACTAGAGAAATATATAAGTATCTCATAATAATATAAAGGCCAAATCTAAGGAATTTAAAATGCTAAATTCATATGCACTAAAAACAGCTACAAACATAAAGCAAAAAACTGATGGACTCTAAAGGAGAAATAGACAAATATGCAATGATAGTGGAAAACTTTAATTCATCTATTTTAATAACAGAGACAAAGTAGATATAAAATCAGTCAGGAGGTAGTAAATACAAAAAACATAAATTTAGCTAATCTACATGTATAGAAATATATGAAACATTTCACACAACTACAGTTTTCCTTTTGTGAACGAAATTTTACTATATGTTGGGCCACAAAGCAAGTGTAACCAAATTTTAGAAGATTAAAGTAATATGTATTATGTTCTCTGACCACAGTGGAATTAAGCTGAAATAAAAGGATAACTGGAAAATAACGATATTAATATATATATATGTATATATATATATATACGTATATATATATATATATGTATATATATACACACACACACACACACACACACACACACATATTTCTAAGCAATCTGTGAGTCAAAAACCAAATAACAAAAATTAGAAAATATTTTTAACTGAAATTGGTACTAGGACTTTTGCTATTAATTATTTACATAGCTATTTTTTTTCTTATATACCTTTTAAGGTAAAGTTAAAAGCTTGATCTAAAAAGTTCCACACCAACTGCTAGATCATCCGCTTTTGATTTGTGGCATAAAGCTATCATAATTTATCCAGTTATATATTCTATAGACAATTAACTTTTAAAATTATTTTTATTGTGAAAATAATAAATACAGGGACATAAAAAATAAATTAAAATATTTTCCCCAATTCCTAGTGCATTCTCCAGGGATAATTACTCACTATTAAATTTTATTTAGGTCTTCTGAGTTTCCAATATAATAATATATATGTGCTCTTATATCTTGATTTGTCCACTTTGGATACTATCCATTGATAGTCCTTTAAATACAAAACATCTAGTACATTTACACTATTCCACTACTTCCCAAATTTTGCTTATGATGATGTTTAAACTTAAGCTTTATAAATTAGACTTGTATTACTTGATTTAGTAAGCTTTGATAGTATTTACTGACTCCCCATCTAGATAGATGAGGATATTAGCAGCTTTAAACTTCCTTCCATTAGTCTTCCCTTTCTCCAAAGGTGCTACTTATAATATTATTTTTAAATTGTCAAGGTTCATAATGTTTATATTTTGTTCTCTAACAGTAGTTGTCTTCCATGCTTTGTAAATTATGTCTAAATATTAAAAGCTAACATCATTTATAGCATTATGATTATATAAATATTTCACATATCTTTGTACACTAAGACATAAAGCTGCAGTAATTATAAAAAGCTAAAATAAATGAAATAGTGTGGTAGTGCCATGGAATCCAAGATATAGCTCAAAATAATGGAAGACAAAATCAAGACAAGTACCCAAATATTTTTAATACATCTTAGATATATACATGTTTTTATATGATAGAATATAAAATGGCATAATTTCAAATATGAGAGGAAAATGGAATTACATTTTACCTATGGTTTTGAAACCAGATAACCATTTCAAATTACAACCCTACAACATGCTTTACAGTAAAATAAAATTCAGTTCCAAACATAATTGTAAAAATTAAAAACAAAATTATTCTAACACGTAAAAACATTCCAACTATTATGTTGACTGAAAAAATTAAGTTGTAACATAATGCATAATGCAGTATGTCATTTATGTAAAATTTAAATTCAAAAAATATATATTTTTATAAATTTTTATAACTACTACATGGACAAGAAAAATGCACACTAATTTTAGTAAAGTGATTATACACAGGTTGAGAGAAAACTGGAATCGCAGAGTAAAAAGAATTCAGATGCCCTTAAAAAAAGGGCATCTGAAACAAACTTGGCAGAATGTTAAAAGATGCTTCGACAAAATTGGGTAGTAGCTATGCAGATGTTCATTATAATCTCTATACTGCTTTCCATATTTTTAATAGTTCAAATAAACACTCTGTGAAAATGATAATAAAAATAGTGTTAAGCCTTCTAATGCATTCATTAGTGTTCTGACAACTTTATACCTACATCTTATCACTGTCTAATGGTAAAAACTTTAATCATCCACAGGTTTTAAAATGAGGAAATTATAAAACAGATTGATTTGCTAAAGTGTAGAGTCTTCTGATGGCTATGATGCCAGAATCTATGTTATAAAACATTATGTTAAATGGCTTCTGTATGAAATATTCAAGGTAAGCTTCCTAGACATGACACAAAACTCAAAACCTGTGAAGAGAAAGATTGATAGATTTTAACCTAAAAATTTTAATTTCTGTATGTCAAATTACCATAAACAAAGGTAATCTTCCTTTCCAATAACAAAGGAAGATTATCTTTTTTAAAAAGTCAGTTTTATTGAGTATATTAACTACATGCCATAAAATACTCCAATTTTAAGTGTGTAGTCTAATGGATTTTGTCAGCTATAAACCTTACAACCACCACCACATACAAGATCTATTTCCATTACTCCAGAAAGTTTCCTTGTGCCTAATCTCAGTTAATCATTCCCCCATCCTGTCATCAGCCCCTCATCCTGGCTAATCTGTTTTCTGTTACTACAAATCAGATTAATCTTTTCTATATGTACATGTAAATAGAAACATATAATATATATTCTTTTGTCTGTCTTTTTAACATGTTTTTGAGATTCATCCCTGTTGTATGTGTCAGTAGTTCTTTTCTTTTTATTGCAGATAGTTATTTCTCTATTATATAATGATTTGTTTATCTGTTCACTTGATGATGAACAATTGAGTTGTTTGAAATTTTCAACTTTTATAAAGAAATCTATTAGATTCCTGTACAAATCTTTGTGTGGACATTTATTTATTTTAGATAATTATCTGGGAAATGAAATGGCTGAGTATTATGTTAGGGGTATCTTCAGCTTTATAAAAAAAAAAAAAAAACTCCAAGCTGGTTAACAAAGTTAGTTACTGCACCACTGGGCATTTCCACCAGCAATGTCTGATAGTTCCAGTTATTACACATACTTACCAACTCTTGGTGTTGTCAGTATTTCTAATTTTGGTCATTTAAATGGTGTGTAGGACAGCTAATGGTTTTGAGTATATTTTCATGTGTATATTGACCATCTATACATTTTTTGTGCGTGAAATACATGTTCAAATTTTTCCCATTATTTAATTGGGTGATTTTCTTTTTATAATAGTGTTGCAAGTCCTCTTTTTATATTCTAGATAGAACTCATTTGTCAATATATACATAGTGAATCTTTTTTCCCAGTCAGGAATTTCATTTTCTTAATTTGCCAATGCCATACTATCTTGATACTATAGTCTTATAATAAATCTTGACATTTAAATATGTATGCCTATGGCACCTTGTCTTCCTAGGTGGTCTCCCATCCAAGTACTAACCAGGCCCAACCCTACTTAGCTTCCAAGATCTGACATCGAGCTTGTTCAGAGTGGCATGGCCATAGACCAAGGACTGTGGCTCCACTGGGGTGTGAACCCGGACCTTCTGCATGTAAAGCAGACATGCTAACTGCTACATTATGGAACCACATCCTAGACACTTTGATTTTTAAAAATAAATTTTAGAATTAGGTTTTTATTTTACATATATTTTTTAAAGATGGCTGAGAATTTAATTGAGATTGTACTGAATCTATAGATTGATTTGGGCAGATTGGCACTTGGGTGATATTGAGTTTTCTGATTCATTAACAAGATGTATCACTCTATTCATTGAGATGTTCTTTAATTTCAGCAATGGTTTATACTTTTCAGTGAAAAAGTATGGCTCATTCTTTGTTAAATAATTTTCTAAGAATGTTATTTTTTACATTACAAATATTTTTAAATTTTCAATTTCCAATTGTTGGTAGTATGCAGTTAGTTTTTACATATTGACCTGGTGTCATTTATTAGTTTCAGTAGGTTTTTGTAGACGTTTTATGATGATGTTCAGTATACAAGATTATAGAGAAAAGTGAGCATCTTTGCCTTGTTCCCAATCTCAGGGAGTAAGTGTTCAATATCTCACCCTTAAGCATGATGTTAGTTATAAATTTTTATAGATTCCCCTTATAAAGTTCTCATCTAATTCTTGTTGGTAGAGAGGTTTTAGTCATTAATAGATGTTAAGCTTTGTCAAGTACTTTTTTTTTCATCTATTGGAAATAAGCATATGCTTTTGATCCTTTTATCTGTTAATATGGTAAATTACATTGATTTATTTTATGAATATTAAAACAGTCTTACATTCCTAAGATAAACTCGATCTACTCATGATATATTAAGCAGTCAATGGTCTTAAAAATATTTTGAAATTAGAAAAAATAATTTTTATATATTTCATTTTCCCATTTATTTTTATGTATAGTATTCATTCTTTTACATATATCCAAATTTCAACCTAGTACAATTTAACTACTAAAACTAGCAATAAATCTGCTCAGCTCTTGTTTTTCTAAACATAGTATTTTTATTGCCATCATTTTTTATTATGGTAAAAAATACCCAACCAAAAATTTACTATTTTACCTGCTTTTAAGTACAGTACTGTTAACTATATGCACATTGTTGTACAACAGATATCTAAAACGTTTTCATCTTGAAAAAGTGAAACTCTATACCCATTGTACAACTCCTTTTTCCCCCGCCCATCAGAGTCTGGCAACAACCATTCTACTTTTCGATTCTAATAATTTGGCTCATTTAAGATATCATCTCATAAGTGGAATCATGTAGTATTTGTCTGATAGTGACTTTCACTTGGCATAATGTCCTCAAAGTTCATCCATGTTGTAGCCTATAATAGAATTTCCTTCTTTTTAAAGAATCAGTATTTTATTGGTTGCATCTACCTCTTAGCTAGTGTGAATAATGTTGCATTGAACATGCGTATTTTCATTTCTTTTGATATATACCCAGAAGTGAGATTATATGGTAATTCTATTTTTACTTCTTTTGAAGAACTTTCATACTCATTTTCAAACCTGTACCGTTTACATTCCAACTAACAGTACCTAAAGGTTCTAATTTCTTCATATATGGCAACTACTTACTTTCTTTTATTATTTTTATAGGGGCTATTCTAATGAGTTCAAGGTGATATCCCATTGATTTACATTTTCCTTCTGTTTAGCAATGTTCATCATCTTTTCATGTGCTCATTTGCCACTGTATAACTTCTTTGAAGATATATCTACTCAAGCCTCTTGTCCATTTTAAATCAAGTTTGTTGTATTTGTTGTTGTTGAATTGCAGTTCTTTATCTGTTCTGCATATTAACTCCTTATAAGATATATTGTTTGCAAAAGTTTTTCTCTAAGTTCATAGGTTGCCTTTTCACTCTGTTGACTGTTTCTTTTGCTGCACAGATTATAAATTTAATGTAGTTCAATTTTTCTACAGGAGTCCTTTATCCACTGTTTTACGTTCTGCGGTTTTAGTTATCTGTGGGCAACCACAGTCCAAAATAGTAAATGGAAAATTCCAGAAATGAATAATTTATGAGTTTTGAATTGCACATCATTCTGAGTAGTGAAATGAAATCATTCACCATCTAGCTCCTTCCCATCATCCCTTTATCCAAGGTATACACACTGTATATGCTACCCATTCATTTGTAATTTAGAAGACATTATGGTGTCATAATGTCACCATACTTATGTTCAAGTAACTCTTTTTTTACTTAATAATGGCTTCAAAGGGCAAAAGTAGTGATGCTGGCAATTTGGATATGCCAAAGAGAAGCTGTAAAGTGCTTCTTTTAAGTGAAAAGGTGTATCTGTATGAAAAAAAAAACAACAATATATTTAGGGTTCAGTACTATCCAGGGTTTCAGGCATCCACTAGGGTCTTGGAACATATTATTTTTGGAAAAGGGGGGACTACTCTATTTATTTTTGCTGTATGTGCGTATGGTGTCATATCTAAGAAATTATTGCCAAATTCAATGTCATGAAACTTTACCTGTATATTTTCCTCTAGAAGTTTTATAGTCTCAGATATTATGTTTAGGTTTTTAATTCATTTTGAGTAATTTTTGTATATAGTATAAGAGCTCAACTTCATCCTTTTGCATATGGCTATCTCATTTTCCCAGTACCATATGTTAAAGAGACTGTTCTTTATTTCCCATCATGTACTCTTGGTACCCTGTCAAAGGTAATTTGACCAAATACATAAGGGTCTAATGCTGGGCACTCTGTTCTCTTCCATTGTTCTACATGTCTGTCTTTATGCCAGTACCATATTGTTTAATGTAGCTGTTAAATACGTTTTGATATTAAGAAGTATAAGGACTTCGGCTTTGTTTCTGTTTGATTTTTTGGAGTCTTTTGAGATTATAGTTAAATTTTAGATTGTTTATTTTTCTATTTCTTAAAAAAAATGCCTTTGTGTTTTGATAGGGATTGCCTATCAACTCTTCTTTGTCTTACAGCATCCTTTGATTGGCTAATGGGTAGTAAAGGTTTTGTACCAGAAATATCTTCTAAAATGATTAATCAGTCTAAATATCATATTCCAAGTTTCAAATCAATTATAGTCAAAGTGTGAATTTTTGTTCAGAACCAAAACTACAGGTTTAAGGTGACTATAAAAGATCACTGTATAATGAATACTAGGTTGTAGCTAGTATTCTTTAAATTCTCCCATCTCTCATAGCAGTTCCAATGGTATTTAGAATCCGAATTGGGTAAAATACACCAAAAGTCATTTTCATCATACCAAAGCACTATTCCACCATTTACTATGCCCACTGATCCCATCTTGTCCTTGTAGGATACTAAGAACTAGGAATCACCAATGGCTCTTTGTTTTAATAGGAAAGAGCCTTAAGTAGATAAATCCCAGTTATTTTCTAAATGTTTCAAATGAAATCAGACTGTACATTAATAAGCTAAATCAGTTTGATTACCTATATTGGCCTAATATTCTATTAAACCTGTTGCTATTCCATTACACTTAAGAAGTACTACTCAGGAAAATGAACAATCACTGATTTCAAAAGACAGAGCTTATGTACTAACTATATATATTATATATTAGTATGTATATTATATAACTAACTATATAGCTATATAATGTGCCAGAGAATGCTTTATAGCTGTACAAGACCCACAATATATGGGACCAAGATATTCTCATAAAGGGAGAGAGCTGTGAAATAAGGAGTGTCCATAAAACAGAAGAAATTAATTTTATGCAACTTCTTAGAAAAAAATTTTCCAAGTTTCCAATTCTAAGACTCTGTCAGATCTTTGTAAAGATGGTTATGATCCCATTTCTAAAGAGTTTAAGGGGGGAAAGTTGAGTAATCATAAGATCAGATTGAAAAGAACACATACAAATATAAAAAAAATCAGAACGAAGAATAAGTCAAGAGTAGAATGAGCAGATAAAAAAGACCTGGAAAAAATCCTAAGACAACAGCTATGTTGAAAGCAGAAGAAAGGGCTATCATAATGTGATATTAGTGAGTAACAGTATTAATTACTGAACTGCTTTGATTCTGCCTTCTCCACCAAGAATTACTTTCAAACTGAAGAAGTGTAGAGCATGCTTTCATTTTCTAATAAGTGTTTCTGCTGAAAATGACTAATGTTGGATAAGACATAGAAAACTTATTTTTATAAATGTATCATCGACCCAAAAGAAAGATCTACACAGAGGTCAAAAACTAAGAGCAAACAGAAACCCAGAGAGATAAGCAAATCCCACAGAAACCCACTTGCTGGTTGAAATGAGGGCATTTGCTGCACTCCAACAAACTTTTTCCCAATCCTCAAAGCATGAAGATAAAGTAGAAAAGCAGGGTCCTAAGGTGGGGAGTCAAATAGGAGACATACACACACTAAATTTGAGTCCTTCACAGTACAGAGACCTCAGCAAAATTGTAAATAAATGATACGAACACTGGCACTTCGCCTAATGGGTGACTGCAAGGAAAATTGCTTGTCTTGGCCCTGGGTAGAGGAGCAAACACCATGAGTGAAAGCCTGGTGTAAAAAAAATAATCATATCTCCAAAAGAGAAGCACAGGGGAGTTAGCATAGCAGTTTTTCTGATGGAAGAGGAAAGAGATGGAATTGGGAAAGAGCACCCAAAGGACTTCACAGTCACTAGAAATGTTTTAATTAGTAAACTGTTTACATGCACATGGATATTTTTATATCATTTTCTCCATAAAGTATACATGTTTTTTAATATTCTTTTTTATCTACTCACTATTTAATTTAAAAATTTTTTTTTAATTGAGAATATTTCAAGTTCTTTCACTTCTGAAACTCTTTAGCTCCATCAGCTCTATACATTAAATTAAACTTAAATACTCTAGGTTGTATCCACAGTAAGGAAACCAGACAGAGAGGGATCTAGAAACCTCATCATATAAAGAATTGCCTCTTTATAGTCCTGAAAAGGTGACTCAAGTGTGGTAAGGATGCACTAGTTAAGTTTTCTCTTATTTTGTTTTGTTTTGTTTTTGTTTTACTCCATTTATGTAAAGGAATGTTCTGTAGAAGAGAGATTCAATTTTTTTTGCTTTTACTGTAGAAACTACCTAGAGGTGAATTTTGGCTTTTCCCTGCTGTCACTATTCGAAAGCTTATACACAATAACTAGAAATATACAAGCAAGAATGATGCTTTCTGCCAGAAATATAAAAGGATTCCTAGATGGAATCGAACTAGATGACCTCGAAGGTCCCTCCAAATTCTTTGATTGTTTTCTAGAATTAGATAACATAAAATAACCTAAAATACTGGGCCAGGAGATACAGTTCCCAAGTTAGCCATGATTATCAACAGAAAGATATTTTTACTCTGCTGCTTTACTCTAAGTAACAGCAGAATGAAACAAAGTGAATGGCTATGGATCACAGCAAAAAGAACAATTTTATGACATATAAGTCATTTTCTATCACATTAATGGCCCAAGACAAAGATTTAAAAATAAGGAAGGACCTTCAACCTGTAAAGCACAGTGGTTCCCTGCCCTGATACCCTTTCTTTTCTCATAGACATTTTGGTCAGGAAACTGATATCTACCATCCTAAAATTAAAAAAAAAAAAAAATCTGGTACAGTCACCATAAAGATGGACTTAACTGCAGAGAAAACAGAGATGATTCTCTCAAGCTGACAAATCCAAGCTGAAATAAAGGCATGCCAGAGTATTACTCTTCCAGAGCAGACGCCAAACAAATCCGATTGCGTTCATCTCACTTGATTGATTTGCTGTTCTTCCCTGCTATATGTGTTTCCTTTACCTTGTCTTAGCAGATTGAATTTAAAACCAAAAGGTAAAATATCATTTTGGCATTCAGTCTGTATGATATTGTTGAAATAGGCTTCTCAAGGAAAACTCATGTTGTTTCAATGGCCTGCAGTCATTTCGATGTGAGCAGCTCATGATTAAGAGGTCAGTTCTTACCAACAGCAGCAGATGTTGTTGGTGTTATCTGGGTAGACTATTCGCTGTCAGCAAACAAAGTTCCCATTAAGAAAAAAATTCTAAGTGTATCTTTCTTAGAGGATTACACTCATTTAAATTTTTCCCCTGGCTTCTTTCCACGAGATTTGGGGCTGTTACAAAGATGTGCCATGGAAATTTTCTCCTCCCAGCAGATGCCCATCATTAAGTTGGATAAGAATTTCAAGATTTAAGGAGAGATTGTATCATAGCACACAAGTGAGTCTTGTTACTTGACACTGTAAGCAATCAGCCTTCTTTATTATTTAACCATCACGAGGAGCTTTTTCCTTTCGTGTAAGTGAAGATGAACCTTAGAATAAAACATTGCACCTTTAATAAGACTGAAAATGTCATACTTTTATCTTTTGAAAAATGTAATTGAAATAAACCTTAACAGAAACTCTTCAGCATAAACAGCAGGAACCAGAAAATTAAAATATTGTGGTTTTGTAACACATGGGCCTTAATGAAAGTGTGTACCGCATGCTTGATTACTTACTAGTTCTGTCCCCTGATTATGCTCTCTGACCTCTTCTGAAAATAAATGCCTCCCTCTGCTCCTTCAGTTTTCCATATGACATGAATGCCAAGATAGCTCGAAAAATTAAAAACAATTAATGTGATGTGAGGGAAAATAGAAAAGTCTCATTATGCATCACATGTTTGGACAAACTCTTTTTCTTCTCTCTTTTTCCTAAAGATAAAGATAAAATAAAATTATTAGGTCTAGAAGTTTTTGGCCTATCTGTGAAGATTTCTTGGCAATGTTTACTTTGCCAATAGACAATAGATAATAGAACCAATAGACAGCAGCAAAACTGTTGCAATTTTGCATTTAGGAAACAAGTGACAGCAGCAAATTAGCCTTAGGTCAGATAGAATGAAGAAGAATATTCTTAAAACTGCTATTTGAAAATATGACAGTAGAGAATAATACATTATTTAGTAAGTGCTTTCGTGATAGCTTTTCTCCATGTCCATCTCTCCTCACTTGTAAGAAATAAAGAAATCATGTTTTTTGACAACTAGAGGATTTTTTTCTTTGTCAAACTTAGGTACAAAATTCAAATTTAGAAATCATTTGAGCCAGCATTTGATTTATATGAGAAAACTGAGGCCTACTGTAATTGCCATTTTCTTGAATCACACAATTGATAGAATTTTCTGGAGCAAATATTTTAAATTATATTAAATTTAGATTATTTACCAAGCAGGCATGATCGTAATGATCAAAACACATGGTAAACACAATGGTAATTACTTAATCACAGCACTGACCTACACAGGTTAAACTGGACTTCATCTCCCCCACTAAGTTTCTTATCTAGAATAGAAAATATTCTGATAAAGAATTGGCTTTCTCAGTTAACGCTGATTGTTAAACAGTAAAATGAAACATTAAAGTAGCTATCATTTAAATTTGGTATTATCTTTTTAACCTGAGTTCACTACATGTTCTGTAGTTCTGAAAGCTGATGCTACTACACTGATGCCTTCCACCACATGTTTTGGGGGCAAATGAATATATTGTTCAAAAAAGTTCTTACAAAAAATCTTAATCAAGTAGAATAAACTTACTCTTACGCATTTATATTATCCAGCTTCTATCAGACTCTGCTGAAGTCATTAATATTTTTCACTATCTTTGCATAGGATACAAATTAGGATGTTGATTTCTTATTTAAAATTTTTTGCTATTAAGAGCCCAAGTCTGATGGTGAAGAGGCTCCAATCTGATACTAATTGGCTCTGTGACTTTATGCAAATTATTTAATGGCTCTGTGCCTTGATTTCCTCATCTATAAAATGAACCATAGTAATATCCAACTGCTTATCTATGAGAAAGACATCATCAATGTGAAACTGCTTTGCAGAATTAATAGCATTTTTTGATTGTAAAATGGTGGTGATGATGATTAGTGTAGCATGGGATGCGGGTTCTGTGATCAACTACTCAGCAAAAGCTATCAGATGTCTGAGTTCTGCCACTTTTTTAGTGAGGTAACAGCATAATCTGCCCTTTTCACTATTTGAGTCACATTTGACCCTCAACTAGAATTTATGTGTTGTTTCGTGGTTGTTAAAAAGTAGAATACTTCTTAACTATTAGATTTCTGTTATGACTGATACTAGGTTATAGATCCTAACCCCTGTTCCTGCCCCCCACCAAGAAAAAAAAAACATGCGAACCCCTGTCTCCTGATATAGCCTAGGTAAAATGTAGGAATAATAGTCTAAATTTCCTTGGATACAATCAAACATATTATACTAATCCATTTACATTTCTTTGTTGGGCAAACAATCATGTAGGATTGACTGGGATGTGTGTTAACCTCTTTCTCTTCCAGACCTCCTCCACCAAAGGTGCTAAGGTAAGAGATGACTTAAAGACAGGATGTTGTTCCAAAGAACTCTCAAATGTGCTTTGCTAGGAAGCTGAGTCACCTATTTATATTTGCTAAAGTGACTAAAATTGCAATCAGAAGTATCAACCTCTTACAAGTTAGTAATATTTGCAGGGATAAAAGCTCCTGCAGGCAGGGATATCAGCAATGTGAAACACCTCATGAGCAAAAAGAAGTTTAGATCATGACTGTCCCCAGATTAAAGGCAAAAAAATATTTATCAAGGCTTGGCCCTGAGAAAAATATATGTTTTTCATTTTCTTCACCCTTAATTTTATGCCCAAATTATGTGGAATAACCATTCAAATCCTTAATATCATCAATAAGTATTTTTTACAAGACTTGAGAGTCAAATGGTGTTAGGACAAAGAAATCAGCTTATTTACTCAAATCACTGATGAGTTTGTGGCTAATTCTGGAAAAATAATAAACTTTTTTTACAAACAAGTTCTCCACTTCAAAAGTCAAAACTATTTTAAGGAAGTGGTCTTTTCTCCAACAATCTCAGGTTAAGGGCATCTACAGAAAACGAGCTAGAAGTGCTGTCCAGCACAGTTGCCAAAATCTGTGGATCTACAGTTTGGTTTCATTTCCACTTTGCCCTGTAAATTTCCATCATTGTGGAGGGTAAAAATACTTTTTTAAGACTTCTAATCTGCTACTCAAGGCTACAAAACTCAGAGGCCATATTTTTGTAGATTTTGGATTGACGCAGTGCAGGAAGCTTAGCAGCTTTCCCTAGAGCTCTCCTTGCTCCTCCAGGTAATTTCTAAAAATTTCTAAGATCTTTAGGCCCCTGAGCAATTTGTAATTGCTGTCACAATAACTCATCCATACAGATTATAGTAAGATCTTGGAAGCAAGACAAGTTTCTCAGTTTGTTACTTTTTTCATACACACTGACAAAGTATCTCTATCCTATATTGTCTCCAAAATATACCAACCATGGCTTAACTTTATGCTAACCTTCTAACTACATTTAACCAAATTATCTTTTATTTAAAATGAGTCCATCACTTTTATTTATTATTTGTAAGATTTATAATGACTGTTTCTATTTTTTGGAGTGCCTCTCCCACCCCTGCCCAGAATTACCAGCCGCTGTAGAGGAAAAAAATATTCTCATCTCCTCTGCTTACCTTCGGTACTTATTAATTCCTACCACCAAAGATTCCTGCATTAAAAACCCATAAACAATTGATCACAAAAGTAAATCTACTGGCAGAAGCCTCTAAATTGTTTTTCTTCACTAGTACAATGAATTTCCAATCTTAGTCACTTTGCAGAGACTAATATAAATATGTATGTAGTGACTTTCCTTATAAATGAAGGATCTTGGTATGTTGGTTATGAATTTCTTACAGATAATTAAATATATCATTGTTTAAGTAAATGCACTGCATCAACTAATACTATTCACTCCAGGAGTTAAAATGCTTTGTGGATATGAACTTAACCATATAAGAGCATACATTACTAATTAAATTAAAATTTTGATAAAGGAGAGAAAAATTGTAAAAAAATGCATAAAAAGTGAAGAACTAGAGTATGCTCAAGCTTTTGTATTTAAAAACAATTCATAAAGTTACTATCTATAATAAACACTTTATATGAGTAAAATAGCTCAAACCTGTAGGAAGAGAAATAGATGTATAATAAAGTTTTTTCAAAGATTATTCTTTACATGAACGAAGTCCATTAATTGCTGTTCATATCAACTTTTGTATGTCTAATTTAATATAAATTTCTCACCCTATTAAACTACAATTTATTTTTGCATTTAAGCGAACTTTGACAAAATGAGTTATAATTACAATAGTCATACTGACTACAGTAGTATACATTTCCTTTTTCTTATTTTCAGGAGAACGTAGTGATTGGCCTATGTGGCTATGTATGTGTGTTTTGCCTAAATACAGAAAACTATAAAAGACATCAGAATCACTATTTCTCAGACTTGGACTGAAATTTGTTATTAAGACCCTTGGAATTCAGATTTCATTATAGGAAGGCTTTCCCCTTTCTGGTCTCAACTGTAAATATATCAGGGACAAAATTGCTTAATATATTAATTTTCTCAGTCCTCTTCCATTCTGTAACCCACACTCACTAAAGACAATGTTGCCAACAAAGGGTTTTTCCCTTGCCCTTGATCCAATGTGAATTGTAGTCTTTGGATAATGCTATAAATATTTCTGCCATCCTTAATTATCTGATGAATTCTTTGGCATTCTTTTTTACACTCTTATCCTTGCAAACTATCTAAATCCTTATGTATATGTTTAACTTTTTAAAAAAATCTTGTGTGATCTCATTGGTTCTTTAATTGGAACATTTCATCCAATTATATTTTGTTGTATTCTTACTCAAATCTAATAGGTAGCCATTCATAGACACTCTGCCTATGAAATGCAAACAATTTGACTCCATTAATCCTCTTTCAGAATGAAATCCAGTAACTTTTGTGTATTTGCATTACATAAATATATGATAAATAATATCAAGTATATGTTAATTTTATATAATATTAATTATTAATTATATAATATACAACTACATAGTAATTATATAATTTGCTATATATTATAAGATATAATAGTAATAATATTATTATTTATACAGGCAGTATTTATTTAGATTAATTTTCTTCGTTCTTCAATTCTACCTACATCTTTTCATTTCCTTTTGGATAATTTTCTTTTCTCCTGAAAGATACTTTTTAGTATATCCTTTACTGTAAGATTGAAATTGAGAAATCTACTTCAATCTACTGCAACAAATAAAATATTTGTAATGTCTCTATTTCAGCTTTATTCTTGAAGAATATTTTCATTGGATATACAGTTCTGTGTTGGAAATTATATTCTTTCAGTATTATAAAGGCATCATTCAGTATTTGTTTGGCATCCATTCTTTCTATGGAGAAGTCAGCTACCATATAAGAACTGTTCATTTGAAGACAATCTTTCTCTTCTCTGATTGCTTTCAAAATGTTTTCCTTCATCTTTGACTTTCAGCACTTTTATTACATAAGCCTAACTTTGGATATTCCCATATATCAGCTTCATATGGTTTTGATATGTTATCAGTTTTGGCAAATTCTTGGCCATTACATCTTCAAAAAAAAATGCATCTGACCCATTCTCTTTTGTTCTCTACTTCTTGGACTCTAAATAATGTAAGTAATACCTTCCTATTATATCATCTTTTACTTTATATTTTTCATTCTTGTGGTCTCATTGCTTCAGTCTTGTTTTTTTTCTGACCTTCAAATTACTAATTCTTCTGTTCAGCTATATCTAATTTGCTATTAAATCTATCCACTGAGTTACTAATTTGGGTCATTAAAATTTTCTGTTTAAGAATTTCCATTTGATTTTTTACTAAATTTTTTAATCTTAATCTCTTTTAACTTAGTAAGCATTGTTATTTTAAAGTCTGTGCCTAATAACTCTGTAAGCTGTTTCTTTTATTTGTTGTATATTATGGGTTTTGTTCATGCTGTTTTGTCTTCTTGGTTGCCTAATTATTTTTATTTTGTACTAAATATTTTATTTACAAATTGTTTCTGGAAATTGTTCAAAATTTAGGATGTTTTCTTTCTCCAGAAAGGATTTAGCTTTGCACTTGCTAAGTTTTAATGGGCATTAACACTGAGATCATCTCTATACAAGTTCAGAAGCAGTATATTACTTCACCTTTACTCCTAGGATGCAGCCCATTGAGGTTCTTACCCTTAAATAAGGAGTTCTTCTGCCTCTTGACCCACAGGCCAGGAGTCTGACTGTCAGAAATGATACTCAATTTCTTATCCTCTCAGTCACACCTTCTGGAATTGACAGCTATCCCAAGGGGAAAGCAAACCCAAATGCCATGGCTATTTACCTGGACCTTATTTTCCCCTGGATTCTATTTAATAAGCCTTCATATTTGTTTTGCATTAACACTTCAATTTAATTAAAGATTTTTTTAAAAAAAATATTTGAGCAGGTTTTTCAAATTGTTCTTAAGCGAAAGTTTAATTCAAATTATTTAGCTGACCATCATTAGATAGAAGAACCAATTCTGACCATTATCTCAGGTCCAGTTTAAATTTAACCTCTTCTACAAAGCACTTTTTCTGTCACCTTGTCTGGTAGACAAAATTAAATCCTTTTTTGTCTATGTATTCATACATACCATTTTAAACTAGAGTTAGAGAACGTCTACTTGGCATTATGGTTATGTATGTGTCTCTCTAAGAGAAAAGATAATATTTTTTTATATCTTTGTCAGGAGACCAAAAATATATATATTTGTATAATGTACTTAGTATTATTTTAGTTTTTGCGACACTTTTGCGCTGATTTTGCACTGATTTTGCACTCTTTTTGCACTATTTCAACATGCATACTCTGGAAATCCAAATAAAATAATTTAAAATAAAAAATTTTTAGGAAAAATTGTTATTTTCATTTTGGTAACAGTTTTCCAAATTACTTTCATCATATACAAAGCTTCATGTGGAATTCTAAATTAAACGGATATAATTATCCCATTGTAATCTTGCTTCAAGACTCTCACTACTGTTAATCTCTCTGCTAGATTATCAGATGTACAGCTTTCATCAACAAAGTGAAAACACATTCAGTAAATCCTGGAGAATATTAAGGTAAATCTTTCAAGATAAGGAAAAAAGTCAGCTTAACTTCAGATATATAAGATCATTTTATGGACAGAAAAACTTGAAATAACAAGAAAGTACTAATTAGGGGAATGAAGAGATCTTGATCTTGTCTCCAGGCTTTCAAATTACCTATGTTCTGTTTCATCATTTATATTTTTCTTTCTTTCTATTGTAAATCTGAGATACTGTAACTTTCTCTCAGGGGGTTCTATTCTTCTTTAATTTTTGTCAGCCTAAGTTCATGATGTGCTTTCACAAATGTCCCCATTTGTGCATGTTAGTGCTTATCATCTATTCTGACTAAAACAAATCTTACATGGTTGAAGACAGATTAGTCTTTATTTGAATAGTCTAGGGTAGATACCTAGGGATCTCTAAGATGCTGTGGGGCAAAATACACTCAAGACCAGGCAATTATAACTACAGAACACCATTGTCCTTTGTACTACACGCCTCATGGTATGGCCAACAGAGAGTGAATATTGAACTTGAGTCTGTGTTTCTGATGCTCTGAATTGATGGATGACTTGAAAAACATTAGCTCTCCAGAAGCACTACTAGTGTGGCTTCTCATGTTCCTCCCTCACTTATGTTATTTGACTTCAGAAGGCACACCTCTAGGAGTACAACATTCTGAGTTTTTTGTGCCCTGTACTTCCTGCTCAGTTACATGTGACCAATGCCAAGTTTGAAAAAAAGCAGATGTGTGTGAATATGTATGATAGGGTGGTATGCATGGTGTGTGTGTGTGTGTGTGTGTGTGTGTGTGTGTTGTGTCTGTGTTATCTGTGGAGGTGTGTCACAAGAAATAGACACCACTTAAGAAAAAGGTAGACATTTCATACCTCCTCCACTATATGACCTTGAACTTGGAGATCATGGGTCTATGTCAAGCTGAAATTCTGGATAGTTCTCTTTCTTGTTCCCTAATGATCCTAGTTCACTTTTGGATCTGCTAGATTCAAGCCTCCTTGTTATCCTAGATCCACAACTGACAACTGTATGACTTGGACAATTCACTTAACTTTTCTGTCACAACATTTTCAAGATAGCACACACTTCACTGATGTTGAGAGATTTGAGTAGGTAATCGATAAATGTTAGTTCATTTTACTTTTAAGACAAAAAGGCGAAGATTCTGTAGTACAAGACAGTATAGTTTTATTATTTTATACTACTAGTGGCCTGAATCATAGATCTACTTGCTGATTGTTTTCAAAAAAGAAGCACAGAGAAATTATTCTAAAACTAAGATAGTTATCTTTGGAAGCCATTCTATTATTTTTAATTGGTATATAAATAACAACCCCATACAATGAATTACCTCATTTAGTTATTTTGGTGCATTCTCACTAACAGTTTATCTTAAAGGGTACCAGGAAATAACACTACTGAAAGCTTAGTATTTTATGTGTCCTTTATGGATATTTTATTTTTGTCTGAGCAAGCATGTAATTTCACCTGCCCCTTAATTCTTTGGGTATAATTATTCCAGTAAAACAACATGGAGCATATCTTGGGGGACCTTTACTGACCATTTGTGCAGGCATGTAAGCCAATTCAAAATAACTTTTGAGCAGAATCCTAGCCCACTGAGAAGATGACATCCAAGCAGCAATAGCATGCATATATTCACAGTAGGTTTCTTAGTTTTTCTCCAAAGACAGGAAACCTTACCCCTAACTTACGGGGGTGGGGAGGGGCAGGTTTACTCACATTTGCCATGGAGCATAATCCGGGGCTAAGTGCTGTGTACATTGGCCTTGAAAATTTGGTTAAGAAAAATAAAATTCAGGGACAGATTTTCAGAACACTCAGTCCAAATACTACATCTCATTCCAAACTATGAAGTCAGAACAGTTGCCTATATAGCTAAACTATCCATTTGTTCTCTGTCTACCACCATTATTTCCATTGCATCATATAGTAGTATAAAGCTATCAGCTGGTATGGAGAACTGGAACATAGGGAATATGTTACGTATTTATTTTGCAATCTGTTACCTAGGATATTATTTATTATGTCACAGTAGTTTTATTTGTGAGCACCTATGAAAATACTGCTAGTTGCTTCTCCATTAGCCTTTCTCAACTCCCTTTTTTGTGCCAGGTTCCCAAGTTCCAAATAAAGCAAATGCTTGCATCCCCAGCCTCCCTTGCAAGATCTAATGGCCATGATGACCCAATTCTGGCCAATGTGACATAAATGGTAGTTGAAGGTTGGATTTCAGGAAAGATCCTCTCTATCCCAGTGAAAAATGAGAGACAAGAGGAAAATTCACCCTTGGTCTACATTTCCTTTCTTACTTCCTACTTTTGATTCTTGCAACATTGGCAGATATCTTGCCACCAAGAAAATATAAGATAAAGGATCAATGACATCATCTTAAGGATGCGAGAGCAAAAGATAAAAAGAAGCCAGGTGCTTAATGATATTGAAGGAACACCAAATAAAATGTAGGGTGCTTACCTCCATGCTCCTTATTAAGAGGGATCATCAAATATCCTTATTTTGAAGTCATCCTTACTCAGATGTTTTTTGTTATTTACTTCTAATAGTATTAGTAACTAATATAGGACTCAGGAAGAAAAACTTATTGATTTTTTATCAAGAATTTGTAATTTTCCTAAGGATTTAAGTGTTTTATTCTGATGCCTAGAACAATGTTTTCTTTTTCATGTTAGCTTCTGTAAAAGTTAAAATCAGTTTTTATTTCTATTTTATGTAGAGGATTATATTATGCATTTAATTTTGTTTTAGTTTATTTCTTGCTATCATTCTTGACTTTATTTTGTTCTTCTTTGGCAAAACCTTCTCACTCTTCCCAAAAATTCTGGTTTCTCTCATTTCCCTTATTCAAAGAAATTGCTCTTTATCTCAAGTTTCATCATAGGGCTGATCAGCTAGATGTGAACGGATATGTCTTATCTCAAGTTTCCTAAAACAAAAGCCTTAATTAGAGATGAAAATAAAGATGCTTTCTCGGGGAGCTATAAAATTAGGGGATCAGTGAAGAGGATAAAAGGAAGAGAAGTATTCAAGAGGTAAAATGATGTTCAGCAACACACAGCTAGTTTCTTGAAAACTGCATCTGATCAGTACATAGAACTTTTTCAGGTGGTCCATAGAACTTTTTTAGCAGGCCCAGCTTTCCCAAGCTAAAAGATTGGTCAAACCTAGACCACTGGACCTGAATTCAGGCAGGCCCTAGTGGGCAAAGCAAAGCAAACAACTGAGGATCACAGAGTAGTCAAACACTGACGGAATCTGAGAAGGTTCAGAAGATGTGTCTCCAACACAAATAGTGATGTATGCAGTGTCTTAGTCAATTCCTTGAGAGGAAATAGTTTCCACACTCTAATTTGATCTTAGTACAGACTGAAGTGTAAATACAGTGGTACTAAACAATGCAAAAAGAGAGAATGAACCTGAGTCAGTGGATGCCCTCATGAAGCAGAGCTGCTACCTGCCCAGGATCACCAACCTGTTTCTAGACTATTACATGAGAGATAAATTTTCATCTCATTTGAGCAATTGCATAAATGGGTCTTTTGGTTTTGATGGCATCAGTCCTTTTCTTTCTTTCACTGTATTTTAACTTATGTTATCTTGTGACATCCATATATCCTTGTAAGAGTGCTTAAATCCTTTTTGAAAGAGTACACCTTGCATCATCCTTTTGCATCTTTAGGTCCCTGCCCACACTTCTTCACCCACCTTCTTCCTCATTGATTTCATCCATCAGTGGCATCAGTGGGCTTCCATGCTTTATGGTTTCTAGTTAGAATTAGGTGGTAGGAACACTTAAAACAGAGGTAGGTAGAAAATAATAGTTGTCCCTCAGCATCCATAGGGAATTAGCTCCAGGACCTCTACAGATATCAAAATCCACAGATACTCAAATCCCTTATATAAAATAGTATTTGCATATAATATATATACATCTCTAGATTACTTATAATACATAATGCAATGTAAACACTATGTAAATAATTATACTATATTGTTCAGGGAATTATGACAAAAAAATATCTCTGCATGTTCAGTACAGTACAGACACAACAATCATAGGCCTAACTACATAGTAAACATAAGCAACAACATAACATTCTTTTTAAAAATATTTTTAATCTGGGGTTTGTTGAATCTGTGGTTGCAAAATCCATTGATACAGAGGGATGACTAGATCTGTGGATCACTCACCTCAAGCCAACTGAGTTTAGGTCACTGCTCCACTCAAGACAGTCCTTTCTAGAACATTCTTTCTTTCTAGGTTCTAGTAACCACTCTCCTTATCTCTTCAGGTCTAGGAGTGATACCAGCTCCATGGTTACTAACCCAGAATTACTTCTCTATTCTTTGTAGTTTTATCAAACCCACACTTCAATAATTAGGTCCTATAAAAATAAATTGTCTTGTAATTTTCTTAATTTATGCTTGACAACTGTTTCCTGTTGGAACTCTGATTAAAAGTAAAAAGTGTGTACATATGCAAAATGTCTAAATATCTCTGTTCTTATTCTTATCCTGACCATCCTTGCTTCTTGTCTCTTTTTTGGTCCTTGATGGGTGTCAGACTTCATGGTTACTAGAAAGAACACTAAGTTAGAGAGAGGATGAACTTTTGCTGCTTCTCTGACTCCTTTGATTTTATATAATTTTGTCTTCCACCCACATTTGTCTAAAGCGTGTTCACATTCAACATCACCATAAGATCTGCAAAAATAACATTGTGGTTTCCATTATATTTCTTCACAAAAGGTTTTTGTTTTATTTTGTTTTGCTTTTTAAATAAAAAAGGCCTATATAACAATTTGTCTTTATTCTGCCTTAGCTTCTATGTGATCTTTAAGTAATTTAATCTCCCCAGGCCTTGGTTTATTCATTTGTAAAATAAGGTAACTGAACCAAAAATAACTTCAATGCTTTTTCAACAAAAAAAGTCTATAAATTTATTATTATCATTATATTCTGAGAGAAAAATTGAATATATTTTACAGACCCTTGTTTTTTTCTAGAAACATGATCATATATATGTATATCAACATAGTTTTATTTATGAAGCAATGCATATATGTGCAAAATAATATATCTCTAATCTCAAAGTCAGTATTCTAACAAATTTCTCTAAAATATAATTTTATACCAGACTTAAGTATAAAGGACTCAAAGTAGTTGTCCCAAAACCTGTGTATATCATCCCATAAGGAGAGTTATTCAAAGACTATTTTCAGCCTTTAACTTTAACCAAATTATGATTTTATGAACCACCATGTATTGCTTATTGTAGAGTTCATCAAACCCTCAGAAATCACAAACTCATAGTGATTTTATGAATTGGTAAAAAAAGAAAAATAGATTCAAAAACAGTTTCCCCATTTATTATTATTCACTCTGTAGCTGGAATGAATGACAGTTGTCAATTTTGAACTTGGTATGGCACTTATGGAGAAATAACTTGATATTTAGATTATTATTTATAAGTAATAAAAATTGCTTATTTTGAAGTTATCAAACAAAATATTAACAAATTGCTAGTCTTTCTAAACCTGAATAGATACAGTGTTAATATCCAAGTTCTTGAATGTGGTGCCATTGTTTTATCATTGTAACTCTAGCATCTAGCACAGCACTTGACCCAAATCAACAAATTACTGAATAAAATAATGTTCCCCCAAATCTCATTTAGACCACATGCAACACATATAGTGATCTTTCTGCCTAAAAAATTTCCAGAAGTTTAAGTTCTAAGTTTTATATAGATGAACATAAAATTAGTGATCTAATTTTCTAAGAGAAATACTTAATTGTTCCACAAAATGTATATCCAGATGCAAGCAAGTAATTGCATATGCAAAACAATAATTTGCAAGTTAAATTATTTGCTTGCATGTGTGAGGACATATTTTACAGGTGCAATTTAGGTGCAAATTTCTGAAATTTTGAAACCAGGCATTCAACCCATCTAACACATTTTTTACTGTGATAGAAAGAATAAAATAGAAAGGCTGCTTTGGTTCTGAAAGTGTACTAGCACCTAGACTGCTATATCAAGTAGCTTAATTCCTTGGGGTATTTGGGCAGGGGGAATTAAAAATAATAACAGAGTTATTTCATTTGGGAATATAGTTCTTAACCCAGAAGTTACTTTCAGTTTCAATTCCAAATAAGTTTTCTCACCAGCTCACACATGCTCACATGGGGCTGCCTGCAGGCAAAATCAGAAAGGAGGAGAAATTTGTCTCAGAAACCCATCTTTTGTTTCTATATTTTCTTCTTTTTTTACCCAATATCAAGGTCATTTTTTCATCTTCAAAGTTTTTAATAGTTAGCTGACCCGATAAACCAACTCAAAAATGGTAGCACCCCATATTCCAGACCTTCTGACCCTCCTTTTCAAGATCAAAATAAATTTGTTTATAAATGTTAAAACAATGGTTTATAAACCTTGACATGAATAATTATTACAAGGTGAGCTTATTAATAATACAGGTGCCATGTCCCAGCTACTAGAGATATTAATTCTGTAGAACTGTAATTGGGCCCAAGAATATGCATTTTTAATAAGCATCTAGGTAATCCTAATGTAGACTGTATTTTGAGAAACATTGCCTTCATAGCTCTGGCCTTTATTTTTCAAGGTAACACAACTATAATTTAAGAGTTAAACTATAAAAATTGGTACTAAATCATAGATTTTTAACATGGAAATTAAAAAGACCCAATCAATACTTTTAAATCAGAACTAGCTCAGCCTGTAGAGTTAGTTGGACTTTGTTCTGAAAATGTACTCCTCCACTTGTGAAATATATGGCAATGAGCAAGTTCCTAAACCTCTGTGACTCAGTTTCCTCACAAGTGGATTTAATTAAGCCATGTGTGTAAGTGTGTGTGTGTGTGTGTGTGTGTGTGTGTGTGTGTGTGTGTTATTGACTAAGCCTTCTGGATTAGGTTTGTGAGGATTAAACAGCCTGAAAGGAAGGAGCCCAGGCAACTGAAGTGCCCCATGAGAGCAGTGCTCCTTCCCTGGGGTGGTAGAGGAGAAGCAGAATATGTCCTAAGAGGCTGAGCATGTCAGGGACTTGAACTCACACTTAGATGTTTTTCAGGGAGGTATGAGAGAGGCTTGAATGGTGACTTGTACAGACCCAACTCTCAGGACAAGACCTGAAATATCTGTATGAAGATATTTCAGCAGATGTCAACAATGATAGATGAAAATACCAGGAATTTGTTCCAATTCTGGGCACATAAAAATGGAAGAAAAAGAAAAGAGCCCCAATGATTGCTAATAAATGAGTGTAACTTAGTGAACAAGAGGTTCAAAGTAGAAATGAAATTTAATTACAGAAAACTTAAGGAAGTTTCATCGATTACATACCTGAGAATGGAGGCTCAGCTATTCTTCTTCATGCAATGTCCTGGACAAGATGATTTATACAGAGAACATTTTCAAGAAATGTTGGTTTGCTTCACTAGTCACCAATGGCAAGTAGCTCAGGGAATAAAAGTAAAAGAAAGGTAGGAGATCAAGCTGGTCTTTGGGTGTTCTGACATGGTAGCATCAGAAAAATTGTTATAAAGAAAGAGTTAAATTCAGGATATGTGTACTGGCTATACTACAAAGTTTTATAAAACGTGGTCCCTGCCCTCTGAAAATGAATAAGGAAGGTAAATAAAACCAGACTTTACGGAAGCTAGCAATTTGTCAAGGCAGATTTCAGTGCAAAGAAGAACCTGGAGGGGACAACTTTGTTAAAACTAGAGAACTAATAGGAGCCTGGTACTGTGCAGTAGTTTAAAGTCAAATTACCTTATCTATACTCATCTGCCACCCCCAACAGAGCAAAACCACTGTTTCTGTTCCTTTCCCAAATAAGTCAAAGGAATAAAACAAGATGATTTTGAATGAGTTGTCCCTGTCATATTAGTTGTCATCTATTGAGCCTCTACCACAGGCCTGGCACTGAACTAGAAACTTTGTACATGATTTTTTTTTTATTTCCATAAGGCTGCTATTATTGTGCTCAGATTAAGGAATCGAAGGCTGAGAGAAGTTAATGAATTTGCTCAATGTCACAGAGTAAATTGACTCCACTATATCTGACTCCAGATCCTACTATGTATATTCTATGATCTCTGGCCCATGGTTTTCTAGAAAGTCACTGAGCTTAAACATAATCAAGTTACCTTCCTCCTTCTGCACCTACTTCTTTTCTTCTCCACCTATCCCAAAATAATCACACCACCACTTTCCACAAAGAAATGTATCCTGTTTTATCTGTCAAAAAAAAAAAAAGAAAAAGAATGAATGAATGAATGAATGAATAAACAAAATAAGGAAATATTCGGGAAAATAATTTTGATGTATATGTAAGGCCTTTTCATTTTTGATTGTTCTAAAATTTATTTAAAAGTAGCCTGTGGAAAATATTCCTAATTTTACTCTTTTCATTTTCTTTCTTTTCTAGCTTTAAAACCCTAGAGAAACTTATGTTTGTATTTTGTTCAAAAATCTTTACTTTCTTACACTAAGAACCTAATGCCAAATATTTGTCTTAAGCTGCTAAAAATAGTAGCTTAAACTGAAAACAGCATGTACCATAACTGTAGCCTCAGTGGTGTGGCACTTTGCTGTTAAAACTGTGCTGAATTTCATTCAAAACATATCTTTTCTCTTAGTGCTTTAAATTGAGACTTTTTTTCTATTAGTTTTGCTGTGAGTGATGTAATTAAATGTTATATAACAGTCAAATATTACACAGCAAGCCTTTCATCTCTTTACATTATTCAAGTCTTTGACTGGTCCAAGATAAATCTACCATATACCAATGAAAAATTGATACTTGGAGAGGGTTATCCACGTTGCCCGAGGCCATAAAGCCAACAGAACTACAAAGTTAATCATGGAATCAAGTATTCTTCTTTCCCTTGAGTTTACTCTTATGTGTCTACTCCTAAAACTTCTGTTTTAAAAAGACTGTTTAGGGCACAGTTCTTCCTAAGTCCATCATTTAGTTGTAAACTTATTGAGGGCAGGAGCAGTTCTATTGATTCTCGGTACCTAGCAATGTATACTAACAATGATTTATTATAATTATGTAATTAATCACATATATGCCCTCCTTACTTCAGAAAGTAGAGAAGCTTTCAAGAAAATATAAACTTCTACAAGATAACAAATTAAAAGTGTAAAAAGAATATTAGATGTAGATGTCATAAGATACACATGCAAGATGTAAAATGAAGCCAAGGATATGACTAAAATATGTTAACCACCCTGCAAAACATTATACTGGCTACAACTGGATCCCATATTTACTTCTAAACTTAGTAACACTAGATGACAGTCTCCTCAAAAAACAGATATATACATTCCCTCTAATACCTTCCCAGGGCATCATGCCCACCTTTAAACTTGCTGTCAAGAGCTTTCTGAAATCATTCGTGTTTTGATCACGAGGAAGCATCAAATGGCCTGGGGAAAGAGAGCTCTTGAGGAAGACTATGTTAGGAGTAGCTGTACACAGAAAGAGCACTCCACCCTTTGTTAGAAAATCTGAATTTAGAAAACCTGAGGTTCCAGCTCTGCTGTTTTCAACCTGTGAGGCTATAAACTCTTGTTTTCTCATCTTTAAAATTGTAATTTTCTTTCCAGTTTCTTTTACTTCTATTTTAACCTGCCTTATCTGGTTGAATGTGACAACGTGTGTGACACTGAAAGTTCTAATATAGAAACAAAGTATCACTTTTATAATTAATATCTAATTATCCAATTAATAATAAAGGTTACTTGGTGGGTGAGCCAGATATGCGTTAAGTAACTTACAGTGATTGCTTTTGTTTTGGTTTAGTTTGTTTTCTACACATTTCTCTGCCTTTAGAACTTGACAAACCAACTTTCTAATAAATTTATAATCTAATAATACCCTAAGTTAAATAATATCTTCTATTCATAAATTTGAGATTAACAATACCAAATCATGTCCTGTTATGCCTTGTGAAATAGTAAAGCTTCTAAGAGTCCATTGATTAGTGTCATTCTTAGGATGTGATAAATAAGGAACATTCTGAGCTCTGTATTATGTACCCATTCATCTCCCAACCAGTATAGCTCTACAGTCTTCAATCTTTTCTACAAAGTCTAGGTTTCTGGAATTACCCCTGACACAGGTAAGCAGTAGCCAGAGGAGAAGGAAGTAGTGCCACCTGGTGCTCAAACAGATCAGAGCTCATACATTCCTACTATCACCACCTCCTACCCCCACCCACCACTTCTAACAAGATTACTAATAAACAGTACCTTCTTGGACATTCTACCCTTAGCCCTTAGTATGCATTTTGAAATTCCTCCTCCCATTCATTCTCCCTCTCTGGCTTCCTTTGATGCTTATTTTATCAGTTTTCACTGATAAACACATTAAATAGTAGGAGAGGAGTCACATGATATGAGTAACCCCACAATTCTGGCTGGTACCAACGCCAGTGTTAAAATAAGGATATACCAAAGCAAAAATATTTATTGTATTTTTGGGCATTGAACATTGAAATGATTCCAAATATCGAGGACCAGGGAGGAAATAAGCACAGATGCCACCATTTGGTGGGTTGTTGTTGTTGTACATTTAAAAGACAAAATACAGTAAATGTTTTATAGACATAGTTGCATTACTATGCATCCCCTCACATATTGTGCTTGTCACTTTATTATTTAGCAATTATGCAGTATTTTAACTGTCCTATACAATTTTCGCAAGCTTGTCGGGTAGATTAGTATTAACCATGTGTGGAAACTGATAACAAATGGCCAGAGATGTTAAATTTCCACCTCATCACTTAGGAAGTTCATAATTAAAGCTGAAGGAAATTGCAGTGCCTTGTCCTTTGCCTTCTATTAACTGATCTCATTCATTCATATAATGGTCATTGAAGTCCTAATATACACAAGGAAGGGAAAGAGATAAAAAAAAAAAATACAGGTCTGTCCTCATGGAGCTTTCCACTCTGGAATGGACTGAGAAATAAAAGAAGGTAAATCAGAGACCTGCATCACAATGTGATTGAGTGCTATACCTACATTATCAGAGAACAATTGTGTTACACGCAGTACGGTATAATAATTTAACCTCCTGTATTAAACTATGGAAGCATGGCACAGAGATAGGGAGAAGAAGAAAATAAAAAGAAACAAAGAAAGATGAAAGTAACAATTTAAACAGTGCATGTTTAATCATTTCAGTAAGCACTTAACCCACAGTGTGTATGTGAGCAAAAACAAAGGTCAATATTTCTCTTGGCCTCAGCTTGGCATGTGTGTACCACTCAGTGTGGAGCATTGAGTATGTGTCTAGTTTTAAAGATATTTTATATTATGTGTATTTTTATGTATATAACATAAAATATAAGTTACATACAAGTCAACTGCTTTACTGGTGCTTAATTAATGAAAGCACAAACTGCTCTAACATCTGAGAAAAAACTGCTGTGTAGGACTCGCTGAGTAGTGTATCAGTCTCTGATGTGTCATGAGTATAGACTTCCATAACCTACTTAGGGATTTTCAAGGGTATTGTAACTCTTTGTGATTTCCATCTTGCATTCCAATTTCAGACTCTAACATCCAAGGAGGTGTACCTGGAATGTATGAGTTTCTGCTTGTTTATGTGTGTCAGGAAAGGTCTGACAAAGGAGGTGGCCTTCAGAGAAAAAGATTGACATCCCCAGAAAAAGAGGGAAATCTGCTAGCAGACTGCCTTTAGACTCAAACTTTCCTGAGTCTTTACCTGCACAATTACTAGAGCCAATTCCTTAAAATAAATCTCAATTTATCTGTTTATCTTTGGGCCCTGATGGTTGATTTTTCTTCTTTTACATAATCTTGATTTTTTTTGTTTTTTATGTTTTATATGTTTATCTTATTATATATGTGTGCATGTATGTATGTGTATGTAGTATGTTTGGAGGATATCTTTTTCAAAATTAGAAAATGCAATATGAACTTTGAACATATTAAAATCAGACTATGCTAGGTACTTTTATTTTTTATGTCAATCCTTAAAATGACCCTGTATAAGTAATATATCCCTTCAATAAAGATTTTTAAAAAGAGGCTTAGAAAATTTAAATGACATTTTAGACTTTCAAAGCCTGCAAGTAATGGGGCTGTGATGGAAACCCAGATACACTGACTCCAAGTGACTGCTCACTACATAATGAAGCCTTTACAAAGAAGAAAACCTTAAGTAACTGAATCTGAAGGCCTTTGTTAGACTCATTTTAAAAAGAGAAAGTTCTTGTGACTCAATTTTTAACGTTTTGTTTATATATGACAATTTTTAAAGGAAGCAGAATATCTTTGTCAGCTTTCTTTTTTACAAACAGCAGAAATCCACCACAGACCAAGTTAGGCCAAAAGAAGACAGTCTCACGGCTGTCTAATCCTCAAGATAGAAATACAGCCAGACCTCAGAAAGAGTGGAAGCAGGAACTCACTCTCAGCATTCTCTCTCGCTCTCGCTCTTGCTCTCCCTCTCACTCTCACATCTCTGCTCCTCTCTAAAACTGGACTTACCACGTACCTTGGCTTCTGGTCAGATGGCAGAGTAGGTAAACTCTGTATAGCATCCTCCTACAATCGCATCAAAATTACAACTAAACTACGGAACAACTATTATTGAGAATCAGCTAAAGTCTAGCTGAAAAGAAGTCCTACAATAAGGATATATAGAAGAAATCACCTTGAGACCAGCAGAAGGGGCAGAGATACAGATTGGGCTAATATCATTCCCATGTATGGTGATTAAAACTTGGGAGGGATACTTCAGCTGCGGAGGTCCCCCTGAGGAAGGAGTGGTCCCAGCCCCAAAGTGGTTCCTCAGCCCAGGGCTCTAGTGCTAGGAAGAGAAGTCTCCATGACTTCTGGCTGTGAAAACCAGAGGAGATTGTAACTGAGTGAGAAGGGCTACTGGAGACTCAGGCATTTCACTTAAAGGGCTCACACATGGACTTAATCACTTACAGACATGCTCACTCTGGGATCCAGCACTGGAGCAGCAGTTCAAAAACTGCCAGGGATGTACAGGGAAAAACTTAATTATCCAGCTTCAGGACAAGAGCTGGAAGGGCAGCTTTCTCCCAGACAGAAGAGCTGGAAGAAGCCATTGCTTCTTGTTGAGACCTACCCCCACCAAGCCTGCACACATAAGTGGGCACCATATGTGAGTGTACATCAATCTGGCTAACACTGTTGACTCTTCCCTGGTGATTCCCTGAGATCCCACCCCACCCAACTTGCAAGCCCATCCAAGCTGCTTCCAGTGGTTTTTCCATACAAAAGGCTTGTGTTAGCTCATGCTACAGACTTTCTTAAAATCTTTCAAAGATTCATAAACCCCAAACAAGGAGGGAATGCCATTTTATTTAAATAGAAAAAAATTAATTTTTATTTTTAAATATTTAAATTATTATAAATGGTAAAGGCTTCATAACAATGAAGAAATCAGAAATCAGCTGATTCTGGAATTACACTAATACTAACTGGTGGCCCTTGAATTCTCAGTCTTTATTTTCTGAAGCACTGTGCAGATCTACAGAATCCATTTGAAGTTTCCTCCCTTGCATTCTATCTTTACATAGTTTACTTTAAAAAGTATTGATGGGGGAAATGTTGGCAGCCTTGTGTTTCTTCTCATTAATAGATCTTGTGGAAGAGATGCTCCTTGGTCCTACATGGTTATGTATATGTATAACTTAGTATATACATTGACTTTACATCATAAATTAATCATAAATATCACTCATTTCTTAAGTATGATGACCTGACACCCCTACTTTTTAGTGTTTCCACCTCCCACTCAGTTCTGTGATTAATCTACATATGGCATGGCTACTAGGTATGAGAAATGGAGTTGAGAGATTTAATTAGATGGATCAGACTGTGCTCAAACTAGATGTATCTTTGGATCTTATTTAATCCAGAGAGTATCTGAAAATGTTTTAAATATGTATATATGGAAACTAACATAAAGATTCTAATTTCCTACTTCTTTGGAAAAATCAGAATACCTGGTAAACTTTAGTTGATATATACACTGCTCCTTTGCCCCAACTGACCCATTTTGTTTAGTTAGGTTATTTGCCTGGAAAGCCATTGAGCTTTGTCTGCTGGTCTCATCTCTGTTTGAACAATATCCATTATGAAAAATTGTCTGCCTTATAAGGCAAACCAATCTATTATTAGACTGTTCAAAATGTTAGAAAGTTTTTCTTCATATTGAATAAAACTCCATTTCCATGAAACTTAAATTGAATTTACCACAAGTCCACTTTCTGATCTCAGTTTTACCTCCATTACTTTGGTTACTAACAGATAGTCTTCAGTTTCCTTCAAGACTTCTCATTCCAGGCTAAACATCTAAATTATTTTAACCTTTTCACCTATGTCAATGATTCTCAACACTCTCCTTTCTGGTCATTTTCTTTTGGACATTAATGACAAAAAGAAAATTTTTACAGTATTCTTTGTGATAGAATTAATATCCATGTCAAACTACAATGAAAGTCATCTTTCCCTTTTTTCATATTAGTATTTTTTCTTATTTTGATACATTTGACTATTACCTGATGCCCTGCCAGAGTAATGTAGACATGCATTAGAAATTGTGAATGTCAGAGACAGAATACATAATATATTAATTCTCTTCATTCTGCATACATAATGGATTCATCATAATGTGCCTTCTGAGTGTGATATATAAAAAATTAAGCAAGTAAGTTCTGCTTGTATACTGTTATTTAAAACAAGGTACGTTGACAGAGCTAATAATTGACATGCAGAGTTAAGATAGGAAGGTTTTCTTCATTATTTTGTCCATATGTGTGTAAATGAAAAAACCTTTCCCCTACCCTTTTGTGCAATTTTTGTGTACACATAGGAAAATAAAATGTTAGAACCTTAATTGGACTTAGATTAATTAGGAAAATGACAGCTTGAAAGTATGAATGACCTGCCCGTGGTCCCAGAGATAACTGCTGACAAAGCAGACCTAGGTTCCAGGTTTTTGAGCTCTAATTGCCTTTCTTTTTAACATACAAAAATCTCCTTCTAATATACCTTTAGTAGTTTCTGAAAATAAATGTATACTTAATGCATCTTTAAGTATATTCAGACCTAGAGAAAGAAGATTAAATTGAACCTACCAAGAATTGGGCTACATACATGTAAAAATTTTAATCAACATCTTATGAATCATTCGAATTCAAAAGTTCAGAATAGCAGCTACCACACTGCTTTTCAAAAATGGAGGAATGTGTGAAATTTTTAATTTCTGGTAATAATATTTATTGACTTGCACCCCAAAAAGTATATATTAAGTTTACTGCACTATATCGCACAAGTCAGAAGGTCAAGATTGCCCAAGGTTAGTGAGTTTTAAATTTCCATTGGTATTTTCTGTTATTTTTCTAAAATCCTCCATAGAATTCTCATGCTTATTCCTACTTAGCTGAAAGAGAAGTCATTTTCTACTGGAAACCTGAATTGAATATAAATCTTTATTTAAAGCACCTGTGCTAAAGCAAACATAATGGAGATTTATAGACACCAAGATAGAGAAAACAAGTGATTAATTAAAACATACTTTGAGGTATGTGATTACAAGGCAACATCAAAGAAAAGTAAACTGAACTTCTTAAAAGAAAAGGAAAACTTTTCTCCCTGCTACATATCAGTACCTGAAGCCAAATAAGATCTATAACTACTACACTAAGCTACTGCATATACCTCAAGGGCTACAACAGTGACAACAGATTTTCTGTCAACAACTGCAAGATACGATGGGCATAAGTCAGTGCAGTGGCCTCTGTGAGTTACACTGAGGGTACCACACTTGATGAATACTGTACATTTCAGTGCAAGTTAACACTGATTAACAAAATTTCAGCAACTAAAGAATATTCCTTTGCTCCTCCATGTTAGCAAGTATTCCTTTGCTTGCCTGATTGCCTTATCAGAATTATTCTTTCTGTGAATCTCATAGTGAAGCCTGATTTCAAATGAAAATCATCTCTGATTCTAGGTTAATTCTACTATCATATTTATACTGATGATGAATCATTTTCAAAACTTGATTCTGACTAAATAACATATCAAGATATTTGCTAAAAGCTACCATTATACAATTAACAGAGTGAAAAAAAACACAGAATGGGAGAAAATATTTGCAAATTATATACCTGATAAGGGGATTAACATCTAAAATATATAAAGAATAGCTACAATTCAATAACAGCAAAAAAAATACAATTAAAAAATGAACAAAGACTAGACATTTCTCCAAAGAAGTTACACAAATAACCAATAGGCACATGAAAATATATTCAACATTAATAATCATTAGAGAAATGAAAATTTAAACCACAGTGGAAAATGCTTCATGCTCACTAGGATAACTACTACCAGGAGGGAAAAAAAAAAAAAAACAGAAAATAGCAAGTGTTGGTGAGGACATTGAGGACTGAGAGCCCTTGTGCACTGTTGGTGGGAATGTAAGATGGTACAGCCACATGGAAAATAGTATCTTGGTTCTTCAATAAATTAAAAACAAAATTACCATATTCTACAGCAATTCCACTTTGTGATATATAACCAAAGAATTTGAAAGCAGGATCTCAAAGTGATATTTATACACCCATTTTTATAGCAGCATTATTCCTAATAACCAAAAGATAGAGTAACTGAAGTGTCCATTAATGGATGAATGGATAAACAAAATGTGGTATATACATAAAAAAGAATAATATTCGGTTTTAGAAAAAAAGGAAATTCTAACATGTGCTACAACATAGATGAACCTTTAGGGATCATGCTAAACGAAATAGGTCTATCACAAAAACAGAAATACTATGTTATTCCACTTACAAGAGGTACCTAGAATAGTCAAAATAGAAAGTAGAAGGTTGGTTGCCAGGAGCTGGAGGGAAGGGAGAATGGGAATTGTTTGATGGATGTAGAGTTTCAGTTTTGCAAGATAAAAAGTGTTCTGGAGATTGGTAACACTATTGAATTGTGTACTCAAAAATGACTAGGAAGATACATTTTATATTATGTGTATTTTTTATAGTTTTTGTGTAGTTTTTTTGAATCAACCATTAGTCTCAATAAAAGCAAAAGAATGTTTATTATTATTGCCTGTAATGGTAATAATGGATAGCATTTATTGAGCCTTTATGCCTCAGGCACTGTTACATACTTTCTCTTGTAAAATTATTTTTTAAGGCCAACAACAAAGGCATCATTACTGTTTTTACTGATAAGGAAACTGAAAATTAGAAATTAAGTAACTTAGTCACATCTGACATTCAGAATTATTTTAACAAAAAAGAACTAATTTGACAAAATCTAACACCCATTCAGTTAACTAACTCAGAATAGAGAGGAACTGACTCAACTTGATAGTCTATGAAAAAAATCTACAGCTAACATCATTCTTAATGGTGTGAAACTCAAAGCTTTCCCACTAAGATCAGGTACAAGATAAGGGTGTCACCTCTCATCACTCCTTTTAACATTGTATGGGAAGTCTTTGCTAATTCAACCAGACAAGAAAAATAAATAAAAGATACATAGATTGGGAATTAATAAAACTCTTTGTTCTCAGATACAAATCATCTATGTAGAAAATTCAAAAGAAGCAAAGTTCCAAGTATGCAAGGTTAATGTATAAACATCAGTAGCTTTTCTATATGCCAGAAAAGAACAACTGGAATTTGATATTAGAAACAATACCATTTACATTAGCACCAAAAAATGAATTATTTAGGTATGAATCTAATAAAATATGTTCAAGTTCTATTTGAGGAAAACTACAAAACTTTAATCAATAAAATCAAGGAATAACTAAGTAAATCAAGAGAGATTTCTTGTCCATGGTTGGGAAGATTCAATGTTGTAAAGATGTTGGTTCTTACCAATTGGATATATAGATTCAGTACAGTCCCAATCAAAATGCCAGCAAATTATTTTATGGACATCAGCAAATTGATTCTAAAGTTTATATGGAGAGAGAGAAGACCCAGGGTAGCCAACACAATATTGAAGGAGGAGAACAAAGTTGGAGGACTAATGCTATACATGTTAAGACTTACTATAAAGCTACGGTAGTCAAGACAGTGTGGTATTGGCAAAAGAACTGACAAATAAATCAATGGAATAGAGAGCCAAGAAGTAGAACTACATAAATGTGACAAGTGTGAACTCTAAATGTAAACTATAGACTTTGGGTGATTATGATGTGTCACTATAGGGGGGAAAAAATGCCCCATGCTGGTAAGTGATACTGATAATGGTGGGGGCTATATATTTGTGGGAGCAATGACTATATGAGAAATCCAGTCCACTCACATATTTGATAACCTTGTCAGGGGACACTCAAAAACTGGGTTCAGAGGGGATTGTTAACTGGAATGCCCACATGTGACTTTTCCACGTAATATGATTTTATTCAAAGCATGGCTTTTCAGGATAGTCAGACTTCCAAAACAGTGGCTCAGGGCTACCAGAATGTTTCAGAAAACAATACAGAAGCTGCATTGCCTTTTATAACCTAGCTTTTGCATTAACATGATTTCTTTTTTATCATTCTCTATTGGTCAAAAGAGTCACAAGCCTACCTAAATTCAAAGTGAGAGAACCTAGAGCCCATCTCTTAATGGCAGAAATGTCAAAGCACTCATGGACATGTTTTAAAGCCATCACAAACTCAAAAAGCCTTGTTTCAGGTTAATATGAAATATTTAGTACTGGGGATTTATAGACTGTTATCACCAAAGAAAGTAGAAAAAATAAGTAATTGATACAGACTTTTACTCCAATAAAGCCATTTGAAAAAAAAAAATGAACATATATATAACTCAAAGGCATTTTCATTTAAAACACAATGCCAACATAAGATTATTTTTAAACTGTCAATTCATATTAAAGCACAAAATATTTACACATTTTTGCCCTTAATGAAAAATGCACCTAAAATAGAGGAAAAGTCACAGCAGAGAGCAGAACTGAGATTGTTGGCATCTGAGTAACAAAAGGACAAAGTGATGATGGATGGCAGTATGTATATTAGCAAGTAGCACGCACTGTTAATAGCTGCCTGCTTTGAAGGGCAACTCTGGATTTACACCAAAGTCTTTACAGGAAAGGAGAGCAACAGTGGATGAGCAAGCAGAACCCCTCAGGAGTTTAGACCAGGCTTGGAGGGTTATAAATAGAGATGCCCTAAACCTCTCAACAGATAAAAGTAAACCCATCAATAAAACTATGAGGATAAGAAACAGCCTGAAAAATCCCAGAGGGAAAAATAGCTTAGAATAAGTGAGAAAAAAAAAAAACATCTCTGGGTTATTCTTCTATATGAAGAAGACCATCTTATCAGTCATGGAGAAGGGAAATGTACAGGGTATTGTTTTCATGGCCCATTAATATTTTTTTTAAGATGTTAAAAAATTACTATGAAGCCAAAAAAATAAATGAATAAAACAATTGAGGGCTTTCAGTTTTTTTGTAACTATAAAAGAAACAATAAAACAATTTAGAAAAGTTGTAATTAGTAATTGAATCTTCTTGTAAATAACAATATAATTTATAGAGCATGATTGCTTTTTGTCAGTGAAGATGACTAGAAAAATAATTATGGCTTATGAAAAATTGTCAACTTCCAGATTGTTTCATGGTTATTTTCCTATTGTATGTGTTGTAACAGCTGTTCTAAACTGAACTTGCCCTATAAAGAAACTAACTTGCTTTTAAGATCTACTCTATAATTCAAAATAAGCATTTAGGAAAGAGAGAAATGTGAATAGATGTATTTTTAAGAAGCGGCTTTATCTAGATTTTATTAAATTGAAATCTGTATTGAGTCACTTCAGTATTCCAGTAAAAAAAAGTCAGTACAGATGTTTATAATAATTGCAAAGCTCTAAAAGATACTGAAGTAACTTCTGAGTCATCAAAAGAAAAATGAGAAAGGTTGGCTGGAGAAAGATTATGGAGAACATCACATACTAGCCAAAGTCATTTAATCTTCATTTGAAGGCCAAAAAAAAGTCATGGCATTGAAAGTATTTGAACATGGCAATGACAATGACATTACCAAAAGAACCCTGTAGAAAAATTAATTCGATGGTCAAAGGCAGTTTAGATTTTAATAAAGAATGACTAGAGACTAGTTAGGAAGCTATTGCAATAATCCATAGTGAAGGAAAAGAATAATATCTAGGTTTTGTAATCATGGAAGGGAAGAGAGATGACAGCTATATCAGTTCATGATAGGATATAGGGTTTCCAAATGTCCCAGTTTTCCTGGGACTGAGGAGTTTCCAAATGTGTGAGAGATTCATTATTTAAACAAGAACAGTCTGGGACAAACCAGAACTGTTGGATGTTAGAGAGAGAGAGAGGGGGAGAGAGAGAGAGAGAGAGAGAGAGACAGAGACAGAGACAGAGACAGAGACAGAGACAGAGACAGAGACAGAGAGACAGAGAGAGACAGAGAGAGAGAGACAGAGAGAGAGAGAGATGATAGGTAGATCAATCTAGATCTAGATCTATAAACTTCCCAGATCTTGGGATGCAAAGTTGAGAGAGAACACTGCAAAGAACTGAGGAGGGAGAGGGGTAAGTAGACAAAGTATGGAGCTCAGCCTCAGACCAGCAAAGATTTCAGTGACAATAGCAGTGTTGCATTCAGATATTTCCCAGCCTCCACTAAAGTGTTCATTCTTTCAGGGCATGAGCTAGCACCACCACCTACCACTTATTCTAGCCAGAAATGTGAAAAAAAATCTTTTAATTCTTCCACTCTCCACATTTTACTCCTGTGGATTCTATTTTCCAAAATCTCCCACATCAGTCATCTTTCCACCATCCCCACTGCCACTACCATAGTTCACTCTGTCCATCTCATTCATCCATGCCAGCCCATATCTTGCCTGTGTTACAGCAACATCAAAACTGTTTTTTTCTGACTTTTATCAGTCTCTAAATTAAAACATTAGACTTTCTAATAGGTTTTATTGTTGATTGGCACATCAACCTTTTAATGGTTTACTACATGTTTTAGTTTAATTTACTCATCTGTAAATTGGGTTTAATAATATTTGACTTAGATTGTTTGGAGGATTTAATGAGTAAAGTGTGCTCACATGGTACCTTATCATCCAATAACACACAGTAAATATAGGCTGTCATCATTGATGTTATATAACAATTACAATATTTAAATATTTTTCTACCACTCACCTGTCAAAGTCCAAAGTTTAAAATTGACTTAGGAAGGCAATTTATTAGAATCTATTAAAGGTAAGCTAACTTAAACCACAGGGTACTCTCCAGGAGTTCAAGGCCAGAAGTACCACTGGCTTCACAGTGTCCCAGAATGAGAGTCTAGGAAGCATTATGAGTTAAAGTAGCTGCCTTCCTTTTTCTTCCCCACATCTATATTGGCTATTGTTCCTGCTTCTCATTTTAACTATTTTATTTTTTTCTCTGCTGATTTTACATGCTTATGAAATCAAATGGGTATCCTAAGATTCTCTACATATGTTCTCAATTCAAACTTCCAACAGAAACAATTTTCAAAGTTTTCGTGAGTCTGAAAATGATTGGTCATCTTGGGATAGGTGGGAGTCTGAAAAGGACTGTAGGAAGTCAGACAGCCTAAGTAATGTATCTGTTAATTCTGACTTCAAACTATGCTTTCAGCCATCTCCTACCACTTCGCTGTAAAGTAGATACTTCAGCTATGCTGGATGACTCATTGCCCACAACTGCTGTCATGTGTCATGTCTCTGTGCCTTTCCACATTCATTGTTTCTTCTGTGTGAATTCCCCATACAACTCTCATCTAAACAACTTCTCTTTATCCTTCCAAGTCAACCCAAAAACCACCACACTAATGACGCCTTGACTTCCCATGTGTTGCCAATGACTTTGTATATTTTTTATATTCTCCAATTACAGCTCATAACATTGTATAAAATTTTGTATTACATGTTTTCTCTGAGCTTCTTTAGATCATGGATTATTATTTTTAATTCATCTTTTTTTCCTTTTCAGTTGCTGATTCATTTATATCTCCAACATCCAGACAATTTGTTGATTGAACACTGAAATGAAAATTAATTGTAATTTTTTTTATAAAATTCATTCAGTATACTCAGGAGAATCAATCCGAGCTTATAAAAAGCCTTAATAAATATTTTTTAAATGACATTTTTAAAAAATACTTCAGTGTACAATGAAGTGAAACTAAAGCTAATAATTTATTAAAGAATGAGTATTCTGATAGATCTATTTTAATTAATAGAGTCATTAGATATAAGTATATTTGTTTAACATAAATAGACATTGCCAAATGGTTCTACATTATGTGGAAACAGAGTATTTCATGTAAACTAATCATTTTCCTCACTTTCAATTCACTATATACTTTATTGCATGAATAATATATCTTTTTCAGAGATAATGTAAGAATAACTAGCTTGTGCCTGAATAAGCTTGAATATTGAATACATATAAGTCCATTTTAATTACTCTGTCTGCCTCTATTTGTGAGGAAGTTAAATACACATGCTATTTCTCAAACTAACTGCTGCATTTAAAATCATTTCTATTAAGAATAAGTCTGTCTCTTGAGTGTTATGGCATTTCACTCCTCAGAACTACCTTGTCTCTTTTCCTTCTCTTTGTTTCATTCTATTTCTTCTGAAATATGATAGATATATTTGAATTGTTTATTTTACTTCTTATGCCTGGCGATCCACCACAAAAATAACTCACTTCAGGTAGATGCTGCTCCTTCTGATAGGCCTCCAGATTAGACACATTGAGCCAACTTGAATTTAAGGCACAATCTCGAGCTGAATCCAACTGACCTTGCCACCTAACCCAGACCCGCAGATTCCAGTCATGATGGCAAAGAAAGTTGTTACTATGCTTGCCTCCTCTCATGACAACATCAAAATTACAACAAAACTGCAGAAGAACCATCACTGGGAATCACATGAAGCCTGGCTGAACAGAAGTCCTATAACTGAAGACATATATAAGAGGTCACTTCGAGACTGGTAGAAATGGGCAGGTCTCACAATCCCATGTGGTGGTCAAAAATCAAGAGAGTTATATTGGCTGTAGAGGCCACACCCCACTCTGGAGAAGCGAGAGTTCTCAGCTCCATAGTAGGCTCCCCAGTCCAGAGTTCCAGTGCCGGGAAAAAAAGTCCCCACAACCTCTGGCTATGAAATACAGCGGTGATTATGGCTGAGACAGAAGGCTATGGGAATCACAGACATTCCTCTTAAAGGGCCCACACATGGACTTACTCAATGATGAACTCAATCGCTCTGAGCTCCAGCACTGGGGCAGCTGCTTGAGAAGTGCCAGGGACATACAGGGAGGAACTGTCTGGCTTCAGGCAGAGGGCTAGAGGAGCACCTTTCTCTTGGACAGAGGAGCTGGCAGTATTCATTGTTCTTGGCTGAGTCCTCCCACCTCCCAGTGTGGGGATACAGCGTGTTGGGTCTCCATCAACCTGGTTATCACAGATCACCCCATCCACATGATTTCTTGTGACCCACCCCAACCAACTCGCAGGCCTACCCAAGCTGCCTCCACTGGTATTTCCTATACCAGATGGCTTGTGCTAGCTCATCTTTGGACTTTCCTAAAATCTTTTAAAGGTTCACAAAAACCAAAGAAACAGCATCCATCCTCGGCATACCCCATGCTTCTTGCTGAGCAACCCCAAGCCTGGCAATAGTGGCAGCTCGTCTCTTTTCACAGCTTGGTCTCTCAAGGCACCTAGAAATCCAGCACAGGTGGCAGCCATCTGCAGATTGCTTGGTGGCTCTTACCAGGTAGCCCTAGAAGTGCACAGGCTGTGGCTGACCTTAGCATGCAGCTAGACCCCTTCTAGGAGTTCCTAAGGCTGGCACACCCAGTGGCCTGCTTCAACCAACACTGGAGCCAACGCACCACCCAGGGGTGCTTCTGAGAAGTACACACCCAAAGGGCAGACTAGGCAGGCATCAGAGCCCTCCATAGGGTGACCATTTCTTAAGTTATACAAATGTCTAATAACTATGTTTTATACCTGAAATTAATATAATATTGTATGCCAACTATAACTGAAAATAAAAATATTAAGAAAAAAATCAGACCTGCAGAGATGAGCCTATTGTAAATCATATCTACCTGTTGACCTGCAGACCTGAGAGCATGACAATGAATTCCCAGTGTTGTCAATTACTGCATTTTGAGATAATTTGTTACATAGCATTATTGTGACCGGAGCTGGCTAATATAAAATTTTTCTTAACACTACCACTCTGATTCTAAAACATAAGAAAACATCCTTAAGTTTATGAATTTTAAGCATCTCTCACATGATAGGACTTATATATGTAAGAGCTAAAAGAGCTAATTTTGATTATGACTGATCACCTAATATGTCAGGCATTATTTGTATGCAGTATTTGTAATCCACAATTTTACAGGTGAGAAAACTGATTTAGAAAGTTTAGATAATTGTCTCAAGGTCTTGATGCTAGCTAGTAAGTGGTATAGTTATTAATAAAAACCTAGGTTTTTACCTTCTCCTCTCTTTCCCTACACATTATCATTTATGCTGTCAATTAAAGGGATAGTCAATAAATAATGCAGTCCCTAGAATTAGTGTTATATTCAGATATACTTTCTGTTTATAATGGCTATTTGATGAACAGCAAATTGTTTAGGCTTCATTCATATAAAAGGATAAAAATATTTGAAACATTTTAAATATGCACATAGCATAATTTGATATTTTTTAGATTTAGAATTTCAAGAAATTGTGGAAGTTGTCAGAGCAGGTTCAGAAGATGACTTTTATTTGCAGTATCACAAAAATACTGAGTGTTTAAAAAGAAAGTAAATTTATCATTCTGGATCTTTCCCATATCATGTCCAGTGATGGATAATTGTGTTGGTACATAAAACAACACAGATTTTAAAAAGACCAAATGACTGTTATTTTACCATTATAAAGAAAGAAATATTTTTGAAAATATGACATAAAAATGCTCCAAACAACAACTTAGTAGAATTATAGTTGAAAGATAGCCAATTTTAAGCAATTTACTCTTTGATTTTTATTCCTTTTCACCATCCAAACAAAAATTTCTGTTTTAGATGTTTTGTTTTGATTTGTTTTGTTTTTATTCAGGCATAAATATCCAGAAAAATAGAAGACAGTAACTTTTCTAACTCAAACATCAGGCTGCTGATGGTTGCAATAATCACACAGTAGTTATATACTAAATATCAAATTTATAGTCACTCTAAGCAACAATCAGAAGAAACACTTCATAAGAATAGAATATTATTATGATGGTCTTGCTTCATCCCATGTTGATGTGCCAAAAAGCAGAACATCTCAAAAAGCCAATATAACTAATATTCCACTAGATTTATTAACACATGGCATGCCAAAATCTTAAATACTTAAGGTGTCAGAGTTTAGATATCTAAGGTGTCAGAAGTTGAAATTTAAGATAAGAATAAAAGTTAAATTTAGCAGTGGAGTCATGAATTAGGCTTGATGTTGAAAGCAACTCAAATTTATTGGAGGATGAGAAAAGTTTATGCAAATGAATGAAAAATGAGAGTTTCATTTCTTAGGTGATTGTTAGCCACTGTAACAAATAAACTCTGAATTTTCAATATCTTAACTCTATAGAATTTATTTATTTCTTCATTACAGTTCAGTGTGAGTGACCCTGGTGGTGATTGAGGCTTGAGCTATTTTCGTCTTATACCTTCACATTCCTCAGGGCTTCAGAGTCTGAATCCATAGACCTCAGAAAGAGAGAGAACATGGAGCAAACACACTCCCATCTTTACCACTTTGACCCTGAAATGACATGACCATTTCCACACACATTCTATTGTGAGAAATAGTCACATGGCCCCCTGGATAGCCATATCCGTGGACAAATTTATATTACAAAAAAGTAACACAATTTGGTGGAAAGTTTTGCTCTATTTCTTCAAAAAATATTTACTGAATTTCATTGTGTTTACTATTATGGAAAGTCCTATGAAGTTATAAATATTTTCTTTTCATCAGCTTACAAATTAAATGGGAAAACAAAACAAATTAATAGTATATGCTTATGAGCTTATATAGAGCCAATTTTCAGTTACTCATTTTGGACTGGGACTGTGCCAAATTTTGTTTTCTTTTCCTTATAACTATATTTTTTAAAAACAATTTTTTCTGCTTGAAGTGTTCTGTTTTTATGCACACATACGCACACACACAAAATAGTGCAATCAGAAAAACTATGAGAAATTGAAAACAACCAGTTTTGCTGCTTGTACTCAGTTCTTATAAAACACTTAGCTGGGAAAAGTAAATATTGATTTATTGAAACATTTCAGATAGTCATGTTCATCTTGCCATTACTATAACAAATATTCAAGATTTAATATACTAATAAGTGACATTTGCATGGCACAGTAGTGAAGGGAAATGTGTTTGAGATACAGACTAGGGGGTTAACACCAATAGCAATAGCACTTAGTATTTATTGGCTATTGTTTATATTTCTGGCACTGTATTTGTGCTAAACTATATTCCTGTGTCATTCTAATATAGCTTATAAAGTAGACTTTATTATTTGCATTTTGGACAAGCATTAGATAGAAAAAATAACAACCCTTTTCATATTTTAAACTAAGTGTTTAGGTATTACTAATCGACAGAAAAACATCACTTTTAAATTATAATGAGGTATTTTTATCAATATTTTTGTTTTCTTGATGTTCAATTTGTTTGCTTGTATAAACGTTCTATTAAGTACTCTACAGGAAGTAGTGTATAAATTCTGTTATAATCATGAAAATTATAGAGTCAAATGTAGAAAACTGAAAATGATACATTCAAAGAAGAAATAGGTACAAATTTCTTAAAGGAAATGTCAAATACTCAAAAATTATTTTATCACTTGCTCAACAAAGCTTAAAATTCTTCTGTGGATAAGACAAAGACCTTTCCGTACAAAGACCTATCCTGTTAAATTAGAAAATTCATTTTTAAATACTCCTATAAATGTTAATATAGTTTCTTAAGTGTATTACATTGTATAGACCCTTTCCTGAAAGCAGATTTTGATACTATAGAAATGGCCATGCAGGAAAAGAGATCCCAGAGTTAAGCTCTGGACTACAGGAAGCATGCTTAGCTTATTTTATCGTTTTGCCCAGAGCCACAAACAACAAAATTGAAGTGGCTAGATCACAAATATTACTATCCAAAATGTATAGAGATATACAAATAGTGTTCAAAGACAAATCCATAATTTGGGTGGAAAGTAAATGGTACAGATTGACAACTTTGGAATTTCAATTGAGTGAGGCCAAGAAACCATAGATTTCATATGGCCAATCCAAGGAGTAGTTTCTGAATTGATTGAGAGGAAACTTGGAAGGTTAGAATGAAAGGGAACTTCAGAGTTTTCTTTCTGCAAAGGAGGATTGTCCAAATAAAGTTCATTCATCTATCCAGCAAACATTTTTCATATGCCAATCTATTATAGGCACCTCATTAAGCATGAAGACAAGGATAGCAAATACATAGCCTCAGAGCTTTCCTTTCCTCATGTGTCCATGGCACACATTGCTGATTAAATACAACAATCTTTCCCATCGATGTCAAACATAGCCTCAGATTGCTTCTCAATACATCACTCCATAAAATAAATAAGTCCTGGATATGTAATGAATAACATGGATACTATAGTTTACAATACTGTATTGCATGTTTGAATGTTTCTAAGAGATCTTAAAAGTTCTTATCACAAGAAAAAAAGATTTGTAGCTTTGTATGGTGACAAATGTTAACTGGACTTACTGTGGTGATAATTTTGCAATATATACAATATTGAATCATTGTGTTATATACCTGAAGCTAATATAATATGTTGATTATACCTCAATTTAACTTTTTTTGATTAAAAAAAAATACATCACTCCAGGCAGTCACTAAGCAATCTACTTGCGGTCGACACAAGAGATGAAACTTACATGTTGCCCCAGCACCAGTCAAACAAAAATGACATGGTATTACGCTTCAAGGAGCACACATTTTTGTATTAATAAGGGAAGAGAAGTTTAGGAAGTTTTGGGAGATAGTTGCCTCAATAACTATAGCTCAAAAATGCAGAATCAAGAACACAGAAATGCAGAATTAAGAACACAGAGACAAAAGGAAAAATAAACTATGAGAATGATAAGTTTCATATGAATATTACCAGCTATGCACCCATAATTGGATTAAGGACCTGTAAGAAAGGATCAAAATTCTCTTTAAATTTAACAAAATCAAGTAAAAATTGTAATTTTTCAACTGACTTTTTGAGCAGTGGCTATTTTAGTTTAGAGATTATTAAAGAGCAAGCATTCTCACATAACTGAACTATTGTTCTGAGCTGAAATATAAAGATCTTGGTGAAGGATTTGGAGTCTGTTACTTTGAATTAAAGAAGAAAAAATGTTTTTTCTTGGACTATGAAAATAAAATATCTTATGGTTTATAAAACCTTTACTGCTGATTTCAGAAAGCAAATTTTCCTGTGTCAGCCAGCAATAGAGAAAATAAAAATCTGAAATCATGAAAATAGGTTTTTAAAAAAGTAATCTTATCAACAGGTAATAACTTTTTTTTCTTTTTTTCTTTCAAAAATAAAATCTCTAAGCATTTAATATCAAATTCTTACCTGTATCTATCAAAATTTACCTTGCTTGATCTCCTTATAAATTTCTTTCAGATATATGCATTCCTTTAAATGTAAATAATATTCAGTTTACACATATACTGTAATTTTAAGGTAATGATTATTGAGTAATAACACTATTATTTATTTATTAAAACTTATTGATTCATCTTCTTGCCCTAAGAAATGGTATGAGAGAATATTCCTTAAAATCAGGGGAACTAACATCTTTAAGAAAAAGAAAATTAAAATTATTTTAATATTATAATAACTCTCTTTTCCAAGACCTACACCTAGCATTTTAATCAAAAATTTAAATATTTTATGTGCTCCCTGTATAAACAATACAATCTGTGAATAAAAGATTAAAATATTACTTTCATGTAATTAGCTTTAAAAGAAAATAATGGTGAATTATATGAACATCCTTGAATCACTAAAGTTGTTTGCTTTTATGTTCATCATCTTAAAAAATAAACACTCATTTGAAACTTAAAACAAAATAATAGAATGGGGGAGAAGAATCAAGAAGGAAATACTACCATTTAATATTTTAATAAACTGGACTGCTCATAACTCATGGTGGTAGTGGCTTTGCAATCTAAACAATAATGGTTTTAGAATGAACAGTTGTTAAATTGGTTTTGTCTAATAGTTGCCTTAATACTTTAGTATAACCTTAGTTTTTTAACTCTTGGCATAGACCAAAATTTACCTACAACCTGGTTATAGCAAATGTATTAGAGTCCTCCAGAGAAACAGAACTAATTATATGAGGATAGATAGATTAGATGGATGGATGGATGATTAGATAGAGAGATAGATAGATAAGATAGATAAAGAAATTTATTATAGGAATTGGCTCACATAGATGCCAAGAAATCTCACAATCTGCCATTTGCAAGCTGGAATAGCAGGAAGGCTGGTGATGTAATTCAAACCAAGTTCAAAGGCCTGAGAATCAGGAGACCAATGGTGTAAGTTTTAGTTTAAGTCAGAAAGCCCAAGAACCAGTAGCACCAGTTGTCTAAGAGCAGGAGATGGATGTCTCTGTTCAAGCAAAGAGAAAATGTGTCCTTCCTCTGCCTTTTTGTTCTGTTTAGATCTTTAATGGATTGGATGATTCCCATCCACATTGGTCTCAGGACTCAAATGCTGGTCTCTTCCAGAAACACCCTCACAGACACACCCACAAATAATATTTTACGAGACATCCTTTAGTTGACTTATAAAGTTAACCATCAGAGCCAATAACTGAAAAATATTTGTTATAGGCACAAATGATAAACACTAGTGTACCATAAGTTGCTTCTTGAGAGGCTGACCTTGTTAGTAAAAAATTCTGCAACTTGCTTGCAACTAAAAACAAAACAAAACGAAAGAAAACAAAAAACTCATTAGCAAACCTAACCCAGAGCTGAAATCCCAGCCTTTGGTGTTATGTAATTCCAAGTAAGCACAGACAAGAAAGGAGATGCTACTCTCTGTCCATTCCCAGTTCAGGGCATTGTTTCTAGGTCTGCTCCTTCCCTGGTAGAAATTCTGGGACAGTAGGGATGAGACGAGAAGTAAACAGGATGTCATGAAAAGAAGAAAAAAGTAACTTGATTTACTAGAATGTTTAGATCAACTAGCAGAATCAGATATAAAGAATGCAATTCTAAACCACAAAAGGCACAATTTTTTTACAGTTCACCTTTGTTTCTCATTCCAATTCCAAAAATAGAAGTGAACTCCCAGATTCTAGGGTTTTTTTTTTTTGCTGTCAGCTATTAGCCAGCTGATATTTTCTGTAGTGGCGGACCAGTAAGCCAAATATTTCATTCAAGTTAATTTTTCTGTGTGCATGCCAATCACTTTTTATAAATTAAAACAAACTTCACAATGCAAAGAAAAAAAATGCCGTTGGGCGAATCAGGCAGGAAATAAGTTGAAAAGTAAGCTAGAAGTTTTATCCTAGAAGGTGACAAAAAATAAGTAAACAAATAATTAAATAAGAAAATTTTTAATGATGAGTTCTATGAAGACAACTCCTTTCTAACATGCAATTGGATGGAGAGTATGAGGGAACAGGAAGGCAATTTTGGGAAAAGCCTCTCTGAAAAGGCCATCATTGAACTGAGCCCTGAAGGATGAAAAGGCACCAGCCAGGCAACTATCTGGAAAATGTATATTCCAGGCAGAAGGAATGTGTCTTTGAGGGCCCTAAGCAGGAATAAACTCAGCAAGTTTAAAAAACTTCCAGAAAGAAGGACAGCAGCTGGAATACAAAGATCAAGATGGGGAACTCTAATATGAGATCAGTGTGATAGGCAGTAGTTTTCATGAACATTGTGAGGGATGTGTAATCTATTCTAGTGCGAAGAGAAGACATTAGAAGATTTTTCAAAATAAGATAAATGAAAGGACCTACTCTACATTTTTGCAAGATCTCTTTGACTGCCAGGGTGTATGAATTATAAAGGACTGCAGTGGAAACAAAGAGACCTTAAGCATGAGACTTATAATTCAAATCATGTGGATCTGTCTTCAGGCCTTTGTCTAATGTAGACAAAGTTTAAATGGCCCTAATAATAGCTAAACTCTATGTCAGAATTTATATGAGCATATTCATTTAATTTTTTCTTATTTGCAAAGCATTTTTATTGACCAAAGTGTTTTTACAAGCTTATAATTTTCTGATGATCAAAGAAAGCATGCCAACATAAGATATGTTCTCTGTTTTTTTCTACTGTTAGCAGAGTAGCATTTCCTCCCTGAGGTTTTGAAAGAGCTTAAAACAGAAATTTTGTAAAATTGGAAACAAATGAAACAAAACTCTTTGCTGTCCACACTGACCTCAGCATTTCTTATTTGATGTACTTTTCATTATTAAGAAGTTTTTAATTCAGGGTAAAATAACTCAATGATATCTTACTTGTAATTGACTTGTACAAACCAACTCGCTAAACAAACAAAAAAACTAAAAATATACATGAAAGAGCAGTAAATTACACAGGAGGTATGATGGAAATGGACACTAAAATACACAAAAGATTTCCTGGATAACCTCTAAATATGGATTCCCTGTTCTTTATTTTCTCAACTAAATGTTCTTTCCCTTGACACTTTGTATGAGAACATCAATAGAATCTAGCTTATGTACATAAATGGAAATAACATTGAAGTGATTAATTATATTGAAACACATCCAATTCTTTACCTTCTCTGCTTAGCAATAATAGAAGTTGGCATGGATGGCAAATACTCAAAAACCAAAAATATAAAAAGTACCTGTGACTATGGAGGTACAAAAAGAATTTCCAAGGGACTAAATTTAAAATATTTTATTGATTACTTTTTCATACTTTCTCTTATACTGTCTCTACCTTTGAAAATGGAAGATATAATTCTCAACTGGGCCTTATCTTTCTTTGACACATTTTTCTTGAGGGAAAATATCCTAGAGAAAGGATGGCCCAGATAGCTTTCATTTACTTTTTCAACACCAAGATTAATCAAGAAATTGTGTGACACTGCTATTACAAAACTTCTTCCATTTCTATTTTTAAAATTTATGCAAATTTTTTCAGCACTTACCTTAAGAGGTAAAACAAACATAAAAAACATAACAATAAACAAGATACATCCTTAGATACATGATTTTTAAAAAAATGCATTTCCATACATTTCATTAAGTTATATACTTCCAAAATGTACCTTTTATGTATAATTATTATCAAAATGTATAATATATAGATATGTACTATAGTAATCACTTTTATGCTAGTAACTGCAATGATAACAATTCATAGAAATTATCTTATTTATATTTTATTATAATAAAATAAATAAAACATAAATTTGCTGTTTTGTGCACAATTCAATGACTTTGATTTCATTCACAGTATTCTGCAACGATCATCCCTATTTCCAAAATATTTCATCATCCTAAACAGAAATTCTGTAACCATTAAGTAGTAACTCCCATCTCTACCAGCCCCTAATAACTCCTTATCTACTTTCTGTCTCTGAATTTGCCTAGTCTAGATATTTTGATAAGTGAAATAATACAATATTTATTCTGGCTTATTTGGGTCTGGCTTATTTCATTCAGCATAAAGTGTTTCAAGATTTATCCATATTGTAACATGAATCAAGACTTAATTCCTTTACTGGCTGAACCTAATTGAGTATAATACATTTTTTAATCTTCTGATGTTTTGATTATAATGTATCTTTGTGTGGGTCTCAGTCTATTCTAGTTTGAGTTTTTCGTGCTTCTTAAATGTGTAGATTTAGGTATTTTATCAAGTTTTGGGAGCTTTCAGCTGTAATTTCTTCAGAGATCCTTTCTAGTTCTTTTCCTCTTTTCTCTTTCTAGGTCTCTCATAAATCATGTGTTGGACAGCTTGATGTGGTGTCCCACAGGCACCTTGGGCTCTGCTTACTTTTTTTAAAATTTTTATTTTTCAATTAGTGTTGACATTCAATATTATTTTATATTAGTTTTAGATGTACAGCATAATGATTAGACATTTATATAATTTACGAAGTGATCCCCCCAATTAGTCTAGTACCCACCTGGCACTATACATAGTTATTACAATATTATTGACTATATTCTGTATGCTCTAATTTACATCCCCATGACATTTTCTAACTACCAACTTATAGTTCTTAATCCCTTTATGATTTTCACCTAGCCCTCTAATACCCACTCTCATCTTGTAATCACCAGTTTATTCTCAGTATCTATGTCTGTTTTTATTTTATTTGTTCATTTATTTTGTTCCTTAGATTTCACATGTAAGTGAAATCATATGGTATTTTTCTTTCTCTGTCTGACTTATTTCTCTTAGCATAATACCTTCTAGGTCCATCCATATCATTGCAAATAGTAATTTTTTATGGCTGAATAATATTCCATTGTATATATTCTTTACCCAATCACCTATTGATGGTCAGTTTGTGTCCATATATTGGATATTGCAAATAGCTCTGCAATGAACATAGGGGTGCATATACCTTTTCAAATTAGTGTTTTGATTTGCTTTGGATAAATACTCAGAAGTGGAATTGCAGGATCATAAGGTAGTTCTATTTTTAATTTTTTGAAGATCCTTTAAACTGTTTTTCATAATGACTGCACCAATTTGCAATCCCAACAACAGTACACAAGGGTTCCCTTTTCTCCACATCTTCACCAACACTTGTGTTTTGATTTATTGATGATAGCCATTCTGACAGGTGTTTAATTTTCTTTATTTTCTCTGCTCCTCTGATTTGATCATTTTAATTAATCTATTCAAGTTTAGATTCTTTCTTATGCCTGCTCAAATATGCTTTGCAAACCTCCAGCGAATTTTTTATTTGAATTATTTTAATTTTAGCTATAGAATTTCAGTTTGAGTTTTTTTAAAAATAATTTCTATCTGTTTATTTATAGTCTCACTTTGTTCATATGTAATTTTCCTGGTTTTATTTAGTATTTTTGCCCATGATTTTCTTTAGACTTTTTAGTATATTTATGATAGTTGTTTTAAAGTCTTTGTCTAGTAAGTCCAATTTCTGGATTTCTTAAGAGATGGGTTTTTTCAGTTTATTTTATTTCTTTGGGCCATTTTTTATGTGTTTTTTTATTCCTTTCTTTTGTTGTTGTTATTGAAACTATACCCTTTAATATTATAGTGTGATAATCTAGAAATCAGATTTTTTTCTTTTCTCCAGCATCTTCTTTTTCTTTCTTTCCCTTTCTTTCTTTTTTTTCTTTTTCTTTTCTTCTTTCTTTCTTTTTTCTTTCTTTCTCTCTCCCTCCCTTCCTCCATTTCTTTCTTTCTCTCTCTCTCTTCCTCCCTCCCTCCCTCTCTGTCTTTTAGTTGTTTAAGACTATAATAGCCATTGCATAGTGACCTTACCAACTATTTATTGCAAAGACACTATTTCTTATTATGTGTGATTACCAAAATCTGTGTTCTTTAGCTTGTGTTCAACTAGTATTTTGATAGATTTCCTTGACTGTTAGGAACTAAAAAAGAGAAAAATAAAAAACATTAAAACTTTCTTCTATTCTTTGCAGATTTGCTCTTTGCATTCTTTCAACACTTAACTAGGTTTACACTGTTTAGTGATCAACTTGAGGTAAAAGCCTAGAGTCTTCTCTGTATTTTCTTGAGCATGCATTTTCCTGGGCATGCACATGGCTTTCTAAATGCACATGTACAGAGTACTTGAATGCCCTAATTTTCCACAGAAACTCTTTTCAGCTTTTGCTCCTGGGCCTTAGGTGGTCTATTGTATGTTTTAATGATAATATTTTGCCCAAGGCATCGGCACTTGCTCCTGCACTTTGAAGCACTTTTGACCACTTTTCAGCCCAAGCTTGAAGTTAGATGAAACAAAGACAAGCACCCAAAGTCAGCCCTTCATTCAGCCTCCAAACAGGTTAGAACATTCATATACAACAATTTGCCAAAAAAAAAAAAAAAAATGTCTGATGCTCACCCTGGAACCAAGGACCAGAGTCCTACATTAGGAATGCAGGATTCCATCTTTAGTACTTCAGCCATGTCAGGGAAAGGATGAGGCGAGGGAAAGTAAAAACATCACAAAGCTTTTCTTCTATTTTGAATGTTCTCCTTTCTTGATTCAGCATTCACTTGATTGTTGCAAACTTAAACCATTTTTTAGAGTTCTGACAAAGTGGGTTCTGATGCTTTCTGCTTGTTTTTTGATGTTTGAAAGGGGAGAGGGAGAAAAGCTTGGAGCTACCAACTCTGCTATTTCAGTAACATCACTTCAGAAGAATAATCTTGTAACTGGGATTATTTTTATATAAACTTAATTTTTTTATATATCTATATTGCATCTATGTATGATAAGGTGATTAGTGAAAGTCTGTCACATATAAAAATATACCAAGATAAAATTCAATGGAGAAAGTGGAGTTGAAACATATGTTCAAAGAGAATATTAAAAAAATCCAACTGGTAGAGAAGACCTTTTCATGTATGTTTTAAATGAATGGTAGACTATGGTGTTAATATCCTAGTTGGTACATTTAAAAAGAGAAATGATAATTTTATCTTAAATTTAAGTATTTACAATGTTTTGAAAATTATTTAAACTTATAAAAATCATATATTTTGACTTAAATATTTGCAAGAGGTGCTTATCTTTCAAAATTTATTTCAGAAGTTTTTGAGCCGAATATTTTAAGAGCACTCTACTATATCAAAACATTTCCTTAAATGTATACCAAACAGAATTCAATTACATTGAATCAAGAATAAATACAAAAGAGAACTAGATCTGAGTGCTATTAATGTTATTTTACTCCACCTTATAGTAGCAGTTAACAAGTTGATTACTGCTTCCTTCAAACAGTCATCTGGGCATATTGTGATATTTCATGCTCCTGATATTCTTTCTATCTTAGTTACTATTTCTTCTCAGTTTTTTTTCTGGTTTGCCTTTATCTGTTGAGTCTCTAAATTCTCTAAATGTTGCAGTGCCCAAGGACTGTCATTTAGGCTCTTTTTTCTAACTAAACCAGGCTACTGGCAATTTGCTGATAACCATCAATTTAATAACTTCTTTCTATCTCTCCTCTAATCTCCAGAATAGACTCTATCTTTCTACTTTATACCTCTCCCAAATATTTAATAGTTCCAACTTTAATGTAACAAGTTCTAAAAAGAACTCTTGGTTCTCTCTACTTTCCAAATGAATTCCTGTTCCAGTTTTAACCCATTCAAGCTAACAATTTCACTTTTCATTCAGTTGCTCTTCTAAAAATCAAGATTCCATTATTTATTTATTTATTTATTTATTTATTTATTTATTTATTTCCTCACCCTAAATATATCCAATCCACCAGTATGTTAATTTAGCAGTAGTTTCAAAATATGCTCTGAAGTCAACAATTTTTCTCTATCTCCACTATTAGTACCTCACTAAACTACCATCATCTCATCAAAATTTCTGATGTAGGCTCATAAACAATTTTTCTGATTTACCATATAATATATTTCCCATATTGCAGTCAGAGTGACTTTATAAAACAAAAGTTAGACTGTGTTACCTCTCTGCTAAAATTTTTTCAATAACTTAGAGTAAAATTTTAATTGTCTTACCCATAATGTGTAAGACTTTATGTCAGAGATACTCTACATTGGAATCTACACATTAAAATCATCTAAGGAACTTAAAAAAATACTGAGGCCTGTTCCCACTTCATAATCTTTGAAGCTGGAACCTGGTACTGGTATTTTCTTATAATATTTCAAGAAAATCTAATGTGCCACCCTGGCTGAGAAAATCCATTGTCTATTTCATCCTCTACAATTCACATATAATCTCTGGGCTCAAATCATATTGGCCTTTTTCTATTCTTTAAACATACCAAGTTTGTTCCACCTGAGAGCCTTTTTATTTGCTGTTTCTGTATCTGGAATGTGCTTTCCAAAGATCTTCAGATGACTCCTTATCGTCATTTTACCTCAGTTTAAACATCTATTGTGAGACCATCAATGACCACCCATCCAATAGACTAGAAACACTATGAGAACAGAGGTCTTGTCTGTCTTGGTCCCCATTCTGTCAGGACAGGCTATGTTTAACTTCAGTGACACATAAGCCCAAAATCTCACTAGCTTAAAACAATTAAAGTTACTTCTCACTCATTCTGTATGCCCTTAGCACTTTTGCTGAGATCATACTAAGACTCCAGGTAGTACAGCTACTATCTGGAACAATCTTCCTGATAAAGGAAAAAGAGCACTCAAGGATCTCAAATTGTCATTCAATTTCTATGGCCCAGAAAAAATAAATGTCAGTTTCACTGACAACTCGTTGGCCAAAAGTAGTCACATGGCCCTGCCCAACTACAAAGGGGCCAGAAAATACAATCCTTCTCAGTACCCATGAGGATCAGAGAGGTAGAGACATTTGATTACTAGTGCAAATGACCACAGACAACATATCCCTAAAAAAAACTTCAATACTGTACTTAGTAAATATTAAAATAATGAATTAATATATTCTAATACTGGACAACTCTGCCAGTAACAGAGCTACTACATACTTCAGAAATGAGACAGGTTTAAAACAAAGTGTATAATTTTGATATGCATAATTTTATAACTAGGAGATTAAAAGAGATTTTTATCTAAGCTCCTCAGTTTTATGGAAACTATGGCCCAGAAGACTTAAAATGATTTTTCTAAATTTCTACTGTTAATTTTTGCATAGTGAAACTCTGATCAAAATGTGAAGACTTTGCATCACATTGATAACTTCTATACTGTAGTACACTATTTGACTCACCTTACAATGTTTTTAAATCTTTACAGTTCTATATATTTTTAAAAGTCATTATCACTTTAACTACAACATAAACCATTTCAGAATCCTCAACCTATTCTACATAACACTGTTGGATGAACTCCTTGCTAGTCAGTCTAAACCAAGGCATTGTGGAAAACTTACACTATTAAAGTGGCATATAAGTTCTTGCCTCAATACCATGTTATAGGTGAAACCAGACTGGTGGTTGTGAACTTGATCCACTTATCTGAACTTTTTTATGCCCCAGTAAGTCATATTGTGCTTAACCACCAATATACTACTAGGTATAATTTGCTGAACATTTTTTTCTAGTTTATTGAAAATTTATCAAATTTTATTTTTTTAAAGTTTAATAAGGTAGTAAAAAGGCTAAATTTATTATCTCTGAATAGTAACCAGCTGAGCTTCAACATGAATATTAAGATATAATGTAAGCTCTTGACTTCTTAGTGTCCTAGAAGAGATCACAGGGTCCTTCATGACCCAGTCTTTGTCTACTTCCCCAGGGTGGTCTTCCATCTTCACCATGTCCACTACCAGAATGTGCTTGCATATTTCTCCAACACACAATGCTTTTCTTGGCTCCACATGTTTGCTGGTAGTTGTTTTATTTGCTTGTGCAATATCTTTTCTTCCCTTCAAGTTCTGCTGCATATGTTAGTCTCTCAGAAAGCTTGCTCTGATTGTCTTTATCTATGGAGATTTGGCATCTACTCTTTGTGATCTTTTGTATGTCCCTTCCAATTCTGACAGGCCAAAAATATAGTTCATTTAAGATAGTGCCTGGTCCATGAAAGAGTTTCTAGAAATAAGAATACAACAGTTGATTAATTAAATAATTGATGTCTTTCACTCTGTTATAGTGGATTCATTTCTTGGGTTTGTTTTTTTGTTGTTGTTTTTTGTTTGTTTGTTTGTTTGTTTCTGTCTATCCCATTAGATAACATGTTCCTTAAAGACAGGGACCATGCAGTATTTATCATTGAGTCAGTACCTGTCATGGTAATCAGCACAAAGATGCTCTGTAAATATCTGCTAAACTGAATCTGAATTACACAAGTACACCAAGAAGTCAGGGTTCTTAATTTATGAAATCCTCACAGTAATGTTTAAGAAGAAATAGATTTGAACCAACACAAATCTAAAAATCATTTGTGAAGCAAAACATTTTGTTCGCCAAGGGAATTTAACAGTTCAAATGTGTTTTTGGTTTAAATGTTTACTGTACTAACAGGCATTTCTAAAATGTGTTTCTGCTGTTCAGGCTGAAAATTTTTGTTTTAAAGGCATTAGGACATCAAGTGTTAAAAACATATCTAGCCCTTACTTAAACTAGAAAAGTGATTGTCAGTAGAAATGTTTGCAAGCAGAGTTTTATCTTCACATGGTTTCAAAATGTTTTCTTGAGTTAAATGTACCTAGATATACTTTAATTGAAGGAATTTTGTTTGCCAACTTAGCTACTAACATCATTTCATTAATATGTAAGGCAACAGAAAGTAAAAATAACATTGATTCTACACAATAACAGTATAAAAAAATTAAAAACATAAAAATGAAAATGAAAGAAACTTGTCATTATCCATTCTGTAAGCTTAATCATCAATTATAAAGCACTATGAAGGCAGCATTAAAATTATATTTCAAATGCCACTCAATAAAGCATCTTGTACAATGATGTACAATATGATATAATTTATAGTTTTTACAGATGTTATATACACATATCTGTATGAATTAAAGGTATACAAAAGATACACAATTACATATCAATATACAAATCAACAGGCACAGTTCCCTCAGGGAGGGAACTTCAGTATGATCCATACATAATATTTACCTTTTTACACAAAACATACATATTGTTATTGTTTGTAATATTAGAAATTTCTGTTTAAAATATCTTAATGGTAAAGTCTTAATAGGAATTAAAATATGGAATGAGTGATTATACTAGATAATTTTTCACATCCCTTCCATTCTAAGATTAAATAATTTTATACTTCTGAAGGAAATTGAAAGAAAATCCATATAGTTAATAGAGTTAACAAAATAAAGGATTTTTTTTTACATTTTTAAAATGTCAAACGCTTTTTTCAAAACAGAATTATATATATTCTGTTAGAATTATATATATATAATTCTGACTTAATGCTGTTTTGTTCTAATATTATTTGGGGGGAGGTTAATAGGGTAAAAGGGGTCAAATAGGTGGCATCAGAAAGAAATCTAACTATGGGAGGTAAACACATAATGTAAATATATTATTATAAGGCATATATATATATATATGCCTTAGTGTTAAAATGTACAACTGAAACTTACCAGATTTTGTTAACCAGTGTCACCATTAAAATAATTAATTAATTTAATTATTTTAGTCATAATTTGATATAAATTTTCTTGTAGAATATGAAAGAGTGACTTTCTTAGTATTTTTCCCTGTGAGTGTGTTTTTCTATTTTCTAAATAAATATTTAAAATATAGAAAATAAGATAATAAGCTTCTAATTGTATTTTCAAAACATTTATCTAAATGTTTTTTACCACTAGAAGTCTAGTGACAAATTAATGACTATTCATAGAGAAGTATTTGAATAAATTCTGACAAATCTCTACAAGATAATATTATGCTACCAGCACAAAGAGTGAATCGAACTTATATTAATTTGAACAGATTTTGATAGTGTTATTGTTAAATTAGGAGAGTAATATTTAGAAAAATGTGTTATATCATCTACTGCTGCGTAACAAATGTCTCTAAACTTAGTGGTTTAATGCAATAATAGTTATCATCTCAGAGTTTTTCTAGATCTGGATATCCAGGCATATCTTAAGAATCCTCTACCCAGGGCATTTCACAAGGCTGTAATCAAGGTGTTGGCCAGGGTTGTCTGAAGGTTCAACTGGGGCAAAAACTGTTTGTAAGCCCACGCAGTTGTTACTGGCAGGATCCAGCTCCTGCAGGTTGTTGGACTGAGAACCTCAATCCCCTCCTGTTACTCAAGACCATCCTGAGTTCCTTGCCACTCGAACCTCCTCAAAAAGCAGTTCACAACATGGCACCTGGCTTCTTCAAAATGAGCAGGCAAGAGAGAGTGCCAGTGAGACAGAAATCAGTCTTTTATGACCTAATCTTGGAATTGATATGCCATTATGTTTGCCATATTCATTAGAGGCAAAGCATAGCTCCAGGCATATTCAAGGGCAAAGAATAAGCCAAGGACTTATTACCAGGAGGAGGGATCATTGGGAACTATTTTTTAAAGTTTCTTCCTACAAGTTTAATGTGATACCATTTTCAACAAGCAAATGAGACCAAAACCCACCTTTTATTATACACAATTATACAAGTCTTATATATATATATTATGAGCATGAAGTAAATTACAGAAAAATATTTCACAGGTTAATAGGAAATCTAAGTAACAACTTATTGGGGAGATGCAAGAAATAAGAAAAAAGAGACTTCACAAGATAATTATTTAAAAATGCATATGATATGTCTATGTATATAAAATTGTGTGTGTGTGTGTGTGTGTGTGTGTGTGTGTGTGTGTGTCCTTTATATACTCTTAGGTATTACATTTTAAAACAAAGACTACCAGAGTTTCTAAAAAAAAAAACAAACAAAAACTGAAGTTACCTTGTCAGCCAACGGAGTACTCCACAGTGAATAAAATTTACTAAGTGGTTCTCTAAAGGAGAAAACCAGGACTTTCTAAATGTTATAGAAGAATTAATGGTGGTTACACAAAACAGAATTGAAAACTAAACTCTGAATAAGACTAAATGAGTTCATAGAACTGTTCTCCTTTGATTAGAAAAGAGTCTTTAGTTAGGTCCACTAGGGTCTCGTATTCTGAAATCACTCAAAGTTCATGGTTATTTATCAGTTTAGCTGTTTAAACCCAGTTGTGTTGAAATACAATATTCAGTTCTGTTATTCCAGTGCTCTCTAAAGGTGAATTTTGTCTTTATTTTTTAATCAAGAAAAATGAATCTAGTTGCAAAGAAACATGTACAGTATACCTATATTTGTTGTATGTATGCTTGTATAAGCATTGTGCTATGAAAGGATGGGAAAGTAGCCAAGTTAATTACTAGTTTTTTATTTTTACTGTATTTTTCTAGATAGTGTGTTGTGTCCCAGCTTGCCTATGACTAAGAGTTCTAGGGACACAGGGCTTTCAATGCTAAAACCAGGACAGTCCCAGGCACCCAGTTTCTTGGTAATGACAAGCATGTATTATTTTTGAACTTTAAAAACGTCAAATAAAAACGTTATAGCTCTTTTTAACTAGATCTAATAATTTTAGAATGTCCTGAGAATAGAGTCTTAACTCCTTTAAAACTGATAATGTGCAGTGATGTCCCATGGAAGTTCTTTTCTGACTGGAGCAAGAAAGCAAGGCCCATCAGCTGAGTGTGAGGATAGTGAGGCAATGCAGGAAGTTTGAGAATAGAAAAAAAATAGAGTAGTAATTTGTGAGAGGGAAAGTGAGTTGATTAGGGAAGCGATGTTGGCTTGCTGAGCTGTATAAGGCCCAGTTGTGGTTTGAAGTTCTGAATTTAAAGCGAGACCAGTCTGCATGGATGTGTTCATTCCCCACTCTTCACTATGTCTAGTTGCACAGGCAGAGCATGCAGACAGAGTTGAGTTTCTCTAGGATTGGGTTTTTACTAGGAGGATGATAAAGAAAGAGAGGAAAAAGGTGGTTGAAAATATATGCAAGGGAGGGAGCATAGTATAGTCACTAGAGTATAACATAATAGACAAGGAAAGAAGGACATGAATTTGGATGAGCAACAGTAAAAAGGCAGTGGAATCAAAGCGGGTAGAGTAGCAGAATTTGGGGAGATGAGAACTAGAGGGAGTGAACCAGAAAGATAAGTGGTGGTGATCAGAGTAAGAATGAGAGCTATGGTGTCTTGGAACAGAACATTTGGTTGGACATTTTTTTATGGAGAACCAAGTTGGGGCTTTAGATGATATAGCCATTCTGACGACATATACAAGTAATAACAGAACACCTCTTCACTCTGACAAATCGCCAGTTCTAATTGATTGAGAGTGAAATGATGTAATGATGTAATTCTCCAGAGTATGTGGAGAAGAGGTGAAGGAGCTGAGAAGCCTGTTCCTTATGTCAAAATTAAAATTATCAAGACTTATGGCAAGTAATAAAGAAACAAACACAAACAAAAAACTCTGAAGCTGTTCAAAAAACAAATACAATAGAAATCACAAATAACTAAAAGGGTGATATAAAGTGACCAAATGATTTAGGAATGATACAGGATATCATTTGAAAAGGGCAGTTTTCAAACTGCCAGAAACATAAAGCAAAATTAAGAGAAATGAGCACTCACCAAGGAAAAAGAGATATTTTAGAGGTTATTTGTACCCTTCATTTGAATGACTATTGAAAAACAAATATGGATCAATGTGTGGCCAGGAGTTATGAAGAAAACAAAGACTGCCTTTAGATGCTAGCAGCCAAAATTATATATAAGTGGCATGAATACCATTAAGATAAGCAAGGTCACCAAATGAATGCATCTTTAGTTGTTACCTTTTTTACTTTTTTAAATTAAGTTTATTGGGGTAACATTGCTTAATACAATTATATAATCTGCAAATGTACATTATCATTTGACATCCGTATATTCTATTATGTGTTTACCACCCAAAGTCCAGTTTCCTTCAGCTACTATATATTCAATCCCCTTACCCACTTTACCCTTCCCCTAAACCCTATATTTGACTGCCTTTATCCAATCTACCTCCCAACTTCTCCCCCACCCTACTAGTAACCACTAGCCTATAGTCCATGTCCATTAGTTTCTGTTTGTTTGTCCTGCTCATTTGTTTCTTTTAGGTTTATATCCCTCATATAAGTGATATTATGTGATTTTCAACCTTTTTACTTCTAAACATATGACCTACTGCTTACAGAGTAATGACAAATATACCAAATACGTAGCAAATATTGAAATGCTGATTTCTCAGTGAAGTATAATTTTGTAGGGAAAACACATTTAGGTTCCTCTTGCTTGCTAAAGGAAATATTTCTCTCTATTAATCCATGTCTAAAGAAAACCTATTCAGTAAATCTAAAGGAAATCTTCCCAACTGAAACTACCTACCCAAAGTGTGGCTTTAAATTAATTAAGCCCCTCTAAAAGGCCCATTGCCCATTTTAACTTTCTGTGTGTGTGTGAGATGAAACAGCACAGAATCCCTGACCATACTCATTAAATTTCTTCAGAAATTCTAAAGTTATGATGTCTGTAAGCAGAACATTTGATTGGGATTCTTTTTTGGAGAATCCAGTTGGGACTCTAAGTTGTAGCCATTCTGATAACATGTGGAAATAATAACACAGTGGCTCCTTACCTTGTCAAATCACCAGTGCTAATTTTAGAGACCCAGATTTCCTACAGTGAACATTTAAAGACCCCATAACATTTGGAGGCCTTCTGTAACATCTTATTTTTCTTGAAAGAAAAGGTACAAAGAAGAAAGATACATTAACCAAAATAATAATAATAGTAATGTGTTCTGAAGAATACAAATTGTTATTTAACCAGGGGGCAAAAATCTCCAAGGAAGCTCCTTAAAGAAAATGTTTACATTCATTTTTTTATATAAAAGGATTCATCTAACAATGTATTACAAACAAAGCCCACAACACTGTTGATGATCTCAGCTGGAGTGAAAGGATAGAATGCAGACCAATTTATTGCCAACTGGTTTAAAGAAGTTATAGGCTGAGATCCAGGGAGAAAGGAGAAGGGAATGGGCTTAAAGCATACAAGGTAGAAAACACATTTTCTGATCATCAAATATGAATAAGCTTTGGGCTTGGCATTTACAGAAATTGTCTTATTTAATCCTAAAACTAACTTTATGGTAAATAAACCGAATACTCTGTTAAAAAAAAAAAAAAGTGAAGCTCAGTGAGCTTAACAAATTTTTCGAAGTGGCACAGCTCATTAAAAGTAGACTTCGTTTTTTTGGCTTTAAAGCCAGTAAGAGACATAAAGACATTCACCAGAGTATTTTTACATCTTTATTTCTAAAACCCAAAACAGAAAAAAATGGAAGTAGTAATTTTAAGGCTCTGTCCCCTGCCCCTGAATATTTACTTTGATAATAATTCACAAAGTCTAAGTACACCAGCCATACAATTTAACTTAAAGTCAATTTAGACCATTAGGTTGGATTGGTGCCTTATCTATGACTTTTTCTCACCCTGAGCTATATTTCTGAATATTTATTTACATTGTTAACACTGTTAGCAGTTCATTATGAGACAATGGAGGGAGAGAATTAATTAGAAAAACAAAACCACTGAAGATATATCACAATATCAATTAAGAACAAATACCTGAGAACACAGGTAGTATGACCCATGACTGACATGTTTTATGTTAAATCTCATGCAATTTCACCGTGTTCCCTTAGCAACACACACGATACCAAGTCCTTCAGACCTCACCCTCTCTGCACCAACCACACACATACCTTTGGTATAAAAGTTAAATACGTTTTAAAGAACCTGAATCATATTTTAGGATTAAGTTCCATCAACTGCCATAAAATTTTTACCAAGTGAGCTTGGCATTTCAACTTCCTGAAAAAGTGATAAGTGAAGGATTAAATGCACTCATAGTAAAAATTAAAGGATTAACCTCAGTGTTTATAAATAGGTAGCTGATGGACCAAATATAGCCCTCAGACCTGTTTTCTGTGGTCAGAATTGGGTTTGAGTTTGACGAGTTCTGCAGTCTCTAGTTTGCTATAGGCTTTGCTTTCCTTGTGCCTGTGATCTTAAACCCAGTTAGATTCACATATTTATGTTACCTGCCTGATGCTCGGAGGCATTTGGGTCTGTAATCCCCAGACACAATGCTTCAGAATATTTCTTCCAGCTCTCATACTCTATGATTATTTGATTTAGAATTACTAAAATATGTACCTAGAGCCATCGAAACTCTAACTCACAATATGATATGAAGAAAGGATATTTATTTTTAAGGGAAGACTTTCTGATCTTCAAAAGACATCAGATTTGTGGAAAAGAAAGATGGGAATGTGGCATCTCCTTAGCATTTAACTGTAGTGAAATATTTATAGTTTTCTCACATGCCAAGATATCAATGAATGTCTATTAGACATCCACGATGTGCACGGCACTAAGCTAGACACTGAGCAGTATACAAAGAGGCATAACTCATGGCTGTCATCATCCAAAAGGAAGATTCTCATCTACTTTATGAATTAACAATACATCAGCCTTTAAATTTATTGTGTGCTTGAGTCCCTGAAAAGTGGTGAATAAATTTAAAAATGCTAAATCACAATTGTGTTTCCCTAATAAATAAAATCAAGATGTATTTGGGAAAGTCAAAAAATTGCCAGGCATTTCCCTTTTGGCCATACTGAATTAAATAAACGGCAAAATAAATGGTTTATGAGAAAAGGGGATGTTTTAGGTTTACTTATGAAATAAAGTCATTCACTGTGCCCCAGACATTCAGATGAGTTGAGCACATAATCATTTGTTGTCTCATCCTCCTTCTCTTCTCCATTATGAAAATTCCTGCCCAGAAAGTCACATTATCCTCCAGTTCCAAATGTAGTACTCTTCGAATTTTAATGATATCTGGGAAAATTTGTCTGTCCTGTCACAATGGTAAAGCTTATGACCAAAGCCTGTAATTTTGGATAATTTGCTTGATAACTGCTATCCAACGAGAATATAAGCTTCTAGAACAATGACCAACACATAGCGAATGTTCAATAAATGTTAGATGTTTATAATTTTTATTATTATCATCAATATTTTGGCCTTGGTTGTAAGAGCCTACTTCTCCATTAATAGGCTCCCACCGTTGTTAACTGATACATATTTTTTTAATGTGGCTGCACTTTCTAGTTAAAATAAATACTTGGGAAATCTCTAAATTCACGGGACCAGGAGGAAGGCTTAGAATATTGGGCAGTAAACACATGTCAAAAAGTGAATACTGGCCAAGAAGATGGTTTATGGTGGTTATAGTGAAGTACTCTATACATTTAACTTGTCTCTGGATAACTTAACTACACAGCTGCCATACAGCCTTACATTTTATAGTGCTCAATTTAAATTCTATCATTGTGAAATTAGCAAATAGCTCACAAAAACATTAGAAAGTGTTTATTCCTTCCTTTATTCCCCAGATGGGAACATTTAAATCTCATATTTATAGGGAACCAGGTATAAAGATAGAAAGTGATTACAGATATGGAGTGGGGTAGAAGCAGGAGTTTAGAAATGGAACTGTGGACTAAATTGATGTTTGTTGACTGCTCCCAAAGCCCCATGTACTTCCATGTGTTATCACCACTATAAGTTTGTTGTCTGCCTTCCCCACTGTTCTGTTGGCAACCTGGCTGTAATTTTGTTCACTCTTAGACCCCAGACCTTGCAGAGATGGTAGCACATAATGGGCTAGTGGTACATCATTGTTGAGTAAATAAATTAATGAAATTGCAAGTGGTGTTTTCGCTCTTTAGCTGTGAAACTGATCTTGTGAAAATTTATCAAGGCCAAAATAGTTTCATGATCTCAAGGTCACTATTCAACAAGAAAATCCTTGATGTTATCAAGATGTCTCCTTGTATTCAAATCATTGGTTATGTACCCTGACCCTGAAAAATTCTCTGTATTCTAGTATTTTAGAAGACATGTACTATAAGAGTTTCAGCTAAACGTATTAATTTGAATTGACATAGGCAATAAAATCTATTGTAGATTCAAAGTCAGAAGTGAGTGTCTGACACTTGCAAAGCCCTGAGACAATTGTTTCATGTGTTACTTTTATTCATCCTAACAGCAATCCCATAAAGAAACAAATGTGATCCCATTATGTATACAAGTAGACCGAGGCTCAAAGTAATCAAGTTAACCTGAGATTAAACTGCTAGTATGTGGAATGGCTGGACTTCAAACCGGACCTCTCTTGTTCCAAAGTCCTTCCTCTTTTTATGATAACTTGCTAAATAAGAAAATAAAATCAAGTGAAAATATATTAACACAGGTTTGTAAATCAAAAAAAAAAAGAAAGGGTATTCTAATAAACATGCAATGTAGTGATTTAAAATTAAGGATCAGCCTTAGAGTAGAAAATCCATTGGTTTTATTTCAGATTGTTACTACTAAATAACTTCATTGCTGATGTGAAAATATTTTTCCACCATCTGAAAAGTTCACTTCTGTAATAGAGATCAGTATGATGTACTGGGTTTTTGCTATAAGAACCTGAAAATTATTTTTCCCACACTTGTATTTTGAAAATAATCTCTTCATAAGGATAGAAAAATATGTGACCTTGTACTGTTTCAGGTGAAACAAATCAGATATAATTTTAGACCACCAGTATTCAAAATAAGAAAATTATTTTCTAAGACATACCTTCCCTAGAACCATTTCCATTTCCCAATCAGTAAGTAAAAAGGGTTTTAAAAGTGTTGGGGTGAGGAGCTTGTGGCATTTATAAGGCATTAATGTTAACTACATGCCCCGTATTTGGACATAGATGCTATGTCTGCAGAAAGATGAGAGTCACGACTATAATAATTATTCGGAGATGTCTGTCATTTTCTACACCACAGAATTCTCTATTGAAATCCTGTTCAGAGAATTGTCTGTGTTCAACTCCCCCACCCCTGGGAATTTCTACAGCTATATTTCTACAAAGGCAATATTGTGCTTACCCATGGAGAGGAGGAAGTTAATCTGCTGAGCTGTTGTCCTGTTTTTTAAAAATATCAAATCACTGACATATTGATTTTTGGCACTTTATAAAACTTTAACTCTTCAGATTTTAATATGAAGACACTAATGTTGAAAAAATAAAGACTATTCTGTTTGGACAACTACAGTGCTTGAAGGGTAAACAAGTATTTTGTAAATTGGTGCACTGAATGACAAGCCAACAGATTTGAAGCCAGCTGTCACCTTTTATTAGTCACACCCATAAATCTAGCCTGATACCGGGATTGTTCCCAGTGTCCCTACATCACAGACAGGGTATTGAAGGGAGCCCATTGAGGGAGGGTGTCATTTCTTTTTTTTTTTTTTTAGAGAATTTTATTTGGAAGTCTGAGGAGTCGTCTGTGTTCTGTGGATTGATCCCTTACAATTTATCATAAGGAGAAATTGATGACATATTTTTCTTTATCTCTCTAAAATGCCTACCTTTCAATCATATATTTAGATACTAGTCCTGACTAACACTTTAGATCTAAAATTCATCAGTCTCCATCGGTTCAATGCTCATGTTTTGTTCCTCCTCCCATAAAAGAATTCTACTTTCTTTTAATGGATCTCACAGGCTGGAAACATCACTAAATAAAGTATAATAACCATAGCTGAGCCTTTATGTTTTATCATCAGTATGAATTTTAAAAGAATGTCATCAAGAAAATCATCTTCAAAGATATTTTCTTGCATTCTTAAGTACTGCTGCTGAGATGAAACCAGAATGACTGCAGCAGTTCTGCTATCCTGGGCTTTTTGGTGTTCTGATTCTTTCCTCACTAGCAGAGGCAGTGAATTTAACACTCAGATTTGCTCTGACAGGCTGACAAGTGATATCACAAGACCACAGCTAAGAGTGGTTTATTACTTTTAGTGGGATTTATTTAATTCAGTCTCACAGCCTGAGGGTGGGGTAAAGATTTAACTTGAAATTAAATTCCAGCAGGAGACCTTTTAATATAAGAAAAATGGGCAGAAGGATAAATGACATGCTCAATTGCAATGATTTTTTTTAAAAGCCTATATTTAACACGGAGAAAAAAATCCCACAAAATCATTTCAGTTGTTTGACAGATATAGAGAGAAAAAGTGCAGATGAACCAGTAATGTATAACTTAAAAGAGAATAATCTAAAGAAAATTTTTTGACATATTAGAGTTTCTTTAATCCATCCAGAAAAAAATTTTCAGTTTATGAATGTTTTCCATCAATGTCTGGATAAGTTGTTAAGAAGCCTCAATTGTTTTTCTGTTGGTTAACATTAAACTATACAATAATTTTTTATAAAACACTAGAGCTTAAGCAAAGCCATGGCTAGAAATTAATCTGCTCTTTAACCTGAGCATAAGGCATATTTATACCCAAAAAGCTGGTACGTGAAAGTGGTATTCATTTTTATTATGAGGCTAAGAAAAATAGAGTCATATCCTATTAATCATATCCTAATAGGTCTTGTAATTGGAATACATAAGGCATATTAAATACTTATTATGATCCTTGTCCTCCGATATCACTTACATGGAGAAAAGGAGATGCTTTATGGTTTATAGACATTTGAATATCAATGATATATTTTGCTTTCTGTGATAACATTTTGCTACCTTGGACTTCCTCTTATAAAGAAAAATAACTTGTATGAAAGTATGTTGAACTCAAATACTTTCTATTAAAGACACATCTAATTTTGAGGCTTTGGAGAAATCAATGCCAAAGAAAGAGTAGAATATAATAAGCAGAATAGCCATTTGCCTTCCTATGTGTTTAAAATCCAGTTCTGTCCAAGCTTCAGAAATGTGGTTCCAGATCACATGAGACCTGGGGTCCATCAGCACAGTAACAAGCATGGCCTAGACAAAACCACTAAGGTCATGACATTTTTGTTCACTAACCTCATTCCACCTTTTTTTTCTCTCCTCTTCTAGAATCTGAAGTTTTCATGGCTTTCTGAGGAAGCCTTTTTTGAAACCTATACCCACTGTTAAAAAGTTTTTTGTTCTTTTGTTCTGTGCAGTGTTCATTGGATCTAAGTGGTTAAAATATTGTCAAATGATTAATAAGTGATCATTACTAAATGCAGGAGATCCCATATTATCTCGGTTCATAGCTTCCTAATTATCTCAGTTATCATTTCTTAGCATCCTGGGGCCAAAAAAAAGCACCTTAGAGTCTCATTTATTAAATAGTTAGAACCAAGAACCTTAGTAAGCATTATGTCCTAAAAACTTAGCACTTACTGGACAGTACACAAACATCTCAAATTGTCGCATCAGATGGGACTGCACCACTCTCAAGGAGAGGACACATGCAGTCAATGTTAAAAGTGTTAACTACCTTGAGCTAATACCTCACAAGATGTTCAATAGATGTTAACATGTTTTTCCTGAATTTTAAAATATCCTGCAGCACCTCTTTGAATTAGCAGTGAGGCTCCAGGTTAACCTCAGTGCTCAATTTGAGAACTCTGAGCTTAATGTGTTATCTCTATTAATTCTGCATTTCAACAGAGCTGTTCATTCTTTATTAACTGAAAGTTGGTGCCAATTTCATACTATGGTAAACTCAACTAGGAGAAATATTTGGGCACAGCAATTCTTTTGGTACCTCTGATCTCACCAGTTATCAGCTTCCTAATCCATGGAATGATGATAAAACCCTAGTCAGAATCTATCACATTCTTATTGGTTTATCCAAAGCCCTAAGATGCCAGGGACACTTCTGCTCACCCCAACTGGCTTACAAATTATTGATACTTTTGTTTATAATGCTACTGTAATTTATCAGTGATTCTTTTCTTTATAAAGAGTCTAAACAGTGATAATTAAACCTCTGAACTAGTGTATGAATTAAGCTCTCTTAAATATGTAAACCACAAACAATGGCCATGATTATTCTGAGACCAAATATTTACCTATCTCTGGCTTCCAGCATTCCTCTTCCTCCTTTTGCTTACCTATCCAACCTGGATAGGCAGGATACAATGCAATGTGCATCTTCTCTTGCTAGAATCTATATTTCTATGGGACTGTTTGTCCCTCAGTTTGCCCCCGGCATGTATGATTTCTCTACCAGTGTTCTTGTTTAGAATTTTGCTTGTATGAATTAGAATACTTTCAGCTCTATATAACTTGATACAAAGTTTCCTCAATCCAATGGCTCTTCATACTTGCACAAGCTTTTGTTTTGTCTTCCTAGGTGAGCTTCAGCACCACACTGGTATCTGAAATGGCTATAATGGCTCTAGACCTTATGGCCATGATCAATAATTCCCATAAGAAGAGAGAGGGTCATTTTTCAAAAGCTCTCCCAGAAGAATAAGGAAGAACTTTCTGAAAAGCCCTTTGCAAACTTGTATATCTCATGCTTTTTTTTTTCAGTACAATGAGAACAGAAACACCTTAAATAAAAACATCTTAAGAAGTGATATTTCAGACAGTAGGTGTTTTTTTGTTTACTAAAATTATTTTTAAGAGCATTTTTAGTGCAGGATAACCATCAGCCAGCCCCCAGACAGACTGAAGAACTGATGGATAAAATGATGCAGAAAGAAAAATGTCTTTTCAAAGGTCGACTCTTTCCACTTCTTCTCACCTATCACCAAACACTTGGAAGTCTCATCTCCTTGGTGAATTATTAAATCGCATTTAAGATACAAACTATATTTATTTTTTTCATGTGATTATATCCTACTTATATAAAATTGGTTTCATGGTTCAACTTTTTTTGTTTGTTTCTATTTGTGAGTGGGATAAAACTCCTCGTAAATTTTCATACTAGAATTAATAGATTTTTTTTTCTTGTAACAGCTTTTTACTTAGTGGCAGTTTTTACAGAATGTAGTTAATGTCATTAAACAAAGGATAGGTGTATACTCAAAGCAATTTATTTCTTAGGTGATTTGATAATTGAGATATCACCGTTTTTTTCTACAGTGAAGTTAAACTGAAGGCCCATCTGCTGTTGAACAGCATAACCAGATTTTAGGTTAATTAGCTCCCAAGTGCCCTGTATGTATTTATACCATCAAAAGATCAAAAGGTACACGTTTGAGTGTGCCTGATACCAGAGCTCCTTTCTACTAAAATCAAGTGTATGCATTTGACTGTGCCCCTTCTCTGCCAAGTAAATAGTTAAATGGTAAGTTGTGCTTCCATAAATACATCCTATGATAAGGAATGTATTAAATATGTTTTCTTAGCTTCATTTTCCTAATGATTATAAATATGTTTATTTCTTCAAAAAAAAAACTTTATATTGGCACACCCAATATAAAGCTCCTTAAATGAAGGCAGTACATCTTATATAGAGAATATGAATCTCAGGCCAAAGATTATAATATGCAAAGAAAAATCATCCTTTTTGACTTATAATTCAACTCAACTTCTGTTGTATTTCAAAACCCCTTCCAAACAAACAGTCAGGAAATTTTAATTTCACTTCTGTCTGCAGGACTGTATCAGGGCTCTGGGGGGATCTATTCAGTGTCAGGACATTGGCAGGCAGGAACAGATTTTGTTCCTGAGTCATCTGACCACACATTTCTACCAATATAACCATAATCCCGACTCAGGAGTCACTTTATTATGCCACACTGAGAGGCACAGGTATCTCTGGCAAGGATGTGACATCTCAAGTCTCCTTACTACTAACCCAAAAAGATCTTTTTCATCTGGTGGCTGATACTTAAAAATGCCTCTGTGGAAGGCATTTCACCCACATTGCTTAAGACTGAACTCTGTTAGAATGCAAATATACTAAACAGAAGAAAAGCTTTAAAAAGGCAGCCATTTTCTCATGGCGTGAGTTAGAGCTAGAGTTTTTCTTAGGAACATGCTCAGAAAAGGAAAGATGCAACGTAAAGTTCTTAAACAGAAAAGGAAACTGCCCTAAAGTGCTGGGCTCCTCACATAGCACACACTTCTCATCCTACTTTTTTTAACACACAACTTACGATTTTTATTTAAAGCCTAATTAACTGGTAAATAAGAATTGTTTCCACTTTCTATTGTCTTTATGTATGTTTTTAACAGAAAGTCTTTAACTTAGAAGTTTCTAAATTTAATTCATACAGATACTTTGATATAATCAGTTCTTAAGAAAACTCAGTCATTCGAATAATAAATAAAGAGTCTCAATAATACTGATTTCAAAAGAATATTGTTTCTAGACTTTTCCAGTGTTTAGGATTTTTCCCCCTCATGAAAGGGCCTAATTCTACACACACACACACACACACACACACACACACACACACACACACACACACGTGGCGCACATTCATTCTCTCCTCCTTTCTCTGTTTCTCTTTCTCTCGCTCTCTCTCTCTCTCTCTCTCTCTCTCTCTCTCTCTCTCTCTCTCGGCATAAACTAAGAGACTAGGAAGTAATCATGTGGATATAAATATTAACATGTTCATTTCTTTTAAAAGGAACTGAAGCAGGGGATAAATAAGTTATATATTTCAATTTGCTTTCACTAATGGAAGATTTTTGACTGAAAACAAAACCAGTTGTCTAGAGTACTAGTTATAATTGGAATATAGTGGAAATCCATTTTGAATGAATCATGAGAAACAGTAGAACAGTGTACAAAAATAATTTCTATTTTAATATCATATTTACATTTACCTACCTTTTATAACTCATACCAGTTCTACACAGTTTTACTATATCCTGAAAAGACTAATTAGGTCACATGATTCCCTCTGCCTAGATTATCCACCTTCAAAGCAGCACTTGGTGGGAGCATATCAGCCAGAAGAGCAGGCAACCTCAGAGAGAGTAGCAAGGGAGATCTGTTTTATCGCAGTGCTTTAAATATTGCTATTGATTTCAATTATTTTCTTCTCTTGTCTCACTTTTGCAGCCCAAAAATTCTTTATACACTCTAAGATACTTGCCCATAAGCTGTAAATTAAAGTTAAGTCAATAATTATTTTCTATATTCCTCTTATACATTTCCACTTGAGCCTTCTCTCAAGTTTCTCTGTTTTCCTTAGATTTAAGGAAAAATGTATGAGGACTCTGGAGCTATGTTAGAAAGTAATCTTGAAAATAGCCACGTTCTGATTTGGGCTCTATTGTGGTCCTGGGCAAGACCAGCCTTTGACTGAACTAAAACCATAGGCAACACTCGATAGTGAGGGATAGATTGGTTAAGAACCAGGTTAGAGTTTTCTGGGGGACACCATGCATCATAGCATTGCAATTATATCAGAGTATGCTTACTTCATTGGGCTAGAGCTATATTTCAAAAGGGTTATTACTGGACAATTAAAATTTAAATATTCTAGGAACAAACAGGCAATAATAAAAATAAGCAAAATTTATTTTCAACATGATGGCTAGGTCAAAGCAGGGTTCTTTCTACAAAATGTGTTAAATGAAAGAAGAGTGTGCTACAACTTGAGGATCTGTTGAGAAAGACATGTTCAGATGAAATGTTGGAATGAAAGATGTGTAGATACCAATACACAGGGAACCACAATAAGCAATGGGGAGGCAGAGGAGAAAATGATGAATAAGCCTGACTGAGTGGCCTATGGTATCACAAGATAAAAATCTATGTTTACCTCATTTCTTCCTTGAAGCACTTGTTCTTTCTAAGCATGCCTGATACTGTTGATGGTCTTCACTGGAACTTCTATTAACTAGATCCCTGATCCAATTCTAGTCTGTCTCAACCCACCACCTTGCCATACCAAATATAGTGAATTAACTTCTCTCCCAATTTTCTTCCCAGTGTTCAACAGCAAAATACTTACCACTTTAAACCGAGCATACCACTCCAGTAAAATCAGACTGTGTAAAACCAAACTCATAAAGGAAGGGACAGGATTTGAAGATGGAAGAGAGTTAAGGAATGATTATCCCTCAATCTAATAGCTATTTAAAACTTTTCCAGTAACCTAGGAAAGAAACTTTGTAGTTTTCACTCTTTCTATCTCACGTTTCACATCAGTTGCTAAGTCTCAAGTCCTTTTAAATCTGTCTTCCCACTATCTCTTACTTTTGTCTTTGCTTTCCCATTCCCATTCTAGTCTGGTTTAATTAAATAACTCATTCTGAGATATATGCCTACTTCATGAATGATCAAGGTCTTTGGAATTAAGTAAATCAGGGTCATAACCCAAGTGTTCTCTTGACAGGTGATGATGATGTTGGGCAAGTTTGTTCATCAGTCTAAAGATAAATTAACCTCTCATCTGTAAAATGGGACTAATAGTTTCTTATAGTATCTATCATTAAATTAAATAGCCTATAAAAACTATTTGAGTTACAGTCAGTGCTCAATGTAAGTTAAATATCATCTTGAACTGATCTTAAAATGTTGCATTCATATTATTATTTCTGTGCTCAAATATATGTCATTATTCCCAGATACCTTGGACTGGCTCCCAAACTTCTTCCCTTGCCATCCTAGGTCTTCCACCAAACATGCTTTATTTTCTCATCCAGTTAAGGTAAACTCCCTTTATTCTCCTACACCAGCCTTCAGCTATAGCCAAGGGAGAGTTCTTGCTGTCTCCTGTACTCAACAGTCTCAGTCTATTAAAGTCCAATTTTTTTTTTAGCTCCAGAAGAAGAAAACTTTATTTTACCCCCAACTGCCCATTTCAGGCATGTCTTACAAATAACTTAGTACATCTAGACTTATTACTTCTAGACTAAAATTCCTTGAAACACTTTAGACTCAAGAATAGTTTTTTCTTTAGTAATTTAACTGCCAGCCCACTGTCATAATCATATAATGATATTGACTTAGATTATCTATTTGAAAAATTCTTCCCACCTATCTGACTAAAACTAAAATATAAAATTAAACAATACAAAGGGAGTATCTCAATCATTCTGTCTAAACTATGAAAAGGAACAAGTGGCTAGTCCCCAATCTCCCCTCAATAGGTGAGAACACTAGTGTATTCAGTTTTAGCTCTAGGAAGGTATATAAGATCTCCATATACTATCATTAGAAATACAATGGTGCTGGTTCCAGGGGCGAGGGCTGGGGATTCACACTGAAACCAATGGAGCCCACCAAGGATATCCAGTTCAAAGAAGAGTCTGCTGCTTCCCAGAGACAGCAGCATTCATTCTCCACTGGAAGGTGAGTATGAGGATCTCCAGGGCTGTTAAATAGCATGAACATTTGGCCTGACTACTTACAGTACTATAACAGCCTAAGTAAGAATTGTGGGACATGTAGCCTCTTCTAAATTTGGAAGTGGGAGATGCCTTATAGATCATGATTTAAAATTCTAGGCAACGGTATTTACAGTAGAAGGAAGAAGTCAACTACCTCCAAATTTAGTTTGCAGTATGTCTATAATCTTTCAGTGGCATTAGTTCAAAAATCTTCATTTCTTGCCCAAATATTAATGGCACCTCTACATTCACAAATTCTGAATGTCTTATCTAAAAGTGACCCATGAACTTCTTAAGAGAACAATAGAAAATATGCTAGTGAAAGTGCTAAACAATGATCCAGATATTGCCCCAAAATACTGTTCCTCACACACTGTAAATATTATCATTTTTTGACCTGCAGCTTCCATAATACCAAACACTGAAGGACAAGTCATGATTTGCCTCATTCCCAGAAGCTGGGTCAATTCCAGATAATCAGCTTCTATATTCCATGCCTGTGTCTTTGTGTTATACAGCTAGTCTCCAGTATGCCCCTAGAGAATCTCTAAGAAATACAATTTTTAGTGAAAAATAAAGGCAATTATTGTTTACTGTGTTCATTGACAGGAACTTAATCTAAATCAAAAGAAAGAAACTGTCACGTAGTATGTCATGTTTTCATTCATTTCTCCTTCAGAAGGGGTGCCTAAGATTAGACTTCATTTCTTTCAAGGAGTAAACACTCAGACTCCTAAATTGGGTTCATTGTCTCTCCCTAGACATTTGCACAACCCTCTATGCAAAACTCTGATTTAGAAAACAATACTTTGGATGGTAAATATGTTTATTCATCCAAATCGTGGAGACTCTCTACCTTTTCTCACTACCACTCTAAACTGTAATCTTTGGGAGACTGTTCTAGTTACCTATTATTATTAAATAGTAATCCACTACAAAATTTAGCAACTTCAAACAACCAGTTTATTGTCTCACAAGACTATATGTCGGGAGTTTGGATGGGGTTCATCTGGGCAATTTCTTTGTTCTGTGTGCATCAGCTGAAGTCTTGCTTGTATCAGTTGGTGAGTGGGCTAGTCTGGAGAATCCAAGCTGGCTTCTCATTTGTCCGGTGTCTTGGACGGGATGGCTGGAAGTCTTGGCCCAGCTTATACCATCCTCTTCAGTGCCTACCAATGGTGTCTCTGCATGGCCATTTCAGGGTAGCAGGGTGTCTCAGGGCTCCCAATTGTTCAAAAGGCACAAAGAGAAACTGCTTGACTTCTTATGACCTAGCTTCAGAAGTCCCCAACCACCAGTTCCATCTCATTGTATTGTTCAAGCAAGTCACTAAGTCCATCCCAGGCTCAAGGAAAAGGAAATCAAAAGCCACTACTCAAAAAGTAGAAAAGCAAAGAATTTATGGTCATTTTTAGGGACTTTTCTACATTTACTGAATCCACCCTATATTTACTTATTAAATGTCCCTTAATATGTGGCAGGCACTATACTAAGCAATGTGGATAGAGCAGTGTGTCACCTAAAAAGAAAAGTCCTGCTGTCCTGTTGCTCCTCTTCACATCCTCTGCACTCCAGCCCCAAGCATGATGTATGGAAAATTATAGATGTCCAATACATTTTTGAGGAATCTAACAGAGGTTAGATAGTAGCAAGAATGGACAGCTCTTCCTTTCAGGAGTGTTGAGAATGAAGTGACTAAGAGGAAAGAATCACTGCTTTCCCTTTTTGACCCTTTCCAGACAGCTGTCATATCTGCTAGTACGTTTAATGAGCATTCCTGACATTGCCAACTCAACCAGGTCCAAGCTGAGAGTTTGCCAGTCCTAATCTATCGTCCACTTTAGTTTAAAGTACACCTTAGAAAACATCTTTGTGCTTAAGATTGAAGAAACAACATTTGACATTTAATTCTACTCTTCCACTTTTCCAAAGTGACTTTATTTCACTGATTAAATACAAAAAAGTTTATGGAACTTCCTATCTTCAATACAAAAATCCACCGGAGTATTAAATCATAATGATAGCATTCTTATCTACCTCTTGAGAATAAGCTGTGCACATATAGCCTATTTAGGGTATTCTCAGTGCTTTATTTGTTTTATTTCTGTGATACTTATCTTAGAATAACTTGGGGGAATTACATAGAATATGGGAAATAACTATCAGTTCAGGTTCCTTCCATATTTTTCTGACAGCATTATATATTTCAATGTTGATGCATTCCCCAAAAGAAAATCAATTGTTATGACAACATAGACTCAAGACACAATTTTAATGTTACATTTCACAGAGCATGATGGAATGTGCAATAAAATGTAAAGGTAGTAAACTTATGAAGTTTTTCATAAAAGTCACATCATCTTTATAAAAGATTATTTTAAGCAAAACTCTTTCAAAGGAATTTACAAAAAGCAATCTTTTTTTGTTGCAGTAGGGTTTCTTTATATAGGCAGTTTTTTTGTGTATAGTGAACTATCACCACAAAAAGCATACTCAGTTCAATCCAGCTCCCTCATTTATATAACTTAAGACAATCTTGCAAATAATAATGCATGTATACAAAGTCAGTATATATACTTATTTCTAAATTTCTAGTAGGTTGTCTAGTATAATGGACCTTAACATGTCTTTTTGATTTTGTTTTTCTTCACAAAAGCATATGAATCTAACAAAATGAATTCTTCTAAGAACATATTTTGGACATTTAAATAATATGCCAAGTAGTGACATACCTTTCCAAGAGGAAATAATATTCTATTTTCTAAGAATTCTCCTTAGAGAATACAAAGAGAAAAATCTAGTGCTGAAAGCAAGCTCTGCAAAAAAATGCATGTTCAAAGAGCTTTGATTTATAAAAGAGTAAGAACAAGATTGCTCCAGAGCCATTCATACTTGTAGTAAATGAAACTGCATATATATATATATATATATATATATATATATATATATATATATATATTTCTATTTAACAATTCCATTTCACCTTTTTTAATCATCTTTATGGAAATATTTTTACAGATGGTTAATAGAGAACTTCAAAGAAGAAAAAGTGATCATTTTCAGAAGTTATGATTTACTAGAACCAAATGTAATGAAACAAAGTAATATTAATATAATATTATCAGTTTTAACCTCTATTTCTTTACCTCTGAAAAGTGGAAGTAATATAAAGTTCTGCACACTTCATGTTAGTTTTATTTTATAGGTATGCACTGGCCTAGAAGTCTCATGTAAATACTGTGGAAGTTATTAAGTAAATTCTCCCTAGATATTTTGCATGAATATTATAGATGATAATAGATAAAATGGAAGTGAATTTTTGACTTTTGTTTAAGAAGAATTTAAATGTTTATCTTTACAGAGATACAAAGATTAAGATCTTTCTGAAAGAATCAATAAAGGATATTCATCAGCAGAATGAAAAAATAAACAAAAGAAGTAAATAAAAGAATGGTGTATAATCACAGAACTGTTAAAAATGTGATTTAATCTAACATTCACTATAAGAAACAAATTGAATCCAACATTCACTATAAGAAACAAATATATTTATAACTAAAACATTTGTTCTTAGTAAAAATATGGGGAAAAGTCTAAACAAGAGGTGGTGTGTTGTTCAGTGGATAGTTAAGACATGGAATATTTCTTATACTATTCAGAAGGATGGAGATACTAAATAATGTTGGGTTTTGTTAGAAATTTAATAGTTAATTGTGTATACTAAAAAATTAGAATAAACATTTAAAAATACAAATAAAATATCTAATTTCCAAAGTAGCAGAATGATGGAAAAAAGATATCAAACCAACTTAACTGTAAAGAAAGAATTTTATTATTAAAAAATAATATAATAATGTTATTTTATAACAACAAAAATAATATCATTATTATAAAAATAATTAAATGGTGGAAATAAATATACATCAATAATCTCAACTTAAATGGAATAAACTAACTAAGAATGATACAGACTGCCAGGTTCATTTTTAAATCTGGTTAAATTTTTATAAGAATCTTTCTTAGAACAATACTAAAATTTTAAAAGTTATAGAATAAGTAATAAAATGCAAATATTAACCAAAAGGAGATTTAGGTAACAATAAAATTTTTAAATTAAATAGAATTTTTTTAAAGCAATAAAGATAGAGACAGTACCCAATGGTAAAGAGAACAATCTACCTAAAAAGGCATAACTATTAAAATATAATTTCATAATGTTAAGGAAAAATAGACAAATATACAATAATAGTGTACCACTACCAACAATTGATAAAGCAAAAAATAAAAATATAGATTGCAACAACTCAATTAATGAATTTCATTTAATAAATACATGTAGCACCTTGTAACCTACAAATAAAGAATATATTCATTGTTTTTAAACATGCACAAACAATTACAAAACATGAATATAAAGCAGGTCTTAACAAAATCCAAAGAATCACTATCATATAGATCATATTCTCTTAATTTCATTTTTAAAATAATTGAAATAGTTAAGGTTGCCAAATAAAATATGGGACATCCAGTGTCATATTTTATCTGGACTTCAGATAAACAGTTTTTAGTGTGAGCATGTTCCATGTGATATTTGAGATTTACTTTTACTAAAAAATTATTCTTGTTTATCTGAACTTTTTTTAATCTGTCAATCCTAGAAATATTAATCAATAAAAATACAGAAAATCAAAGCAATATGAAAAGTGGACTGTTTTATAAACTAAGAAAATCACTTCAAATTAGCACATACAGTCAAAATAAAATTACGAAGAAAAGCATAAAGTATCTGAAGGAAAAGGAAATGGGGATAGGAAAGAAGAGACACCTTAATAGATATCCAAAGTGTTGTAAGTCTATGTTTTCTGTTTTCGTTTTTGTTTTTTAACATGGTGATATTGTTACAGAAATAGACACAAAGGCAAGTGGAGCAGAATTGACAAAGAGAAGTATTCTTTTGTGAAACTTTGGCACAACGTGGTATTACAAAGATGGTATTACAAGTCAAAGTTGACTTTTCAAATAGAAAATTAAGTTAGATTATTTTCTAGTGCTACATGGAATTTACTTTTAGAAATATTGAAAACAAAAAATCAAAACTTTAGGTGAATATATAGAATATCTATTTGAATTCAGGTTAGAAAATAATTGCCTTGTGCAAAGTAAAAAAAGTATTAGCCATAGAAGATATATTAATAACATTTTTACATCTGCATGAAATATATATATATATATAGATAGATAGATAGATAGATGATAGATAGATAGATAGATAGATAGATAGATAGATAGATAGATAGATAAACAAATAAAAAGGCTAGTTACCGAGAAATGATACTTTTATTACATATGGTCAAGAGATGATTAGTATCTAACATAACAAACTCCTACAAACAAACAAGAGAAAAGAAGGTAACTCAATAGAAGAATGGGCATGTGATATCAAAAAACAATTTAGAGAAATGAAACTTTAATTGCCAGTAACTATTAAAAGATGTTCAATCTCACTAGCAATTAGGAAACTGCAAAATAACATCTATGAGATTGGCAAAAAAAATTAATAAAAATTTGCAAATAACAAGTATTGCCTGGTTTCAAATTCTAACTTTAGCTCTTATTAGTTGTATGACTATAGCAAGACATATAACCTCTCTGTCTGTTTTCTTATCAGCAAAATGTAAACATTACCTATGTCAGAAAATTATTATAATTAAATGATTTAATATTTTCAAAGTTCTTAGTGCAGAGCCTGCCCACTATAATAAGCCTTATATAACCTTTTGTTAAACAAAAAGAATATTGACAAAGATGTGGGGAAACAGAAACTCTCTGTTCCTGTGAGGAGAAGTGGATATTGGAAGTCCTACACCGAAGAGCAACTTGGCAGTGTCTGGTAAAATTTGAATGTTTATAATTTGAACTTTCAACAAGCAGAATACAGTCATAAAATAACTGTTTTCTCCTTTGATAAGTTCCATAGCTCAGCCACACATTCCTGGTAAATCTAAAGTCCTCTGACTACTTTAAGACAGAAAGTAGTTGTATTTCAGTATTTAGTTCTTGAATACTGCACACTTTCTACAAAGTTAAAGTCTCTTCCGTCTGTCCCCCAGCTCCAGCTTTGTAGGGGAGGAGTCTGCAATGTAAAAGGAAAAACATGACACTTAGTTTCTTTTTCTTTGTTATTTTGCTTCTTTGCTTCCTCCCTCAGCATGCGAATACCGGTTTTTGATTTCTGGAAGGTAGTTTTGTGGTTTTGGGATTGGTGGTAAGTGAACATGACAGTTTGGGTCCTATGGAAAACAGTCAGAAGTACAAAAGATGTTTTGGTGATAACACCTATGGAAGATAAAGAAGAGAGGAAGAAGGGGTAGACAGAGCATGAGTTCATACTCTGACATAGATTTTTAAAAGGAAACAGGGAAGAAAAAAAGATTGAGTAGGAAGAGACTCAGACTGCAGTGTTGATTCAAAAACTTCTTGGCAAGGCCAGGGGAGGGATCTGACAAAAACACTGGCCACTGATGAATCCCTTATTGGGCAGAATGGTCAAGCTAAAGCAAGGCTTTGACTCAAATGTTATGGGGAATCCTGAAGATTGTGCAGCTCAAAGTTGTCATCTGACTGTACTTCTCACAGTCAGTTCCTTCTGGACAAGAAATATGACCAGAGCTCTAAAGTGGCTCCACAGAAGGGTCCAGGACTGGTCATACGTGGCTAGTACTATCATGAGTTAGCATCAATGCTCTCTAGTCTGGACAAGCATTTAAAGCTATTCTTTTTGTCATGGGTGCTTTTGTGAGTTCGTTGGAGACTCTCATGATGGTGTGCCTCATCAGCCAACCTGTTGTCTTGGGACTTCAGCCCACGCTTAGACGGTAAAAGCCTCATTTAACATTTTTACATCTATGTTCCTTATACCTAGCAATTTCACTTCCAGAGAAAATGTATGCCCAAGAATGTTCATTAAAGCATTGCTTTTAATATTAAAAAAAGAAAAAAGAAAAATTGGAAGTAATCTAAATATCCATGAATATGAGTGAATAAATAAATTTATATGATAGAATAGTATATAGCAATGATTCTCAAACTTTAAAGTCAGCATCACCTGTAAGGCTTATCAAAACACAGATAAGTAGGCCCCACCTCCTGGAGTGTTTGATTCAGTGGGTCTGGGATGGGACCTGAGCATCTGCATTGCTAACAAGTTCCCAGTGATGGTGATGCTACTGGTTCAGGGTTCACATTTTGAGAATGACTGCTATTTGGCGATTGAATAGAAAAAACTAGATCCCTCTATAGCATTATGAATAAATCTTAAAAACAATTAGGCAACTTTCAGAATGATGCATATAGTCTAATACTGATTATATAAAGTTTAAAAACAAAATAGTTCTATGGGCACACAAATATCCAGTAAAATTATAAAATACAGTCAAAGACACATGCCAACTTCATCATAGTGGTTATCTGAAGAAGAAAGGATATTATATTGGAGACAAGCTGAAAAATCTAGAGCTGATATGCAAAGGTTAACATTTGTTAATACTAGGTACAAAAGAGTTATATTTCTTCTCTATGGTTGTCTCAATATTTGAAATATTTCATTAAAAATAACTAAAATACATGAATTGTTTTTTGAAAGAAAATGAATTTATCCACAATTTATTTATTCATGTACTTATACCTTATCTTGTTAAAAAGTGATTTTAGGGAGCTAATACACAATGAAAATTTATATTTGATATATTAACAGCAAAGATTATTATATTTTTTAAAATAAATAATTATAAGTATATGGAATCTTATTCATTTGGAAGGTAAAATCAATAAAATAGCCCAGTGGACAGTTCATTATTGAAATATTTACAACCATATTTAGGTAATTAAAAATAATGATGATATTACCATTTTTATTAATATTAATAATATTAATTATAAGTAGTTATTCTTTTGAAGTGATTCTATAGAGATAGAGGAGGAAGGCAGCAAGTATCACAGATGGAATGCCTAAATTTCAAATTTTATTATTAATACAGAGATAAGCTTAAAGAATCTTTTAAAGTATGAAGTTGTTTATGGTTTTCTTAAATTATTCATCTTAATGGTCAATTAATTGACTGAATGGAAACTGACAGCAGATAAGTTAAACTTGAAATCACTAACATACTTGAAACACACTTGTTTTGTTCGGTGGTTAGAGGAAGATCTGCAGGCTGTAGATAGCAGGTGCATAGATGACAAATAGGATTGTTTGTTTTAAAACTCTGTTATATTCTTATCTTAATGTTATGTATGGTGAGAGGGAAGGGGATCAAACTTCTAAAGATGGGTAAATTTGTCAATTTATTCATAATACCAAAGCCTTTAATATTTCTTTAGAAGAGGTTAAATGTGCCAACTCTTTCTGACTATGTAGTCTGTATCTTAGGAAACTAATACAGATCCGTCCAATAATGACTGTGACTCATTGCTGTGATGCTGAAATGCATATTTTGTTATTCATAGTCCTTTTAAAAATGAATAAGAACTCATTAATTTTCTCAATTATAGCTATATCTATTGCATTATGCCAATTTTGTTTGAGAATACAATTTAGTAAACTGTTCTAGGCTGGCAGAATCAATGGTTCACTACAATGTGCTTAGTCATTTCTATTAAAAATAGAAATTTGTTTACTGGCATCTTGGAGACCTGGTCAATTAAAGATTTTTCAGTGTGAGGCATCTACTTTTCCCACGGAAAAGAAAAAAATCTCATTAGACATGGCATTTTAATTAAAAGCTATTAGGTACCAATTCCTTCTAACTGAAGCAATAGTTTTCAGAAAAAAATATTTATTAAGGCATGAGTTCTTAGCTTGAAATGAAGCCACATTCAGCTACTAATGATAAAAATCACTGTTAACTTCATTAAAGATCATTCACCTTCATATTCTAAATCAAAGCTAGTTCTTTGTTTTGTTTTGTTTTTTGTTTTGTTTTGTTTTGTTTTGTTTTGTTTTGTTTTAACATCGATGTTACTGCTGGCAACATTCATCAATTGAATTTTTTCAGTGTTTTTCACTATTAATCATTGTGCCTTTTTTTTCCCCATCCAGAAACTAGTAGGATGTTTCTATTGCTTTTGGATTTCATTCCAACATTCTAACCCAGCAGAAAACAAGCCAGATCCACAATGGAGTATTTAACTCAAACTGGGAATGGAGGTGGGAGGGGAGTTGGGATTGGAAGTAAAAATGGGAAAATGATTCAGTTTCTTTTATGTTTAACATCTCCATTAATTAGAGTCAGCTTATTTCTGTTCATTCATTTCCTCATTGCAAGTGGAAGAAATATTATCAGACAGAAACTGGTGTAAATCCCATGCAAATGATTTTTATTGAACATGTACTGTGCACATTTTAGAGACTGTATTCTACCTAAATAATGCAGGAGCATGTGATGCCTGCCAAATCCCACACAATGTTGAAAACCCAGTTAGTGTTTTATCTTTAAAGAGAGAGCTCTGCGTCCTTTTGGCAGTTGATGAGTTCAGATAGAAAACATGCCAGCAGTGTGGACCAATGCACACGCACACCCCTGCCTCATCATATGCCATAACATTGGCAAGCAGAGCCCAAAGCTCTTTAAGAACAAGAAGCTCATAAATAATAGTTGAGTCACACAAGGGATAATTAAATGAGACAACTGAATGCCAATGGACTCCCCAGCAGAAAATACTACTCAGTAAGGCTCTTTCCTGCCTCTCCTTTCTTTCTTTTCTTATTTTTTTCTCTCAGTTTTAGTTCTGACTAACAGTTCATTATTGTAGATACTTTTCAAATGGGAGTGTTTTAAAAAATTGTCAAACTCTGCAAAACGTTTGAAGGCATTTTCGTATTTAGGAAAGTTTCTCCAATGTATATAAACACATAGATATATTCTTATTTTTAAATTCTTTAGCTCTAATTTTGTCATTCTAATGACATATACCTGTTTGACAAACCAACCACAGATAAGATTCCTGAAAAGCAAAAGGAGAAAATTCCATAATGTGCAGAATCTCACTGAACTGCGCATCCTACAATATGAGTGGAATTCATTCATTCTTTTCATTTAGGATAAATACACGTCAATGTTATAGCTGCCTTCTCATTCTTAAAAAAATAAGATTCACAATGAATTTCAATGATTCTTCACCAACCTCCTCCAAATTCTTTTTCAGAAATGCTTAATGTTTCTGGCTTGACAGCTTTGTACTCAAGGTTGACAGGGTATTTTTAGTATCCCAAGTATTTTAAAGGCTTGAAAAAAATCTAGCTCTGGTTTGCTTGTTTATGAAATACATTTAGCAGACAATTACAGTTGGTTTAATATGCATTTATTGCTGTCTGAGGAAAAAATGCCTTCAGCTTTTTTGGCAAAAGAAAGAGAAATATGCATTTGCTTACAGTGAGCCACTCAGAATGTGGCATGCTTGTTGATCACTAAGGATCGTGCTTCTTGCAACAGTAAAAGAAAGAGGTATAAAAGGAGGTAAATCTAGCTTAGCTCTACTTCTTGATTAATACAAGAAGCCTGGGATACCCATCCTGACCCATTTTCATTTAGTATCAACAAGATTAAGTTGCATAGCAGTGCAAAGGTGCACCTCTCTTTCAGGCAGGGCTCTGAAAATTATGTGAAAATCTACTTTGTCACTTTCGTCAGTCATCCAATATTTATTTAGCACCTATAAAGTACCAGACCTTATAGTCAGTTATAGAGCTAAAAAATGTAAATAGAATTAAACTTGTCACTGTCCTCTTGGTAATTAAAGAGAACAGACATAAAGAAATAATTAAAAAATCAGTGATATCCCTGACAGGACACTTATATATGATCGCTTATACATTATTCCAGCCTGTAATACAGAACATAAATCTAACTATGATGAAACATCAGAAAAAACAATATGACATCAGTTCTATTTAAAAGGGAAAAACTGATTGTATTCTTCAAAAATATTTTCTTGATAGACAAAAGCTATGGAAATTTTCTAAATTAAAGACTAAGAGATAACTAAATGAACCTAGACTACATTGTCCTAGTGGGTAAATGAAAAAAAATGGTATACAGATGGTGTAATGGAAAAACCTTAGTCTTCCACCTTCTGTATCAGGAAAAAAAAAACAACTCTTCCCTGTGAGCTTTCTTTACTACTCACGCAAAACATTTCACTTCTGGTCATCAAACATGTGAAGGGTTTTCTCTACACCACCTAGCAATTCTCAGACACTAGCAGGGTGTCCAAGAATTCAACTCAATTCTGACACTACCTACCCAGAGACAGCATCAGATTCAACGAGTTAAGGGCTCAGTCCTACAAGACTGTCCCCCATCCCCTCCACACACACACTTTTAGCACCAGATTATCAGCTGTGCTTCTCATCGACTGACTATAGGTTGGGGATTCCAATGACCCCTACCTCGGTTTGATTCATTTGCTAGAATGGCTCACAGAACTCAGGGAAACACCTACTTACATTTACCAGTTTATTAAAGGATATGATAAAGGATGTAGATGAACAGCCAAGTGGAATAAATGTATAGGACAAGGTATGTGGAAGGGCACAGAGCCTTCCCTGCTCTCTCCCGGTGTGCCACTCTCCCAGCACCTCCATGTGTTCACCAACCTGGAAGTTCTCTATACTTTCGGGATTTTATGGAGGCTTTGTCATGTAGGCATGATCAATCATAAATTCCATTTTCAGCTCTTCTCCATTCTCAAGAGAATGAAGGATAGGGCTAAAAATGCCAAACTTCTCATTATGGCTTGGTCTTTCTAGTAACTAACCCTCATCCAGGAGCCATCCAGAGTCATCTCATTAAGACAAAAAATACTTCTATCACCCAGAAATTTACAAGGTTTTCAGAAGCTGTGTAATCAGAAACAGAGGTCAAATTTATAGAGGTCAATATTAGAACAAGAAATGCTGTCTACGACCATGCCACCCTGAACAAGCCCAATCCCATCAGGTCTTGGAAACTAAGCAGGGGTGGGCCTGGTTAGTACTTGGATGGGGGACCACCTAGGATAACCAGGTGCTGTAGGCATAAAAAATAAATAAAACATTTAAAATAAAAGATAAGGATTGTAAGCTGACAAGGTCCTTGCAATTTGTGAGGTCAACCAAGGTTTGCCTTGCCTTAAAAAAAAAAAAAAATGCTCTAGTGTTCTTATCACTTAAGAAATTATAAGGATTTTAGGAGGTCTGTGGCAGGAACTGGAGGATGAGACAATATATATATTCTATTATCTCACAGATGGTAATTAGATTAAAGTAACCTATCAATAAGTTTACCAAAGCCGATAACTCCACTATGGTTATGAAAGAGAATTTCCCTATTCGTAAGAAATACATTCTGAAGTACATTGGAATAAAAAGCGATAATGTATGTAACTTACACTCAAGTAGTTCAGAAAAACAATATGTGTGTTTGTGTTGATTGTGTGTGTGTGTGTGTGTGTGTGTGTGTGCAAGAGAGAGAGAGAGAGAGAGAGAGAGAGAGAGAGAGAGAGAGAGGAGAAAGGATGCAAATGATAAAGCTAACAATCGGTGAATCTGGGTGAAGAATGTTCTGTTTACTATTTTTTCTATTTCTCCATAAGTTTAAAATTATAAACTTATAATTGAAAAGTTTTTGAAAAGATGTTTGCTGCAAAGGAATGGCACAATATGCTATGGAGCATGTGCAGAGTAATATAGCCTAGTGTCTAAGGTGGGGTGCCTCAGATAGTAGTACTTAAGATGATTCATAAAAGAGAAAGAGGGGTTTGGGGTTTAGTAAGGAGTATGAGGTATTAGAACTTCATTCTAGGCACAAACATCTATGAAGGCATTGATTTAGTTAAGTGTTCAAAACTGGCAAAGTCTAATATAGCTAGAGCACAAAGGTGGCAGGGAAATGGGCTGAGAGGAAAATGGAAGGGGTAGCAGGGATCTGATTACATAGGGTCTCGTAAACCAAATCATGAGAACTGATAAGTCTGGAACTAGCATGATAGTGTGATGTAGTTCAAGGCTAAAAAAATAAATTATTTTAACCTAACAAAAAATAGGAAAGGTAAAGATCTTCAAAGGGTAAAAGTCTTTTTTAGTGAATCCAACCTGAGACCCCAGATGACAAGGGCCCACACCCTCTTCTTCCTCCTTTCTCAGTATCTGAAGGACTCAACTCTATTCTCACCTCATCCATCAGTAAAACCGATAGTAAGAAGAGCCCCCCTGCCAGGTGGAATAGTCATGGGAGGAGGAAATGCTAATGAGTAATTGATTGGAGCCAACTAGCTGAGGAAGAGAGGAACAGTAAGCTACAGGAAGGATGTTCTCAGCAAACCTCCACAAGATGTCCTCAGTGAATTAAGGTTTAAGGTCACAGCCCCAGGCATTTGTCTTAAAGAAAAGTCAGAGAAAATAATGAAGCCCTCTTTTAAGTATCTGTGACGTTATTTAAGCTTGACTGCGTCACTTGAATTTCAAGTGAAAGGCTGACTGAAACTTTCTTTAGTGTTCCTGTGTGTTTCACCACCTACAGGTAAGACCTCTTTACATGTCACTTCTTTTTCTTCCATGATAACAGGTTTAGTTTGAGATTACAAATATTTTACAAAGATATCTTGACCATAGTGAGGAGAATGCATTGTGATTGGGGGTAGGAAAATGAAAGGGGAAATATAACTTCTGAGAAGCAAGTTAAAGGGCTGCTACATTATGTAAATGACAATTATCCATGGATATCTAAGTTACACCTACGGTGACATTCTATTGTGAATATTTTGTAAGTTTTCCATTTAAATATTTTGGGGAATAATCTGTTTTCACATTTTGAATTTGCTTAAAATAAAATACCATTATTAATTAATGTTCTAACCTCTTGGAATTTAATACCCTGCTACAACTTTACCTAAGTACAATGTTATATAAGTAATCTGGATCCCAAGAGCATTGTGCTAACTAGGAATTCACCTCTTACTGAAGCAAAAACAAACAACCTAAAGTATCCAAGCAATTATGCTATCACCCACAGAGCCTCCCAGAACCTACCTAGTACACATAGTGCTTTTCCTTAGGGCTACAGGAGCTGCAAAATGAAGAGTTGGCATGGAACTTCTAGAAATTGAAATGACCCTGACATCTTTTAAATTTTTTGTGTATTCAACCAAGTACTGGCTCTAGAAGATGGTCATTTAACTCAAAACATGTAGTAGACTGACAGTTCCATTCTTTGATTTTTAGTAGACTTAATAAGGTGTTTTATTTATTTGTAGTTAAAATTGTTTTTAAAAATGTTAAGTATTGATTTATAAAACCAAAGAAATAGTACTTTTTTTGAAGTCAAAATTAATGCTTTAGTCATAAGTGAAAGTACTCTGTGTTCTCCAAAGTTAAAACTAAGAATCTTAGTAAACTTTGTACAGTTATTCTCATGAAAAATGTGAAATATTAGCATAATTGGGAGAATTTTTTATATTTGCTTCTCTAAAACTCATATACTTATTGTTGTGCAGAGCTGAAACAAACACATAAAACAAACATAAATTATCAGTGAATCTTTATATTACGTCCTTAATTTGTTCAAGTACCTTTAAAGTACCATCAAAGATGCATTAAATAAGAAAAATGCAAGTCAAAACCTTTATCTATAGGTCAAAGATTTTTCTCTAACAAATTTAAAATAGCCTGCAAATTGTTCAATGCATCCTTACACCTTGCCATGGAGACAGAGGTAAGTATGATAATTTTGATTGTAAAGACAGAAGGCACAATGTGATAGAGAAATTGGGAACAGAATAGCAGCCATCGTTGAATAAACGTCAAAGCCCAACTCTTTAATTTTCCTCTTTAATTTCTATTAAATGAACTTTGATAACACTCACATGAACTAGAACCTCACTTCCACCCTGTCTTTCAGAAAGATTACATCCATTACATGAAGATTCAGCCCCTTTTCCCACCAGTCACAAGACTAGCTCATCCTTTCTCTAAGAAACTCTTGAGTACTCCATCCCACTGCTCCTGAGAGCTTGCCTGGATGACCTAGATCATTTGAAACTGATCGGCAGCTCTATGTTAGGCAGGAAGAGGCTATACTGCTGGGTCCATACTACATGTATCTGTGGGAATCTATATTTTGAGGGAGGAAAAACATCCCATTTAAATTTGTTCAAACAATTAAGAGAATTTACTGGTTCACTGGACTCAATATTTTGCAAGAGAGTTGGCTTCAGTTAATGTAGATCAAGAGTTGTTTCTCTGTCTCACTCTGTTCTGCCTTCTGTTACACTGCCTTCACACTCCTATTCCATAGGCTGTTTCAATAGCTCGGGAGTCTCACCATCATTTCCACACGTTACATCAAGATAGCTGTACCAGCTGGCTAAGGCTGCCATAACGATGTATAGCTAAAACAACAGAAATTTGTTTCCTCACAGTTCTGGAGTTTAGAAGTTTGAGATCGAGGTGTCATCATGGTTGGTTTCATTCTGGGGCCTTTCTCTTTGGCTCATAGATGGCCTATGTCTTCACATGGTCATTCTTCTTTGTGTGTCTGTGTACTCATCTCCTCTTTTTATAAGAACACCAGTGACATTGGATTAGGGCCTGCCCACATGAACTCGCTTTACCTCCATTACCTCTTTAAAGGCCTGTCTCCAAATACAATCACATTCTAAGTTACTGCTAGGGGTTAGGTTTTTAATGTATGAATTTTGAAGGAACATAATTCAGCCTATAACAATTATATTTATAGGTGGTCAAATGAGCAATTTATACCCATAGTATGAAATTCCTTGAAAAGAGTGATGGTTATCTTTGGTACTTTCTGTGAAAGAGGAAGCTTCAGATTTTCAGAAGTCTCAGCAAATACGTGGTCACTGATCTCATTGATAGATTGGGATGATGGACTTCTTGAAGCTTGCATTATGGCAAGCGAGGTGAGATTAGACTATCATCTGGGTACATCCTTAGAGCTGAATAGGAGCTCAAAATCACATTCAAGATAATAGGAGAGTGGTGGTTTCCCAGAGGAAATGTGGATGCCATTAGGAAGGAGCAGGGATATTATACAACCCTAAACAAAACATGTACATTAGCTCAACATAAGAAGTGGCAAAATCTCTCAGGCAACGGAAATAGAAAATCACTGTATTGCATCCACCATAATAATTATTGGCTCAGGAAAGAAAATCAATAGGTGTAGAAATGTTGGGGGGGAAAGTATTTACTGTGTCAAAGTATCACTTTATAGATGACTTATTAATGACAATGGAAAAGTCTGGTAGATATCACCTGAACTGAAATGATTAAATTTAGCAATTGGCAAGATACAGAAATTATAATGCCACATAGGTAGTGTTTCCACCCCCAAAATGTTTAACTTGGATCTAATCATGAGGCCATTTTTCAACATGATTAGTTGGATGTTTTCAAAAATGCCAATACTATGAAGGACTTGAAAAGACTGGGAAATCATACTAAAAATAATAGAGAGACATGACAAGTGAAATGTAACATATGATTCTTGGTTGAAACTTGAATCAAATAAAATAGCAACAAAAATTATAAAAGACCACAAAGGGTCAGTTGGGGAAATTTGTATATGAACTACAAAGTGTATGAAAGATGATAAAATATCAGTATTAGGTTTGACACAGTATAGTATTGATTTTTGTTTTGTTTATGGAGGAGAATGTCTTTGTTATTGGACAATGTATGCTGAAATTTATCAGTGTATATTTCAATGCTAAAAATATCACATGTCCTATTCTTGACTTACTGTCAGGTACTGAGATAGATGTTATTCTATCAAAAATAATAAAGGCTTTGATGTTTATTTTTTTGAAAGTTTCAGTCTTTTATGATGCCAAATAACTATTGATATTCCTTTGGTTCCTTGAATTTGTCTTCCTCTTTAAAATGAAAAGCATATAAAATATGAAGGGTCTGTCACTTAAAAAGTGCACTTTTTTTACACCCTAGAGAGAATGAAAATGAAAATTGGAAGAAACTGTTTATAACCTCCTCAACAAAACTCATTTCTTTATGCAAAAGGCAACTGTGGCAGTGAAGAAAATTGGGGCATACCACAAAAATATATCTTGGATCTTTTAAATGTTAAAGATACAGCATTTTTAATGCTTATTATACATATATGTGTACACACACACACACACACACACACATATATTCTTCCCTCTCTCATGAAAAATAAAAATATGATTTCTTTTGTCACTTTTTTTCTTTAAACAATAATTACTGAACATCTTGTCATTTATAAGAAATATTTTCAATTTCCATGAGAAAATAACCAAGAGGAAAAGAACTGAAATAGTTGGAGAGGTTTTGACTACATTTAAAGAACTCATTGTCAGATTAATGACAAATTTAAGAAGTCTCACTTACTTCCCCCCCCAAAAAAATGACCATCTCCTATAGATAGTATGGATATGTGTTTGCTTTGAAATTTGTCAAATATATGATAATTGATTAGTACTGAGATACTGATATGTTTCCTAAAGGTTTAAAGATGTTTTGTTTTTAAGAAATGTAGTAACAATAGAGGCTCATAACTATCTAAACCCCATAAAAAACAATGTGCACCTATGCTCATTTCTTATTTTATAGTATGTGCCAGGCACATAGCCCAATTTATACTAATAATGTTTACCTTATCATCTTATAAAAAATAACAAAAATATTTATTATGAGTCCATATGTACAGGATAGCCCCATATCCAGATAAGGTTATAACTGCTTTAGAGAGCACAAAATGTTTCCTAGGGTTTCCAGTTCTTTTGCAAAAACCTAGTTACTTTTCACCCACTTTTTCTTTCATTAATCTACATTTAACTTCTATCTTCTTAATATAATAAAGAGTTAACAAAAACTTATTAAAATAATCTCCATTATATCTCATCACTACTTTTTTTAAAAAGAGGGAGAATCATGTATTTATTAATTCACTCGGTTCTTGAATATTAGCTGCTATTTTGGTAAACTATACAATATTACAAACCACATTAAAACTTTGTGGCTTAAATCAAAAACAATGTTTTATTAGCTCACAATTCTGCAATATGAACTGAACTAAGTTGGGTGGTTCTTTTGTGCCACCAGCTGGTAGTGTAGTCATTATGCTCAATCGAACCATGTTCAAGATGGCCTGTTCACATGGCTAGCAGGAAGTGCTGGTTATGGACTGGAAGATCAGATGGGGCTGTTGACTGAAGTGCCTCCATCCTCCTCCACTTAGCCTATCTGAAAAGCTTGGGTTCATAGCATGATGACTGGCTCCAGCAAATTGCTTAAGTCTAGCCTTGAATGTTACACAGTCACTCTGTCACATCCTGTTAGTCAAAGTAAATTATAAGCATAGCTCAAATTAGAAATAATTATAGAAATAAAAAAACAGTATTTGCTATTATTTATATATACATATATATTTCACACTTCTGACTTCTTATATGCTATTGTTGCATATTATATATATATATATATATATATGCGGATATATATACATATATGTGTATATTTAAAAAGCGTAGTATTTACCATTATACATATTTATATTCTTCCTAACTTCTTATATATATAAAATAAACAACAAAAGTCAGAAGGGATATATGTATTATTATATATATTTATAATAGTGTAGATGAAAAAAATACAAACTTGACAAGCTCAAGAGAGGCCAGCATGGTGGGCTCTGCAAATTCAGAGACCAAAAGTAACCACACAGGATGGTCTGAATATAAAAATTTCTGACAAAAAACAGGTCACGGCGGGTAGCCATATCCTGGGCCTTTAGCTTTCTTGACAAAGGTCAAATGTTACCTTAAGTGAGCCCAACCATTGTCTTTTTGCATCTAAGGTAACAAACCCTTAAAATGTTAGAGCAAACGCTTTTTTCCAGACCCTTAGGGTCACAGCCCACTGCACCAGAGCATGAGACCACAGAACCCCTCATGGTTATCTAGTGTCTCCCCGTTTCCCGCACACCATCTCTTTATGCTATAAATGTTAATTAGTAACTCTCTTGTACCCACCAATGTAAAAGAAGTATGTGTCCCTCTTTTTTACTTTTTATCCTGTCCCAAAGATTCCCTACTCTGCTTTCTCCCACCCACTTAATCTACCGCCAATGAATCCTCCTCACATCTCCTCCTTTGATTCTAATGTATAAAATAAGTTGAAAAACTGCCATTCTACAGAGTATTTTCTTAATTCATTGAGATTTTGCTTCCCGGCAATTATCATCAGTTTGGCTCAAATAAATTTATTAAAATTCTCTACAGGTTTGGGCGTTTCTTATGCTGACAATAGTAAATACTATGCTTTCTGTATATGTAATTCTATGTGTATATCTCACTATATATATATATATATATATATATACTTACACAACTATAAATACGCATAAACACAGAAATAGCCTATATGAAGTAAGGAGGGAAATAAATGTCATTAAAATGTCTTAAAGTCTGTCCATTATGAATTAGCTCAAGAAGAAAGGCTGAAAATTAATTATCTAACCATCCATCTCAAAGAAAAATTTTTAATTAGTAAATTAAACCCAAAGTAAATAGAAGGAAAGGAAAAATAAAAAGCAGATGATAAATAAAAAGAAAACAAACATCCAATAGAGATGATCAACAAAATAGAAGCTGGTTTGTTGAAAAGAATAAATAAATTTCTGAAAACACTTAGCAAGGAAAAAGGGAAGAGTCACAAATAACCAAGAAGAAAAATGAACAGGTTGCAAAGCTATAGCACTTAAAGGCATTACAAAGATTAACAAGGCAATATTGTAATATCTTTATGCCAGTATATTTGAAAAGTTAGATGATAAATACAAATCCTAGAAAAACATAACATACAAATATTGGCCCTCAAAAACTAGAAAATCTGAATAGTCTTATGTCTACTAAAGTTCTTGAATCTATTTTTATAAACATCCCCATACTCACACATCATCTTCAGGTCCAGATGGCTTCACCAGTGAATATGGGACATATCAAGTATATAAGAAAAGAATAATACCAATCAATAAAACGCTTCCAGAGAATTTTAAAAATTGAAATATTTTTCCATTTATTTTATGAGGCCACAATAATCTGGACACAAACCTGACAAGAACTCCTGAGAAAGAAAAATTACTGGTTAATCTCATTCATGGTTACAAAAATACTAAACATAAGTATTAGCATTTTGAATTAACATACACAACACATGATTCAATATATTAATACTGAATATGTATATGTATTTATGTGCATGTGTATGTATGGGTATGTGTCATAATTCAGAGAAACCAAGTGTAATTCACTTAGAAATGCAAGAACATAAGCCTAGTTTAACATTAATAAAGTAATCAGTGCATTTTACTACACAAATATTTAAAAAGCAAAAAAAAAACAATATTTTCACCATATTAATAAAATAAACAGAAAAGTATTGTGAAGGATTTTATAAATTTTAATATCATGTCACAGTAAAAACCCTTTGACAACTAGGAAAGGAAGGAGACTTGCTTAATCTGATAAAGTGATTTTTTTTATAAGTATAGCATACACTTAATGATGAAATGTGAAAGCCTCCTCTCCAAGACTGAGGATAACACAAAGATGCCCTCTGTCACCACTTCTGTTTAACATTGTACGAGAATTTTATCACTGCATAATTTGTAATCATCCAAAATGGGAAACAACCCTAACATTCATCAACAGTAGAATTGTCAAATAAATTGTGGAATACACATAATGAAAGACCACATAGCTAAGGAAAGTTGACATGCTGCAACATGGCAAGTATTTTGGTGAATAGTTAAACAATAAGGTTGTCAAAAGATTTCATGAAGATTAAATATGATTATCCCTTAAAAGTACCTGTTATTTAGACTCTAATGTTTCAATTTACCAACTGCTCTTCACTGTAAAAATGTATCTTGGTTACATTTATTTTACTTTTTTAGTGAAATGATCCTTTTTGATATTCTTCTTGCATCATTGTTTTGCATTTCCTGGTGCCCTTCTAATCTACTACTCTTAAACCAAGATGGTCTCTGGAAGGGACAAGGAAGCTCATGAAGACTGACTATGCGGCAGCTCTGAGTTAGGATCTGCAGCCTAAAACCAATCAAAGGGTAGATGACTTTTCTTGGGAATGTCTGACTTAGTAGCAAGAGAATGATCCATCCTACCGTATGGCCAAAGGGCATAAGGGTGCAGGTGCAGGGCATGGGTGTCAGAGCGAACCCTAGTGGACAATGTATCACACACACACACACACACACACACACACACACACACACACACACAATTTGCTTTCTTATTCTGGAATCTTGGAAAGGGAGGCAAAGACAAATTCTTGGAAATATAGAGATAGCTGGAAAAAAGAGACCTTCCACACACACATGGTTTGTTTGGGGTGTCAACAGCTTCTTTAAATGTGACTCAAACTGTGAGTGACATCTCAATGTTCTTTGGTCTACATCTGGGGAAGTAAGATTTGTGTACAAGTAAATCAAATACAAGTCAACTTGTTTTTAAAAAATAATTATTGAAAGTTTAGTAATTAAGGATATCTCCCTTGAAGTCAGAGTTACATATATTGTAATCTAATCATTTTGTTAGCTGAACATTTTTCTACCTGATATGGCTAGGTTAATTAATCTTTTTAGGTCAGGTTTTATCTCTAAAATAAATATAATAATATCTACCAAGCAGAATTATTATAAAAATTAAAAGTGGTAATATGTGTAAAATATATATCCCAGTGTTTGGTAAAAAAAATAATTACTGAGTAATGGTTCATACAGAGAGAGAAAGAGAATCAAATAGCCCAAAGTCTCAGAAAAGAAGTTAGCACTTAGTCATGTGAGAAGTATAACCAGAGGGTTAGATTTGTCAACTAACCAAGTCTAGAGACTGGCTATCAAGAAAGAAATTATTGTGTTGAAGAGAATAAACATTTTTGTGGCTCAGCAGTACATGCTTTGTGATATCATAATGCTTTCCAAATGAGTCATTCCAATCCACAATGCCACCAGGAATATATAAGTGTACAAGTTTCACCAAAAAAAAAAAACACATTTACATAAAATACTATCATTTTTGTTTTGTTTTGGCTAATTTTTAGTCTTTTAGAAGATGTTTGGTTAATTTTTAAGACTTTAGGAGATATTCAATTAATTTTCATGATTTTTAGGATAGATTTAACTAATAAGTATTATAGAGCTATGCAACTGTTTTCGTCACTGGTGTAAATTGATGAGGCTCATTAAACAAAGAGCACAAGAAAAAATTTTGTTTTCTAAAATGGTATATACTTAATCCAGAAGCTCATGTAGTTCCGAAGCTCTTTCACAAAGCATTTGCAATTATCCACAAAATGTGTGCTTCCCAAAAACATTTTGAAAAGTCAAAATTGGGGGGTTATTTTCACACTTCCCAGTGTTTTCAGGCTTTCACTGGTTTTTAAAATAATGGAAAAAGTGTAACAAAATTAACAGAATTTTCCTTATAAGAATCTGTTTGAAAGCCCATTGTGCTGTTTGAGAGTAAATACTAGATGGAAAATTCTAGGGTTTTTTTTTAATACCAATATATACACAATTTCTTATTTACTCTTAAAGAGTAATTTGTTAAAAAATGTCTTTATTTGTAGTAATGAAATATGTCTAATCGTCTCAAAAGCAAAATAATCATTATAAGTGACAATTTTCTGACAAAAAGGATTAGGCCTTGAGAAAAAAAAAAACTAAGTTTAAATAGCTTGTGATAGACTATTTTGTGAAGTAACACTGAATATATATTAAAATATATATGTGTGAATGTATGTATGTTTTATGTTTAAGGGAACAGGGTCAGGAAATCATTGTTCATGCACAGGAAAAGATGTATAGAACATACACACATATATGTATTATCACTACTGTCTGCCATCATTTCTGGCTATAATGTCTGTGATTATGATTTTGATATCACAGACATGAATAATTATACAGTGATAGTATTTGTCACTCTCTCCGTTGTATGGAAGGGGTGTAATAAGGACCCCCTATGTAGCTAATAACTTTCAAGTATCTTAAGATACCCATCACAACACTGAATTGCTCTTTCATTTTCTGTTTAAAAAGAGGAGAAAAAAGAAAGGGTACATGAAGTATATCAGCATCCCTTCTACAATTTATATGAAACAGCTCAATACAGTTGTCACTTGAATAATGTATGACCCTCTCTACCACTCTTAAAATAAGTCCATTTCTTGTACAGTTATTTCTATTTTTTGGTAACTTACCTATTATTCTTGAGATTAGCACCAAGGATAAGTTTGATTTTTAAAGCAACTCACATCTTTTGTACTTTAAGTATGGTATTGAAGATGTTATTTACTAAATCAAACAGCATCTTTCATATAAAGACATCTTAGAAAAATGTCTTTCAACTTTTGTGCCAGTAAGAATTGAGCTTCTCATCAATAACTTATTTTTATCTCATGTATGTTGATTACACTGTAAATAAATTATTGTATTTCTCTCTTTGCCTTGGTTCACCATCAGAGTAGTGGTCCACTTTTTACAGACATAAAACCAGACCACACTTCATAATTACTGTGAACCTTACATATGAATTAATTTTATTTATTTGTTTATTTATTTATTTACTCATATTTTTTTAAGTTTATTGAAAAAATTTCAAGCTCTCAAATCTTTCTTAACAATGCAAGAGAGACATAAATGAAACAGAATATTTAAGTACATTACTGATATAATATTTTATTTGTGCATGCATTTTGATTGAGCACCTATCTTTACTAAAGAATTACAAAAGATTAAGATAAATTTAATATGTCTTATGCCTCAGTTTTTTAAGAGATACATTTATATAAATATGTAATAAGAATATTACTATATAATAAGAATATAAGAATAGTAATATTTTGCTATGAAAGTAAATGAGATAATGTACGTGGCTTAGAATCTACCATAAATGCTCTCTATATTTTAGCTGCATTCAATAGAGATTATACTAAAGCTGGACTTTTGTGAATAAGTATAATTTGAATTTTTGATATGTGAAAAAATATACAGTACTTCAAAGAAAAAGGGAACAGGGGCAGGCAATCATTGTTCATGCGCAGAAAAGGAAGTATAGGAGAGTTTGACTAGATCTTATGGCACTCAAAAATAGGTTTGGAATGGTAGGTCTTGATGACAAGTGTTTGAATGACTAATAATTTGTTTGGGTTTCATTCAAGGACAATGAGAAATATTTTCAGGTTTTAAATAAGGATATATCATAATCAAATTAATTGGAGAACAAATTAATTTAATAATGAAAGTGAAAAATAATAGTGCCAAGTGAGATGACTCAAACAGTGGTCCAAGTAAGAGATAATAATATCTAAAATAAGGTAACTGCAGAAGGAATAGAAAGGAAAAAAGAGCTGCAAGATATTCATAGACTGTAGACAGATGCCAGAAAACTTGACAAACTTTTTATTTTGGTGTGCAAAACTGGAAAAAGTCAAAGTTTGTGGCTTTAAATTTAGTTGATGCTCAACAGTCAAACATCTTCAAAACAGATAGGAAGTCAAGGAAAAAGAAAAGAAATGGTGAAATTGATTAATTCAGATTGGATGGATGGTGTTTGAGATCAAATAAGATGTGAGAGGTACCAATGAAGTCAAATGAAAGCATTCTGAGGAGAGGTAAAAGTGGAGGTAAAGAACTGGGAGTCATTTGCACTGTTAAACCATTAGATTAGGTAGGATTTATCATAGAGAAAATAAAAAGAGAAACGAAGAGAGGTGAGGATAGATCCTTGAAGACCATTAATATCTGTGACTCAGGGCCAGATGAGGACCAGATGAGAGAGCTTCATTCAAATGATGTGGTTTTCCTGCCTCTTTGGCTAGTTTTATTTTAATTAGAACTTGATGTACTTGGGGAAATTTTCTCTTCTCAAAACAATGTCATTGGAATTTTTCTTGAATAAAATTATTATGTTCTGAAGTAGTTTTTTTTAGCATGGAAAGTTCAGCAGAAATTATCTGACTCCATAAGGGTATCTTTCAAGTTTCATTTGTCACAAATAGCACTGTGAGAATGAATTACATTTTTTCAGGAGAAATTAAATTAAGACATGTCATATGTAAAGGGTCCATATTCACAGGGTGAAGAAATAGACTTCACTTCTTGATAGGAGTTTTAAAGTCACACTATAAAGATTTTGGATATGGGACTAGTGAGGATTAGGTTCATGTTTTCAATCTACCACAAAGGTTAGAAAACATTTTAAGATGATAAATAAATAAATTATTGAGATAACAGAACAGACAAGGTCACAGGACAGCCCTCTCCGTAGCAGTGTCTATGGTAGATAATGAGAGGTAAGGATTCCTAGAAGATATTTCAAAATTGAGTGCAGTGACTGGAAAAAGGAAAGTATAAAACTGTTGAATGAATAAATGATTTTGGAGAATGAACTTTCATGGCAACTAAGCAATGGTCAACAAATAGCATATTTTTAAAATTTATTATATCTCCTGGATGCCTAGCATTAATTTGAACAAAGAGAAATAGATTCTTTCAGGTTACAGGGGTTCAAGAATATAAACAATTTTCCAAAAGGCAAATGATATACTAAAATGAGTAATATACCTTGCATTTACTAGAGAGGAATGGATTAACCTTAGCCTCAGGTCCTCTTGAGTATATTTCCATCAAAGGATAAATTAGAGGATAGTAAACAGTAATGTATTGGCTATTGAAAGTCACTAAGAAAGTAGATCTTAAAAGTTCTCATCACAAGAAAAAAAAATATGTAACTAAATGTGGTAACTGATGTTAACTACTTATTGTGGTGATCATTTTGCAATATATGCATATATCAAATCACTATGTTCATCTAAAACTATTACAATGTTAAATATCAATTATATAAATTTTAAAAATTTAAGGAATAAAGCAGAGTTGATAAATTCTGAAAATAAATAAATAAATAAGAGATAATTCTCAGAAGATGATGACCTAAATGCAACCACTTTGCTCTCTTCCTCAGACATTGTGTAGCAAAGATGACTCAAACAATAATAGGTGTGTAGAAGAGTGGTGATCAGGTGGAGGAAGTATGATCTATTTCTAAAGCCTGAAAGAGATCCTACAGACATCTGAGGATCTGGTCAATAGCACCCAGACAGGACTTATAGGAAGCCCCTGTGCTCCACAAAACAACAAGAACCACACTGAGAGGACATCTTCTGCTCACACAAAGTCTGTGGCAGACAACTTCCATCCCAACACTCTAAAGGTCCCAAAGATCAGTAATATGATCCACTCAGTTCATAAAAAAAAGTATCCCTCCCATCTTGTTTCTTAGTCCTGGAAAAAGGCTACTGAAAAAAGTCCACCAGATAATTGGGAAATAAATTAATTCCTTTGTCTCTACTGCCTGCTAATATAGCACAGCCCAATATGTTATGTAATCACCCCCAAATGACATAGGTTGGCAAAGAAAATAAAACACAAATTATTTAAAGTGACTTTATCATTTCAAGGAGAGAGACCAATTCTCTCTAAAACAATTTATAAATGGAATACAATCCTAAACCAAATTTCTATGGAATTTAGGCTTTCTTATGGAACTCACCAAGATGTTTCTTACAGAACTTAACAAGATAATTCTAAACTCATCTGTAAAAAAAAAACATATGTAAGAATATCATTAAAAAGAAGAAGAGGCTTATGCCCTTCCAGATATCAAAAATACCTTTAAGTTATCATAATTTAAACAAGGAATTGACATAACGAGATCAATGAAACAATAGAACCTAAAAACAGACCCATTTATGTATATAAATCAGAGTAAATACGATATATCAATTTACTAGAGGAGACATTAGATTTGTTTAGTTGCTGTTTTTGTTTTGTTTGAAGGCTTTTTTTGGTTGGTTTTTGTTGTTGTTTGTTAGCATATATTAAGAAGGGCTTACATATTCCAGGTACTGTTCTAAATGTTTTTCATGTAACAATTCACTTCATCTTTCCCAGAATCCTCTGACATAGGTAAAAGTGTTAGCCACATTTTGCAATGACAAAACTGAGGCTCAGGGAGTTTAGTAATTCAGAACTACAACCAAATAGCAAATCTGGAAAATGGACCCAAACATTCTGATTCCATTATGCAATGTAAAAAAAGATAAATTAGATTTCTACTTATACCAGATAATAGATTTCAGATTCTAGGCTAAATCTAAAGCCAAACTATAAAGTATTTGAATAAAATAGAAGAGAAGATTTTTATAATCATGGAGTAAGAGAAACCTTCATTTAAAAACACAAAACTCAGGAACTAAAACATATGTATATTTTTTAAAGTCATTACATAAAAATAAATCTCTTACAGGAAATTTAAGTTAAAAGATAAGCTGCAGATAGAAAAAAAATGTTAGATACTTACATGTTTGTAACAAAAAATTAATATTCATTCTTTATAAACAATCCCTACATATAAGCAAAGGAATTATAAAGATAAACAATACATAGAACATGAATTCCAAAAGCCCATAAATATATGGAAAGGTCCTCAACATCAAAATGCAAAACAATACAGTGAATACCAAGTGCTAAACAGAAGAATAACTCTGGGTTGGTGAAGGTAAAGGAAATGAATATATTCATACACCAGTTACGGTAATAAAAATTGGGAAAAGACATTTTGGAGTTTGGCATCTCCATTGAAATGTTAAATGTTAGATCTTAGATCTAGCAGTTCTATTTGCTATGGGGAAAAAATAATTTGTAGAGTATTATATATTATATATAAATAGAAATACTATATGTCTGTATATGCATTTGTGTATGCATATACACAGATACACATATATACATATATATGCAAAAGAAAAACAAATTATGAGTATAAATGTAAAGTGAAATATTTTTTATAGTAGATGCACTAATATTTAGCAGTGGTTCCTGCTAGTGAAATGAGAGGACTGTGGAGGAAGGGAAAGGAGATTATCATTTTTTCTCTACACATTTTTCTTCTATTTGAATTTTCTATAATGCATATGTGTTTATGTATCACTTGTATTATTTAATATTTAAAGAATAAATCTTGATTATTTAAGAATATGTCAAAACTAGGTTCTCTTGTTTGCAAATATAACTGTATTTCAGTTTTGCCCTTTGCTTTCTCAGTTTGCTTTCTCTGAGACTATTTACATAATCTAGACAGAGAGTTAATTTGACTTTCTTGGCCATATTTACAGTGGTCCACTTAGGTAGTATGACATGGAATAAGGTCAAATCTAGCCCAACTTGTGAATAATCAAAAGTTTTTCACCTCTTTTCTCTGCAACGCTCTCTATAATTCTGGTATCTCTAGTGTTGTCCTTTCAGCTGCCAAGGCTTAGCTATGAGTGCCAGGCTTGCTCCTAGCAACACCAAGGCCCATTGATAGCACCAGGCCAGTTCCTTGCTGCCAAGAACTCTTTTTCTCTTTCTCAGGGAGGACCATTAGCTGGCATGCACCTTTTGCTCTCTGCCTTCCACTTGTTCTGATGTAATGTAGTTGGTGGAGAAAATATCTTTAGATCTCCAGGGGAAAAGCATGGAAACAAAAACTATATTTTATAAGTGCATGAGGAACACAAAGAAGACAACTGTGTCCCTGGTAGAATCATGAAGACCCCGTACTGGCCTGTTTACCTCTGGCATTCTTGTAAAGTAAAAAGAAAATGACTCTTTATTTAATTTATCTGTAGTTAAACTGATCTTCTCATGACTCACAAATGTCATTCTTATTTACAGAGAGCTCCAAATGAAAATTTGGGGAAATGGGTTGGAATTGGACCAGGTAGTGAGGTGGGAAGGAAGTATGTGACAGCTCCACTCTTTCTACAAGGGTGGCTCTCTTATAACTCATGTGGCACCAACAGTTGGTTCAAAAGTTTTACTCCTCTTGGAAGAAAACAAATGGAAATAGTTGTGATTATTTTTTAACTCTCCTTCGCTGTTGCAATGTTTCTTAGGGCCACAAAAGTCATCCTTACAGGAAGGTTTAACATACATCTGCTATTTTGCTCACCAAACTCAGTTTTCTTTGGGGGAAATTCTCCTCTCACATAATTCCAGGAGGGCTGACCCCGCCAAGGATACCCTTGAGACCTGCCGACTAGGCCCACATCATTGATTCAAGGATGGGAACATGATGCAAGCCAAGCCAATTGATGTCAGATCTGGAACTTTTCCTGAACTATCAGAAGAGATACTCTGTTTGTATTGATTTCACACAAGTAGTAGAATGAAAGCTGGAATGTCTTCACTATTCTTAGCACCTGGTGGATATCTGAGAAGGAAGTCAACATGGAGTAAGGCAGATTTGAAAGATTTGAAAGTTGCAAGCCTGATGATATTATGTGAGGTCCTAGATCCAACTGTGCCACTTCTGGCCATACTCCAAGAAGTCCCCGTTTTCCACAAGTCAATGCTATTTCTTGAGTGCTTGAGAGCTATTTCTTTCTCTTATAACACACAGAATACTGATCACACAGATATACCAAGAATTGTTTCCTCAACAATTAGAAATGCAGTAAACCATGAATAGGGAGTAATGGGTGAGAGGAGTTGTGCCAAGAAACAGATTAAGACTCAGATAATAATAATTGAACTGGGTGCTTTTATAAATGGTCTCATTCAATTCACAATAAGTCCTGTTGGCTTGGAACAAGAGATGAGGAATAAGGAGGAGAAGTTTATGACTAACCTCTGATTCTAAATCCTTTTTCCTGACCCCATCCTCTTGGCTGAGACCGTAATCCTGACTTGGTTCTTCCAGGACAGTGAAGTATTTACAGATCTCCCCACTGATAGAGCATTTTTGCTAAGTCATAAGAAATGTTAAGATTCTAATTAGAAACACTAGGAAAACAGAGAACATATTAAAATTTCCAAAGCTCAAAACTGCACTTTTGAGTTCTTCAAGGGAGTAACAAGCATTGGAGCACATAATCTATAATCTCCTATTGATATCAAAAGATCTTATGGCCATGGTTTTACAGGCAGCAACTTCATCATAAAATGTCTTCTACATAGGAATTTCCAAAAAATAGTTTTGCATTTCAAACATAGGTAATTTTAATCTACAAAAAATAAGAATTTATAATACTTGTATTACAATCAAGAATAAATCTTTAAGAAAAGTTTTGAAAACAGCCTGACAAAGGAAGTAATCTAAGTATCAAATATAGGGAAATAATATATATAATAAGTTACATTAGTAACTAAAATATGTTATAATAAACCAGCATATGAAATTATATGTACATAATGATAATTATGTAAAATCCTTGTGCATTTGAAAAAAAAGAAGAGAACATTGGAAAGAAAATAACTCAAAAATGACAATAGTTGTATAGTTAAATATGATTATGAGAAATTTTATTTTTTCCAAGCTTTCTCTGTTGATTTTTATATATGCTTTATAAATTAAAAATTATCATTTGGGGGCAATAAAAAGTGACAGACAACTTACCATAAGATAAAGAGATGGCAAAGAAGCATATGAAAAGATATTCAACATCATATGTCATTAGGGATACAAATTCAAATAACAATGAGCTATCACTACACTCCTATTAGAATGGCCAGAACTCAAGAAAATAACAATACCAAATATGCTGGAGCAACAGGAACTTTCATTTATTAGTGGTGAGTGTGCAAAATGGTGCAGCCACTTTGGAAGACAATTTGGCAGTTTCTTGCGAAATCGAACATGCTCTTATAAGCAATCACACTCCTTGGTATTTACCCGAATGGATCAAAAACTTGGAAGCAACCAAGATATCCTTCAGTAAGTGAATGGATAAATAAACTGTGGTATATCTAGACTTTGGAATATCCTGTACTAAAAAATTATATCAGCTATCGATCCATGGAAAGATATGGAGGAAACTTAAACATATATTACTAAATGAAAGAAACTAATCCAAAAAGGCTACACAATGTATGGTTTCAACTCTATGACATTCTACAGAATACAGACTATGGAGACAGTGAAAAAACCAGTGGTTGTCAGGGATTCAGGACAGGATAAAGGGAAGGCGAGATAAACAGGTGGCACAGTCAGGATTTTTAGGATAGTGAAAGCTTTTGTAATGATGGATACATGTTATTATACATTTGTCAAAACCCATAGAGTGTACAACTCAAAAAGTGAACCCTACTTTAAACTACAGACTTGAATAATAATAAGGTATTAATATTAATTAATTATAAACACAGACATTAATGCAAAATGTTATTAAAAGGGGAAACTGTTGTGGGAGTGGAGGGCAAGGGAACATGGGAACTCTGAACATTCTGCTCAATTTTTTTGTAAGCCTGAAACTGCTCTAAAGAATAAAGTCTATTGAAAATAATAGTTTTAATATGGTTCACAGAATCTTCTTATTGGTAAATTCTAGTTTGTTCTTATTTAGTTTGCTTAAACTTTTGGTTTTGGAGTATTTCTTTTCATTTGTAAATGGCTGACACATTTTCTGCATAAACTGTAAAGCAAAATTATATAAGCAATGATTTTTAGGAGTACATATATCTTAGAATATTTTAGAAGCATTTCTAGTTAGGAAATATTTTATTTTTTAACAATTTTTATTGTCTTTGTAACAGATTTACTCAAAGTTTGATCTCTGTTGAAATATATTGGTGATTAAAATGGGCATATTTTATTTAAATTCATATTCATTGACTTTTTAAATTAACAAGAAATCTACTTGTAAATATAGTAATGACATTATAATGTCTACTTTTAAAAAATAATTCCTTTTTTTCTCCCTTGAGTTTTATTTCAATCATTTGTAACTATATCATCCACATTTTTCTACCAAATCCTAGATCCTTGCAGGCACTAAGATTGCCCACTCATCACAGACCACAGGATGAAAACCTGCTTGCCTTTTTCATAGCCATTTTAATGTTTCCATTTACTGTCCTTTTGCTATTGCCAAGTTCTTTAGTCCTTCGAGGAAAAAAAATTTTTTTCCCTTTGGAGACTGTAGATCTTTCTGGGACCTGGCATAAGAATCTATTATTACCCCGTCTAGGCAATAGTAGCCTCCCACGGTAAAAAGATCAATGTGCAGCTAGGTTGTTAAAAACCTAGCTATTTCAACATTTAAATGGAACAAATGTAAAATGAACCAGAAAAAAAAAACTGACTCTATGGACAGGAAACATATGAAAAATAAAAGACATAACGTAATGTACTACTCTTGATTGAAGGCAGCTATGAAAATTAATAACATTGATTTTTTTTCCTGATAGCTTCTTATTCATGATGCTCTACTTTAATAGATAGATAGATAGATAGATAGATAGATAGATAGATAGATAGATAGATAGATAAGAAATAAGAAAGTAACGACCTTAAGACAGAAGTATGGTTGTTTTTTCTATTTGTTTTGAGCTCAATGGACTTGAAGTTAAAGTATTGATTTAGTGGTCAACAATTAGCTCCCTAAGTATGGGAATGTGCTGGCCTCTTTTACCACCATCAGGTCGGTGTGGTCAGGTTCTCTGGCTCCTTTTACACCAAATTAAGGAAGTTGCTAAACAAGGTCCAGCGCTCCTGACACTAGCTAGCACTGCGCCCTCTGCTGGACACTGTTCTTCCATTTCCAAATCTGTTGGAACAGGAAGCCAATGCAACCCATCTCTTGGAATGGAGCAGAGGAAATATGTTTATTTGTTGTCCTGAATCTTTCCACTACTTATTTCATTTCTGTCTCACCAGGATCTCCAGAAGCAAAAATTGTGGATAAAGACATCTAATTAAATCTCTGTAACTGTTTATCAACTTACCTCAAGATTAAATACATGAAATAATTAGCAGCCTTCTCTGAGGACACACTTGCATGTGTGTTCAAATACGACATGACCAGTTATTTTCAAAGCCATACTTTTTTGTTTTAATTTTGATTACATAACGCTTTGAGACTTGTGACCAGCAAAAATTAGTTCTTTTATAAAACACATTCGTTCCTCTTCCTACTATACTTTGTGTGACAACCCTATTAAATAAAATTTAAAAAAAAAGATTTACTTGTATTACATATACTTTTTGTCAATACATTGGTATTTGGAAGTAATTTTTCTCCCTTTTTAAGATAATAGCTGTCTCATAGCACTAATTTTATAATTAAATTTAAGGAATTCCAAAACGAACAGTATTAACTTTACCAAAAGTAAACACACACACACACACATACATACACTCACAAGCAAACACACACACCTCACATACCTCATAAAATAACTTAGTTAATGGTTATGTGTTTACTTTCCAGTAAAGTAAAACAAAGTCCTTTCTGAAACTTTTATTTGGAGATCATGATTGTTGCTCTGTATTATTGGTTTCATATTTGCATACTGTTCATAAAGTTAAACAGAAAAGCCCATTCCTCCCTTGTCCCATTGTAGATTATAATGGTCAAGATAGGAACTGATATCTTAGGGGTGCCATTATGAGAACAACCTTGGAACTGAATTATTACAAATACAAGCAAGAACCCACATACTATTCCTCAAAAACAAGACAATTCCAGTCCTCTGCTTCTTATCCTCCTCTGTTTTTTTATCCCTTTTTTTTTTCTGTTCTTCATCTTTATGCCCAAGCTGTAGTTTTCCTCATTCATCATAGAATAACTATCCTGAAATATGTCCCGCTAAAATACAATACATATTAGTTATCACTCTGTTAAGGACATAGACATACCTTCCCTAATTCTCTCAAGACTTTTTTAATCCTTGAATTCTCATTTCTGTACTCACACTCTATTTCCACCTTTGATCTCACTCTCATATTTTTTTTAATCTCTCTCTTCTAACTCCTGGCCATTGAGTTGAAGAGAATTTACAATCAAATAAAATGTAAACTTTTTCTCTATATTTTTACACTGGCTAACAGATTGTAAGTGTCCCACTAAGGAGTTCAGATATACTTGCTTAGAGTTTTTAAAAAGCAAGTTAATTTCTTCCCTTTACTTACAGTATCCCTCCAGAGAAGGGGATGGACTATTTGAAAATTGGTTTGGATTGATAAAGTACTTTCCCTTATTTAAAGAACTTGTCTTGCATCAACCTCTCTTTTCATTCACTGAACAGATTCTGCAGCCCGCCACATCTGAGAGAATTAGACCTCCCTTTTCTGCTTTGATCCAGAAAATTATGCTTTTATTAACACAAACCTCTCATGATCTCTGCCAATGTGTTTTAGATTTTCAAATTATGTATGTTCATCATTTATAAAAATGCTGTCAGGCCCCAGATCTGTCAAGCATTCTAACTGGGCAATCCTATGGCATGTATGTGGATTCATTCTAAACAAAGGACATAGTGTTTGTAATCTTGGTCCCCAGAGTAGCTGCATTTGCTGTGTATTCTTTAGGGAAGAAATTTTGTAGTAACTTCCAAGAATGAGGTTTCACATATTAAAAAAAAATGCAGATTTTTATCTATTTCTTTGAGTAATAAAAACAATGAAAACAAAATTTTGTCCTGAAAAATGGTCTGATTTTGGTGAGTTGAAAAAAAGATAGTTTTTTAGTGATATTGCAAACATGCAGCTATATACCAGTAACAATGTTGATATTTAGGAAATGGAAACACACAGGAAATTCTGAAATCTTAATGGAAAATGCCCTGGGTCTAGTTGGGTCCATGTAGATGTCTTTCAACAATTTTTTTTAAACTCGTCTTCCAATAGCCCTCACCTCTGTTTTCTCTGTTCATTACAATCTTTTCTAAAACAGAGAAAGATAAGTCTCACCATGAAAAGTAGCATTTAAGTGATCGAGATACTCTATAATCACAGAATGTGTCCAGAATTTCACTGAAAAATTCTGGAGAATAAATAAACAATATATATACCTAACAGATGACACAAATATTAAAACCATCAAACATGAACTTTAAAGTAACTATATATTTATATGTTTAAGAAAACAGATGACAAGATGGAGAATTTACCAGATAATTCAAACTTACAAAAAAGAACCAAACAAAAATTCTAGGACTGAAAAATATAATACCTAAAATGTGTATCTTAATAGATAGGTATAACAACATACTAGAAGATGGAACATAGTTGATGAAAGGATCAGTGAAATAGAAGTTACAGAAGTATAAAATATCCTGTTGGAGGTCTGAAAAACAAAAAAGATAGAAACTTAAATATAAAAGTGAAAGTGACATATGAGACACAGTGAAAAGTTCTCACATACACATAATACTATGTCCCTTCAGAAGAGGAAGAGAGAGACAATGAATGGGGCAAGGGTAATATTTAAGTATAAACATCAAGAATTTTCCAGTTGATGAAAGATATCAAGTCACAGATTCAAGAGGTGCTTCAAACTCCAGAGAGAACAATTGAAAAGAAAACCACACCTATACACATCACAGTAAAACAGTGGAAAACCAAGACAGAGAGAAAATCACAAAAAAAGATTCAAAAACAAGGATACAATATTTTCAAAAGAACAACCACAAAACTAAGAGCTGAGTCTTCAATAAAAAAAGATGTAAGACAGAAGACCATGCAGTGACATGAATGGGGTGTGAAAAAAAAAATCTGGCCACCAGTGGAAATATCTTTCAAAAGTGAAGCAACATAGACTTTTCTAGATCACCAAAGACTAAGCATATTTCTTACTATTAGCCTATATGAAAGGGTATGCTAAAAAAAAGTTCTTCAGGCAGAAGGAAGATCAACCCAAAGGGAAATGTAAAATGAGGAAAAAATATAGACTAAATTTGGGGCAAATTTGAATTAATCATGAGTATACAAAATAATAATATTTTAAAGGATTTAAAATATATGTTGAATTAAAATGCATGAAGATAACAGTAATAACACCTGCAGAATGGGGTAGTTTTAACAGAGCTCAATGTTCTAAAGTCCTAGCATTGACTGAAATGTGGTAAAAGTACTAATTTATATTAATTCTAATAATCCAAGGACACATCTTTAATTCTAAGGAAATTATTGAAATAATCGTGAAAGGATGGGTAACCAGCATGTCAAAAGAAGAAAAATAAATGGAATAATCCAAAACTGCTTAATTCAAAATAAGAACGAAGAAAAAAAGGTGGGGAGAGAGGGTCATAAAGCACTTGGAAAAAATCAAATTAAAAAACAACTAATAATGTGAAAAATATTAAATTAGTTTATGTTCTGTGTGTGCAATGATTGTTTAGACATAGGTGGGAAGTTCGATGGGTAAGCAAAGTCGAATTGACCTGAACTGAAATGTTTAGCTATCAAATTGAAAAACTTAGCTGTTGCTAATTCATTGGACAAATTTTCCACAAGCAAATAATAAAAATTATCAGCAGTTGATTCTTGCATGATTATAATATGCTAAGCATTATGTTAGTATATCTCATTTTATCCTTTTAAGTTTGTTTATTAGCCCTATATTGCACATATTTCTTAAAAAGTGAATATCAGGCAGTACCTGCTCACAATGAAAATGGCAGAGTTACAAACAGAAAATAATTTTTATTTGTTTTTCTTGTTGTTTTGTTTCATTTTACTTTAGAACTGATACACTTAATCATCACTATATATGTAAACTGTCTTAAAAAGAAAAACAATATTCCCCGCATTTTTAAATGTAGCAATAATGAGACAGAGTCATATTAGCAAATGTGTGAAACAAATTTTCAGAAAGAGAAAGAAGGTATTGTTTACTTGCTCAAATCCTAGCAATTAATCAAAGTTATCAATTCATTGAACAAACTTTTCTATAGCATGTGCTAAGTGTCAGGCATCACAGTAGGCCCTGAAGATATAATACAAAACATTAGAGATGTGGTCCCTGACTCATGGGGCAAATAATAACATTAACTATAAATTATTTTATTTTCTTTATTAAATAATTACAAGAGAAGACAAATGAATAATCATAAATTCTGATATGTGTTATGATAAAGAATATGAAATGAGCACTCTTGTAGGTGGTATAATGAGGAACAATTTCTCTAAAACATACCCTCTAAGCCAACAGAGCTTTATAATCAAAGTAACTATATTATGTAGTGCTCAGACCGGCACACTTTTGAAAATGAAAGGGGACACTTGTAGTTGTTATGTAGAGTGTCAGGTTAAACCAAATTATGTACTCGCCCTATATCTAAGCCAAGGTAAGGGATATGGGGTTTTTTCTAAAAGCAATTGGAAGACATTAAAATGTTTTAGCAGAGAATATGTATTGTTTGGTTTACCTTCTTAAAAGTTCTCTCTAGCTTCCATTTGGAAAATTTATGTAGTAATGGGCAAAAATGAAGATAGAAAGACAAAGTCTGAAACATGGTACCTATGTAGGTAGGAGAGGGACAATAGGTTGAATTGATGAGGCAGGAATATAAAGTAGCCAATTCAAGCTAAAACTTCCAGTGTTATCAACAGGCAAAGTTAGGCAAAATATTGAATTTGCATTTTGTTTTATATTTTAACAAACACATAAGAAATTATCTTAAAATTTTGTTAGGTAATCTGGAGAGGGAACTTTCAATAGCATTAACAGAGATATAAAACATAAAGGAGAAATTTTGTACCTGTAACATTAAACCATAAGTGTAAAAAAATAATAATGTTATCCATTAAGGAGCTCCTCCTTCTCCACTAAGCCCAGCTTTGAGTTTTTTTATTTAATTCTCATCAGTTTGTAAGTTTATACACATTTGTTTATTTATAAAGACTTAATTTTTTGTGCTGTAGTACTTTCTCCAGCCTATTGTGTGTATGTTCACTTTATTTTGGGTCTTTTTTTTTTCAAAATATTTACTTTTAAATTTGTGTATAACAAAACACATCCAACTTTTCTTATAAAGACTAGGTTTCTTAATTTAAAAGTTTGCCCCATCCAAAATATTATATGAATATACATGTAAGTGCAATTCTATTATTTTATGTATTTACTTTTATATTTTATTTAAATCTCTAATGCATCTGACATGTACTTTTGTATATGATGGGAGATAGAAATTAGCATTACTCATCATATGCAAATGTATCATTTTCCAATCTGAACTGAAATTCTACTTTGGTTTTTATATACAGTCTTTAAGTCTTAAATCAATTTCTGTATGCTCTAATATGCTCTATTATTTATCTATTTCTGTGCCAAAATATTCTACTTTTGTTGGAATGGCTTCAGAGTAAGTTTGGGTAAGGGAAGTCTTCTGCATAAGTCTTTATTTTTCACTTCTGATCTTCTTGAAAAATATCATATGTGTGTGTGTGCGCACACACACACACACACACATACAGTAATATCCACTTCTTATAAATAAATCAAACAGTACAAAATATATGACACGACATGTTATATCTTCATTCTCTCTGATTCCTCCAGTAAACTGTTATTAAAATGTTAGTGTATTTTCTTTTAGATTTTGGCTAAGCATTTTCATACATTTAAATTCATGCTGGACTAATTTTATTTTTAATGATTTCATAGCTATTCACAGGTACTTATTCTTCTAAAGAAATTTTAAAATACTTTAATCTTGTTCCATATAATGAAGCATAACTCATCTTTTACTAGTGTCTGGCACTCAGTAGATCATTTTTTTTATCAGCCTGTTCTGGTAGAATTTGTATGGTTGCAAGAAAAAGAGATCTACTCAATCCAGTTCATGTAAATGGAGATTTACCATCTATAAGTCTTCAGGGTCATGATAAAAATTGGAAGGGAGTTAACCAAAATATAATAACAGGACAAGCACTAAACTGAAACAGAGTTTCACTAATGATTCATCTCTCAGATTGAACTAAATCATTTAACAAGCAGTTTAGAATGCCAGACACTGGATGCCAAAATGAAAATGACAGAATTTCTATCTTCATGATGCTCGCTGTCTAATGAGGAAACTAGGATGCAGAAATAATGTAACTCTCATGGTGTCACACAGGTAAGTTAATTACTAACTGGGACCTAAACCTCAATATTTTCCCCTCTACTTGTGCCTCCAAACCCTGTTAACTCTACAAAGTTGATCTGTCTTTATACACTCTTCGTTTCTTGACTCTAGTCTCAGAATAAGTGCCCTTCTTATCAAAGCTAACCTTTGACCCCTCATCTCATTTCTTCCAACCTTCTCTTTTTATATTCAATATTACCATTCTGTTCATTCCCAAATTTATATAGGAAAGAAATGTGGGAAGAGGGAGAGAGAGACACACAGAGAAAGAGACAGAGACAGAGACACAGAGAGAGACAGAGACAGAGAACAAGAGAACCCAATGGCTCTTGACTTCTCTGCTTATCTGACACGATAGATTATTCCTTCTTTCTTGAAACTCTTCCCCACCTTGACTTCTATGACACAATATAGTCATAGTTCACCCCTTCCCTCTTTCATCCACCCTCTCACTCACTGGTTTATCATCCATCCCCTACCATATAAAAAGACATTTGTTTTCTTCTTCTATTATTTTTCTTCTTCTTAGTGTTACTGAATGTCTCATAAATCTTTATTTTCACTTCTTAACAATTTCCAGATCTCTAGTTCTACATACTAAACCATCTGTTGGACATTGTTGCCAATATGTACCAAAACTGAAAATTAATTTCATCAATGATTTCTCCCTATTTAATCAAGAACCTGCTCCTCCCTACTTATTTAATGCTATTAATGGTATATTCATTCTACCATCCCCCTATTTATGAAGCTTTGGTTTGACTTCTTCCTCACCTTAACCAGCACCCTGCCTACCAGCATCACCATCTAATCATTCACTAGACTTCGTAGTTTTTGCCTGCAAAATGTCTTGCATCCAACCTTTTTCCTTTTTAATTTTAATTTTTATTTTTACTGGTGCCAATTTAATCCAGGAACACATTATTTATGACCAGAAATATTTATTACAAAAATATTTCCATTCTCCATGATGAACCTAAATCAGGCATTAGATAATTATTACATACATTTTTCACTGTACCCTTTTATTTTCAAAGTCAAAATTCACTGTTCTTTATCTAATTACATTAACAAATAACTAGCTTCAGTGGAGACAAGTGTTCAAATTTCCATTTATTCATTCACAAGTGCATTTTAAGTACTATTTGTGAGGCAAGATTCTAGATTCTGAGGATTTAGCTTTGAAAAAGAATAAAATCAAGAAAGTCTCTGGACTCATGGAACTTACATCTTAGTGGCTACATCTGGGTTTGAATATTAGAGCTAGCATATTTAGTTAGATGTGTGATCTTAGATAAGTAACAACATTTCTAAGCTTCTATTCCTTTATCTGTTAAAAAAAATTAGAGAAAAGGAGGGGGTGAGATATATTGCAAGAACCTTGGAGGCTCTTTTTAAAAACAGAAATTAGGTCACCTAATAGTTCATGTGATTCATCCAATAAATGTTAGCTCTTTTTTTTTGTGGCATGTATATTTTGTCTTCTTCATAAAACTTTCCTTATTCATCTCTTATCCCACATGTTGGGGTTCATTTTATGTTTTAACCCATAATGCCTTTTCCCATTAATTACAAAAAGCACAAGCTATGCATTTTCAGTATGTTCTCTCTTTTTTTATTCTGAAGACTCGTGAATTTGCATCCATAGTTAAAACTGAAGCAGAACTTAAAGTATTAAAAGATATAAAGACTTCATATGGGAATAAATTGAGAAGAGTAATAAATATAAAAATAACTAGATTTCTCTTTTTATATAATTATGTAACAAAACTCAGAAATCATTTTTTCTTCCCTAAATTAGAAGAGTTTAAAATGAAAAAAAACTCTCTCCTTCTCCCCTGCCTCCCCTCCTTCGTCTCTGTCTCTGTCTGTCTCTGTTTCCAGAGCTCTCCCTTCCATCCCTACCCCTGTCCTTATATTTCTTCTTTTCCTGCTCCCTCTGTCTCTCTCCCTTTGTCTCTCTTATTCATTAGAAGTTTTTAAAAAGGGATCTTATTCAGGTCTTTGCTATATTTCTGGTTCCTATCCAGTGGACAAGAGAATAGAAAGCATTCATTCAACTAATAATCATCAAGCATCTGTAAAGCACCAGGAGCTCTTCCATGCTCTAGAGAAATCTTGGCTCCTGCTCTCACGGAGCTTGCATTCTCAAGTATGAAGCATTAGCTCATTTGCAGCTACTGGGGTAGTGGTATTTGCCTAAATGTGAATATACTTGGAGTTACAGAATATATTGGAAGTAATCTAGACAATTTCCAGCCTAGTAAAGACATCTGTATACTTGTCTTCCATTCCACCTTTACTTGGATGCCGCCAGCAATAGAGATGTCAATATTCCACCCTTTCCATTTTTAATAGGTTCCAACATTAAAAGTTCTTATATTTTCTGGCTTTCCCATTATTTAAAGGTAGATTTATATCTCTTTTTCAACTTTTGCAGCCACACAGCCTCTCTAAACTGGCCTGAAAACACCCAGTTTTTTAGTCCTTCTAAATGTAATATTGTTACCAGTATTGCTAATGTGCCTCCAAAATTCATAACTATTTTAAATAGTCTTTCTACATATAAACTGACAATCTCAGAATATAGTGAACCTTTTACTCTTTTTTTGGTTTAAGCATTTTGAAATAATTCTAAATGCCTTGGTCACCTTAAGGGGTTAGTTCATACTAAACTTTTGTGTCCACAGGATATGTCTTGTCATTATTACTCTTTAATCTTACAGCTAAACCTGAAGGGTGGTGATATGTGGAGAAAGCAGTAAGTAGGCAAGCCTAATAAATTTATACCATATTTTTTGAGATTAAATACAGTGCTATGTGACTTAATGATTTTTACTTTAATTTTTCAAAATTTAGGTATCAACTTAGAACATCCTCCAGGCCCAGAACCAAAAGTGGAGTTTTAAGCTTCCAGGAAACCAAACAATTCCATACTCATTCAAATAAAATTATTGACAATGTACTTCATGTGAACACTATATTAACATATTCTTTTTATACCACTTAAAACATGGATGTTTCCTGGCAGATTGGTTACAAAAACATCAGATTATACTAAGTATTTCATGACTTCTTGGAAAATGCTGATTTCCTTCATTTAAATCCTGAATACTTGTTTTATATAAATAGGTTTTATTCAGTAGAAATAATTTAAAAGTTATTAGAAATACTCAAGAACTGAGCTTTTACATTTTTAGGAAAATTCAAAAAGTCCCAAATCACCATCCTATCACCAATGATCAACATTTATTCACTCTAAAAGAGGGAAAAAAATACTTTGTAGCACCATATATATAACATATATGAACTTTTGAAAAATGATAGGATAATTAAGTCTTTATTTCTTATTAACAATTAAATTCAAAAGTTTTCAGGAGAATTAGAAAATATGTGATATACTTCTAAGCAAAATTATGTATTGTTGAACTCTCAAAGCAAGAGATTTGTAAAAATGGATAGAAAGGAGGAAAAGTACTTTTCATATATGTTCACTATCTTTTTTAAAGAATTACAGATATAGCAGTAGTAAAAAGAAATTTTAGAATTCAATAAATGTTAGAAATTTATGACTGAATTAAAGAGTTAAATATTTTGAATTTTGAAATCTTTCTTTAATAAAAAATAGAAATCTAAAATAATGACAGCAACAATAATAATTATAGTGTTTACAAAGGCTTTGGAATTTTCAATATTCCTGTGTCTCTGCTTAAAGCACATAAAATTAAAATGATGCAGTCACAATTTGTTTCTTAACTGTTTTATATTCAGTAATTTTTAATGAAGCAACTAAATTAGGCATAACTTAGTGCAGCTTTAATGCAGTTATGATGAATCTATTTTACCTGATTAAAAATGATAAAACCAGGGAGCCTTAAATATTATCTTAAAAGATTAACTACTGTGTCAATTACAAATCTAGGGGAAAGGTATTTATAAGGGAATAACTATTCTGAAGAGTAACTTTCTTTTGTTCATTTCATTTAATTAAAGACTCAATCAACTTTCATTCTTAATACTAAAACTTTCCTAAATTACACATTGGCTTGCAAATGGAAGGGCATACAGCAGAGCTAAGTCAATTTAACACCAGTGAAGATTCAGCAAGTAAGCCACTTTTTCATTTAATCGAGGAAAAAAAAATTACTTGGCAGTGTAAAGTTATCTAATTAACTAATTAATTGTCAATTTTACATTGCATTTTGTGTTACGTGATACAATATGAATACATACCAGTAAAAATCAAATTATTTTGGTACCAAAAGGATGATTAGGCCAGCTCTGCCAACAGGTATGCTCATGAATAGACACTTCAATGCCTTAAGACTGAGTTGAGTGGATGAGACAATTTTTTTACATTTCTGTCTTTTAGGGTGACCAATTAACCAAAGTATTTATGAGTTCCCTACTGTGGAAAGTAGATGTGATCATCTATATAATGTGTTTATTTTGTTCAAAGAGAGGGAAACTCTCAAAGGAACAGTTTTGATATGCACATTAGATTTTTATCAAAATACAAGTAAATGGTCACAGACAATAATTTTCACCTAAGGATTATGAATAACTTAAGTTTAATTGCCAATCTCCTCTAAATTAGTAAATGTCCTCTCCAAGCAACTAGAATTAGTAGTGCCTCTCTACTAAAGCTCTGCACCTTTATTAAATAAACAGCACCGCACAATCATACATTCTGGCCTCTGCTCTTTACCTTGCATCACTAAGGTAGCCACACTGCCAGTTAGGACTATTATTTTTGAGTTGTGTAGCCCAACGCCAGGAGAGTCTACAAGTGATGATAAAAATCAATTTCCTTGACGAAAGCATTAAAAAAATTTAAAATAATGTTTAAAAACAGACCTCAGTGTTTCGTTTTTGTTTGTTTTTCTATTTGGAAGCAGGAAGCATCTGAAAAATGATTTTAAAGGAAGTTGACTCCTATTTGCATAAGACTGCATTTTAGTTGAGCTCAAAGTGATGGAAGTTAAATTGCATTATTCTGCCACTAGAACTGAAGCGTCCTGCCCAGGGAAATTCCCGCCAGACATAAGGAGTTCAAGGAAAAGGGACTCTGCAGACCGCTGCCCTAAATTCAAAACTATCCGGGGCCCACAGGCTTTGCCAGAGAGAGAAGCAACGTGGGACCCGAAGAGCCCGCTTCTCTCGCCCCCGAAGGACAGCTTAGTGTCTTCTCCCTCCTCTTGGAATCGGAAGTGAATGTCACCTGCTCATCGGCCCGATTCTCATTGTTGACCCTTCTCCTCTGCACAGTTAGAATAGTCTCTTAAACCCAGTTCCAGCCCCGACTGCTTTCAGTTCCAGCGTCCCTAACACCCGCCCCTTGCCTCCAATCGGGTCCCCTCTCCCGTGGTCCCAGCCCCTCCAAGCGCTGCCTGGCGCTGATTGGTGGTGGCGCTGACAGGAGGCGGGGCCTGGAAGTCCCGGCCAAACCCGCCCCCGCGTATAAGCCCCTTCTCGGCTTTCTCTCTCCATCTCTCTCCTCTTTCTCTCTCGCTCCCTTCCTCCCTGTAACCGAACAGTGAAAATTCACATTGTGGATCCGCTAACAGGCACAGATGTCATGTGAAAACGCACATGCTCTGCCATCCACACCGCCTTTCTTTTCTGTTTCCTCTTTTTCCCTTGCTCCTTCTCCCTCTTCTTTGTAACTAACAAAACCACCACCAACTCCTCCTCCTGCTGCTGCCCTTCCTCCTCCTCAGTCCAAGTGATCACAAAAGAAATCTTCTGAGCCGGAGGCAGAGGCATTTTTAAAAAGCAAGCACATTGGAGAGAAAGAAAAAAAAAGAAAAACAAAAGCAAAACAAAACCCAGGCACCAGCCAACCAGCACAATTTTTTTTTCACCCTTTCTGAAAACAAACAAACAAACCAAACAACCATCAAAACAGTCACCACCGCCGTCGTCAAAACTGTTAGCATAGCAGCGGTGGCAAACGTCACCCTCCGGCCACGGCGTCCGCCTAAAGGGATGGTTTTCTCAGCGGAGCAGCTCTTCGCCGACCACCTTCACTCGTGCTGAGCGGGATTTTTGGGCTCTCCGGGGTTCCGGCTGGGAGCAGCTTCATGACTACGCGGAGCGGGAGAGCGGCCACACCATGCGAGGTAAGCGAGCCCGCGGGCACCGAGGCTCCTCGGGTCCGGCTAACTCCAGCCAGATGGGGAGAATGGGGGAGGGGAGCGCACCAGCCGAAGGGGAAAGAGGTTGGCGGGGCGCAGTTCCTGACTTGGTGTTCGCAGGTCGGCTACAAATGGTCTGGGCGTAGAAAGTTGTGGGGAGGTGTTGATGCCTCTCGGGAGTTCTGGAGGGAGGCGGGAGGGCGCTTTTTGGAGAGAGGGGCGACGCTGGTTGCTTCTTACCAGTCGACTTACACTGAACCATTTTTGCGTGCCACTCTCGCGTGCGAAAGTGGACGCGGGATAGAGGGAGAGGCCGGAGAAGGATGCCCCAGGGCACTGTGGTTGCCAGCTGGGGTTGGGCGCGCGGGGCGCACCTGCGGATGGAGACGCGAGAGCGCGAGGGCACGCACACTGTCCAGGTTTCAAAGACCACGAGCACTCTGGCTGGTTAACGCGTCCCTTCGTGGGAATGGTAGCCAGAGGGGAGGTGTAGCGGGGCACGACGTGGATTCGGGGATCGTCCCCTGTGCGTGTCTCTGGCTTTAGCGCTGCACCCTGAGTAGGTCCGCGTGCCGGACCCCGCGCAGACCAGGGACAAGCGCCACCCCGAAAAAGTTGTGCGGAGAAAGTTCCAGAGGATAAGAGAATCCGCGCTGCTCGCGATAGGGAAGGCTCTTTTTTCAAAGGGTCTCTGCAGTAGGTGGTGCTGTATGATTCCCTTGGGTCAGGACCTCAGGCGGTGACGGTGGCCGCAGCACCCCTGGGCGAGCAGGCTGCTGCGGGGCGGCGCTTGAGGAACAGGGGCGAGACACCTGCTCCTGCTGCACTTTGGGCTTCTCGAGCGGGTGGCCTGGCCGGCTTTAGGGAGCCACTTTGTTCATCTCCTCCCCTGCGGTGCTGGGACCTTCAGGTTTCCTGCGCGTTGTTCCCGGACCCGCTCTACCCCACTTTCCGCTTGGCCACAACTTCACTCTTCTTGGAGAGCGGGCCGGGTGCCCGTGTGCGGTAGGGATCTGTGCAAGCTTCTGGGAGCCCGCTCCCACCCCCACCCCACCCCCAGTTTTTCTTCTTGGCCATTCTGCCCTTCTTTGTGGGGGAAGCGGAGTCTCCTCTACCCTTCGCACATTTCTCAGAGTCCAGGCAACAGAAAGTTGGAAACCGTCAGCTTCAGACCCTCCGATATCTCTGACCCCGCCACAGGTGGATTAGCAGGAAGATCCTCGCAGAGCTGAGCTCTAAACACTCATCGCTTTCCACCTGGCTGTGTTCGCCTGCCACCCAAACCCGCAATACCTCTCTAGGAGAGCCCCGAAGGGGCAGTGTGCCTGCTCCTCCCGCTCCGCTGCGGTGAACCCCAAGCCTGGACGCTTAGGGCAGAGACGGGGTTAGTGGGCTGGGCGCTGGGATGTGGCAGAAAAGGAAAGGAGGAGGAGGAACCGAGAAGCTGTTAGAGAGAGGTGGGTGGGAGGGAGGTAGCTGAAGATAAAGAACAGGTACGTCCTGGTGGGATGGTCTTGACTGACCCAGCGCACTGGGAGTGGGGGCCCCTGGTGAGTGCGAGCTGGTTCCAGTTTAGTGTCCCATTTGGGGGTTTGGTCACATGTTCCACTGTCCAAATTGTTTCAGGATACTAGCCTGTGTGTGTGTAACAACCATCCGCTCTCTTTTAGATTTTTTCTGCTGAGGTCTGGGGCTGCTAGTTCGTCCCTCATTACTTCTCCCCTTCCAACACTCCGATGGCTGAGTTCTTACGTTCTAAAGGTTTGAAACCACGCACCACCTCAGTTCGGCCTTTGGACCTGGAACATAAAAGCTGCTTACTCTCTCCTTAAATTGTAAAAATAAGAGGAGTTCGGGTCAAGAGTGGATGTAGCTTGATCGCGCTGCTCCTGAAGGAGCAGTTTGCCAAGAACAGTTTGGGTTTGCCACATTGGGGACTCAAACATTTTGAAAGGTTTAAATACAGGCGCTCGCCTCAAACCTGTCTAAGCCCATACCTGCGTTCTAGAGGGCGCCAGTCTCTCCAGGCTGCCCAGGACCGCTTACAAATTCGAATATAAGGAGGCCTGATGGGACGCGCTGGAGAAAAAGCAAGCTTAAAAAGTGGCGGGGTCCTTCTCTCGCTCTCTCTGTCTCTCCTTTCTTGACCCCTGTCTCTCTGCCATCGCTTGGCATATCCTAAAGACTTTGACCTCCTGCTACATCAGGGGTTCTTCTTTAAGGATGAGTTGAGAAAAGAGCCAGACTACTCAGACATTTTGTGGGTTTGAACTTGAGTGTGAACTTGAGAAGTGAGAGCGAAAATGAATCTGCTTTCTCTTGTGCCTGGGATGCTAAGCAGCCTGTATTGGAAGGAGGAGGGCGGTTTTTGAGTTAGGTTTTACAGTGTGCCCATTCCATTTCCCATACCCCCCCCACACACACACACACACACACACTTATACATACTCCCCATCTCCAGGCGGTCCCCATCCCCAGTCAGTATCTTGGCTTGGGCTCCACACTTTGCAGTTTGCCAACTATCTTAAGTCGGGGCGTCGAAAACTTGATCCAGGAATGAGTGGTTACCCTTGGGACCAATCCAATAAACTCACCCCTTACCTCTACCCCGCCCCCTCCAGGTCTAGGATAGTTAAGAGACTATCCAGAGGGAAGCTCTGGAGTAAGAAAGGGGTTAATCTTTGAGGTCATTGTCCTGCTCCACAGCGGAACTGAGTCCCCGCGGAGCGCGGTGGGTTACTCTGGGCTGGCCTGGGGCAGAGAAGGTTGTATTTGGTGGCTCACAAAGCATTTCACCCTTTGTCTGCTAAAGGTACCGCGTCAGTTCTAGAAACGCTTTTTCGGAGATTGCATTAATGACAGGGATAACTTCTGAAGGCGGAAGGAAGGACTTGTAATTGGAAGGAAGGACTCGTCCCTCCGTAGGTGAGAAACGAGTGAGCCGAGGTGTGAGTTTCAAGATTCCTTCCTGAGAGTCCTGTCAGCTGTTTATTACACAAGGGCACAGATAGGGTCGGATTTTCAGCCCTGCCTCTGCAGAAAACCCTGGTTCCAAAAACCGGCATAGGTGTCGTCGCAATCAATAGGTAATTGTGGCACCGCGGATTAGAAATGTGGTTTTTTACTAGCTGTAAACAAGGATGGGACTGGGCTTTTCTAAAGCCCAGTTTTCGTCTATTACTTTCAGGTAGTTATTTTGTATTAACTGCTAACTTTAGGGAAAAAAAGGCTACTTGCTTTCAGAGGTAAGGTAAAGGCTCAGAAGTCTGGCCAGGCCTTTAGATATCCTAAACAAGTTCTCGACCTTAATTTCCTGCACAAATTCCACTTAAATATTTCTAACAAACATTCCGCCTCCTACAATTAAAAAAAAAAAAAAAGAAAGAAAAAAAATTGCTGGAAGGACATCTCTGTCAGTAATCCATTAATAATTGTTTATTTAGTAATCATCACGAAGCTGTCGTTATCCCCAAAAAAAGTAAATATTCAAACGCTTTAAAGAAAAATCTTAAAGCTATATCTCAAGTATTGTTGAAAAACTATATAGACACAAAACCAAAATATTTTCTTAGGTGGTTACATCCTGGAATGCTCTGCTCCCTCTTCCCTCAACATCCTGGGTCAATTTGTAACAAGTACATACTGTTACATATTGCTATGTACTTGTTGCAGAAGTGCTTGACATCCTTGGGCTTCTGGAATACATATTAGAACCACTAAGGCTTTTTAGGTTCCTGTATTTTAAGAAAATCAGAAATTGGGAAACCAGGATGGAAATATAAAACAAAAAATTTTGAGCAGCCGCCCTTGTAAACATGAAAGATAAACATTAAAACTCCTTTGTTAGCATTCATTTAAAACTTAGAAGTCTTGGATCTTCCATCAGCATCAGTATAGGTTTTGCTCATTAGATAACCTTTAGAAAATGATTGCTTACATCATTATTAAAGTGGTTTGCGTAAAGTTTTACTTTAACATGGATAATACTATTTTATACTCTTACTCTATAAAGAATGTTAACATTTATTAATTTTGGTAACAATTTGTTAAATACTAAAGTATTAATTGTCTTAAAAGTAATTATTCAGGGTGTACTTGCATACATTGTATTTTAAATTTATGTGTTTCAAGGTCATGAGACCTGAAACAGAGCTTTTACAGCACCAAGAAAATATAAAGTTTCCCGTCAGTCTTCATGAAAATAACACTGAAAATATGTAATAATACCTACTATTTTTTAAAAGTAGCATTTACAAATATGTCATCAGATTTTGAAATGATTCAGTGAAGGAAGTTTATCTAGATAAAATATAAGTAAAACTTTTTTTCAGCTATTATTCCACAATTTATAAACTTGTATCCACTTTTAGGAAAGTCATGTGGCCTAGGTAGTTTCTATACCTTTACTACAATAGTCCTAAAAATAAGTGTGGCTCACAACACATTAAATTGTTTTTTTTTTTCACTGTAACGAATATTATACCTTTAATTTAAAGTACATATTATAGCATTCAATTAATACAAAGTTAAAAATTATTCTAGTAAGTTATTAAATTTTAAAAGTCTGAATATATGGGTCTGCTGATGTTCTAAAAAATTGTAAATAAAGTGAAGTTTAAAATTGTGAACAATAATATCAGTACCACTATACACTGGTGAAATCCAAGACTTACAGATAATTATATAAGGAAGTAGGAGAATGAATGCCATAGTTAATACCATCAAATTCTAGACAGACTGAAAGAAGTCAAAGGTTATAAGCATGTATGCTATTGGTGCAAAAGTTATTAGTGATTGAGGTGACTTAAAATACATATCTTTTATAATTCCACTATTATGAAGAGAATTTCTTAAGTCTAAATCACCTCTGCATTTATCTCATAAAGACAAAGAAATATAAAGGCTTTAAATTATATTGCCGTTAACTTAATGTAATTGATATTAACAAATATTTTATCATGATGTTAAAATACACAAAAAAGTAAGTATTATAAATGGACAGTATTCATAATAATTAATATAGAGTTTTTTAATTCTAGATATAGTTTTACTATTCCATCTACTCTTATCTAAAAGATAGAAATTAAGTAGATGAATAAGTCTTTTGTAATGTAATGAATGATAACCTTTCATAAAATGAGCTCTCTACACATAAAGTATTATATTCCTGTAATATTGTAATCATCTTCCAATTACAGCTTCTTGCAAATATTTAATCTTACTTTGAATAGAATCTCTGACTTAACAGAATCTCTAGCAGATAATAGCTGCCTTTGGAGGCGTCTGTTGATACACACTGATACACAATATGTATATGTATATGCCTATAACCACCCACTCAGACAAGAAGAATGAATATTTGAGAGAGAAAATCATTCTTATCTTTGCTTTCACAATCCAGACTTTCAAATTTAAACATATTTAGAGAAACAAGAAACTTTCCAAAGCATTCAAAAAGAAGAAATGAAAAAAGAAGAAATGAATACATGTTGTACTTGAGTAGAATAAAAAAGAAACTGTTAATAGCATCTATTTATAAATGATCTACACAAAACTCCATTATACTTCCTAATGATAATTAGAGGGAAAAGGAATCAAAGAATTCAGGTCTGCCAAATAAATAAAATATTCTCTCTCAAATTAAGCAACAAATTTATAGATAACAAGGCTTATGCCATGAATTTGAAGGATGTCTCCTTTGTAGCAAAAGACAAAAGGAGCATAGAGGAATAAATATTGATTGAACTAATCATCTGATGAATAGAAATGAGATTTACCAGTGCACCAATATAATAGGCTATGTTAACTAGTTCTTTCATAGCGCATATGCTGCCCTTTCAACCCCTGACCCCATCCATTCACTTCTTAATGAGGGAAACCACAGGTGTTATAACGGCATTTATAGTGAATCAAGCTAAATATAATAACCATGTGGTTAACTGATGGCATGGGGGGGGATGAAAGGAAATATTGTAATCAGAGTGTCGCAAAATTATTATGCATTGCAAACCACTTAGAATTTGGGCTTGCTCTGTTCACCTTTAAAATATACCTATGAGGACATCAGTATTTCAAGTCCTAAATGTGTTGTCTCCTTAATAAGGACAGTTTTATTAATGCTTATCTGAAATGTTAAAAATGCTATTCAACATACATTTTACCTACATTGTTTAATACTTTGCACAGTAAACATTTAAAACATTTTAAAATGACACAGAAGATATAATATTTTAGACTTAAGATTGCACACATTTTTCTTGGTTCGTGTTAATTTTATAAATATTGGAAATAGAATATAACTTATAATAATTATAAAGGTATAATATATGATAAATTTTGTTTTAAAATTAAATTGAGATATTCTTGACTTAAGCATATCTTTCCAAAGGTCAAATGAATGTGTCATCTTTTGCCAAAACCCGAGGCCAAAATCTTGTTCAAAACATGCTCTTATAGAAGAACAAAAGTAATTTGCTTAGACTTAAATGTGTTTATCTCTGCATAGTGACTATTTTAACTGGCTGTGTATGCTGACTTTGTAAATTACTTTATTAGACAGAGTATTCGTTGATGTCATTTTGTGTGTGGTAAGTTATATCATGTGGTCATGGGTTATATTTCTCTAATTCGCAGAAATCACAGGCATAAGCAAAGAAAGGGCAATCTGATTGTTTACTAAATTGTGTTTTTTGTTACTAGCCTACTTATTACTTTGTACTCATATGAATCCAAAATCCTGGCACCATGGTTAATATGAAAGATTTGGGATGCTTAAAGGAAACTGTTACATAGATTTTATCTCATAGTAAAATTTTTTCTTAATGAATATTGCAATGTCAATTTTAAATCACATTTAAAAATTTTTCTGTATATGTCCAATTAAACATCCTCTTTTTTACATGAATTTCATTAGGATTATGTTATCATGCGACAATAGCACATATACAATATTTTAATTTTAAATTAGAAGTACAAAAGTACTCTCTGAATTGGGGCACAAAATTATCCTTAAAAAAGAAACATCAAAAGCTTTTTTAAATGGCCTTGATATTTATAAGTATTACTTGGCATGAAAGAAATGAGTAGTACTGGCTGAAAAAAAAAAGGCAAAATATTATTTTATTTTAGTTTTCTTACTAATTTATAAAAATATTTTTATATGAATTTCTCTCCTTCCTATTTAGAACCAAATTTGATTTTCCTTTTCTGAAAATTTTGTCAAACTCTTTGATCAGCTCATTTCTAGGAGATTAAATTAAGATAATACTCTTGAAAATGAAAATAAGATTATCTTCACAAATGTTTCTATTTTCTGTTTTAATTTTAAAAGAAGACTCAAAGATTTGATCTTTTACAGATATATATGTGAGATATATATATATATATATATATATATATATATATATATATATCCAAATAGAAATTATTTATTAGTTAATGATTTATTGAGCATCTACTCAAAGCCAGGCACAAAACTGGGCACTAAAAATGTTTAGGTTGATAAAGCATTGTCAGCTGGTGAGGCTGTAATAGCTATGATCAAAGTAAAAGTAGAACAAAATACAGTGGGATGCTATCAGAATGTCAGGACAGCTCTCACAAGGGAAGTGATTACTGGGATTGGCCTCTAAAGATGAGTAGAAGTCCATCTTTTGGTTAATTTGTTCATCATAAATAATGTTTATTAAGTTATTGTTTGTTGTATTTTCTAGTTGCTTTTTATAGTCAGTATTATGTGAAATTTAGTTTGTTAACATAGAAACATTCAAAAAAGAGCATATTCTGATGTAGAACAAGCAGTAGTATTATTTTTAAACAAAGTTTTTATTTGTAAAATAATTTTTAAGTGACAACTCTTAAAAAAAACTCTAAGGGAAGTTTTAAATTACAAAAAGAAAATGCACTGAAAGAAACAAATATTGGTGTGAGGAAAAGTGTAACTTGTAAAAAATTTTAAAGTATCACCAAGAAAAAAAAAAATGGGAAAATACAATATCTTTATACATTTGTTTTTATAAGAGAAATTCTTATTTTTGTAAAATAAGGAAATGGCTGATATATATTGAGTTTTATGTTCTTTAACAGTTAAGGTATCTGAAAATAGTGATATCTTCTCTAGAGAATATCTTAGATTACCAGGTATCAGGGAGAATAATATTCATTGAAATAATGGGATATGTCAGCAGTGTCACAGTAATATTCTTTAAAGTTTTACATTTCAGGAACTTGGGTATGAGATTGAACTCTGAAAATTAAACTATAAAATTCACACATAATGGTCTTTCAGACTTTGGAGCTATTTTCTCTCTTAAGCATATTTAAAGAAGGAAAATTTCTGAACTCATAGACATAGAAAGGAAAGAAAGAAAGAAAAAGAAAGAAAGAAAGAGAGAGAGAGAGAGAGAGAGAGAAGAAAGAAAGAAAGAAAGAAAGAAAGAAAGAAAGAAAGAAAGAAAGAAAGAAAGAAAGAAAGAAAGAAAGAAAGAAAGAAAGAAAAAGAAAAAAGAAAAAGAAAAAAAATAGAAAAATGTGACCCTGAGAAGCAACTAATGGCTGCCAGGTTGAAAAAATATCCACTACAATTCACAATTAGGCTCTTCATTTTGAAGTGACAATTTGACGTTCTGGTCTTGTACATTAGTTCTTGTGAGCTTAGTTAACTTGAATCCTCATACTTAGGCTGAATCCACTCTGAAACACTGGTGAGATCAGGTTTCTGAGCCTACAAAGCTGAAAACCAGGCCCTGGGCTGCAGAGAATTCACGAAAGTAAATGTCACCATTTGAGATATCCAGGCAGCCAAACTGTCATTCTTGGTCATAACCCTCTGCATTAGCATGAACCTCATCTTCAAATAGCTACATAGTGAGCAAGACCACAGAGTCATGGGTTTTCCATCTTGAAAAATAGATATAATTTTTTAAATGCTGATTATTAATTAGAATTTATTAGACTAAGGAATGGTTCTCTTCTACTGTAACACAACCTGATAATGAAATGGCTATTATATTTGATCTGTTTGTTTATTGGCACTGGGATAATTTAAGACGTAGCTGAATGATGCCATTTCTTGGGGCTTTTCTAAAAAGGTGAAAGGAAGAGAGGGCACACAAAGGCCCCTCTAACTTTTAGAAACTTTGATTAAACAGTTATTTAATAAAGCACCTGGTTTTCAAGATACCCCCTTCTTCACCTCTTATTGCAATTTCTCTGATGCTCATATATTATATAACAATGGACATACATGCCCACTTTGTGTTATATGTGCTATTCTGGGTGTAAATGTAGACTGAACCTTTGTAGAACAGTGGTTTTACCTGAAGTGCTGTATGTAATATGAGTCTAGATTTTCACTCTAGCTTTTATGGAAATTTGTCTACTACTTAGTAAACACTAAACCACTATTTTGATCATTCATTAAAAAGACTTTTTAAAAGCAGTCATTAAATAAGATTAGAATGTGTTGTCGCCTGTAATTAATTCTGGGAATACACAATTCAGACAATAGTAGTATTTTATTTGTATAGTAAAAATTATTAAAACTAGTTATTTATCAAACTACATTTAAATTATGCTTAGTTTCACCTGTCCAGGCCTGGTTCTCAACAATGCTTCATATGGGTTCCGTAACACTGGATTAGCATGTTCTAAGTTTCCCAAGTAGAATTTTCATTACATAGCTTGAGACAAAATGAACACTCAAGTCAAATTTTACTATCCAGCACCTGCTGGCTTCTAGATTCCAGAATCTAATAACACAGAAAGTTAAAGAACTTAAACATATTGAGTTTCTAATGAATAATTGGTATCATTATTATTGTCGGTCAAATATTAAAATTATTATACAGAACAATTCCTAGAAATTTGTATGTAAGTTGTGCCTGGCACATAGCAAAGGAATTAAACACTTTTTTATTTAAAAAAAGAAAAGAAATCTTGTTCCTAATTTCTACTGTTTTTGAATATGAACAAATGCCAGCATCTGGCGGAATCGAGTAACATTTGTTCAGGAAAAACATTGTGTCATTAAGGTGCTGTGTTTCTTGACAATAATTTGTTTGTTTCTTTGTTTCTTTTTTACAAAAACAAAATATTTTAGATAAATGTATTTAAAAATTTTTAGGATTCTAACCTATTCATCAGTTTGCTCTAAAATTAAATATAAAACAGACCAATATTCTGGGTGGGATTTCTTTTTTTCTTTTTTTAATGCTGAGTATCTTTTAAATGGCTTAATTCTAAGCATTTTCACCCTTGGATATAAATTTTCATTCTTGTGATTTAAAAAAAAAATAAGAGGAACAGGGCTTTTAAAATATCTTTCCAAAGGCAGCTCAGAAATATTAATAAGAATGCTAATAAGGTTGCATTAATACCCTTCCAGTTATGTTTTTTATTTTGTTTTGTTTACTAATATTATTAAAGATCAGTCTACCACTCATGTCACAAAAAAATTTAAATTTATTTTATTGGTTATAGAAAATATTCTTTGGTAATGAAATAAGTTGATTTCTACAGCCATGCCACCCTGAACAAGCCTGATCCTCTCTGATCTCGGAAGCTAAGCAGGGCTGGGCCTGGTTAGTACTTGGATGGGAGACCACCTAGGAAGACTAGATGCTGTAGGTGTAAAAACTAAAAAAAAAAAATAAGGGCTTGCAAGCTGACAAGGTTCTTGCAATTTGTGAGGTCAACCAGGGGTTGCCTTGCCTAAAAAAGAAAAAATAATAATAATAAGTTGATTCTGAATTCTTTTCCACCAAAATTTTATTAATGATTTTAGAAGGTGATCTAATATGATTGACGTGAGTGTTGATTTAGAGTCAAAGACAGACTTTATTTTATCATATAATACAATGATCAAAAAGTAAAATAAAATAGATGACAATGGTATAGATGACATCTCTAATAGTGGATCAAGTTTAAATGTGATTCAATAAATCTTAATAATTGAGTACTTACACTGTTTAAGAGGTGATGTCCTTCCAAGATAACAGTCTCAAGCTGGGTTTTCTTATAAAACTCCTGAAGAATTTCTTAGATACTTTTTGTTCAATTTGAATTTCTAAATGAGAAAAACAGATGACTTGTCCAGAATTATTTCTCAAGAGAGGTTGAGACCAGAATTTGACTGCAATCAAGAGCTTCTGACTCTGAGTCCAGGTCCATTTTCATTACTCTTTGCTTTCTCTCTTAGGCTATACTATTTTTTGCCACCCCTGCACCCATAGCAGACATCACTAATCAATCATACCATTAATACTTATTTAGTCTAGATGCAGCCTGCACTACCATTTGACCACTGGCCCTCAAGATAAAACTTTTACCAAAAAGTCTCATGAGTGTTTTGACCATATAAAGAATAGATAATATTATAATAAAGCCATTTTTATTGAATCATATGATCCTCTTGAGCAAACCATAGTTTTCCATAGTTCTCACTCCTAAAATAATGATAATGACATTTACCAATTTTAGAAAAAATTAAAGTAGTATGGAAAAATCTACAGATTCTGAATAGAAACTTTCCAGTAAAAATAATAACAAATTCAAAGTATATAGAGTACAAATTTTTACCATAATTATTTCCTCAAAATATCTAAAATTTAATTTTATAAACTCAATATGCCTTTTTTTACAGAGATTTCAAGTTTTTAGTAAAACCGGATATTATAGATGTTTTCTCCACTAAGATTCTAACCCAGCCGCATCTATTTTAACAAAGGGAACAATTTTATGGGCAGTAGGTATAAAGACTGTTAATGTCTAAATATGATATCCCTCTTCATTCAACAACCAACATGCACTTGCCTAATAATTTATAATGTTAATCCACTCATTTGTCCCTCAGCTTGTCAGTTCTTCCTCTGGATTTTATTTAGATATCAGGTAATTATTTTCTTATTCATTACCATTTCTGTACTTACAAACTTTCCCACACATTCTCTCTAGATTAGTACTGTGTCAAAGTGAATGCTCACTCTGGCATTGTGATAAGTCTGTCTTTCACCTATGACTCATTGTATTATAGCTCATCCATTTTCCTGAGGTCATCTAGTATGATAATAGGGTTAAAGTTGAAAGTGTAATGGCTCATTGATAAAAATAACTTATTTAATATTTGCACAACTATTTACTCATTCATTGCCAAATATTTAATCAGGGACCTATTATTTACAAGGCATTACCCTATGTTTTGAAGATATAGGGTAAATAGGATTCAGTCTCATCCTCTAAAGAACTTAGAGTTTCATCTTCTTGAAAGCCATATGCTGTAATTCACAATAAATACTGGAAATAGCAATAATAATAATATAATAATAAGTTTAAAAAACTTTCTCCATCATTGGAAAAACAAGGGTTCTGCCTTAATAAATTTTTATTAACAGTAGGTTAATATTGTTCTTTTTGTCTCTGAAAGCTCATATTTATTTGAGAAATTACTTCAAATGTTGAAGGAAAAATGAAGATAGGATACTCATATAGAAAAATTAACCACCTTGCCTTCATTTTATCTTCATCAAATTAGCCAATATCTATCCCCGACTGCACTGTGGGGCTTTGCAATTCTAGAGATGTTAAAGAATGCCAACGGAGACACACTCTGGTCTCAAAATATAGGAAGCTGTAGGATAATTGATTCCTGTTGATGGAATTGTGGGAAATTTTTAAATATTCTATGCTCTAAAGTAGATGAAGAATTTCAGTTTTCCCTAAGGCTGTTGGAAACTCATTGGTATTTAGTAGAGCAGGATTCAAGTATGACGTTCATTGCTAAGGCAGTCTTTACCCCAGTAGTTTAAAACAGGTCACTTTGACATATTTGGCAATGTCAAGAGCCATTCTACATTGTCACAATTGAGAAGGTACCACAGGCATCCAGTAGGTAAAAGTCAGGAATGCCGCTAAACATTCTATAAGGTACAGTACAGTCCTCCAAAACAGACTCTTCTGCCCCCAAATGCCCATAGTGCTAATAGTAAGCAGCCCTAGACGTATACAAGGTCTTTCTAAATGGAATCACATCACAGATCTTCAGTTTTCCTACGTATCTCTGAGAAACCCGGTTCCCCTTTTCTACCTCTTCTTTCATACAATAACCCCACTTCCACGTCACTTTTACTTATTTTAAATGTTTTTATTATGTACATGGTCCTCAAGATGGAAAAACTTCCATTGCACTAAAACAACAGAATTTGAAATATTGATTTTGATGCTGAGAAAGTGAATGATTCTAATGAACGGGCAAAACATTATTTTGCAAGTCAGGTAGTTTCCATTTCTTTACTGTCAACAAAATTGAAGCAAGGTATAATCAAATTGTCAGTTATAAACCATTAAAAATAGTTTCCATGTTAGAATGCTGTGTGGTTTGAGGCATATATCTCAGAAGGAGTTTAAAAAAGTGAGTTAAATTGCTATGGCAAAATTAGTTTCACTTCCATCTACATATTTATGTGAATACATTTTCCAACACTTACATTTCCACAAACAAAAATAGGAACAGAAGTGATGCTAAACTCCATTATAATCTATCAGTAAATAGACAAGCATAGGTACCAGAATTGTTTGGAAGGAAAAAAAAAAAAAAAGCCCATCTGGCTTATTATGAGATAAATTTCCTTTAAATATTTATTTTTATGTTTAGTAAATATAAAATTTGTAATATATTTGTGTAATTCTTATTAATTGTGATTTAGTGATAATGATAACAAATTAGTCCAGAAGAAATGTTAATACTCAGAACTCATATTCACAGAGAGAAAAAATGTTACATTTAAATATAAATACATATTTTTGTTGAAGAAAAGTATAACCAGGTGATTAATAAAATACTTTTAAATATGAAAATTTTGACATTAAAATAAAATTTTGTTGGGGGAAAATGGAAATACAAATTTAAGGAGAAAATATATATTATAAAATTCATGTTGCAGAAGGGCTTATTTATGATTTTTTTAAATGTGTGGCATGATATCAAAACATTTTGAGATTTAGATTTTATTAATATATGAAAAGAACAATTTATTACTTTATTTTAAAATATAAAATCTAAAATGTCACAGAAATCACATCCTTTACAGTGATATAGTATGTGCTATATAACCGGCTTTTTTACGGTAGTTCTAGATTGAAGGGGAATGCTCTAGCACCCATGATTCCTAGTTCATGGTAGTGTGTCATGTTTTTCCAGGTCCACATTAACCTGGTATCATAATCACTTAGGAATTGCATTAGATTGAATACCTAAGCAACAACCATTTCAAACTCTAAGAAGAACGAAGAGTGGTAACTTGTTATCTTATAACTTTTCTTAGGTGGCCAGGCACAATCATATGTGAGTGGCGTTGGACACTCGCCAACCATTCATTTCACCCAAGTTTCTAAAGTGCCAGTTCTCTGTAGAAGTTCTAGATGACCACCAACCTCAAATCAGCAGCTTTGAGATGGAAACAATATCCTTCTCAGGACATTCCACTAGGCCAGGGGTCTGCAAACTTTTTCTTTAAAGTTCCAGATAGTAATAGTTTAGACTTTATGGTCCATGTAGTCTGTTGCCACCACTCAACTTTGACACTGGAGCACAAGAGCAGCCATAGTCGATATGTAAAATCATGGCTGTATTCTAAAAACACTTTATTTACAAAAACAGGTGGCAGGCTAAATTTTGGTGGGCTCTTGTTTGATGGCCTCAACACTGGACGGTCAAGTCCCTAAGAAAAGGATTTATTTTTTACTGAACTTAGTATTTGCATCACTTAGGACAACATCTGATATTCAATAAACGTTGAATAGATGAGTGAAAGTATTCCAGCCATAGAGGATAATAGTATATTTAAAATATGCTGAAATATAATGCACTATAGAGGAGAATAAAAAAGAATTATAAACCTCACAAAGCATGGCTATTAGTCAAGGAGATCTATTTCTAGAAGTACCAAGCAGCTTGGCCACAATTAATAGAATGAGTCTGTAGTACATTATTTATACACATTCTCATATTGAATCATCAATTAATATTCAAGTATAACTTTTTATATATTTATTTTCTCTATATTTTGAACTTGAAGCAAGACATCTTTGAATCCCAATCTCTAAACTCTACCTTACTCATATGTATTTGGTCATTGAAACCTCAAATTAATTATGGATAAGGAAAGGAAGCTTAAAAAATGGTGACCAATTAACTGGTCACCAAATATTTGGTGTGTCCAGAGTTCTAAGCATTATGTAGTTGTTGGAGGAGATCTAATGAAGAAAATTTATTCATTAAAAAAGTAAATGTTATATAGCACTTATTATATGTCATGTTCAGATCTAATTCCTAATAAATCTTAACTTATTTAATCCTCACAGCAAACTTGTGTAAAATAGTGTCTATCATTAGGTTCATTTAACATGAGATAGGAAAGGTTAAGTAACTTGGCGAAAGTCACACATCTGGGAAATGGCAAAACTGGGATTCAGATCCAAGCAGGCCATCTTCTGAGTCTGTGTTCTTAACCATTGCAAGATGCCATCACTTTTCTTAAGTCAATCCCTGAAGTTTCAAAAGGACAGATGTTAATCGTTAACTATGAATACAACACAATATGGCATTGCCAGAGGACCCCTGTAACAGATGAGTTAAGAAATGAGAAGGTCGATGTTACAGTGATAGGACAAATTTTGTGGAAAAATCACTTGAACTAAATCTTAAAATTGTGTAGAATTTTATTAGCAAAGAATCACAAGAAGCTTTTCAGATGGAAGGATGGAGTGAACGGAAGCATGGGGACAGACTTGTAATTCGTATGTGTATACCATCCCAAATGAAATAAAGAGTAAGAGGAGAAACTAATATTTATTTCATGCTTCCTATGTGTCATATATTGCAGTAGATCCTTGACCCCATAAGGGGCTATTTACAATTCCAGGCATTAAAGCGGGACTGTCAGCTCTAATCCAGCTTCTACTACTTACTGTATGGCCTTAGACAAGTTACTTGACTTCTCTGAACCTCCAATTTTTTGTAAAATTAAGATAAATACCTGAATCTTAGGGTTATTGTAAGAGTTAAATTACATAGGATAACATTAAAAAGGACTTACATAGTCTGATATTTAGTCCTCATCAAGTGCTTTATTATCATTCTTGAATTTTTGTCACACATACACAAAAAAATGTGAAGTGTTGTCTCTATATTTCAAATGAGAAAGCTAAGGCTCAAATAGTTTCCAATCAATGTCTAAAATATATGTATAATTTCATAAGTACAACAGGCTTCCCAAAGAATTAGTTTTCATTGGGAGAGATTTGGTTAGATATAGGCGAGAATTGAGACGCTGTAATGTCAAGCTAAGATAAATTTAGAATGTTGAGGATTTAGTGTTTAAACTTTTGGAAACCCAAAATATTTGACTATTCTTACTTAAAATTTGCTCCTTAACAATTTAGGGGTCATTGATAAAAAGAGGAGTCAAACCAAAAGCAGAAAGGAAGTCTGGAGACTTGGTCTGGCATTTGCCAGTGCCACCAGGTTTAGCTGATCTCTCCGTTGCCCCCTTAAACCTGTCTCATAGTAAGTGTCCTCAATCTCACCTAGCAGGTCTCAATATACCTGTCAACTTAATTTCAAAACATTGATTAAGTATAGCATCACATCCAGTTACAGGGAAGAAACTCATGATTGTTATGATAGTTTGGTGGGTTTTTTCTTGTATTTATTTACATTTTGTTTAGCACAATTTGGTTAAAAACATAAACACAACATTTACCAGATATAAATTGCAGTGTTTCCCCACATACCGTCTCACCGAATATTATTATACCCATAGCATTTTTTTCATGTTATGGAAAGTTGATTTGTTCTTTGGGAGAGTGTTTCATGAAGGTGCTCATCACTTTTTAAATGGGAGCTATCTAAAGTTTTATTTTATTATACTTTACATGCAACTTCAGAGATCTCTTCAAGTATCTAAAATAGTTTAATCTTTCCTTTTCTTCCTACTAAAAATTATGATTTCCATTAGAAAAACTTAAATAATTTTATCTGAATTTCCTTTTAAATACACACCTGCAAAACGCATGTATGAACTTTAAAAGAAAAAAAAACTTAAATTCTCCATTATTTCATCTTAAAACAAATAAATGCTTGTTTTTATCATTTTATTTTTAGATTTCTGTTGTGGGTGGTGGTCATAATTTCAATGGCATTTTCTGCCATGATAAAAGGTACTGACATCAGGAGATCTAAATTGTGAAACTTATGTAACTTGTACTATACTCAGCCCAACATCTTATGGTCTAATTAAATACAAACCAAGTCAGTTGGCAGAAAAATAGTGTTATGGTGCAGATATTAGCACCTTGTTAGCAGTCCAAAACCTGCTTTCTCAGGCAGACCTATTTCTGAATGCAAAGTTTTATATAGATAAAAGCTATAATGTTTTAAAGGCATTTGATGAACTTATATTTGAATCCAGAAAACATTTTTTTATCAACTTTTTAAAATCACAAGGGGCCAGTTTATTGCAATTATGTATCTCTCTCATCTGGTTTTCCATTAAGAAAATTAAAACACACAGACATCACATTACTGACATTTTTAATTGAAAAAGAAGAGCTATTTTCGTACTCTTAAAAACAATAGGCATTTTCCAAAACCATTATTTCACCTTTTCCGGGTTCAATTTCTAGAAAAAGTAAAGAAATTTATTTTTAAATGCCACTACATAATAACTGCTCATGTGAAGTATGTTATAAATGTGTCACATAAATGTGTTTTCAGGTTTGTGTTCCCCTAGCATTAATCTATATTTCTTCTTGATCATCATCATAGCTAATTCTTATTGATCACTTAATATATGCTAAGCACTGTTTTGAGCACTTTATATTAATTACCCCCATTAATAATCAGAATAAACCCTTAAAATTTGTAGTAATTTTTATCCTCATTTCACAGATGAGAAAAATGAAGCATAGAGAGGTTAAGTAACTTGTTCAAAATCACCCAACTAGCACTTGGAGGAGCTGGAATTTGAATCTAGTTTTTTAACAGCTATGCTGTCTTCATTTCCCATTAATTATGGCCAGAGGATGCTGCAAGCTGATTTCATCCTCTTGATCTATCTTGTTTGTCTTAGAGGCCCTTCAGACACTTCCTTGACTCTAGCCAGTTCAAAGCCAGGTGAATGGTCTGGGAAAGAGATCTGGTTCATCTTCCTCATCAAGCCATACACAATATTGAAGCATCCCTCCTTGGTCCCATTAATGAAACATCGAGAATGAGAAGCTGATAATTCAAAATCACTCAAAAGCATGTCTTTCTGTTATAAATGTGCATTTTTTAAAAATTGCCACCAATGACCAAACACTGCACCTGATTTTGAGGCAATCTGTCTTAAATTGAGAATGGGTGGCTCATGCCGAAGTACAAGCAGTATCCAACACCATGATAATTTGCTGTCTCACAAAAGACAGACTGTCTTCTGGAAATTCAGAGGAAAGAGTTCTAGATTTTAAGTTGAGGCATTTCGCTGACCTTATCTAACTATGTATCCATGGCAAGTCACCTCTATGGCCCCACCTCCTCATCTCTAAATAAGATTGTCTCCAGGGTCCCTCCAACTTTCAGAGCCCGTGAGTTCATGCCTTTAAGGATACTACTTTGACAAATTGTTACCAGGGTTGTTTCTCAGTTGTTTCAGTCATTGAAGAAACAGAGATTTATATTATAGATTAGGTAACTAGTCCAAAAACAAACAGGTATAAGGTACGTACAGTAGAAATACATGCGATTCCAAAATCCTGAACTGGGTTGTCCTTTGTGATTCTAGGCTCCAATAGGTCTATTCCCTACAACGTACCTGGTTTCCAACTTACTAAAATTAGTGCATTTCTACATAGTCCTGTAATCTTACAATACACTAAAAATACAATATTCATTAGGACTATAGTAAGGTTCACAAATATCAAAAAGAAGTGTCTGATTGTTCTTGAATTCTATCAGGCAAATCACTGAGAAATTTAGGCTATCATTTACACTCCTATAAATTAGTTTACTGAATCCTTTCCCAAGAACACAGTTTCCCAGAGACATAAGCAGAGACCTCAAGGACCTGAAAACTTGAAAGATCCTTCTACCTCCTCTAGACAGAGTTGAGATAAGGCAAACATGGAAAGGCTGTGCTGCCTTAAGATAAATACCGCATCTACCGCACAGTTTCTCTGAAGGTTGGCCGTAGTGTGTGTGTGTGTGTGTGTGTGTGTGTGTGTGTGTGTGTGTGCGCGCGCGCGCGCAGGAGCACGTGGGACACATTTAGAGAAGTCAGGGTGGGTAGCTTGTGTGGGTGATAGGGGAATTCGATGAAGGGAGATACTTTAGCCCCTTCTTCAAGTACATCTCCCTCCTTACTTCCATCACAATGGAGTAGAAGAGATCCTTGCTTATTGGTGCGGAACCCTTGAGACCTAATTTAGCTTTTATAGGAAATTCAAAAAGAGAGAGACCGGCACGAGAGCAAGAGAACAGAACAAAGATATGAGTTTGTACGGGGAATATTGATACCTCTGGACTGCCTCTGTAACTCTTTTAAAAAAACATTTCTAAGTAAATGCTGACTTAGACTTTTCGGTTAGTGGAAGGTCTGAGCTCCTCACGAGGGACAATGCACTGCCCGAATCATCTCTACAATTCCCGACAGTCTGTCCTCTCTGCAGCTCGGGTTCATTCGTTTTTATGCTGTGAAGGTCAAAAACATTTTGGAAAAAATTAATTTTCCCTTTTTTAATTTCTTAAATGTGCCCTCACAAAGATGCCTAGAAATAGGAAAGTTACATAAATGCAAATTTAAAACATGGCTCGACAAGCTGTGCCTGTTGGTCCCGTTGATCATTTTTTATTCACATTTTACAGCAATTTCTAAGAACTTTACCACGTCCTTTGTTAACTACATATCAATTAAAATACCTCTGAGAGGCAGGTACAATAACGCAGTATTTGTTATCCTTCTCCAACAGCGAAAGGCCCACTTTTTACTAACTGCTAATGCACAGCACATAGAGATGTAGAAAGAGAGTAGGGCGGAAGCCTGCTCTTAAGGATTTCACAGAAGATGAAGAAAGACATTTTTTTTTTCCAGTGCTGTAGGGGAAAAAAATAATCAGAGGCTTAACCAGGCAATCAGTGGGAGGATAAGACCAGAACTTAAACATTCATATTCCTTCTCATCATCTATTGCAGCCACAAAGTCAATAAATTGTCATTCACAAGCAATTTTGCCGCACAAATATGAATTGTTAATGCAAAGAGCCCAGATTACTTTTGTAGATGGCTATAGCAGTGTAGCAATGGAAGGCGGACTGATTTTAAAAAGAAAATGGGGAAAAAATTGTAAAACATTGACCTTTGAAATTAAGCATCATTCTGCCCTACTTTCTGAATCAGCTAAGATCATTTTCCTACCCTTCTGAGTCTCAGTTTCCTCACCTGTCCAATAGGAGACTAAGACCTACTTCCTTGGATAGGTACAAGAATTAAATAAGGCAATAAATGTCAAAGCTAGCAAATAATTAGAAATCTTATTTTCTGATAAAGAGCAATTATATATAGTGTTTGCACTTTAAAAGTTGGTCTTAAGTACTTCTAATGTATTTAACGTGCCTCCCATATGTGTAGGACTGGACTGCTTTTCTGAATACTATGATCCTGCCTGTGGTTTGTTATGTTGATCTTGCATCCTGTCTGATAACAAGCTAAAATAAAACATTATCACTAACCTTAGAGTCTTTCACATCTGTCAGTCTATTTGCTACCTACAACTCCATATCATTTTAGGCCTGTTAGGTATGACTATGAGATAAATATATAAATAAATAGTATATATTATCTGTTAATTAATTTATACAGTCATAAAAACTGTGATTTAACAGATTAATTAACCAGGTCAAAGTGTTAAATAGAGGCAATGATCTTCACATAACTAACCATATATTTAGTTTATTGGGCAACTGGATGCTAACTGGCATTCTCTACCAGCAAGAAAAATACATTAACCTAACAACTTCCCAGCTTCCAAATTCTGCCATTAACTAAAACATAATTTATCACTGCTTTGATCACTGAGCTTGAGTCAAAACTCTTATTTTTATTCAGGAAAGATGATTTATTTAATAATGTTTTTACTTAAGGGTCTAATCATAACCCCAAGATGATTCAGATGGTGAAATCCAGCTGTAACAACAACAGTATCATCCAGAAAAATAACCACATGTATACTGAATCCCTTAAAAGTTTTTCATAACAGATCTAGGGATGATAAGTCATGCCAACTCATTTTATAATTAAATAAAGTTTTCCTTTTCCTTCAACATAATCCAAAAAGATTAACTTGTGATCTTTAGTTGAATAAATCAGGAGGTCATAATTTACTCTGCTGTGCAAAATTAAATTTAGTTTGTAAAATCTGAGCAAAGAAAAAATTCCAAACACATGCAAAGGTGAGCATTTTCAGAAATTTCAAAAATAATCTTCATAGCAAATAAAATATTCAATAATATATAATATCTCTATACTAAACTTTCACAGCTTTCAATAATCTATTTTAGAACTTTTCCATAGGACTCTCCTGAAACATCATGGTCATGTCATCTGATTTTTGAGTTAGTAACATGGGTAAATCAAGAGAGCCATGTTTTTACAGTTAATTCCTAATCTCAGATTGTCACAAGGCAAATTTTTCATCCATTTTTTTCCTTAATTCCTAACATGGTACCTATCACCATGGGTATTTGTTGAATAAATGCACCCAGGAAATAGACTCTGTCTGTAATAGCATAAAAGTACAGTGAACCTCCTTTGAATGTTTTACTTTGAAATTATAAGGACTGGTAAAGAACATTGTTGCACAGTTGCATAAATATGCTCCTGATGTATTATTTCCTATGTCTCCCAGTTTCTCCTCCGGAATGCAACAGATCTTGGTTCTGTTCCAGTCTGACTTATGTTTTCTGTTGTCATACCACTGATAACATTTCATAAAAAGTTACTGAGAAATCATTTAAGACATATTTTCAACAAAGCAGAAGGTAGATGAATGGATGGATGGGTGATGAATGGACAGATAACTCTCTCTTCAGTGAACATTTTTAGTTCCTGAATTTTAGCAGCACATTTAAAATTCAGTTTTACATTTTCTGCTCTCTAAGATATTTATCATCTTTGGAAAGTTGCATTGTGCTAAATTTATTGATTTCCACTGAACATGCTGAAAATGTTCTTGATACATCATTAATATAATAATTGATATCAAGCATTTTTGGATTCAAAGTAACTGACATTAGAAAAATAGGAAGTAGAATTCACCTTCTCTTCATGAAATACTGACTAAAACAATTCTATCCTATGACTTTATTGCATTATTTTATGACTTATCAGTACATAAGTCAAATAAAGGACAGGAAATTGAGTTCACATTATCAACCCAGGCACTGATCACAAGATGGTTACCTCAATAAGGATAAAGACTCTCTCTTATTTTGCTAAGATAAATCATGTAATGCAGTGCATTGTCTGTGACTTGCTTCCCTAGAGGATGGTGTTGATACTCAGCTCTCTAAATTAGTTATCAAAAAGAGAAACAGCATAAATCAGAATCTTTGTAGGTTATTCTTCACAAGGAACAACCTATAAGTTGAAGTCATTGACTTTCCACTGTACCCAGATAATAATAAACCAAAGAATGAAGAAAATGTTTTTGATGAATAGGGGCATTACTGCAAATCACTATTAACCTAAAATGTAAAAAAAAGGAAAAAAAAGAGTATCTCTTTTCTAGCTTCCAGCTCTATCTAATCCTTATTAACCCTAACATATCACACTCATTTATAGGGTAGGGATGGTGCCATTTGAATTTAGGTGCTTAACAAACAATAAGCATTTAGTAGGTATTTCTTGAGGTTTGACTTGAGTTGTTAGTTGATTCTTTCAAATTTTCTTTTCTATAATCATCTTTTAATTTGCTATAGCATTATGTTTTCACTTTACATTCTCTTACAATTTGATCTTTTTGTTCCCTGTCATCTCTCAGTTCTTCTATCATTTCATAGTTTTCCCCCTGGGGATTGATTTCTTTGCTCTCTTCTTTTGTCATAGTCCTTTCTGTCTTCTTCTTCGTCTTCTTCTTCGTCTTCTTCTTCTCCTCCTTCTTCTTCTTTCTATTTTCCATTCATTTTATCTCAATAGTCTTAATTTTTTTTCCATTTCTTTTGAAAGAGTTTGCTTGATTTATATTCTCCTCCTTATTTTCTTAATCTGCTCATTTTCATTTTTTCCTTTAAATGACTCCACCGAACTTTGCCAAAAATGCCTTTGGATTAGGGAAGAAAAGATCTCAAGAGCTCCTTGTACTTTTGTCAGATGCAAAGCATAAATGCATATTTATAGGCCATGGCTCTGATTTAAAAGTATGTTTGTCAGATATCTGTGTTGTTTTGCATATATGAACATTTCACGACTACAAAACTTCAGCCAGACCTTTCAAAAAAACACTTTAGCCTAATTGTTAGTGTTCCACAATCAGAAGTGAAGAGAATATATCACCTATGATGTTCTTCTCCAAATGAGCTTTCCAGCTAGACTCTTTCTAGAAGACTATTAAACCAAACACTTTTTAAACTTATTATTTTAATACAGATAAGAGTCTTTTGTTTCCTATTGAATCTTCTTTCTACAATCAATATTAAGTGTGGCCTGACCATTTTGATGAATTGATTATGCAACCGAAGTTGTTTGGGTTTATGCTCTGTCTTTAATTCCTGAGCTATAAAAAATGTGAGAACATCTCTATGGTATTCCACACCAGAGTCTGCAGCATGGAAATTATTGCCATTACTTTGTTTATTGGGTCCACCAAAATTTTTTTAGCAAATATTGTGTGCCAAGGCCTGTGCTAGATTTTGAAAAAAGAAAAAGAGAATAAAGTGAAGATCTCACCATATACAGAGAACCAGAGATACAACCAACCAGTAATTACAATGTGGTGGAGGAATATGCCAGTGTAATGTTTCACATAAAAGGTTCTAAGGTCATAGGAGAGGGGAAGTAATCTGCATTAGTTCTGGAAAGGCTTGAAGAAAGGTGAGATATCTTCAGAGGGAGGAAGAGTTAAGGTCAACCCAAGTAAGAGCAATGTCTGAAAAAGAATTCAGTTTTACTAGATGTGATGAATAACAAAATTGGTGAAAAGCTTGCTATAATGATTGCTCCTACTGCTGTATCATTATCATCTTATAGATACTAAGTCTTAAGAGATCTTGAAGGAAATCCAAAGGTCTTGACTTCTGCTGAAAAGCTAATTAACTATTTTTTGCTGGCCTTTCATTTCTTTCCCATAGGATGAGCTGGTGATTTAAATACATGCATGAAAAGATTTAACCAATTTATTGGAAAAGATAATGTTTAAATATTTATTCTATTGTTTGTTCAAATTACTCCTGTGGTCTCTTCTCTATTTGCATGATGTAAATACTTTTTTCAACCACTATTTATTCTTCCCATGCCTGGTAATCAAAGCTTAGATCAACCATCATAGCTCAAATATGAAAAACCAAACTCCAAGAAAATTATAATATTTGTCTTATTTTATACTCAAATAATAAAAAAAAGTGTTATATATTCTGTGAAGAGTACATGTGGAAACCTAATGATCTTTTAAAAGATTATTTTGGAAAATGTGTATTTGATTCTAATTACATATAATAAGGTAAACTTTTACAAAAGGAAATTATTTTTCACCTTGGAATTGCTGTAGCACAGGCTAAGGATATACAAAGTATTAAAAAATTACTCATTAAATTACATTTAATTTTACTTAAAACTGAGTCTACTTAGTGATCTACATCCTTGATGCTGATAAATAAACACAAAATATTAACCCAAACCATATCATTTTTAGATTGAGAATGAGGATGTTATATTTCTAGTTTTCAGAAAACGAGCAATATTTCATTTTGTCAGCTGAATGGAGAAAGAAGAGTGTGCTTATGTGCCATAATCCCTACTGTGACTGATTAAATTCTTTGAAAGTAAAATGTAGAAGTTATAAAGAGTTGGAAGTTATATTGATTTTTCATTACTAGCTAAAGGCTTGCATGCCATATAAAATGGATTCTAACATCAAGGCAGGAAGAAATTGTGTTTCCAAGATTCTTTTGTAGAAATCAGTAGGAAACCAAACAGTTGTAAGGTCTAGTTAATAAAGTCAGGTGATAGCGTAATGGGACTTTATTTTACTCTTTCCTAGAGAAAGCTGAAGATTTATCTTTATAATCGGTCAAATAATATTCAGTTTTCTATCTTGCATTACACATATTATCAAACCAGTCAGGATGTTTTTTCTGGTTCCCTCTTAAAAGGACAAAAGGATACACTCCCCCACACATACACATTACGATTTTCACTCTATCAACACAGCAAGTTGGCAGGTATGTGGGAAACATGATTTAAGTTCAGATGTTACCATGGGAAGATGAATATATTAAAGAATACCTGTTTTCAGTTTTATAGTAAGTATAGAATTCTGCCGTTTTTCTCTCCATCCTCATTCTAGCAGCACCCTGATGAATGTTCACCTTTGCTTCCTGAAACCCACTACTAAATCAGAATCTCTTATTAAAAGTATCCAAAGTAATTTCAACACAGAACCAGGGCTGAGAGACAGAGAGGAAACAAATGCAAACATACAGTAGTTGATCACTAAATTTTCAAAGATAAAGGGGAAAAATTGCAAAAAGCGTGCTCAAGTGGAGCTTGGAATTATTGACTTTCAGGGTGGTTTACAAACATAAGCCTTATATAATGGAAGGTTGGGATTAGATATCAAAATTCCATTCCTGTGCTAATAATATTCTATATTGAAATATTTACAGATATTCACAAAAAAAGGAATTTGAGAAATACACCCTAATTAATTTAAGCTAGCTGTAAAATTCATGATTTGGACCTAGAAACCAGAAACATGAGCAGTTGAGCATTATACATTACTAGCAATATATCTTTCAGTGTGAAAAGACTGACTGTTATTTAATTTTTTAAATTAGAAATTCATTCTCAAGCATTTTTTTTAGCTAGGATGCAAAGAGAAGCTTTAATTGCAGTACTGTACTACATAAAATAGGATGTTAAATTATGAACGGTTAAAAGAAGCATTCATTATGTAAGTATTTACTGAGCATCTATTATGTGCCAGTCGCTGTTCCAAGATCTGGGAGGACAGCATGAACAAAAGAGACCAAAATCCCTACCCCAATGAAATCAGAAGCAGAGACAGACAATAACAACAGAAGCAGAGACAGACAATAACAACAACAACAACAAACAACAAAAACAAGTAAAATCTATAGTATTTGTAATGGTAATAAATTCTACAAGAGAAAATGAACTAAGAAAGGGGATTAGAGGGACTAGAATGATATGAAGTTGTCGGGAATTACTATTTTTCTGTCTGTGTAATAAATATATAGCCACGAATAATTTTAGAATTCACAGACTCGGTGTCATAGAGTTCAATCCCATGGTTTTAGAGAAGATAGAACAGACCCTGCAGAAGTTCCTGTTTTGTCTGAGATTTCCAAGACATGAGTTCAAATCCACTCACACTTAGGCCAGAGCTCTTTGCAATATATCATGTGCATTTTTGGGAAGTTTAGAAATTGTCCTTCAAATCCATTTTGTCACTGCAAATGAGGCCAGACTTTGACTAAGAATATTTTCACTCTTCCAAAATATTTCTCTGTGTGTATGTCTCTCCAGCAGCCTGTTTATAGGGTAGCCAGTTGACTTCATGCACTTGAAGATAGATGGCTGTTAACACCATGTTGTGAGTGATGATGTAATTTCACATGATTTCCAAATGGAGTTTCAGAGCTACTTTTCCAAGACTAAGATCTATGTAGACTATCAACAGATGACCATAAATATAGTTTGCTATACTTTATTTTTAAACCATCTATCTGCTTTTAAAAGACACTCCAAATCTGTCACTGCCTTTTTCCTAAACTCCAATGATATAAAAGGAGAGAAGATCATTATTCAGAGGGGCGGGGGGGGGCGGTGCCTGTGGCGGGGAAAACCAGAGAGACCAGGAAGGAAGAGGTGAGCAACAAATTGCTCTACTTGAGTGGGAGGTTCTTATAGTCCAAATGTTGAAAACACTTTTACAGTGCAGTTATTACTAGAAGTAACTGTGAAAATACTATTCTCTTCATCCAGCTGCTCTCTTCATATTTGCTTTACTGAAAAAAAAAATGTTTATTATGGTTAGTAATGAAAGCCTCAGGCATCAATGTCTCAAGTGTCTCCTAATCTCTCCTCCCACAGACATGCGTTTGACGGTGGGAAAGGCAGCAGCCCTAGATGTTTCAATCCAGGATTTAGTGTGCCAGGCCAATGTCTGTAAACTGCGAACAAATGAAAGGATGAAAGAGACAGACTGTGGATGGACCTAAAGTAGTTTTTACACTCGGTGGGTTATAATTGGGTTTTCAATATTATTTAGAGATAAATTAAAAATTATTTTTTCTGAATGTATTTTGTTCTTCTCTTGTAATATTACTGAAATTATTTTCTTCGTTGATAATGCTGAACTAGCATTTATTGAAGAGCTACTAGATGCTACTTCTATGTCTATGTTCTATGCATTGTTTAAGGTTTTTTTGCACTAGTGAGAACAGAAATAACATTTCTTATGTGCCTACTCTATCCTAGGCACCGTGCTAAGAGATTTACATTTGTTATCTTATTCCATTCTCACAACAATTCTCAAGAAGTGGATATGTTTTCTTAAGAAAGGAAATGAAACTAAGGTTAAATAACATTCCCAAGGTTATTCACTTAGTGAGTGGTGGAGCTAGGATTTCAGACCAGCAGGATTCAAAACTGTGATGCTTTTTTCATCAAAGTGTTAACTGAACTCTCTTTATTTGACCACTTTTTCAAGGGTGCTTACCATGTTTTCTATCCATGAAGATGATTAAATAATTGCGGAAGTGCTTTTGTAAATATAAAATATTTCATAATAAAGAAAAATTCCTCATGCTGTTAGAAAATTTAGAAGCATTGGTTTTTATGCCATAATATTTATTTTCTTCATAAAGGGAAGAAATAATGAAACCCAAGGATTTCTGAAGATTGACTTGTTGTTGAAAAATTGAGGAAGAAAAGAAAGAAGGGTAGTTTGCAGTGGCAGGAGATTGAACAGAAGAATAAAGAAGGTAAATAAGGAACTAATAAACTAAGAACAGTTAATGAAAAGCTAGAAAAAATATAAAATGAAGATTAAATTTAACAACTACTTAGTTGTTAAACACAAGAAAAAAATAAACCTCTCTATAGTCTTGTTATCAAAATCTTCGAGGTCAACAGTTGTCCTAAAAAGAAAGAGTTTATTGATTCATATTCAAGCCAGAAAAAGAACCAAGTCCTGGGCTATGCAGTCTAAACCACCAGCAGCAGGGCTAGATAGAGAAGACATGGAGTTGATGGGACTTTTGTACAATGAGTTTGGGGAAGAAAGATGCAAGTTTTTTTAAAAGAATTTATACTGACTATAGATAAAGTGAGCAGGAAAAAGTGACATGGGGACAGTGCTTGGAAAGGCACACCGTCCCTAAGGAAGAAGTATTTCTGCTTCTGGATTGGTCTTTTCCAGAAATCCAGAAAGTTCATGCATAAGCCAGATGATGGTCAGCCATGTTTTTAATAGCTACCTAGAAGTTGTTTCAAAGTTTTTACGTACATTTCAGAAACGTAAGCAGTCCTTTGTTGGTTTCAGCTAGTAACTCTGTTAAATGATTAGTCTCTTCCCTCTTTCTCCCACCTTCCAGCCTGCTATAATTTAATTTAGGCCATCTCAGAATTTTTCTCTTGCCAGCCTCTGCTCCTTGTAGGATCATGGCAAATTGCTCCAATATTTAAAACTTTGAAAGTTGAGGCTTTCTTTGCCTCAACTTCTCACCCTTAGAATGGACATAATAGTACCTGGCTAAATAACTGGTTGTGAGAATTAACATAGTAAATAGATTTAAAAGAGTGAATGCAAAGTATTTTTAAAACTGCTTTAAATAGCACTTAGTACAAAGTAAGCACTCAAAAATGTTGGGTACTGAAAAGATTTTTTATTGTATATCATGTAATAATATGATAACTAGGGGAATGAAAACTAATTTCCAAGTTTCTATCTTCAATATGAGAATTTATTATTAAACTGGTATATTATTTAATTTAGCAATGCTTCAGAGCTATATCCAATGGAAGTGTATCAGATGGAAGGCATTCCCAGGCAATGTTCTGTGATGTAAACATTCTGTCTTTCACCCCAAACATATGAGCACTCCACATCTCCTCTGAAAACTGAACTTCCCTGTTTCTGCAAATCTCTGAGATAAATCCAAATCACAGCCCAAGTATGATGAAAGGTTGTACACATAACCAGAATATTTTCCAAATAGAAGTAAAACTTTACCCCTATTATACTTTTCAGTGGTTGGAGAAGAAAAAATGATATTCACTTTTTTTGAGAGTTGACAGAAAATTCTCAACCTTTTCTTTAGAATTAACAAAATCAAAGCTATCGTACTTGGTATATACTGAGTTTGAAGCTGAATGAAGCCTCAACAATTACAATGAAGCCCATGTCTTTAAAGGTGACACCACCCCAGTTATAGATACTGCTGTGAAATCTTCACATACCTTTCTGCAAGTAAAATTGGCCATACGGCCACCTAAAGAGGAAATTTGATCTTTGTTATCATGTAGATCTAGGGACTTTGGACCAAGCAGAGGAGAAACTGTCAAACCTTGTCATGCTGGTCCTCAGAAGACACTCATCTACAAATCAGACACACCCATGGCTTGTGGCCTGAAATCAGTCATTTTTCATTATCTCACTCTTCCCTGTAGGTATAAATAAAGGACATCAGACCTTCTACCCTGGCCTTAAGGTGACTTTGCTTCTAATGCAGGCTAATTGTTTATTTCCCAATGAATACTTGAGACATTTTTTAAATGGCATTTTCCTTCTTATCATTCCCATTTATAAAATGTGACTCATCCCAGAAATAGATGTATTACAATCTCTCATTTTTCTTTGTTCTAACACTTGGCTAGAGAGGCGGTTTACTATGAAGCAGAATTGTTAGTAGGCATGAGTGAGTTCATACCTTGTTAAAGATGTAAACTGACAACCTAAACCCAGGGGTTTCACTGATTATTATATCAACAAGACAATGACTGATAAAGGCAAAATTCTAGTGTTAAGCTTTCTGCTTTTTCAGATGCAGCCTTAACCACAAAACTATCCAGCTCCAAAGGATACAGAACTCTACTTTCAGACTAGGATCATGTACATAGCCAAATCAGAAGTACTCCCCAAAAGCTCCTAGTTGCCTGCATATTATATCTAAGTATATGGTAAAGATCTGGAGGAACTGAAGAAGCTGAGTTTTTCTCCCTAGGTGAATGGCATTCACATTCAGAAACACCAAACTTGTGGTTTTATGCCATTGTATGCCCCCATAGAACACAATTCTATTTATGAGATCAGTTCATAGGACTCAGACAACTGAGGTTCAGACATCTGAACTTCAGATATGTATAACTACCTCATGATTGCCTTCTTAGCATAACAATCACATTTTGTTGTTATTTGACTTCTTAATATATAAGAGAAAAAAATAAGCCCTACATTTTTTTATGATCTCTTTTTTTGAAAGGAAAGTAAATATAACTCAAAATAGCTTTTCTCTGTCTACCTTCCCCACTAAATTTTGAATGTAAACATGCTAACCCTTGCATGAGAATTTTTTTGTAAAGCCTGCTAAGTTTTCTTGCAGATGAGGTACAGTTTATATGGAGTGGGTGCTGAATTCCCAGTCTTGAAATTCAATGTCAAAATTATTGCCATTTAAAGTCATGTCTTGAATTTTTTCATCCAAATTAATGCTATGTGATGTTTGAAGCCCATGAAAAACCTTCAGTGTTTCTTTTCATCTAAGCTGACGCACTGTCACTGTGAATAAAAATTTTAAAAAAACATATATTGCTGTGAATTGTTTGCAATCAGAGATTTGCTTTCAAGCTTACATATTCTTGATCAGCTATCCATGACCTCTACAGTCAATATTGGTTTCTAAGAATCAAAACCTGAATATATCTGTAATTCTTTCTTGTGTTATTCTGCACATAATGGGAATGACCAAATGTAAATGCAATCCTATTTCAACAGCAGTCACATTACCTAGAAATGCATGTCTGTGAAGATCATTCAAAATCTAACAGATTCTCCACTCTACCCACTTTTCCCTTTTTTCTCAGTGATCAGGTCTGACATTCATTCTCAAAGCACCACTCTAAACTTAGTTTTTATTTTCTTTTTTCAATCTCATTCACTCTTCTCAGTCTTTATTCCTCAAAAAGTCTAATTTGCTCTTATTTTTAGTAATTAGAAAGAAAGAAAAATGCTATACTGTATTTTTGCAATACAGTTCGCGAGCTGCTTTCTTTACTTGGTCCAACTCCCCAGGCACACGTTATACTCTATAAGAGTAAAATCTTTGCCCTCAACATATATAGTGTTTTTGAGAGCATCAGTATTAGACTTAACATTCAGAAGACTCTCAATAAACATGGATAGTGTGATGACTTCCACCAGCATGTTTTCTGGGGCTAGTTTATGGTTTGGACTCATTTTGAATAAGCGCCCTTATTTTAAAAGCAGGACACTTCGCAAAAATCCAGATTTCCAGTTTCTCTGTAAAAAGTTCCAGGAACTTTGGGCCTCTGTTTCCCACAAAGCAACAGCTGGAACTGAGAAGTGGCTGCCCTCCTTCGATGGACGTGTACTCTGTTCCCCGTGCTCACTGGACATGCTTCATAAATTGCACTACCTGCCTAGCCATTCGAGTTTGCTGCATCCGCTCTGCACAAAGATTGTTCAAAGACTTTCTAACCCATTTTATAGAATTATCTCACAAATGCAATTTCCCCATGAGGCAAAATGATAGATGCTTTTCTCTGATAGGAAAAATGTTGTTTTTTGACTTATTCCTCATATTTATGCAAAATTTTGCAGAACTTTATAGTTCTACAGGATTTCTCCTACAGCTGCTCCCACCCTGGGAATACGATGAGAGCTGCATTTTTGAAATGTTCTGTAAAATGTCCTGAAAAATTACCAACAGTGGCAGTGACAGCAACATCCCTACCTAGAATAATGCTAATGGCAATAAGACAGAAGCAGTTCAACATCTTTGTTTTTATCACAATGCAGTTCTCTAAGGGTTAACAAGCTCTGATGCTTATTTTTTTGTTTTTTTTTTTTTTTTTACTCTACCACCTAACTTTTCAAAAATTCATTTAATCTCGATGAGCCTGTCAAGCTTATTTAAAATGATTGCAGGACTGAATGTCAGTCCAGAGAGATAATGGCACCAGTTCTCTCAAGTTTGGCTTTGTTATTATATCCATGAGCTCCAGTGTTATGATTCTTTAATCAGGGGGAACCTGGGGAAATGATTTTAGATCTTTTTCAATGTATGCATTGCTGCTGAAATTTCAGACTTTTAAGAATTTTCTGTTCTCTTACAAAAAAATTTAAAATTGATGACATTCTGGGGAACAAATTGCCCAATGAGTTTGGTATAGGGCCCATTAAAAATGGACACTGAACCACTGACTCATTGATTTAGTCCTGTGGCAAGGAGAACAATAATCCATCCAAACGATGGACAGCCACTGTGACATCGGGATAACTGATCTGTTGACAAAATTATTCATTTCTTCTCTGGGTGTTCTCCAACAGACTGAGTCTAAATGTGACTTTTTCTGATAGTTTCTCCTTCTGTTTCTTAATTATACCTTTTCTGTGTTTGCCATTTTCTTTCTATTGATTAAATGGCCAGGTTCTAAAAGGATAAAGAATAAACAAAACGCCTTTTAGCACTCCCTCAGGGAGTGAAGAGTCTTCTGAGAAAGAAGTTTCAGATTCAGAATGCTGAATAGAGGTTGATTGTCAAAGGGCACCAGTTAAATATGATTGATAATGGCTTGATATTATTTCTTTGATCTTATTTCTTTTTTCTCTCTTTAATCCACATGAATAGTAATGAACACAGTTGAGTGAATGAATACAAAAGCAGATAAACTACTGTGCACATTTTATATGCTCCAATCTAATGCGCAACATGTTGTCTTTAACATCATTAATAAATTTTGCAAAATCTGTAACAATTTCATATAACATTATTGCAGATTGCTTGCCTAAGGGTCATTTGACCACATTTTGCCCCTGCAACAGAGTGATGGCTTAATTTTTATTTGCAAATGCTAGTTTTAATTAGCAGGCCTGGAATAAGTCAGATAGAGTTTCGTGTGACTCTGTCCACCCACTTACACCCAGATGCTAACTTGAACCCCAAAGCCATGATGTATGAATGTTTTCTGGGGTGCCTGAGAAAAGATGCTAAAGTAGTTGTTGCACCCACTAGGGTGGCTATAGAGTCAGAGAATATTTTGATGTAATGACTACAATAATATTTTCACTCGGCAGTTACTGTACCCCAAAGTGGCTATATCAAGACATCATTTCTTCTTTCTCTGTTTTCTCAGCCACAAAACCAGGCTCACAATAGGATTTGGCAGCTGCTGAGCTACCCTAATATAGAAACAGACGAATCCAGACAAAGAACAGATCTATCACTGTATCTGACTGATCTTTCTGTTTATGCACAGTGACAAATTCTCACCTCTCCATATAGATCAGCAAGCTCTGTAACTAGTCAGTCATGTATAAGTTGTGACAGCGCATCACAAGATTGGCATTTTGGAGCCCTGAGAACACGGTGAAACATGCAGTTATTTTACATGAAACTGCAGTCTTTCCCAGAACAACATAGGAATATGAGAAAGAGACTGTGTACATGCATACATTTTACAGAGAATACTGTTCTATTCATTTTATTAAAATACATAAAAAGGAGGTAAAAAAAACTTGGTGCTACAGAAAAGGGATTTATATTGTCCATTGGATAAAGGTTACCTAGATTTCTTTTCTCACCTGCTTCTAAATTACTCAGAATGGCTAAATCACAGGAGTCCCTGGCTAATGAGAATGTGTGTTCATGTCACTGGGATTTCAGTGCTATGCTTAGGATGACAAATGAAAAAAATTTTAGAATAAATTTTTCAATCTTTCCCCTTCTATTTCCAGTGAAATACATTCTCTAGAGGCTTCTGTTTACCCTCATGAAATTAAAACCTCCCACTTTGTTTCTCCACTTAAAAACTTTGAAAAATATTTTTTGTTATTTACATAGGTTTGAAGGAAATCTCCCCCCGCCCTTGTCATTTTATGGCAAGCATTCACAAAATAAAATGCCTGGCTTCCTCTGTAATGGTTTAAGGTACGAGGTAGAACTTGTTCCCATGAGCTACCCAAGTTCAGAAGCAGTAAATTACTAATAAATCTATTAATAATGTATGTATGTTATAATGTATAGGTTAGAGGTGTATAAATTAAATGTATTTTAACATTAGTCATGTATAAGCAACTAAATCCAAAAACAAATGGCTCAACAAAATAATGTAGGATTTTCAGATTGTTGTTGATGATTATCTATACATTACAGGAATAAGAAAGAGTTAATCATGGTGTTAGGACAACCAGATCATTGACTCAACAGATATCCCCCAAATGGAAGCAACAAAATCATATTTAAAAAATAAATTTTTTGCAAAGTCTTATAAAATTTCTCTGCTTACATAAAGTATTAAATTCTTTCATTAAATTTATTTCCACTAGGAAAGATAAGACCTTATTCAGTCTGTGGTTTATTCTGGTTTAGATAGTTTTAAAAAGCCTCTTCTTTTTAGGTTTAAAAAAAATGGAGGAGTCAGCCATTATGCTTCCTGTGCTTACAAGGAACTAAGACACTACATTAAAATTGAAAAGGAATTCAGTAATCGATGATGATGATGATGATGATGATGACGATGACGATGATGGAGCAGGAAGAAAATGAAAGGAGCAGGAGTAGAAAGGTTAAAGGAGATAGAAGAGGAAGAAAAGGTTAGGGAAATTATATTAGCTGATATATTTCTGTGGGATAATGAGTAAGGAAGACACTATGTCTGAAAACTAGTTCTCCAATCATCTAAGTTCTTGGAAAGACATTCACTGAAATCCTTCACTTCTTTGGGGGACATTAAAGTACCATTTGTTCAAATATTTGATCAATTAAGATTAGAAACAACTCAAAATCTCCCTTTCATTTTCTGTAGCAAACAGATTGACTATATTATTTCAACTCAATTGCTCACTCTGATTGTCCTGACCAAGTCAGTAACTTCAAGTTTTCAAAATGGATTGTGTAGCTGAAGTCACTTATAAAATTGTTCCCAGAACATGAAAAAGAAAAAAAAAACTGAAATTCTGAAGATGTAAAAACTACAAAGAAGAAATATCAGCTGACCAGCTCAAGGTCACCTGGTGAGACAGTGATAAAGACAGCAGTTTAATATCTGTCATTCACAAAGCTTTAAACTTGCATAGAAAAGGCAGAATTTTTAAGCTTTCCTAAAACGTGTGAACATTCCCATGACCCACATAAGGAAGAATTCTTTCTTATATTGATACTGAACTTTTATTCTTTGCACATGCAGTTCACTTATTTGAATTGATTCCACAACCATGTGGTGATAGCTATAAAAGACCCATTTTATAAGAAAAGAAACAACCCCAAGAGGTGCAATGACTCACTGCAAGTTATAGAACCAGTTAGGAACAGAGCTGGAAGTAGAATGTACACCTTTATTCTCTTAATCTAATGTTTTCTAGAACGTCGCAATGCCTCCTTCATCATTACATTTCCTCATGCTTTCTGGCATAAAAATCTGTTTTTGCTTGGGAGATTTAAAGAATAAAGACTACACATTCTCTTACTTACGTAGTAAACAGAGGTGAATGAAGCATTAATGTATTAAGCATCTGAAAGCAGGCAAAGACATTTTTCTGCACATGGCTTTCTAATTCTAAAACGGTTTATTTTTTCTCTCTTACTTTCATCTACTCAAAAGAAAGTTCCCATAGCATCTCCTGAAACTTGAAAAGGCTAATTTGTTTCCTCCACACAAAACCCTCAACTCTGTTTAAATATAAGAAATCTTCAAGCAGGTGTTTGTTTTCTTAAAAACAAGAATGACATTTTAACTTTATTCATTCTGCTTCAAATGTAAGCATTTTATTCATTAGTTCAAAATGAAACATTTTCAAAGAGCTTCACTGCTGACCAGTTTCATGCCATTTAAAGTTTTAAATGTCACTTGATGAGTTTTAGCAGGACAGACTAGAAATGATAAAAAGATTTTTGTTAACTGAAGAAACACACAATATTCTTGTTCTAAAGAAGAACACTTGGACCATTTTAAAATAGTGAAAAGAAATGTTATCACTGGAGAAATTCAAGTGTATTTGCCCACTGTTCACCCCCTTAATTAAAAAATTAAAGGTGAATAAAAGAAAACAAAACCCTAGAATTTGAAAAGCAAGGAAAACATTTTCACAAGGCAATCTATTTGGCACTATGAAAATGCTTCCTCTGTTAGTGTTTTGCTTCAGCAATACTATTATCAATACTGTACACTTTAATTATTATTTCAATTATTTATTAATATTATCAATTGTTCAATTAGTATGCAAATAAAATTATAGAAGTTTGAGAGGCATTTATAAGTATGTATATATTTATTCTATATTTATTATATATTCAAAAATAATTTTGAGTAGCTTACCATAAAAAGCAAGATATAAACAAGTAAATAAACAAAGTTAAAAGGAAGAATTACATAGTAAAAGGAAAGTAGTCTAGTCGTAATTAAGAGCATGGACTTTGGAGTCAGATAAAACTGGGTTTGAATCCAAGCTTGGCTGCAAGACTAGTGTAACCTTGAACAATTTTACCCGACCTCCATGATCCCCAGCTTTTTAATCTATAAAACAGAGATAATAATGATGATCTCAGTGAAGATAATGGTAACTGCTATTGTTCTTATTCCTGAAATGTCTTTACTAATGGACTCTATTGCAATTGAACACAAAAACAAAATTCTTACTTATATCCTCTGTCCCTATTCATGATTACATAGAAATATAAAAACAAATGCTGAACTAAGGTTTATTTTCTTCTATGAGGTTAGAAAGATCAAGTTAAATTGTAAAACAGATTCTGTAAAGTGGTATTCATGAATACATTTCATATGTTAATACCTATGAAAGTAAGCAATCAATTAAGAATCACAGCAGAAAATGTTAAGCAAACATCAGAGATGACTACATACCTTTATTCTTAAAGTTCTAGGTGTCTTTTGCATTAGAATTTATTTCTGGTTTCCATTTGTAACACCCCTTGAAATGCAATGTTTTTAGAAAAACTAGTTCCATAATAGCATGAAAATGAATGCACAGCATTCCAAGATTGGTTATTGTTTGGATAAGAACAAATAAAGGAAACAGAAAATGATGTAAGAAAAACTATTTGCTTTGAATGTGTGTGTATATATGTATATTTAGATAGATAGTGAGAGATTATACTGAAACTTTTTCTATTAGTAACTTAAACAAATATTTATTGAAAAGGGGCCCACTGTTACTAAGTGCATTGGGCTATAGCATCACTAAGTCAGATGAGGTTCTTGCTTTCATAAAGCATTTTATTCATTAGTTCAGTAAAGAGACAAACCATAATCAAATAAACATGACAACAAAAATCATACAAATGTCAGTTGTTGATAAATGCCATGAACTAAAATAAAGCAGAGTAAAGAATAAAGGGTGGCAGGAAACCAGAGGCAGTGGGGTGGGACTACTTTTTTCTATGAATTCCATGTGTGGATAAAAATAAAATATCATTTTAAGCACAATTCCAGAAAACCTTAAGTTTTGTGGTGAAATTACCAGATTATCTACCCACTCCTACTCCTCCCCCCAAAAAAAGTTTCTTAAGAAAAACAAAGTAAATTAGCTTCTTGCTCCAGCCCTTCATCTCCCAGACACAAAATTAGTCATCATTTTCTAGTTTAAAACAGTTAAAGAAAGGGTATTTTATTTGAACGAAAGATTTTTTTTGTCAATGTGTCAGAAAGGCACACCTGGAATAAACAATATTTACAAACTACCCTTTGCAACTTCCTGTTCCAGCAATATAGCAAACAAATGCCTTCCACTGAAAACAACAAAAAATGTTGGATGTTTTTTGAAAAATATATCTTTTGTTTGAGTATATAATTCATCCACAAAGTTTGAAAACAAAAATATTTAATAGGACAAATACCTGAGACCATTTGCTTCTACCCCTGTCTGCCCCATCTACTCCCACTGTGCCCCAACCTGTCTCTCTAGTTTATCATTATTACTAGTTCTTTACATATCCTTCTACTTCCTATGACCTTGGATGTGTTATTAAACCTCTCAATGCTCTAATTTCTTCATCTCCGAAAGTAGGAATAATAAGATCCACCTGAAGGGTTTTAAATGAGGATGCATTCTGTTGATATTCATAAAAATACAGACAGTCCCTGACTAACAATGGTTTGACTAAGATTTTTCAACTTTACGATGGTGACTTGATGATGGTGACTTTACAAAGGCTTGAAAGTAACATGGATTTAGTAGAAACTATAGTTCGAATTTTGAATTTTGGTCTTTTCCCAGGCTAGCAATAGGCTGTGTGATACTGTCTCATAAAGCTGGGCAGCAGCACTGAGCTGCAGTTCCCAGTCAGACACATAGTCATGAGGATAAATAATTGATACTCTACAGTATAGTATTAAATGCATTTTTGACTTATGATATTTTCAATTTAAGATGCGTTTATTTGGACATAACCCCATCGTATGTCAAAGAGTATCTGTACATAGAAGAGTTCCTAGCAAATGAAAAGTCTTAGGTACATGTTTGTTAAGTAAATACATCAATACATACAGCAAATAAAATATTAGAAATTTCCTCCTTAATTGTACAATAGGTAGAGTATAATATACTCTTATAATTTGTTTTTCACTTAACATATCCTAAAAATTTATTAGTAGTACAGAGAACTTTCTCATTGTTTTTTTTTATATAAAAGCTGCATAATATTCCATTGAATAGATGTAGCATGTTTGGTTTAACTGTTTTTATATTGATTATTATTTGGGATGCTTCCAGTCTTTTGATTGTACAAACAATGCTTCAATGAACAACCTCACAATAATTTTGTAGGTATGCAGGTAAATCTGTAGGACAAATTTCCAGAAGTGACATTGCTGGATCAAAAGGTAATTGCATTGTTATTTTTATCTCTCTGTCATGTTTGTACCATGTTGTACCCCCACCAACAATCTCTGAGAGTGCCTGAGAAAACATCTTTTTACAATATATTGTTGAATTGAACAAAAAAAAGACTTCTAGGAAGCAAAAAAAAGTGAAAATGAGACTGAAAAGAAGTGGAGTCAAGTATTATACTATTATATTTTAAAAGTTTAAAATAATAAAATAATTCTTAAAATAAAAATTTAGATAGTGAAAAGGACAACCCCCTTTTTACATAACCATCCTATCCTCCAAACTGCCTTACATTTTATTAAACTGAATTTATTCAATCTGTAATTTATTCTTTTTCTAAACTACATTTTGTAGTTTTATCTATAATTTTGTTCTATGAAAGTGGTATTTATAATTTCGATGTGTGCTTAAATTGTAAGAGATTTTTAAATGTAAAGTTTTGTGTAGAATATATTCTTTCCCTTCAATAAATTTATAAACATACCTACTCTGGAAGAGAGAGAAAGAGGTGGTGGGGGAGAGGAGACATTTAAGCTGTCTTTTATCCCTGTGCCATCTGCCAACCCTCATGAGCTTCCATTTTGAAGACCAAGGAAGTGGGGACAGTTCAAGAGACAGGATAGTGATTTTAGGACCTCCTCAAAATGGAGATTCTAATGAGACGCCCACACATAAAACTGAAAAGGTCCAGTGATTTTTTAACCTTGACATAAGGGGGCAAAAAATTTTTCTTGAGATTGAATAACTGCAGAGTAGTCCTCTTGTGGATTTGCAACCCAAATATATACTACCTACATATGAAGAGAAAAGGCCCAATGTAATCCAAAATGTGTTTAAAAATAATTAGAAGCACCCTCAGATACCTAAAAGAAAATGAAACTTCAAATCAGACTTCAAAGAATTCACACAGATAAAGTTCTAAGGAATATAAGTTAATAGTCAAAAATGTCCAAAACATTAAAGAAAATAAGATACTCTGACAGAAACACTAGATGGAAAAATTTGATTCACAAACACTTTAGTTATTGGAATTATAAGATTCGAGATATAAAATTTGAATGTTAACTATGTTTCAGGAAATAGTAAGTGATACATAACATGTGAGTAATGAATAAGAAACAATAAATAACACAAAGCATATTTGAAAAACTACCTTATAAAATGAAAATAAATTGATTCAGAAGTCCAATGAATTCTGGTTTAAAATTATAAACTTTAGCTTGATGAAGGAGGAAGCCAAGGAGTTGAAACTGTTGAAATGATGCATATATATTCAAATAAAAACAAATTGAGTCAATAAATAATTCACTCTAATTGCTTATATCAAAAGCTAATATAATCCTCTAATCAATGATCTTTAAAAGAGAGTTGGGAGATGTTTTCCTTTGTAGTAATGCAAAGGAAATTAATATGACTTCATCAGAGCATGAAAGGAAATTACTGAAAAACACAGTCTCAGCTAAATGCATATAATATGAAGCTTCGTTTCATCTATATGTATAAACTAGGATGTGGGTTTGCAATTAAATTGAACACCTTGAAGCTAAACTTAAACTGCTAGAGAGTTCTGTTTCCAGTCCCTTGACCTAAGGCTTAAATTGGATGAAATCTTTCAAGATAGTGTGCCAGTGACTCTCTTTGGTAGAGAAGAGCCAGTTAAATGTACTGTCAGCAGACACAATACCTTTTCACTTTCTTATTTTGTCTTCATTACTCCACCTCTTCCTCCCACCCCCACCTCGCCATTCCTGCCTCTTCCAAACACTCTCAGGCTTAACATTTGCCTTGGTACCTCTGTTTGCTCCATTCTCTATCATTATCCTTCTGATTTGAGGACACAGCTATTGATGTTGATTGCTATCTGGTCACGTACTGGAGGCTGAAAAGGCACACACAATACAGCAAGCACTCTTGCACACACTTTTTCTGTCTCTCTCTTTTTTTCTCTTTCTATTTTTCTCTCTCTTTCTTTCTCCCTCTCTCTTTCTCGTTCATACACACAGTTTTTTTTTGTTTCCAGTGACTGCGAAATGTCTGTGTACAATTTTGTACTGTAAATTATTAAAAGCAAAGATAGGGGGAAGAGATTTCTCCATTGATTGCTTTATAATTCTTTAATTTGCATAAAGTGGGTCTAAATAAGGAAGTAAATACACACACACACACACACACACACACACACACACACACACACACACACACACACTAAGGGATATTGTCCTGATTTAGAGGACTAGTTCTGTGCTAAATTACATTCATCTTCAGAGCCTGAATCTCTTTTTCTACCTTTCTCCATACTTATTTTGTTTCTTCAATTCTTGCCTCATCAGGCTTTCATGTGATGCTATAGCTCATGGAAGTCCTTGGCTTCAGGCTGCATCACCACCAATTCTCCTCTGGGAGAATTTTTCTACCATGAACATCTGGCAGAAACAGATACAGAGATTCTTCTTTTCTCAATATGCACAGGGATCTTGAGGGAGGAAGGCTTTCCCTACCCAGCCAATTTGATCATCTGAGTCAACCACACCCTGCAGATGGATGACAGATGTCACACCCAGGTCCCTGTCATCCAGAGGAGTTAACGTAAACTTTGAAAACAGAGTTTTCAAATGTGCATTTATCATGGCCACTAACTAATTGTGTGCAGCGAGGGCAGAAGTGAGTATTGAACTCCTCAGCTCATTCACTTCATCTTAAAATTGAGATTAATAATACAGATAATTGTGGCACTTCCATGTGAAAATATACCAAAAGTTCTTTGGAAATTGTGATGTACTTTGTAAATGTGAATCGTTTCTCTTCTACTTCCATTGCCACAGGATTTCTTGTATCACTAAATTTGGGAGTTCTTCCTACTGCTTCTCAAATGAACAGCTAGTTAGTGGTAGATTGGATGGAACTCAGGATTTAATTTACTTAAAGCTCCTCTCTTTCTTCCAATTTTGTGCTTCAGAAGGTACCTTTTGGACACCCTGTTATAACCCAAAAGGTTATTTCAGTCATGGGGATTTCTGTCACATTGGTCGGTTCTACTAGGGGTAATACTCTAGTGACTTTTTGTATCCATCTAATCTCTTTATTATTTTATACAAAAAAAAAAGAAATCTAGCCTAGTGGACTCTTTGAAACATCCTGAGTCTATGCTTACAGTAAGTATGTATATAACATATTATGACTAATTAATTCTTTGTTCCAATAGACAGATGAACCCAGTTCTCCAATTTAGGTGATCAAGAGAGGTTTAGTGAAATAGGTAGTGTTTGAGAAAAACCTTAGGAAATCAGAGAAAGTGATAATGTATGTACCCTCATGAAGAGAAACAAGCCAGGGTAAAGACAGATTGATGAGAAGGCTGGAAAGAAGTTATAGCAAAAGAGTATGTTTAAGTTGAGGCAGTTCCCCTGGAAGGGAAAAATTAAGCTTGGAAACTCTTTGTATATTCTTTTTTGGGGACTGACAATGAACATAAAAATAATAACCTGCAATATGGAAATTAGAATTGTCACTCTTATTTTACCTGAAAATCATTTTTTTCCAAGGGTAATATGTCTATTATCATTAGCATGAACCAATAATAAATAGACCATTGGTAGACCTTTTTAATTGAGGAGATGGCAAAGTCAACATTTTGTTTCAGACATACTCATCTAACAGAATGCAAAGGCATAAAAATAAAAATAGAGGAACTGGAAATAAGAAAATATTTACAGGTTGTATTAGTCCAGGAGAGTGGTAGTAATGAGAATTTTCATAATTATAGAGAAAAAGGAAAGACGTGGCAGAAGGAGAAATTATGGGCTCTGGTCTCTGTGTAATTATTGGAGATGATCCCAATAAAGTAGTCTGAAAATGAATTAGAGGTTTCAAACTGGGGTAATGGGAACAATAATGGGTTTGATTTCAGCTATGGTAAATTTGAAGTTACAGTGGAAAGTAGTATAAATTTGGGTGGAACTTCTGGATGGAATCTAGAAAGGAGAGGTATACCAGAGTTCGAGGTATACCTCTTCATACATACATCTCATCTTCAACAATGAGAAAGGTCATTGTTGAAATAGCTGAAGCAGTCGCTATTATTGATAAAGGATGTAGTGAGATTAGACATAAGGGCTGAAGTAAGAACCTTCTCTGCATTTAGGAGGCAAGAGGAAGAGGTGCTGATAAAGGATGTAGCAAGAAACAGAAGAGCCAGTGTAGTACACTGTCATATAGAAGCAAATGAAAAAAACAAAGGTGGGTTGGGCAGTTAGAAGAAGGACATGGTCAATGACATCATAAAATAATGTAAGTTTCAGGAAGAAGAGAGCTAAGTAAAAGCCCCTGCCTTTAATAATTAGAAAGTTAATCACTGACAAGCTCAGAGGGAAAAATGTTGAAATATGGCAGACAGACTGCTAGGAGCCGAAGTAATGGTTCTCAGCCCAGCCATGCATTTGAATCATCTGTGGAGATGATGATAGTTATTCTTTTTGTTTAATGCATGTAATCATAACCCACACTTAGAGGTTCAGATTCACCTGATTTAGGATGGACCTAAATCTCTTGTGAAAGAAGTAATGGTGATAAAAATAGAAGAAAGGGCTATGTTCTGAGAATTTTAACAATGAGAATGAGGAGAAAAGAATATTAGGATCAAAATTTTGGGGTAGTCTTTGTGTATTTTGTTTTAGGAGGAGAGATCTAAATATGTGAGTAGATTGGTAGAGAGGATGGACCCTATAAGAAAATATGAAAGAGATCACTGTCAAAGCATGGCCCAGAAGAAAGGAGGAAGGAATGGTATCGAGCATAGGTATTGAGCATGGCCTTAAATAAAAAGTTTTGATCTAACATGGAGGGAAAAATAGACAGAGGATTTAGAGGTAGAGACATGAGAAGATAGGTGAACTCAACTTTAAAGATTACAAATATTGAAATAAACTTCTAGGCCCCAAGATGAAGCCCCTCCTGTCTGGGTTACCACATCAACAAACTGAAACCTAGATACCTTTCTTGTCCCTATAAATGATCCGCTTGACCAGAAACACAGTACATACAGCCAGCCAATCCCCAAACACCAAGCCAGCTCTGGGATCTATACTTACTTCCTTGTTCTATCTCACCCTAAACAAACTTGGCTATGTAGCCCAGCCAAGCAGTTATTTTTTAATTTTCTCTTGCTTGTTTTTTCTTTATCCTATAAAAACTTCCTACCTTCTGCCCCATTTTGTAGTTCTACAAAAGGAGACTGTGTACTTCATAAAGTGTTAAATTCAATTTGTATCACCTAAATTGTCATCTTCAATCATTTTTTTAAAAAAAACACAAACGTCGATTAACAAAAGACAAAAGTTCTTCTGCTGACATTGAAGGAGACAGGATTAGAATTGGAAAAATCAAGATTGAAGAAGGTTTGTCAGAGCCAGTTTGGAAAACTCTCTACTAGTAGACCCGAGGGGCTTACAATTTTAAAAAGTAGGATCAGGGAAGCCTCGATGAAATGGTGGCATTTGTGCCAAGATCTCAAGTTGGCGAGGGAGTGAGAGAAGTGGAAGAGCATCCCCGTCAAGGGGAAAAACAAGTACAAAGGTCTTGTGGTGGGAGAGCACCTGATGTGTTAAATGAACAGCAACGAGCAAAGAGATAAAGTCAGAATAAACAGGAGGAGGAGAGGTAGTGATTTCTATGATCCACGATTACATAGGACCTTGTACACCACTGTAAAGAATTTACTTTTATCTTGTGTAAAACAGAAATTCATTTCAGGAAGGTGCAGGTGACATGATCTCACATATTTTAAAAAGATCCCTCTGGCTGCTGAGAATAGGCTGAAAGGAGGCAGGTGAGGGAGCAGAGGGACTAACTGTGATAATCCAGGCTACAAAGTAGAGTGGCCGGGGCAAAAAATGTAGCTCTGAAAACAGGTTAATTTTTTTTTTAATGTTAAGTTTTCAATATACTTTTTAAATAAAGAATCAAGAGGCTTGCTAATGGATCGAATGTAGGGTGCAAAAGATCAGGCAAGGATGACTTCCCACTTTTAAGCATGAACACCCAGACAATAGCATTACTAATAATGGGATGACCATGGTGGAGAGTGTTGGGGAAGGAGGCAGATCATCTAATGTGTGTGAGTTAGCTGTTGTTATTGTGGCATTGTTTATGATCACCTTCACTTCTCTTTTTGCATTAAATTGTATTACCTTTATTGAAATAACAGGTTAGTTTTGTTTTTATTTAGAAAGTATTTTCACAACGCCAGCTTCTCTGATACAGTAGTTTCTGTTGGTTGAGAAGTGTAAAAAATATATAATTCCAAGATAATACAGGGACAAACCATACACCGGAAATGAGCTTTCTGACTAGAAGAGATTTTCTTTATCCCACGGAATTCAGTATTTTCTGTACAGATTAATTATTTTGTGTGTTTCTTATTTTGCAATTTGTTGTTTTAGAATAAGTAGATTTACAACATAATCTGAGGTGCTGCTTACAGTTAGACAAATGGCACACTGTACGACTCCAGGAGCCACCATTTACATGGTGGCCTCCTGCTCCCTGGGTTGGCACAAGGCAATGCCTCTGAAAGCAATGTGTGCTTCAAAAGTAATAACTAGTCATTGCAGAGAATGTGAACAATGCAGAACATATAAAAGAAAAAAATTAACAAGAATTAATTAACACTTTGAAATATATTGGTGAATTTTCTTCCAGGTTTTTTTCTATGCATGTATATATGCTATAGTTTTTTAAATTTAAGATCATATTGAAAACAGATTTAGTATCCTACCTACTATCTTATCTTTCCATTTAACATATTCTAAGGATTTTTCCATGATCTTAATTATTTTTTTATAAACTTGCATCATGGTTCATAAATTGGATAATGGATATATCATATTTGTTTAACGATTGCATAAATTATATATTTAAATTAATTTAAATATCCATAATATTGAATATTTATGTTCTTTCAAATAAAACTCTATTGCAAAAACACTATTCCAGGCCTTTATTTAAATTTCAAAGCCTTTATTTAAATCTTTGGTCACATTAAAGTTAGAATACTGGACCAAATAGTATCAGTATTAAAAACTTTTGAAATCTACCATTAATTTTTTTTCTATGAAAGTTGTACTTGTTCAGAGTCTCATCCACATCCTTTGAGACTGTCTCATCTCACCACTTTAAAGATCATGTGCTTCTTCTAATTCTCTTCTTCTGGCCACACTGTGTAATTTTATCAATTTATTTTATAAATATCAATTCAAAAGAACAATTATAAATATTTTCTCAAGTATTTTGAATGTTTTAGATCTTCCCACTCTTCATTCATTTGATGTTTTTAAAGTGGAATTTCTTTTTCAGGTATTTTTTCAATTAAAATAGAAAAAGCCAATCTATGCTTTTAAAATATAATGAAAGAAATGTCACCTATCCAGATAACAGTAAGGAATAGAACTCCTTTTTTTAAGAAATACACCCTAAATGACTATAAGTGGTTCTTGACCTATACTGCAGGATCACCTGAATTCTGCCTCCAGAAATTCTCATTTAGCAGATCACAGGTGGGGTTTGGATAAATGTTAGTTTTGAAAGCTCCACCACTGGTATTTTAGCCAAGTTGAGAACTACTTTTCTATTAGTTTCCAATGGAAGAGAAGTAGTTTTTATTTCTAGCTCTCTGAAATTTCATCAGAATCGGACAATGCTAATTTTTGTTCCTCCCACTTTTTAATTACCACTTGACAGTACATTTGACAGTAAAGGATGTCACTTAAACCATTTTCTCTTCTCTTCTTATACAGCTACTCAGGAAGAAAGCAATTGTCAGGTTAGTCCTGCATACTTGTAGTCATGAAGAGCAAAATCTAAAGGGCAACCCAAAGAAAAAGCATCTGTTGTGAATTATCTCTTCTATGAACATTTAGAATTTCATTTTTCAATATGGCAGCCACTAGCCACATGTGACTTTTAGCAGTTAGTTGAATGTGGCCAGTTCAAATTGACATGTTTTACAAGCATAAAATGAACAAGGGGTTGAAGACTAACTGAAAAAAAAGTAAAATATCTTATCAACAATTTTCATATTACTTGCATATTAAAATGATCATATTATAGATATTTTGATTAACTAAAATATGTTATTAAAACTTCACCTTTTTTCTTCTTTTTTGAAATAAATTTGTTGGGGTAATATTGGTTAATATCATAGAAATTTCAAGTGTACAACTTTATAATACAATATCTGTATACTCTATTGTGTGCTCACCACCCTTAGTCTAGGCTTCTTCTGTCGCCATGTAGTTGACTCTCCTTACCCTCTTTTTCTTCCCCCAGCTCTATTACCCCCTAGTAACCACCATTCCATTGTCTGTATCTTTGTTTGTATTTTCATTTGTTCATTTACTTGCTTTGTTTGTTAATTTGTTGCTTTTAGTTTTATATCTGACCTATGAGTGAAATCACATGGTTCTTGTCTTTTCCTGTCCAATTTTCACTTAGCATAATACTCTCAAGATCCATTCATGTTGTTGCAATGGCAATATTGCATCTTTTTATGGCTGAGTAGTATTCCATTGAATATGTGTACCACATCATCTTTATCCACTCATTATTCTATTTTTTTAAATGAAGCTACCAGAAAAGTTTAAATTATACACAGGGCTTACATTATATTCCATTGGATAGTACTAATTTAGAGATAAATTATGCCCACTGAGGTGAATTAAGTTTATTTTCACATTGTTGAATTTAGGCATGTAAAATTATATAATATAATTAGAGACTAGAGTAAATAATTTAGTTTGGTTTAATATTAAGCATATTCATAGTGTCTATAAAAACCTCTCAAATTGCAACACAAAACGTTTGCCCTGGAAAAAAAATGATAGTGGTTACCAGTTGTTTGATTTTCAAAAGTTTGTTGCAATGTACTTTTCAAGACATGAATTTTTTTTTATTTAATAGAACTAATGAAGCTTTTTCAAGCACAGAACTAGTTGTTCTGATAAATATATTTAAAGTAAAACTTTTTCTCTTTCTGTTTCTTGTCATGGAGAGTGGCCAAGAGGTAGCACAGTTTTAGCCCAGGAGAAGACTGTTAAGAGCATATTAAATTGGAATCACAGGGAAGTAGCAAGCAAACAAGCCAGCCTGGATGCAGTAAGCTAGACAGGGTGCTTGTTACAAAATAAGCTTTGGAGGAAGCACGAGCTTGATAATCAGGGTAAGCAGCAAACTTTGCAAGCAGTGACAGCACGGCCATGTGGGCAAGCTGTCTGGTTGGACAGGACACTCCAGGGCACACAGCAATGATCACCATCAGTAAGATGTCCCCAAGTTCTTATTACTGCCTCAACCAACAGGATAATACATGGTGCAACTCTGAAAGAAAGCAGTTGTCTCTTTGAGGTATAAATCTCACAACCAAATATAAGACTATGCATTTGATTTTCTTCACAGGTATCTTTCTCCAATGAAAGCAATGCCTTTCCAATATACGAACCTTAACTCTTCAGTATCATTAATGTTAGAACACAGAATTACATAAAACATTAGAACTAGAAGGTGATTTACTGAGATCATCCAAGGGCATTGATGAGTGTTATGAAAGAAAAGAAGTTGGGATGGGGCAGGTTTAAATATTAAAAGGAATACCATTCTTTGTGAGTCTTAGTGAATGCTAATATGCATTATGAATTTTCAAATTGAGGATATGGTATATGGCATTTTCTATCTAGTGGAGCCATTGTTCCAAATCACAATTTGGAAAACTTGAGCTAGTTTGATCTACTTATTTTCCAGATGATTTGTCAACAATTACAAAGTGAGTGAATAGCAGAATCTAGAACTCATTCTGTTAACACTACCAGAAGACAAGGAAGGCTGTGTCAGAACTAAGCTCAGTAGATTTTAGTATACTGGTAGATAGCATTGCTATACATCTGGAGCTAGATTTTCATTTTTTTCACTAGGACTCACTCTTGAAAATAATTTCCTCATGACGCAGTACACACACACACACACACACACACACACACACACAAACTATGCACATAAATAAAACTAAATTGTCATAATAAAATGTTTACCTTTACTTTATGTGCTGTACTCTGATATTTAATTTTTAATTCTTCAAATGTTGATTGTATAGACAATTAAGATATTTATAAGAACATTGGGAATATGAATAATGACTAATATGTGATTACATTGAGAAATTTACTTTTAGATATAATAAAATTTGTAGTTATATAAATCATTCTTTATATTTTATTATTTTTAAATTAAATAATATGGTTCCTGGATTTTATTTTACAATAATTCAAGAGGAGAAGGGATAGATGGAGTATAAATGGGATAAGATTTCCCGCAAGATGATAATTTTTGAAGCTGGGTAATGTACACATGATTCATTATGTTATTTTGTCTACTTCTCTATATGTTTGACATTCTCCATAGTAAATATATATGTGTGTGTGTATATATATATATGTATATATATATATATACATATATATACATATATATTTAATCTTAAGAGAAAACATATGATCCAATAATAAAATTTTACTGCCCACTGATATAGAGTGATCCACAGTCTGAGGTGCACTCTTTTAGAAGAGGTGATCATGTCACAGGTGCCATTTTTAACAAATTAATTTGTTTGAGAAATTAATTTTATTTAAAAAAACTGAAGTATAATCTTAAAACAGTTAAACAATTAAAGAAAAGAGATTTTTGCCACATTAAATAAAAATTTTAAGTAAGCTAAATTTTTCAAATAAAAGTTGGAATCAGTAAGTGCTTTGGCTATATTGATTTTTTAATGATCTATTTATAGATTCTATTAACATGCATTAATAGAATTGCATTATCAATCATAATGGAGAAAATTTTTCCACTCTCTTGTGTTCATCCATCCATAACAGAAATATAGTCTCCAATGCTGGGATCTAATTTTTAAAGAATATAAACCAGAGCAACCAGTATAGTAAGGGAAGTGAATTATAACTATGAAAAAGGCCATTAAAGGAACAAGGGATGGTCAGATTGTGGAAGATTCAGGAAGGCAATGCTAAGAAGCATCAAAAATTTGGAGAGATTAAACTTGTTCTATAGGCATCAAGGAGGACAATTGGAACCAAGAGGTGGAAGCAACATTGGGAGAAATTTGGGGTCACAGAAAAAGGGAGAACTTTCATCAGTGCTGAAAGTATAAGAAATGGGCTGATTTTAAAGTAATAAGAATCTCATCAGTGCAAGTGAGCAAACATAAATGAAATAGTCATTTGGAATGAATACTTTTGGGGAGGAGGGCCCACAGTTTATTTTAAGAGCCTCATCCTACCATCCACAACATAATGGTTAAGAGCACAGACTGAAAACAGACAACTGGAGTTTGAATCTTGACCATGTACTTACTGGCTTTCTGACTTTAAGCAAGTCAGTTACTTCTCTCTGCTTTGGTTTCCTCATTTGCAAAATGTGGAATATTATAATAGTACTACATCTTAAATTTGTTATGAAAAGTAAGTATTAAAATATTAATAAATAAAACACTTAGCAAATCACATGTAGTGTAGACAATATGTTTAATGTAGGCTCATGATTCTACAGAGCAAAAGGAATTCACCCATATCATGTTTATAATAATATTTATTCATTCATTCAACAAATGAATATATTAAGGATATATTATGTGCCATGCATTCTGCTAGGTTCTAAAGATCAAGTGGTCACTACAGAGAGGATTCTTTCTATCACAGAACTTAACATTTTCTAGAGGAGATGAGTACAGAACAGATAATGAAGATATAAATACCCAACAAGAAAAAAAGCCAGTAATTAGTGCTCTATTTTCCATCATTGAACAGTCATGGAAGATCTTTCTGAAGGTCTGAATCAAAGGAAGAACTCAGCCCATAGAGAACATTTTAGACAGAAGGTACTATTGGTGCAAAGAAAGGCTGTGTGGAGGAAATTAACTTGGCAAGGACCAGATGTCCAAGACAAAGATCAGAAGGAAGATCATTGTAGAATTCAGAAAGGCATGGGAAGACTGTCTAGAGTAGATGGGATTGGGGAAGAGAAAGAGCCTTGACCTGGAATTTGGCTTTTATTCTGAGAGCAATTAGAATGCTTTAGAGAATGTTACCCAGAGTGGTAGGGAACAGGAAGATCATTTTGGCGTAGTCCTGGTGAGACAAGATGTTTTCAACAATTGTTCATGTAGTTACATATTTGGAAATTCAGAATCACAAACAAATATTGTTAACTCTAGACAAATATGCTGTCAATTTACAGATGATGATTTTGAGACCTAGAGTAGCAAGATGACTTCTCTATAGTCACATTTGGTCAATAACAGAACTAGAAACAGAATTAATGTCATGTAATTTACCAGTTACTACAAAGACCAGCATTTATTTACCAAGAACTAGAATTACCTTCTCAACTGTGAGGTGAAAATTTTATAATAAGCATGATTTTATTTATTTTTTATTATTAAAAAAATTTCCCAGCTTTATTGAGATCCAATTGGCATATAATATTATACAAGTTTAAAGGTATAAAATGCGTTGATTTTAATATACTTGTATATTGCACAGTTATTACCACCATAGTGTTAGCTAATACCTGTATCACATCACTTAATTACTATTTCTTTTTGCGATGAAGACATTTAAGATCTACACTCTTAGCAACTTTGTAATATATGAGAGTATGATTAACTATAATCATGCTGAAATGTATATAACAAACATGATTTTAAATGCAAGAAATAAACAGGTACAAAGAGAGAACACAGATTCTATTAATATGAATTTATCAACAAATGAATTTCCAGCTATGTCTTTGTAGGTCAATTTGTATGTATAATTATTGATTGATAGATTGACATTTTTGAAAAATATCATCTCGTACTTTCATGCAGACATTTGTAATCACTTTTTGTTTTAATTATCAAATGAATGACTTGATAAGAAAAGAAGACTAAAATCTTGTGATTTTACACTAAAACCACAGGAGGCTGAGTTATGGCCACTCCTGAGTTTTCTTGACCCAGGCACAGTAAGGTAATATAAAATGATCTGAAGCACTTTAGAACTCACAGATCTTTTGGGAATCATCTAGTTCAGTTGGTCTCACTGAGTAGTTCCCTGACCAGGAGCATCAGCATCATCTGAGAAAATATTACCAATGAAGAGTCTCAGGTGTCACCCCAGACCTGCTGAATCAGAAACCTTGAAGGTGACAGCCAGCAATTTGTGCTTTTGTAAGACTGGTAGGTGATTGATCTTGACCTATGCTTAAGTTTGAGAAGCACTTATCTAGGTCAAACGCTATATCACAGGTGAGTTCAAATTCTTTATTATACAGGTGCAGCAACTGAGAACCAGGGAAGTAAAGTGATTTGCTTTAGAAGACCCTGGTTAGCATCACAACCATGACTAGAACCTGGGCCTCCTGATGCCTGGTGCAGTGCATTTGCATCTTGAACTGGACCTCCTTCTTTTCTCTGCAATTGCAACTTGAGAAGCCCAAGTTGAGCCCAGTCGTCATTGCTTTTTGTCTGTGCCCTCCTATCCTACATCAGAGAAAGGTATGCTTCACTGAAGCACCTGGGCTCTTTCGTTTCTTTTTGGACGGTTGCAGGGGTTTGTTATTTGGAAGCTGCATAAATAATGAGCAGGCACAGCCAGCCCTGTTTAGCCATGGCTAAACCTTAGAAGGGAGTGTTGAGCTACCCAAAGTCCATCCTTTTCCAGATGCAATTTGAATAACTTAAAAAAAAAAAGAATAGAGGTTCACTATCTATTTTCACAAGCATTAATCTGATCATAGCTTCAATTCAAGCTTTCTGTTTGTTTGTTTGTTGAGGAATGAATTAATACAAAAGTCTCAGTAGAAGTGGAAAGATAGTTGAAATACTAGCCTGAAAATTCACATGAGCAGTGACTATTTGGTAGCACCAGGCCATAGCAGTGTACCCGCTGCTTTCTTTGCTAGTAAGATGGTATTACGAATTCAGTCCTTGCTAAAAAGAGATCTTGTCATCCTAGAACTTTACCTGGCATCTCCTTTCTATAGTTGTTAATATAGCCAAATACGATACAGTTACCCCAATGGTTGGGTGGTGTTTCTGGGGGGTGTGATTGCTAGTGTGTCTCTGTGCATAAGAAGTAAGCAAAGAAGGAGTTCAAGAGAAAAAATGGGCAATGAAGCAGATCAACATTGGGAATCGGCTGAGGAAATCAGTCATTCAAAGTAGGCACATGCTAATTGCACAGTCCGGCCCCCACTCATCCTTCCTCATGGCCCTTTCCGATTCCAGTTTGTTCTCCTAAGCACTGAGGCTACAGCCCACTGGCCTCTTATGTAAGTCTGAAATCAGATCTGGCATGCGATTTGTTTTAGCCTGTCACAGACGCAGGGCCCTGTGTTGCCCTGACAAGGCTGTTCAGCATAGCATATGACTATAAATCTTCTTTTTCATGCACCACAGTGGGGACCTTTGTCCTAGCAGTGATTTAGCAGCTTTTATTAGCCTGAGAAGCAGCCAGTAATCAGGAAACATTTAAAGTGAGAGCTTGCTCATTGCAATGGTAAAGAATCCAAAAACTAACAGTTTTTTAAAATTACTTTTAAGAGAAATAAGACCTTAAAAATCTAAACATGTGGAATGTTTCTGTTTTAAATCTATTATAGTTCAAACCAAACCACATATAATTTAACAAAGATTTGAACTCACAACTGTTAAAGGGCCTTTAAAACTCTGCACTTGCCAAGTCATGAAGCATGAGGGGTTTATTTAACTTTTAGTTTTCAGAAGTATGCATTTTGAAAGAATGTAAGTCTTGGATGGTAGTCCGTGTATGTTATTCAGATCCTGGAACGTCCACTACTTTTAAATTCACTGTAATTCCAATTAGAGTTTGGGCGAGGGGGTTGGCAGCAGCTGCAAATAAGAACTAATAATGTTTCATTCCACTACTTATGTATTCTACAAATGTGATCTTGACATGGTAGTTTGCATATGATGTCAGCGTGGGAAAATAAGAAGGTATTAGCATCTGTAAGCCCAGCAGAAATTTCTCAGAGAAGTCACTTCTCAAGCTCTTACAGCTGATTCCACAATTTAAACAGTGTTTGCATTTTTAAAAAATGTATTTGGTAAGTTTTTTTATTAGTTGAGCCATAAAATTTCAATGGCTCTTTATATGCATGTATTTACAAGTTTTTAATTCATTTTCATTGAGCATCTTTTCCAGTACAAATTGGTGGTCTTAGTGCCTTCTGCCATTGTAATTTTTTATACAAATATAAAGTATAATTATTCTCAGAAATTTAAACATATGTATGGCCATTGGTGTGAAAGCTTTTGTTGAAATGATTTCTGTAAGGTCTTGAAACTATTTGTGGGAAGACAGAGTATTATATGAATTCAATTCATTTATATTTTATACTTTATTATTGATATATGCTATTGTAGAAACACAAGGGCCTCTGCTGTAGGTCGTAGGACCCTCTGGGATAGTGAAAGAGTGTCATATGACACTAGAGGAAAATGAGCCTTTCAAAAGGAACCCTTGCTTTTTAAATGTAGCATAAATGATCTTATCTCTACAGCAAGGAGTTTGATCCTGATTCACAAAGAGCTGGAGTTATGCAGCTAAAGAAAAGTGGAGGCCTATCCATTTATCTGAGGATTTGGGGACCATCCACAGCGACCAAGCAGGTTGCTCAGGAAACAAAGCCCACCCTTCCCTGCATTATCTGATGGCATAGATGGTCTTATATTTCCCAGATAATTGCACCACACACTGTTTTGCTTTGCTGGGTCATAGCAATTGGCTGATCTGCCATGAGATAAATGGGGGAAAAAATCACCTGGAAAGTCATTCCTTTAACAGTATTTACCTATATGCTGTAGTGGGTGCTTTGTGTGCCCTGGGAGCAGGCAGCCAGGATGGGGGAAGGAGAGAATGAATAACAATCTGATAATGCAGCTGAATGGGACCAGAGAATTATTTTTACACCAGCTTGCTATTGCTACCATAACTGAACCCAGAAATTCTGTGACTCTTTTCAATAAAATGGTTTGTTAAGGCCAGGCCCTGAAATAGATTCTGCATGTCATGACTCATATCTTGATGATTTTTTTCCCACTATGAATATACTACCATATAGTAGATACTGTTTCTTGCCTACCCAGTATTTATTGCCCCATTTTTATCTATTTGCTACACCCCCACCCCACCCAATCCCATGCTATTTATTTTCCCAGGAACAAACTCCCCATGTAGTACATAAGGCTTGGGCACAGTTGATCCTATTCCCATTTGGAGTCTGAATAAATCATGGTAACCCCCGTCTCCCTTACCTGGGATTGGTCCTGGAAAACAGCTTAAGCTGATCATCACAGAGCATTCTCTAACATCATTATCCACCCAGACAAACTGATCAGCAGTACTTTTATCCCATATTTGGGAGAGAGGTTTTCTGGCCCTTTCACAGACATCAATAAGGGGGCAGGCAGCCCCAGTTCATGCTGGCAGCCATGTTGAAACTGTGTGAAAAGCTGGCTTGAGGAACATGCCTTACAAACAGAGGAGGGCAGTGCCAAGAAAATAGCCAGAATGCTAATGGTATTTTGCCTTGAACTTGTCCTGCCTCTGGATATGTCAGGCAATCCAAGTCGCAGTTTCTGTGACTTGCAGTTGAAGACATTCTACCTAATAGGCACTAATGCGTTTAGATATGTGAATACACCCCTATATATGATTTGACCTAATGAAAGGGTTGTGCTTTGACATAAGATCTCACTATCATTGTTAAGATGACCTTCCAGAACTTTGGCCTTAATCATGGCAATGGCAGAGACCTCTTTGTGACATCCCTCGCAACTCAAGCAGCTTCAGTATATAGAAAGGATCGGAATTCAGTTTGTTTGTTTCTTTAATTTTAGTTTGGTTTTGATTTCTTAAGAAGGAGATAACTCCATGTTTAATTTTTTTCAGACTGCTCGTATGAGGAACATTTTGATTTATGTTGTATTTTCCTATAAACTTTAAGTTTCTAGAACTTAAGATGTAATAACCAATTATTATATAAAATGTTAAAAATAGTAAAACAAGAAGAAAATTAAAATAAGCTATCATAAGCCCACCCTCCAGAGCAGATAAGCACACATGCTATTACTCTTTTATCAAGAAATATGTATTTTTCTTAAAGTTGTATGTTATTTATGTAAATATTTACATAAATGTTATAATATTTATATAAATATTATTTTATTTTTTGTATAATATGACATCTTGACTAATGCTATATTCCATTTGAATTATAACATCCCACAAAGCTACCTTTTCTTTTGTGGTTGTTCCTTGGGTAGCGGCATGAAGCTTGAGTGCCTATGGAATGAAAGGATAGTCAGCTAGGCCTACGCAGTAGCAAATGACTGTCAGAGCTAGGGAGTGCTGTCACTCAGCATTGAGAATCTTCTGCCTTGGATCAACACCTCTTAGAGATTTATGCCCATCACCTCCATTGCTTTTCTCTCTTTCTTTGCCTTTTTATCGTAGCTTTCATTCTTCCTTTAAGACTATATTTAAATAGATACATATGTTGATTTTAGAAGTCTAATGAACAAAAGATTGACTTTTTATCATAAGCTGCATTCATTCACTCACTCAACACATTCTGCTACGGTGTGAATGGATCGAAGTACCTAACCAACATGGTTCCCAATCTACTGGAGAACAGAGACTGTAAAAGTACCATGCAATACAATGCAAGGATGGTAAGAACACAGGGCTGAGAAGGAATAGAAAGGGAAACAACTAAAATCTGCAAGCCCCACTTCTCTTCAAAAGCTATTCAAGTTTGTGTAGTTTTAAATAAGATTTAAGACTGGTTAGTTGCCAGTTATCTTGGTACTTAGCTCTAGAAAGAGCTAAGACGGAGACAAAGAAAGACAAATACTGTGTGATCTCACTTATATGTAGAATGTAAAACAAAACAAAACAAAACAACAAAAGAAAAAAATAAGCTCAGAGATACAGAGATCAGATGGTGTTTGCCAGAGGTTGGAGAAGGCAAAATGGGTAAAGGGGGTCAAAAAATACAGACTTCCAGTTTTAAAGTAAATAAGTCATGGAATATAATGTACAACATGGTGATTATAGTTAATAATACTGTATTGCATATTTGAAAGTTGCTAAGAAGTAAGTCTTAAAAGTTCTTATCACAAGAAAAAAATGGGTAACTGTGTGAAGATAGATGTTAACTAGACTTATTTTGGTGATCATTCTTAATATATACAAATATCGAGTTATTATGTTGTACACCTGAAACTAACATAATGTTATATGTCAATTATACCTCAATTTGAAAAAAAAAAAGATGGTTACTTTTCATTTATCCTGGAAATTTAGCTCTAGAAAAGATCTGAACACTTGTCTGCTATAATAAAAATCACCCTTGAGAGGGTTCATTAAAAGCAGAAACATGTAAATGATCGTTGTTAACAATTATGAAAAAAAATTCTAGAGAGGGTGTGACTGACCCATTTAGTTAAGATTTCAATCTCTTGAATTGGAGCATGGTTGTCAACTTTAAAATTGTGTATTCAGTAGCCATATTTTCCAAACTGAGGACATAGGATTTGATAACCACCATGGGCTAGTGGAGCAGAACATTTGAAATCACTAATATATTGACAGATCTGAAATGCTGGATCTCTGTAAGCCATATTTCCTTTCATATTTGTGTGTTTTGAACAAATAACTTCATTTACCCTCTGTGCAAGAATGCCAAGTAGTGCCTTCTAAAACTCTGAAAGAGATAAAGTATTTAGACATCGGCTTCCTGGCTCCAGGGTGCAGAAGTTAATAGAAGACGGACTGTTCAGAGCTGCTTCTGCCACAGTGTGAAAATGAGGCTAGTATTTTGTGGAATTAACAGGGTGCCACCCTCTGCTTATGATCCATGAAACCCATTCCCAGAATCATTGACCACCATCTTTCCTTGCCTGTTTTTATCTATGTGAGTTATTTTTTCTTTTTAATATAGCCACAGTTTTACCTTTGTGCATATTATTGATAGAGCTAGTTGATGAAATTTTAAAACAAATCCAGATTCTTTCAAATTGGAGTTTTATACAAAGACAGGAACATGGGGCTTTAAAGTTCACTCAGGCTAGATGGGATAATAATAGTAATATTCTGGTTTTCTATGACATCTTCCTACCAAAGAGATGAATGCACTTTGATAGCAATATTGAAATATTGAAATATTCATAAAATGTCCAATAGCAATATTGAAATATTGAAATATTTATAAAATTTCCATATTCTTCAGTGACATGTGGGAACCTCATGGTTCTAATACAATGCATAATTTAAGAGCAAAAATCTTTCTGAAAGAATTCTTTGGCTATTTCCCTTTACAAAGTTCAAATTGCAGTTCACAACTTCAGGTACAAGATATTTCTAACCTATTGTGTGCTTGTGATGTGGTGTAATGAAAGCATTCAGAATCCTAGGTAGGTGTAAGGCACATTGTGGCACAATCCCTTAAGTCCTCTGGCAACATAAGAACATTATCCTACACACAGCAAGTCAGAAAGCACTGTGGTCCCACCTATTACCACTTGCTGTGCCCTGATCACCTCCAAATCTAAAGCAGTTTATTGAACTGAAAATATTAGCAGGGAAAGTATGATCAGAGTTGTTTAGTCATAAATTTAAGAGAATAGATATATTCTCTTAAGTTTTTAGCTTTAGTAAAAACATTTGGGATCTTTCCAAAAAGAGACTGAAGGTTGTTGGGTTAAAACTTAAAGCAGATTTGAAAGATTTTGGTCATCCTTTTGAAATTTATTTAATATGTGCATTAAACCTAAATGCCTTTTAGTATTGATAAGATGATATCAATGATTACCACAACTCACCTATAATTTCAAAATTATTTGCTCTACTAAAAATCAAAAGCAAGACACATAAAGAGTTTTTTCTAACAGCCACATGGGCTGCAATTTCTCTTAAATGATCTTTTTGGAGTCATCTAAATGTGCACTGTTTGCCATAATGCTATCTGAAAATACATCTGTTATCAGGACTAGGCCTGAAATCTAGTAGGAGGCTGTGGTCTTAGCTTTCAATCTGTGGAGTAGAAGTGAAGCTGTTATTCCTCAGTTCCTGAGTCAAATTAAAGATGACGCTGCCTCGGAGAGATGCAACTTCCCTTCCATTCTTGTGAAAGATAATAAGCCATGCTCTTCTACATATTTCCAGTGGATAGACCCAGAAGAAAAAATATTAAAATTTAACTTCCTAGGATGTCTTCTTTAAGTCTTTTCCAGAAATGTGAGGAATGGACTGTGGCAATTAAAAAAGGATTGAATTATCAGGGGAAATTGGAGATTAAATACCACATTCTTTTGAAAGATACTCAAAGTAAATATTTTATTTTTGCATAAATGCTATGAGCCTAAAGTTCTTTGACATCTGTCTATAAGTACCAGCTAAATGAATACCAGTTTAAAATTTGAAACCATTTGTGTCTGTATGAAATAACACTTTAGGATTTAATGTGTCATGCCTATGCACAAAATTGGAAATATTCAAGACAGAATTGTAAGAGTTGAATGAATTCTTCGTAATATTTATTTTCTATTTTGAAATAATTTCAGATTTACAGAAAGGTGCAAAAATAGTACATAGAGTTTACATACACTATCCAACTTTCTCTAATGTTAACAATTTATATAACCACAGTACTGTGATCAAAAGTGAGAAATTAGCATTGGTACAGTACTATTAACTAAATTACAGACCTTATTCAAATTTTACCAATTTGTCTTCTAAGTATTTTTTCTCCTTCAGGATCCAATCTAAATTTCCACACTTTATTTCCCTGGTTTGCCTCTCCAACCTGTGAAATGCTTCTTTTCTTCCATGACCTTTAACATTTTTGATGACTTACTGGTTCAGTATTATGTAGAATGTCACTCAGTTCAATTTGGCTTTGTCTGATGTTTTCACATGAACAGACTGATTATATACATTTAAGACCAGAATATCATAAAAGTGATATTGTGTTCTTTTCAGTGCATTATATCAGAGGCTAGTGCATGATTTCAATGTCATATTGCTGATATTTACCTGGATCATTTGGTTAAGGTGGTGTCTTCCACTAATCTTTACTCTACTATCTTTGAGCCAGGAAAACTGTCTATCCCCAAATTCACATCTTCTATATATTGCATATTCAAATCTACTATCCTGTTGTACACCCAATTATGTTATATATGGCTCCATATCTTACCTATAAGGATATGCTAAAATTTTATTCTTGGTATCTCAAAGTTAGATCCAGTGAAACAGGAATTTAAGTCAAAAACTTTATCATGTATTGTGTGTATACATTTTTATATATGTAATACCTGACATTACATGATACATTTATCTCAAGAATATCAAGAAATGTATAAATTAGCATTTGTTTGTGAATCCTAACTGAGAGCAGAGCTTAGGCTCTGAATGCTTTGGGAAGCAGCTTGATCTCTCTCCTGCTGGTTTACCTTTTCTTAAACCTGATGAGCTAGGTGGTTATCTTTTCTCTTCCCCAGCCCTTCTTGCAATGGTTCATATGGCTCTGAAGCAATCAAAGGGTAGAGCGGTGGATCATTATTTCCTAGTCTACTGCAGTAAACATGGAGATTCAAATTATATCAGTGAGAGTACTGCCAGGAATTAGACAGAACACTCAGCTTAGAATTTTTTATAACAAAATTTAAATTATTTTAATTTTTCAAAATTATTTTTATTTTTTATTTTCAAAAATTTTCAATTTACAGAAAAGTTTCAACAGTAGTATAAAAATATTCATGTGTATACTTCAGCCAGAATACCAGTTGTTAATAGTTTATCACTATTGCCTTTTCATTTCCTTTCCTTCTCTCTCTCTCTCTCTCTAACATATGTAAATTTGTTATGTAAAGTCATGTAAAGACATAATATTCCTCTATTGCCCTTAAATATTTCAATGTGCATTTCCTAGTTATAAGAACATTATCTCATATGACCAGAGTATAATCATCAGATCTCCTTTAATCTGGAATTTTCCTCAGTTTGCTTTTTTCTTTCATAGCATTGAGATTTTAAATTGTCAAGACCAATTATTTCATAGAAAGTCCCTCAATTTGGTTTTGTCTGACGTTTCTTTATTATTAGAGTGAAGTGCATTTTTGACAACAATGCGTCTTGAAGAGACTCCTAATGACTGGACAATGTACACAGGGATGGTAAGGATTAAGAAGAAAAGCAAAGGATGCAGAGGGCACTTAAAACTAGCAAAATAAGACTGTTATGAACTAGAGCTAGAACCCGTGGGGGTGTGAATGAAGTGGGACTTAAGAAAAACAATAGTCTTAGAAGTAGACGCTGAGAGAGCTATGCATGGTGGGAGTGCAAAGTGGGTGCCTTCCAGTGGCTGAATATCATGAGAAGCTGGAAGGTAAGGAAGACGTGATGTAGTTCATAAATGCCAGCCACTTGAAGCCCAAAGCAAAGCAAAGAAAAACAAAGAATAGAGCTTTGTAGGTAAATAGGGAATAGCCACTGTAGAATTTCAGATTCCTATTTCTCATTCCTTCTCTTATGATGAACACATTCAATCAAGATGAAATACATAATGTTTTATACAATAAAATATAAAGGAATTTAAACTATGAATCGAAAAACTTAGGCTCACTTGCTAACATTACCTCCTGGCCATGTCACCTTAGGCCAGATGCTTTGAATCTCTGTAAAATCAGCATCTTAATGCCTGTCCTTCTCCTTTATGCTGTCGTTGCAAAGATTATTATTGTGCTATATAATAGATGTAGGACTATGAAGTTTGTTATCAGTTTGTTAACCCAGAGCAAAAGTAAACAAAGTATCATATGTTCGTTTGTGCCTCATGTTCAAAGTGAGGATGCCTGTGCCTCTTTATTAGACTTGTTTTCCTAGAAAACCATTTTCTTGTGAAGTGTGCTTTTCTTGCAGCTACCATATTACTACTTCTCTGTGAGTGACAAGCCAACCATTTTCTCCCATTTAAGGATATTGAAAAGAATTGAACTTGTTTGGACTGCTCTTTTGTTTTCTCTGGGGTTTCCCACCCCCTTTTGCATCTCTGCAGTCATTTGTATAGTTGACTAGTCAGTATATACATAATTGGTAAAAGGTAGATAAAAAGAATGTAAATAGTTTTTACATATCGTTTAAAAAATAGCATCTAATAAGGATTTAAAAGAACTTAGAAATGAAAAGATTTTTTAAGTGTGATGGAAAATAAAATAAAATATGATACAATAAAATAAAATAAAAAATGAGACAGAACTAAGCACTGATAGATTGAGATTTAAAGAATCGCAATCTCAATTCTAGTGCTTTTTGTTTTAAGGGCATAAAGATGCTAGGAGTTTAGGCTTAAATGAGTGGCAATAGAGAAAGTGTGGCTATTTGATTGGTACTAAACATTCAGAACATCTTTTTACTTAACATCTTCTCAGCATGGGTTGAATAAATATTGGTTCACTGGCATCTTCAAGCAGTGGTGACTCTCAGAATATACCTTTAACATAATGGGCACTTGTCAGAATCATGAAAAGAAAATAAGTCATCTCTTTAAATTTTCCTATTTTATTGTTAAATGTCTTTCAGCGGTGGTTCTTATTTTGTGTTACCCAAATCTGATATACAAGAGCTAATAATATATCGGTATAACTCTCAGCTGAAAGTATCCACCCTTGCAAAGACACACCACAATATATGCCCTCAGAAGAGAGCTTCACATGAAAAATCCATTTATTCATGAATTTGTACAAATAAAATTACCGTTTGAGAATTTCTGGAAAAAAAACAATGGGTTGCTCTTACATATTCTTTCTTTGGTTTAATATTTAGCAAACTTGGGGTAGGAGGAGAATAAATTTTTGAGACATACCCACATCAAAATAAGAAAGTTGATTAAAATCACATGACTGATTAATTTGTCACTGTTCGTTGCTCATATTTCACTTTAGCTGGCTAACATCAGCATCAGAATTTATCATAAGCGTTTTGTATCTTAGAGATTAATGTGGTTTTATTTTTAAAGACACTCTACTTTGTGGGCACTCACATGACTCAGTAGTTAAATTTAGAGAATATGAAGTCAAGATAAAGATTACTGATCTTTACATTTCTTCAAATGTGGAATGTAAAAACTTGCTGATATCTTAAAACATCACTTTCCTTTAAAAGCATCTTGTTTTTCATATATTTTTATTTAAGCTATTTTTATTGTGTGCTGGCAAAATAAGCCTCTTTTGGGTTGTATATGATTCACCCGTGGACATTCTGTCAGCGAGATCTCCTAGTTTTGTCATTTATACTAGGCTTAAGTCACAGACTCCTTCATGATATTCTCTTACATGAATATCAGAATTGCCTAATTCAAATGAAACTTCTCTGATTAGTCACAAGTGCTCTTTGAATAAGATGTTCTGATGATCTCCAATCCTAAAATTCTCCATTAAAAAGTTTCTGTAAAATACCTCATGCATCATAATCTTGCTCTCAAACAGTGACAAAGTATTAGTGAAAAAGACCATAGTCATCTTTCTATTTGTTATCTACTGAGAGAGGAGGAATAGTGCCCTACCCTGGGATAAATCAGTTACCTTTCTCTTCTGTCCTTTACTAACCCTTATCACACCTCAAAAGTTGAAAGGAGGAGTGAGGAAATGATAAAATTCAAGACCAGGGAAATGCATTAGCCAAAACTTTCTTTTCATTAATTCTTTTCATCAAAAGCTTTTACAGCTTTTCAACTTTTCCAGATTTTATGAAATCTCAACTTTTAAAGTTATAATTTTAAAATAATCCTACCTCAATTCATATAGCTGTTGGAAGGTTATAAGGTACAGAATATACATATCTTGTCATGTTTTAAGAACATGTGATTTGGTATTTTCTATTATTTCATTAGCAGTATTAGCTTTATTACCTTATCTATACTATTATCAACAGTTTTATATTTCTACAATGGTTCCTTATAACATCATCCTCAATCTTTACCTTTCATAAGTCTTTAAGGCTTCCAATGACCCCTTCCTAAGTTACTGAACAAAATTGGGTAAGATGTAGGGCTAATAGCCCCAAGTAAATCAGAGAAGTCATGAGTATTTTAGTAAGTCAGTCATGTTGATGTTGTCATTTGATATGAATTATCTTTCTCTGTGCAATCCTGAAATAATCCAGAAGCTTCTGCCTAAAGAAGTATAGTCTGTGAGTTATTTTGGTTTTCCAAAAAGCTGTTGCTTACCTATCTCATTTGGGACAAGGGATGACCTCTACTTACAGAACCCTCTAGTCCTAGGAAAGCTGGGTAGGCTCCAAGAAAAATGAAGTAAAGATTAGTCTGAGACAAAATTGAATTGGACCTTCACTTTTTTTTTGTAATTAAGCTCATATGACAAAGATAGGGGAAAAGGAGAAGAAGTTAGCAGGAGGTGGAAAGGAATGAAAAGTGGATTTCTCCAATGGCTCACAGGAATATGATAAATGTGGGGAAAATGACGATGAAGATCTTCACAGAAACCATAGTGTTCATGGGTACTATCTTTTCCAAAGCAAGGGCACATATCGAATTTAATTCAGCACCATAACCTCCCCTCATTCTGAAACTTTGCTACTAGTTTTAAGGAAAACAGTTCCTTTTATGAAATATAAAGACTCAGCAGTCCTATTTTCAATACTCTGAAATAGCATATCCCTTTCCTTGAGTGAGTGGGTGCTTTTATTCAACTGCATTGCAAATAGCTGTATTTCCTTTGGAATGGAGTGCCATGAAGGAAACATTTTGACCAATTACAGAGTAAATGTCAGAAACTGTCAGATGGCTTGTCATAGAGCTTTTAAGCCTAGTGTCACTTTATTTTTACAACCCAGGGTTTTAACAATTTAGGAGGTTTTCTATGTGTTCATTAACCAGAAATCTTTAATATAAACATACAAATTCTTCTGTTTAATAATCTATCACATCATTTCCTTTAAATATTTTCCATTTCTTTCTGCTCTCAATACTCTAAATAGAGTCTAAATATACAAACTCTTATAACACCTGAACAAAACAAAATAAAATAAAATTCAGCACTGGACAGCACTCCCCAAAGCTGCTTGATTCAGGTGAAAAGTATTGTTTCCATATTTGCTTGCTGTACATATTTATGTAAATTTTCTGACAATAGAAACCTAGCAATATTATTGTGATTTTTTTCTAGGTCATTACATTAGGGATAGAGAGAGGTCACATAATAATGGTGAAAACTAATATGACCATGAGAGTAGCAATCATTTTTTTTCATTTAAAAAAAACATTACTTTAAAAAAAATAAAGTAGACACTTGTCTTTAAAATATTAGAGTAATTTGAATTAGTATTTTCACCTAGAGTGAATGAACAGTTGAAATATAAATCTAAAATTATATTTCTAAATATAAATATATATTAAAATAATTTTCTCAGGATATTTCCTCAAGATATTTAGAGTGTCAGAATTCTACAGCTATGAAAATCCTTCATCTTTCACCAAATATTAAAAATCATAAACCTCAAAAAAGTTCTCATTACAAGCATAACTCTCCTAAGAATACATAAGAGATACACACCTAGCTAGACATTGTAGTGAATGTGACAATATTAAGGTTTTTATTTGTAGAAAAGGTTGTTCCTAGAATTAATATAAATTATTAAGATGTTATTGTATGAAAAATTTCAATGTACCACAATAAAATGAAATTATTATCATTCTTATAGTCCAATTATTTTTTATTTTATTAATGAATGCAATGACTTAGTCACAATTATTTCAATATTTAGCTTATGAAGTTCATACTTGTTTTTCTTAGTTTTTATAAACATATAAGATTCATTTCTATTGTTGTTAAAAGGACTGTATTCAAAGAAATTAAGAATGTATATATATTAAAGTATATAGTGTAGCCACATTCTAGGTTTATAACAAATGTCAATGCTATTTTTGCTAAAGTTCATTATGATGACAGTTTAAAAAATGAGACCAATTCAAGATTTTATTACATGCAAAAATATTAATAACTTTGTAAGTAAGTAATGATGTACTTTATGGTATCTCTGGGGATAAGATTATTTCACAGATTTTATGTACTGCATTAAAAATGAGTACAGGTACCTTACCTCAAAGGTAAAATGTTGCTGTTTTGTGAACCCTTACTCATCCTTGAAACAATCTGGAAACTTCAAAAATGGTCTACAAAATTAAGAAATTTTTATTTTTTTATTTATCAATAATTTAAAAATGCCTCAGAAAACTTATAAAGAGAAAACTACATACTACATTTTCCACAATATGACTCATTGACAACTATAATACAAATGCAAATTTCTCTCTTTGATTGTATATAAATAAAGCCAAACATGTAGCATATTCAATAAAAAAAAATTCAGTTCTGTTTTCTCTGAAAAATATTTGGAAACATCAAAACTTTTATTCATTTTTTCCAGATGTCATTAAAGTGTTTGATTAAAATCATTTTTTTTGTTCTTTCTTCTTATCGTATATACTTTAAAAAGAAATAAAATATACAGTCCAATAATACAAAACTTACGTTGATATTTTTTAGAGCTAGTCAATCTATGTCAATCTTATAACACTAAAATCCTTTCTTCCTCAAAACCTTTTTAGAAATGACATAAAGAATAATCAACAAAATATAATTTCTTGGAAGTTAAAGTTATTTTTAATAAAAGGAATTTCTACATAAGCTCTTGTCAAATAGCTTAGTTTCACACTTTCTCACTTTATAATGTATCATTATATGCCATTATTTGTTAAATTAATAGAATTCTGCATGCAGGCATATATGTGCTAAATGTGTAAATAAATATGTATTTGTCATCTTTAATGTACTTGAATTTGGTTGATGCACCCATAAAAAAGCCTCTAGCATATTTGCATAATTAAGCATATTATTATGATAAACCATTTCAAGGAAGTTTGTCTTACAATTATGTTTATTTTTTTAACCTTGTATATTCAGAATACAACTGTGAAAAGAATTGGTGGTAGAACAGATCGTCTTTGATTCATGATGAGAGGTGAAATGTTATTTTAATTAATTTTGTGTTATGCCAAAAAGAGTAATTATGTAATAAATATTAAACATGACTGGTACAATTTTGAGGGGCAAGAGTATCCTATCCTTTTTAACTTTCCCATAAGAAAAAATTTCTAGAATGTGGTATTGATTAGGACTACAGTGTAGTACAGCCATGTGTGTGTGTGCGTGCATGTGTGTGTGTACTTGTATGTGTGGGTTATAAATGTGTTGATTTCTGCAATTCACCATGAGGCCTGATAAATAATGTTTAGTACATATTCTTTGATAATTCTCTCTTATTCTCCCTCTGAATTATATCACCATAATGTATGTGAAGGTTAATAAGCAAATGGATCTTTTGAAAGGGTATTCAAATTTTTTATTAGTAGTATTTTTAAAAACTAAACATAGAAATGTATAAATTCTGAGAATCACACTATAATTGTAAACTAATAAATAATAATACAGTAAACAATGAATATCAAATGATTTTTAGCTTGATGGATAGAAAGAAAATATGAACAAAATAGAAAATAATTTAACCTATGGAAAAGTGCATGCATTAAAGTTCTTCCCCAAGGCTCTGTCAGTACTGTAGTTATTGGTGACATCATGTGGTTGATGTTGGTATCGACAGCAAAGTCAGGGAGTTTCCTTAAAATAGTTAAATTACTCTCTCAGTAAATTTCAATTATTCAGCACATACAGTGTTATCAATTATAGTCACTATGTTATACATTAGATCCTCAGATCTTGTTTATCTAATAACTGAACACTTGTACTCTTTTAGCAAACTCTCCCTACTTAACCTACCTCCCAGCCCCTGGCAACCACTTTTCTCACTGTTTCTATGGTTTAACTTAAATGGTATCCCCCCACCCCCCCCCAAAAAAAAAGATAAGGATGTGAAGTGATGGATGTGTTAATTAACTCAATGAGGGGAACCTTTTCACATTGTAAAAGTAGATCAAATCATCACATTGTACACTTTAAATATCTTACGATTTTATTTGTAAATTATACCTCAATAAAGCTGGAAAAATAATGTTTAGCAAAATAAAAGATCTTAAATATATATTGTCTAAATTAAATTTAAAGCAAAGTACTTTACCTGTCATAACTAATATTTGTTCTTCAAATTATAAATTTTTTATAGAGTAATTTGGTGTGCAGACCCTACAGTATACACAGAGGCAGTATTTTTTTACTACAGCACTTGCTCCTTTTCATTAAAAAAAAACTAACATTTTTAATTACTAGAGTTGAGTAGTAGATCTCCTCAAAAGAAGACAGAATTCTCTATTCACAATCTCATATTTTTATGTGAAAAATGGTACCATTATTAAAAGCATTAAAAACTAAATTTTTATCTAAGTTTTGGCTTAAATTACCTATCATTTTAATCAAATATTATCATTTCTGGGACGTACCTAATATCACCCCAAATTTAGAAGTGTTCTGGCATCAATTCCTTTTCAGTTCATGATAGGAAAAAGTGAATTTTTTTAAAAAACTTTGAACTTGAAAATTTCTGAATGAGAGTACCAGTCTCTAATCTACAATGTCATGAACCTGCAGTTTGATGAAATGGGAGGTCACAGATGTTAATGCAGCCCTCTGTTATGGAGGAAAGTCAAGGCTTGAGTACAGGGACAGTACACACTCACGAAGCCATCTTCCTCATGGTAGAGTGAAGAGGTGATGATTTCTTCAGTCAATATTCCTGACATAGTCCTCATCTTAGCACCTCTCCCTCCTACCTGTGGCTCTTACCGGTTACACCTTAAATTATATTGTACAATACTGAGCCCTCTAGGGAACCTTCTGACCCTACCGGGAGAAGGACTTGTAAATTCTACCATGTCTCCACCTGAGGTATCTATTTGCAACTCTTGCCAGGGTTTAGTGAATGCACATTCCCTAGAGGAACTTCTATTGTGCCACAGGATACTAAGTGAAAAGCTCTCTTTTCTCTCTCTCCTTTAAAATTCAAGCCTCTAAATCCAATGTGATAGAGAAGAACAGATAACGTTTATTTATACAGGCGATTGTCGCTGGTTTTAAAGGAAAATGGAAGTGATTTTCTTTAATACTGTTATTAAAGAAAATGTTACTGTCAGTTATGTCTCAAGACCAAAGTCTCAGAAAATACAATCCTTAGTTGGCTATGAAAGTGTCTTAAAGAAAGCACAGGGATGAAAATTCTTTTTCCTGAGCTTGGATGACTGAGGAAATCTGGGGTGCACCTGGTACTGTAGTGCAGGCTATTTTTGGAGGGAGCCAAGACCTGTAGCTGCTTCTCATCAAGAAAGATGCCCCGCAGTGATAGCTGGTTATTGAACTGGTGGCATTGGCAATTGATGAGGCGATGGTATCATCCTTTAAGTGTAGGTCACAGGAGGAAAAAAGGGTGATCTTGAGGGCAATGAGATACAAAACCAGTGGAATCACACTGCCATTGCCCAGAGCTAAATTAAAACCAGTAAGGAAAAACCGCCTGGAATATTTTTCCTTCTATGCTTGGGGCTAGCCTTGGGACTAAGTAGCTAAATTCAGCTGACATTCCTTTTTCCTCACTAGGTTTCCTTAATTACTTCATATGTTTCCTCACAGAGACTTAACACAATAAGGTTAAGTTCCAGCAAGTCTCAATGCCACTTTCTAAAATATATTCCCAGCTTTCCCTTCATGTATGTGGCACAAAGGGTGAGAAGTTCTAGAATGTGAGGAAATTACCTGCAGAATGACCATTTAAAAATTAGAAAATCGTAGCTGAATTTGAAAGGGTAATTTCAACCCTTCAGAATATTTTGATTGTAGATTACCAACATCTCACCTCTTTTATATTAAATTATTTTGGTAATTCAGCCAGGAACCCCACTCTCCCAATCTGTAAAATATTTAACTTGAGGTAAAAGTAACAAAAGTTTCTCACATATTTTGATTGCTGAAAAGATTGGCAAGTTTTTAAATGTGCTTTTTTGAACAGTGTGATACCATTTTGGATATTTAATTAACTGGTACATCTTGTAAAGAATTCAAGCATAATCTGTAACTGTTTTTGAAGGGGCTACACATCAGACACTGACAAGGGGCCAATCAGCCACTTGTGAGTGTCATTTGTACAAGTGGATTTTCCCATTCGATTTTGGTTCCACTCTAAACGATGACTTCAGCGCTTGAGTTTATTCGATGGAAGGCCAGAAAAGCACTGTGTTCTCTGTGCTCGATGCAACAACCTTCTCCAAAAGGCTGAGCTTTTGTTGTGAGAAAAACTGGGCTTAATGATTGCAGCAAACATGGTTGGAATTTTATTGGTGTACTCTATGTGACTGTGACAGTGTTGACATTAAATCAAATTCAATTAGCATGGGCTTGCTAATGACTTACACTGCTTCAAAAAGTAGCAAGGATAAAGCACTTGGCAAAAAAATCTCCCAGTTAGTCTGGTTTCCAACTCAATTCAGTTGCTTTTCAGCATGATAGCTAACTGCCAGCTTGTCTCCATAGATGAATGTTAAAGAACTCCACTAATGAAACTCTTACTATCTGTGTGTGATGAGAGGGAAAGGGTAGAAAGGGCAGTGGGACTTCTGTCCTCAGGTGCTCTCAAAGCAATTTCGAAAAAACCACTGTGAAGCGCATCGAAAGAAACAGCAACTGCGTCCCTAGAGGATAACTTGGCTGGACAAGGTATCAAAGCTGCGAGGGGAAATAAGGTCTGTGGTCAGGATAGGGTTTCAGTAAAGCTAGAGGCACCCTCTCGGAATGCGTGGGAGGCCAGGCCATTATCTAAGCAGCGTTTTAAAGGAACAGAGGAACCATTATGATACCTGCATCACCCCAGCAAGACGAAGATGATGTCCATTCTAGATAGCTTTGATTGACTGCTTCCCCATTGTTTCTTCCCTGACTGGCATTATCATCATCATACCCACCCCTCCCTCCATAAGGGGCAAGGACAGCTTCCAGTCACATACACACACACCTCCAACTATGCTATCAGCAAACAGTCCCAGCACTGAGTCAGTGTCAGCAATGCTCTGTAAACACAATATTGAATAAATAAAATGTGATCTTAATTTAGAGGAAAAGTTTATGAGAAAAAAGCAATATCCTGCCATGTTGCATCATTTTAATACTTCAAGTTAGTTTCCTTGAATGTTTATACTCAAATTATCTTCTCCCTTTGACCTCATAGATATTTTCCCTTAATGTCTTTTTCCTATTCATTTAAATATACTATTAATAACAATTGCATAAAGAACTAGCATGGAAGAATGCCAAAAAGGAAATAAAATAAAGCATGGTATCTGGTAAAAACATGCATATTTCTTTAGTCTTCAGGCATAAAACATCATCTATATTGTAGTGCAACCTGATTATTGTAAAAGAACAAAGATTACGAAGTCAGAACTGGGCAAAAACTAGCCTTTGTAAAACTTCTGTAGCTGATAGGTAAGTTTATCATGTAAAACTGGAACTTGGAAACCCCATACAATTGAGAATCCAAGCCTACATTGAGGTGATTTTGACATTAGCAAAAAAGGAAAAAATCTTTCAATTCTAGTGATTTATGAGATTATAAACAAGGAAAGAAAGATAGGGAGCGATGCTCCAGAAAGTATTCATTCACATTAAGGAGAACCACCCTCAATGGCCAGTTCCAGTCACATTGCTCAGGACTAAGATTGTCTGGAACTGAAGCTTGGCACTGGTTGTGGGCAAAAGAGTATTTATTCAGGAGAAATACGGTAGTAAAGAACGAAAAGAAATATAAATTACTCCGTATGTCCTAACCCCTTTAAAAGCTGATTGAGCCACGTGGAAAGTGGGTCTGGAAGCTTGAAATAATCTGGAAAAGGCAGAATATGCCTCTCTCTTTAACAACAGCTGCAAGATTACCTTTTTAATTCATCTACTCTAAAAGAATCTAAAAGAATCAACTTGTTTATTCTTTAAAATTGCCCTATAAAATAAATATTATTCTTCCCATTTTACAAACAAGAAAACTGAGGCTCTGCCTCATATGCAGCTCTAGAATTTCTCAATGAAAATGTCCACTTGTAAGAAACAGTTTAAGGAGAAAGGAAACGCTGGAGGACCAGCTTTGGCTGCATTTTCTTAGCAGGTACACTCTTCTCTCTTAAATTGATTGCTTATTCACATGCTTTAGGCCTGTGACTCTCTTCACCAGAGAAAGGAAAAACTTTTTCAGAGTCCATCACCAGGAAGTGGTAAAGCCATGATGATTTGACTCCATCTTCTTGACAACATAGCCTGTGCTCTTATAGAGTATTTGCAAAATGTTCCATCAATGGTAACTTTATTCACTATTACATGCTTCCAAAACCATTGTACATGCCTGAACATTCACCCATGAAAAGGCACAATTTTTAAAGATCTAACTACTCCAGCTCACAGGGTAGTGACATCAAAATAAGTCACATAGCTTCCTGTCTACAAATTATGGATTTGCCTTCTGAAATTTTGCACAAAAGTCAGAAAGGGACGGAATACAGAGCTGTCTCCTACAGAATGGAACAAGGAATATTATAGTCCACAGAGTAGACAAATTGGACACAGAATTTTGTGAAGATCAAATGACATAATGTATGTGAGAGCATTTTGTAAATGAAAGGCACTGTGAAATGTAAGCTTGGTAAGCTTGTGTTATTAATAATATTATCATACAAGATTTTTCTGCCCCCATTTTTAATGACATAATGGTCTTCTTCACCGTCCCCTGAAGCCAAAGGAATGTGTTTCCAGAGAAACGAAATGTAAAGGTAATTGTGGATGTTCAATAAATATTAAACAGCCTCGCTATTTGTGGGAAGCTTCAAGTGCATGATTAAGTTGCAGGTGATGGTAAAGGAAACCAGCATGATCTTTAATTATAAAATACTTGTTGGGTTTGATTCCAGTAAAATGCAATTACCTTGAGACTTCCGGTTATATCTCACAAGAGGTTATGTTCTCATGATGAAAGCTTTTGTGGACGAATGTTAGAATTCATTGTTTGGGACCATCTACACCGGTCCTGGCTCCTGTCTGTAGCAGCTAATCACCATTAACTTGGCGAGCCTTGCAGGAATTCCCAGTTGTATGCCAGCCATTCTGTGGCCCGCCTTGAAGTATGGAAACATCACAGAAGTGTGGATAAGAGCAACAGTGGCAGACCAGAGCATTAGCTAGGCTTAGGGAGAAAGGGACTTAAAGGGAATTCAAGATTTCATAGTGGACAAAAGACAGCTCAGTAGGAGGGTAAAATGGAATTGTCCTTTACATGTCACCATGGTTATAATGCAAACATTTTTTTGAAGACTAGCAAGAAAACCTTGGATTTCATTTAGGAAAATGATCCATTAGTCTGTATAGCTTCATTTTAAGTTGAAAATTTTAATCAGTGTCTATTTTTTTAACATGTCTGTGGAAGCAATTTATGGGCTAAGAAAATGCCATTTTGAAAACCTTTTTTAGTTTTATACTGGTAGGGTTCCAAAAGCCTCTTATTAAGAACATTCTTAGATAATAATAACAATAATAGCTAACATTTAACTGGTGCTTACTATATGCCATGTACTGGCAAGTGCTTTATATATGTTAACTCGATACTCAATGAACCCATTGGGAAACTGAGGCATACTAATTATAATTAACTTATCTCTGGTAACACAACCTATAGTGGGAGGAGTCAATTTCTATGTCCAGGTGATCTGGATGCAGAATCCATGCTCTTATCCACCACACCTTTCTACCTCCCATGCCAACAGAGATTTCAAACGCATACAGGTTATGAGAAAGGCTACATTTCTGCATGTCTATATGGTCTGTATATTTTATGCACTGAAGCAATTGAATTTTGCTGATTTTCTCTTCTCTATGTTCTTTCGTTTTTTCCTATACAGTTGGCTCTATCAAATGGATTTACTTTCTTCACTAATGTCTAAATGGTTCTGTAGAAGAGTTTTATCTTCCCTTTAAGAAAGGACTTGTCTTTTCCTTTGCCTTCTAAATTATTACTGCCTTGAATGACTTTGCAATGTTTCTATAAGTCCAATATCATTGCATAATAAAATGTCTCTAAATAAATTAAATAAATAAATAAATAAATAAATAAATAAATAAATAAATAATATTGCCTTAGAGTCAGGAGCTTAAATGCAGGATGACCGTCAGTTTACTTTTAGAAATCTACCTGGTTTCAGGTGCCTCATCCTACATTTGCTTTAGGGGACAATGGCACAGGACATCAATCTTCACATGGAACATGCTAGTCAGTAGACAAAGTAGTTAGCATGTTTCTATTTGAGAAAAACTGGGTGCTATGTATTATAGGGTAAGTGGCAGAGCATCTTCAAAACCAAGAGTAAATGCTTCCCTAGAGGAAGTTACTCAAGGATGACACCCATTCTGGATGCAAAGTAAACTTGAGCAGACTCCAAAACTAGATAAACCTGAGTTTAAGTCTCAACTCTCCTACTTTCCAGTTTCTTAGCCTCACTGACCCTCAGTTTCTAACTCTGTAAAATGGGGGCAATACTTCTGACTATAAGTTTGTTATGAGAAATGAATGAGAACCTGCACAAAGCACCTGGCACATAGTAGCTGATTGATTAATTTTAATGCCAAGCAACAATTGTTTCTCTTCAGTTTGGTCCCTGGACAAAAGGAAACCTTATGATCCTCCTTGGGAATGGCTTCACGTTTAAAGAATCTTAGAAATGCCAAAGTATTCTCTGGCCTGGCCTGATAAGGTATTAATCCCTACCTACTCTCCCATAATACAGATAATGAGACTAAAGATTTGAGAGGGTAAGTGGCTTACTCATGTATCTAGCAAGTGATGAATATAAAACTGGACCTAAACATTCTGCCTCCTTCTGGGGCATTTTCCATTACGCTTGCCACTTTTTTTTCTGTACTTAAAGTCTTAGGCCAGTAGGGGTCAGCCAAGAGCAATTCTATTTCTAAGTGTTTAGCTTTGTTTTTAGTGACCACCATCATCATAAGAGAAAAATAGGGGTTCTAAGAAGAGCAGAGGACATATCTGTGATAACATGCAATTGAATGCTCACATATGGAAGTTAACAGTAACAGTTAACAGAGAGCCCAATTAACATCCAAATCGAACATATTCTTTATGGATGATCCTTTTGCTTTATTATTTGTTATAGCAAAGTATGTTCAGGTCCAGGGCATGGAAGACTCTGAGAAGTCAATCATGACAACAAGGTATTGCAATTGTCTTGAGAATGGATTTATAAAAGCGATTGTGCCATAAAATGAAGTAAAAGGATTTTATTTTAAATATTAGAAGTTTGCTTAAAGCAGTAGATTCTTTTACAGATACCTTATTGATGCCATTGATTTATATGAAATGGTACAAGCCCCTTGTCTATTATGGTTAAAATCACCACAGGGCTTCTATCTTTCCTCCAAAGGCAACCTAACTCATTTGCACAAGTTCTGATTGCCAGTCAGGTACTCCGCCAGTTAATGTGTTTCAGCATGTCCTTTTCCCTTTCCTTCTGCCTGTCCTGCCCTACTTCAGCTCAGCAGTCAGCAATTGTCTGCATGTGAAAATAGAGCACTCGCTGACCTTGATTTTATATATATGAGTAGATGATACCTCTTCCCAACCAGCCAGATTATACACTGCATTCATTATATATATAAATATATACACTTTATGCATGATATGAATATTTTTAACTGATCATTAACTTCAAATTTTTTGTGATTTTCTAACGCTTATTTCATTACTTCCTCATCTAGATTAATAAATAATAATTTAGTACATAATATTTTGTTTTATAAGAAATTTTCAACTTTAACTTCCAGCAAGTCAAGCATTTGGACGTGGAACTTAAAACTAGATAGATACTAAATTCCAGGCAATAACAAAACTACTGTTTATTTATAGATTGATAATGATTTACACTTTGTAGAGTGTGCTTTCTCTTTCTTCTTTTTAAGTTTCTTTCTTTTGTTTATTTTCAGTTGCTCGCAGCATCTCTTAGCTTTGTTAAAGGGCTTGATTCCCAAAGTTTTTTTCTCCCTGAATCACAGCAGAACTGGCTGAACTCTGAGGGGTAGGCCATTCCTTGTCTCATTAAAGGCTGGCATGCACAAAAGACGAATTGATACACAAGAATAAAATGTTGATGGTAAATAAATGGGAGATGAGAAAAGGAGTTTTTGCCAAAGAATGTGAGTTGCGATTCTTAACTTGAGAAGCACTTTTCCTATCATGTCAAATTCACCGCGGTAAAAGTGAGTATCTTATTAAACAACAACTGTAAGAATCTGAAAATACTAGATTTGATTTCAATTTGTGCCAGTCAGCCTTGGCTCTCTTTGCTGGTGGACTGATTGTGTTCCCCTTGGGTAGACTTATTTGTCCAGAACACTGGAAGACATTTCAGAATAGCTTTAGAAAGCTTTTATTTAAGAGGAGATAATATTTGGAAAAAGCATGGATGTAGTAAACCTCAACAAGAATGTAAGCGGAGGGATGAGGAAATCATCCGACAGTGTAAGATAAGCCTCCCTGTTTCACAAAACAGACCCAAAATATGTACGAAGTACATAAGTTTGAATGTTTTTCGATGCAAATTTGCTAAGTCAGTATTACCTCCAGACAAGATTTGCATGAATATCAAAAAAAATGTGAAATTATTTTGGTGCTCATGCCCATTTTTCACCCAGTTACACATAACATTGTAGAAATTTAAGGTGTACAATGTGATAATGATACATGTATATATTGTGAAATAATTACCACAATGAGGTTAGTTAACATGTCCTTCACCTCGAATAATTACTATTTTGTTGTTGTGGAGGTGGGAAAATTTTTTAAGATCTACTCTCTTAGAAACTTTCAAGTGTACGATATAGTTGTGTTAACTATAGTTGCTATATTGTACATTAGATTCCCAGAACTTATTCATCTTAAGGGTTGTACCTTTTGAACAACCTCTCCCCATTTCCACCCACTCCAGCTCATGGCAGTCACCATTCTCCTCTCTGCTTCTATCAGCTGGCTTTTTTAGATTCCACCTATAAATGAGATCGTATTTCTCCTTCTCTGACTTATTTCGCTGATCTTGTCCTTTAATTGGGATCCAGAATTATCCCTCTAAGAAGTATTGCCTAGCAAACTGTGTAAGACCAATACTGAGGAGTTTTTAGTATAGTAATTCATGGTAGTTGTGAGAAGATTAGAGGAAGAATGTCACTTCTCTTACCTGTGATTGCAGCTCCTCCCAAAGAATTCTAAAATGATTTTTAAGGAATATATTATTTTTCCAGGAAAGGAATTAAGGCAACCAAAATTTAGTCATTCAGAGATGCTAGATCAAACAGCTAGTTGTATGTTCCTCTGGAGACCCAGGGAAGCTATTGATCTCAAACAGCTTATAGAAATGAGCTCAGTCATTGGCAGGAACACTCTAGGTACCAATGATTCATAATGATATCATCTTACCTTGAGGAAGCCACTGAAATAAACCATGCATCAGTTACTTTGACTGTATAATGGGAATTTCTGTAACAAAAAAAATTGTAGAAAGAAAATTTCTCTAGTAAGTCCACAAATAAGTAATGGAAAATCATGGCTTTTTAGAATCAAATAATTGAATCTCCAGATGTGAATGAAGTTTTGCCCCACTGGCTTATAGAGAGGAGTCAAAAGTTCATATGGGGAAACGCCTCTTTTTCTCTACCCTAAAGGCTCAAGTCCCTGACCTCGGTAGCACAAAATCCTGGAGACCTCACATAACTCCTCCCTAAGTAGAAACTAGTTCTCCTCTTCCCTTATAAAAATTCACCATCATTTTAGGAACCTCAGCCCATACCTTTTAAAGAGCCATAAATAAATAAATAAATAAATAAATAAATAAATAAATAAGAGACAAAGCCCCAGAGAAAAGGTTTATGCATCCTCAGGCACCAAAAGGGTTACCAGGCCATAGAAAACTGACTTGTGGGGGCATGGAATTAGACCCAAAAGGTCTACTTGTACTTGAGCTATAAACAAACATTTTCTATGTGCTCTACTCCTACATCAGCTGATTAATAAAACCAAGACTAGTTTCAGGATAGAGATGGGAAGAGATCATTTACTAAGGAAACCAGACTTGTTTTGTTTTGTTATCTCTTATCCCGGGAACTTAAGACCAAAGGAGGGCTTATATTAGCAAACGAGATTTGCCAACAATTAATTGATTGTCTTTGCAGCCTCACCAGAATGATAGGAAATATCTCCATCTGCCTGAGAGAGAAAAGTTGGTAGACCTCAAGCCAAAATGCAAAGGAGCAAGAGACATTAACCATAAATATGAACTTATATCCTTTTCAAATATTCCACTCTCCCTGCAAATATATCTACATGAATCTATTCAAAGGTCTCTGGCTGTGTAACCTGCAGTGACACTCTCTCTTCATGAACTGATCCCCCGCTAGAGCCAAACATCATTTGATATTGAATTCATGACCACAAGTAGGCATTAGAATATGGAGTATTCCTCTGATGGATTATTTGATTATGTATTTTATGCCACTATTTTTCTAGAGCTTTAGAAACTCAAAGACACCTGCTATACACTTTATACATGTATAGGTTGTTACTTTACATTTTAAAAACTAGCATTGCTATTTTAGTTCTTAAAGTCTGTATTCATGAAGTGAAATAAAGAATTCTCACTCATATCAATCGATTCAAAGAAAAATCAAACTCCTTGGATTTGTGGTGACAATATAAATCTAGTCAGTCTATTTATATCTTTTCTTCAACTTAGCAGGATGAATGAAATATTGAATTTCATCAGAAGAAACAACACCCAAAATAACATTGCACTTTAAGTGGAATGGGAAAAGTTTATGACTGGTTTGCTTAGTTAGGCCATGATATTAATAAGACCAAGGTTGGGCTTGAAATTATGATCCTGTTAGCCATTCTAGGTTAATTTACTCTCTGCTTATCTCTAATATCAATTTTCATCTGGCTTTGCTGTATGTACAAAAAAGAATGTAGCCAAGAGACAAAATGGACCAGTGGAAGTTGTCAGTGATATTTAAAAAAATGGTTCAGAGACCATGCCCTAAGAATAGCAGGTAAGGAAATGCTAGTATCACTTAAAAATGTGAGCAAATTATCAAATTGAAGAAAACCCAAAGATTATAAACTGGCAGGCTGAATGCTAATATCCCCACAATATTGTTTTTTAGGACCCTACAGTAATTTCCAAAACACTTGAATTAATTACCAGCATTAAACAATTGGAAGATACCTACAAACTTGTGCCTACATTCTCGCTTAGCAAGTCAGCTGGATCTGAGCAGCCGCTGCTCCTTTGGACAGAGCATATGCTAATGAGTTCACCACAGCACCAGCCACATCCTACTAATCTCCCTTTAACTATGTCTGTTACCCACCCAAGCCTCGGAAGGTACTTGAGCTTGGAAACCTTCTAGAGTTCTTATATGCTCAAGATAAACAGTTTTAGGATGTGAGTAGTTTATCTTTTTTAAGTAGACGATCCACCTATTTATTTGGTGTTAAAATTGCTTTGAAGGGATAGAAAAGTGAGAGCTGCTGTATTTCTAAGAGAAGACTCAAGAACCTGTACCACTGTGGCTCTCTTGCTCAGATCTCTGGGATTGTATGTCTAAAAGTTCTACTCACATGAAAGGCAACTGTGTAGCACATGGTCTGGGCCCTGGTGTGCACAAATGAAAGGGTAGGGAATGCATATCTAGCTCCCTCTACCCATCCTATTTCCCCAAAAGTCTACAAGGCTTACCATTTCCAAGACTGATACAAATCTACTTTCTAATCCATAAGTGTGAATCTAGGGCTCATCTAAGTGTTTCTCTTCAGTAATTTACTATTGCCTCAGTAGATAGTTTACAGAGCAATTTATGGACCAAGGAAGAACTGGCATGCACCCATGCAGGCAATTCCCATGCACAAGCCCCAAGCATCTTCCCTGGACATTCAGGCAGTCCCTCTGGAACCATCGATCTATTTCCTGTACATGATCCTGGTAATTCCTCTTTTCTGCACTTTTCAAGATTGTTTATATTTCAAAAATTGATTATCTGTTTTATTTGGTTTACGAATTCTACAGATAATTATTTATTTGCCAAACAATTGTTCTCTTTAGTCAAATAGATTTCTAAAAGTTACCTCCAGGTTAATGATCTGTCAGTTACAGAAGACAAGCAGTTCAGACCACAAAGCAACTTCATCCTTTCTAGATGGGCGGGCATCAGCCTATGGATGAGGTATAGCATCTAAGAAGTCAGTACTACTTATCACTAAACGCTTTTCAACTTTCTGAGATGCTGATGGCTGAATCCAAATATGATTTGTATTAGTTCTGGTGGGCAGGCTACAAGTTAGAAATGTCTCTTCCTTTTCAAAGGCAGAATTCAGCATTTGCCCAGCCAGAAACTAAACTCATTAGGAAACAGCTCAGAACTTTGATGGCATTGCTCAAGTTTATGCAAATATTGTCTTTGTGTAGAACTGATACAAATTTAAATTTTATGTAAGGACTCTAATGATGGTGAGAAGATATTCCAGAGGACTTAGCTTCTGCTGTTGCTGTGTGTGACAGCCTTGACAGCCATAAACACTCTCTCTAACCATAAAACTATCTAGTTAGACAGAGAATTAAAGACCGGTAAAATTATTAAATGGGCTATTACTGGAGGCTGAATGTAGCAAATCATACAGAATTTTATTCCCATCCCCTGTGCAGTCTTAACAATATGAGTTTGTCTTTATTTATTTATTTATTTTAGTGCTGCTGTCATTTCAGCAGCACTGTATGATAGACTGGTGGAGAGTTTTTATAGAGCCAGTCTTTCTGAGGTTTACTGGCTGCATGACCTTAGGCAAAATATTTATCCTCTCCATATCTCAGTATCCTCATGTAAAACAGGCATTATGATAATATAACTACTTATAGGGTTATATCAATACTATGTATGTATGCAAAAGTTGGATAGTGAAAAAGACCGATAGGAGAAAAATTGGTTCATTTGAAACACAGTGTTGGAAGTGAGCTCTATGGATACCGTGGACTGCTAAAAAGATGAACATCTGGGTCCTAGAGCAAATGAAGCCTGAAATATCGTTAAAGACAAAAATGACAAAACTGAAGCTGTCCAATTTGGGGCATATCATGAGAAGGCAGGGTTCTTTAGAAAGACAATAATTCTGAAATAAATAGAAGGCAGCAAGACCAAATATGAGGTGGATTGACTTCATGAAAGAAGCCATAGGAATGACTCTAAGAAGCTGAGCAGGACTGTTGAGGACAGAACATTACAGATGTCATTTATTCATAGGGTCATGAGGAGTTGGAGCTGACTCAATGACATGTAACATGCAGGATTGTTGTGAGGATTAAATGAAGTAATATATGAAACAAGACTTACTACAGTGATTGGCATGTAATTAGCACTCATTTAAACATTGATTTCTTATTGTTTCTCTAGACTCTAAAGAGCAGACTGGGACTTTCAAAGTGCCATTCATTGCATTAGGAAGGTTGTCTATTTATTCCAGAATCTACTTTCTTTCTGTATCAGCTCAGTATCACAGGTGACAGAAACCATGAAGAACATAATCAGCTAAACATTATTTTATTTAAAGTCATTGTTCATTGATAATAGAGATGCACGCTTTGCACAAGTTTCATTTCTCTTCAGTGGGTCTTGCCAGAGACCCTCAGACTAACAGAGCTGTAAGTGAAGGGAGGGAGAAGTGGAATGAGTCTGGAGGCTGCCTTCAGAGTGAGATCCCCACAGGTATTGGCTGTCAATAGATATGAAGTTGGGTTGTTGCATAGGAAACAACCGTATATAAACAAATGCCATGGAACATGCAGAGAGTGATGGTACATCCAAGATGCTGATGGACTAGGTCTCCACCCCTCCCTTTCAATCTCAGCACTAACACAATGGTCCAGCCAGAGTGACTCAACCTATATATGCACAAATTGTTGACTGAAGACTGATAAAATATTATCTTGTGTGAATAAATATGACCATTTTTCAAATGTAGATACTTCACTTGATAGCATTTTGTAACTATGACTACTTCCCATCAAGAGATTCCAAAAGTATGACAGAATTAATCTGAAAATTTGCCTACCCTACGCAAGTCTTTTTATTCCAGATTTTTGAAACCACTCACTCTAGCCTAATTTCAAAAAATATCAGGGACCAAAAGAGTAATATATGAAAATACAAAAGTGAATGGAGTTCTCCAAAGGTTGAATAACCATACTCTATATGGAGCTATGCACTTTTATGAAGAACACAAGAAAGTGTCTGCTATGAGATTTTTTAACCAGATCATAAACTATTCAGGGTTTGTCAAACTGAAGGTCAGATCCTTTCAAAGATCTTGGTAATTCTTCTCTTTCTTTCTGAATTCCAAGTGTTCAAAGGAATGAGGGTGACAGCCATCATTTTGCTTGTCCTAACCATTAGATTTTGAAGAATAATTTCATTGATACTACATTGTCTACTAGTCCTTTCTTCTTTCTCCCCAAAGAAGCTATTCACACTAAACAAAAAACAAATTCATAGAAACATAGATCAAATTGGTGGTTGCCAAAGGGGAGGGAGTTTGGGGAATAATAAGAAAGGTGAAGGGGAATATAGTCATTAGCAATGTAGTAAGCTTGCATGGTGATGGATGATTTCTGGACTTACTGTGGGGATCACATTGTAAAGTATATAAATTTCAAATCACTATATTGAACACCTGAAACTAATATAAATTATATTGTATACCAACTATACTTAAATTAAAAATTAAAATTAAAATATTTATTTAGCTTTCAACTAATACTTTTAAGATTGTACATATTATCACTCAATTCTCACCCTATGTAAGTTTATGTGCATTTAGATACATTTTTTTAAAAATCTATGCAGCACTTCTTTTTAGAGACTATATTTTTTAGGTTCACAGTAAAATTGAGAGACTTCCCATATGCTTCCTGCCCCCATATATTCCTAGCTTCCCCCATTATGAGCATTACTCACCAGAGTGGTACATATTTTAACAGAGATAAAACTACATCAACACATCATAATTGTCCAGAGTTCATAGTTTACCTTAGGTTTCACTCTCAGTATTGTATATCCTATGGGTTTAGAGAAATGTATAATGACATGTATTCATTATCATAATATAATACAGAGTATTTTCAGTGCCCTAAAAATCCTCTCACACACACAGCACTTTTTTTCACAGAGAGAGACAGAGAGAGACAGAGAGAGTTACATGTGTTTTTAGAGTATTTTATTTTGGAAATACTTACTCCTGCTTCTGTGTTATACCACTCCAAATGCACCGAGTTGGAATCTTTTCTCTGAATCTGGTGATTATTTTTATTTGTGTTTTGCCATTTACTTGAATTAAGAGTAGAGAATAGATTATGAGAGAAACTCTAGTAAAATGTGCTAATAGCATTTATGAGATTGGTCAGATTATACAAAATTTTTATCTTTTGGTTAACCATAGAATTAACAGCATAGCCCTCTCTCTTGTCTCTGTTTAATGTAGATACATTGTTCAGTTTCTATATCTAGCGTTCCATATTAAATGTCGTGTCTGATATTCAATGGGCTCCTAATCAATATGTCCATTTTCTTTCAAATAATTAAAGAAATTCAGCTTAGGTCAATCCATGGTGGGCTGAATGAATGGTTTCAGGATTTAGGATTGTATTGGTCAGAGTTTCAATGCTCACGTCAGATGCTGCTCTAGTAACTTTTTCCTGACCACCTCCCAGTGGAATAGACAAAATTCTATATTAAAAGTCACTCATATGAGAAATTTTAACACCTCTAAGAATGAGAGAATTTGATTGATTTTAAATTTTGAAATGATGTGAGAATTGTCAAACTGTGCAAATGAACCAGGGATTCCCCTACTTGCCTATTTTATGTGTTGTTCTCTATGTTTTTCAATTATATGCTTTAACTCCATCAGAATGTATGACCGTCATAATGTATGGCCAAATATATCAGTTGGCTTTCCTGCCTAACAAACGTCTCCAAAACTTAGGAACAGACAAAAATAAACATGTATTATTAATCATGATTCTGTGGGTCAGCTAGGTGGGTCTTCTTGTCTGAGCCAGTTTAGCTAATGTCTCATGTATGCTGAAGACTCAGCTAGGGATGGATAGTCCTGGATGACCTTACTTGTTAGATGTTTGGCAGGATGGTGGTCAAGAGGGCCTAGGCTGAAATTGACTTACCTTCCAGTAGCCTAGCCTGGGCTCTTTTGCATGCCTTTCTACCAGCATGATGTGGGGCATGTGGAATAATTAGGGCAAGTTCTTCCCTTTCAGTGGGAATCAATTTCCTCACCTGGAAAATGAGGGATTTGGGCTAAGCTTTCTCCTGACTCTGATATTCTACAACTATAAAATGTCCAGAATATGTATAACAGTATAAAAATTGATTCTGTGCTTCAGTAAACATAAGGGTATATTGCTCTATGAGGAAAATATTAACCTTGGCAAACTCAGGTCAATAAATTTTGATGTGTGCTTCGAAATAAATCAATACCCACTTTTTTATCTGCACATAAAATAATGCTTTTAAGAGCCAAAGCCAGCTATGAAAATGAGTTTACCCCTCATCCTAATAAATGCATTATATACAGTGTAATATTATTATAGATCATCATTCATTATAGTTGTATATTCTTTGATTTAGAACAAGGCTGTACTACTCTTAATTCATCATTCAGTTAACTTTTCCTCTGAAGGAAAGATTAAAAAAAAATACATTTCTCATTCTTTTCAGGCCATTAGTACATGAAATAGTATATTCATTACATAAGAACACTCAGAGCTTTTAAGCTATCAATGGAATCTTGTTTAGTCAGCTAAAGTACATGTTTTACCTTGTTGTATGGGTACAAAGTGATTCAAAGCAAGATATCTTTTAATCAATCCTCTGAGAAAAACAGTTGTATATTTCTCTGGCCTGCTTTCACTGTTAACGTTTCTTATCCTTCTTGTTTTCTTTTGGATTTGGCTCTTACCAATTGATGACATTTTTTTTTTTAAAACAAGGAACCCAGAACATGCTTGGCAAAAGAATGATTCTAACCATAATTTCCCTTTAAAATGAAACAGAGTGTTAACATTCACAGAACAGTACAGGGAGGACTCAGTACAGGTTGGACATCCTATTATACAGCATCTTGAAAACATCCCTTTCACAAAATTGTCCGCATTTGAGGTCAGAATATTCCTTGGAATTATTTGTGCACAGTTAGACTCAAACTAAGGATTTAGTGATTTTGCAAATTGACAAGGAGAGCAGAAAGTGGAATTAAGGAAATGGGGAGGGACAGAAATTCAGTGATCAAATGAAATAATTTGTGACCCTTAAGGAACTTTAATTACAATTTGCACACTTGCCATTGAGTTATTTATTATAATGGTTGGATGTCTGTGGTGGCTTAGAACATGGACTTATAGAGTCAGACTACCCAGATTAAATTTCACCTCTTCCACCTTACTGCCTATGACCTTGGGCAAATTATTTAATAGTTACGTGCATCAGTTTCCCCATCTATAACATAAAGATAACAATATTTCCTGCCTAAAGGAGGTATATATATATATATATATATATATATATATATATATATATATATATATACACACACATATATATATATACATTATATATATAAAGAGAGGGTGTTTAAAATCCCACTTGGCACATAGTAAGTAAACTGTGAGTGGCAGTAGCAATGATAGCAGTAGAAGTAACACAAGTACTAGTACAAGTACTAAGAGCACTAGAAGTAACAGCATTCCTTGCTGGACTGGAATACACATCTACGTTGTTCACCACTTTTGGATCAATTATGAGTCCTTCTAAAATGTAATATATCATTTTATTAGTTATCTATAATAGTATTTGCTACTAGTCTTGGTGATAGTCTAAGAGTTGTAGTGCTTGAGTCTATACTCTGACCTCAGCTGGACCTTAGTGCCAGTCCTCATCTACCACTTACACATTGTGTGACTTTGGGAAATTTTCTTAGCCTTCATAAACTTCTATTTCTTTACCTGAAATAAAACTTTTCATGAGTATTGAATAAGATGATACACATAAAGTGCTAAGCATATTGGCTTACATTTAGCCTTTTCTATGATTTGGTGTCATGCTGAGTGAGACCTCTGACCCATCCAGCTTTATATCATTTCTCACAAGGCACCAAAGGGTATTTTGTGAGAGTGCACTGTTGCTCTTTAGAACCTATTTGTATTTTTACTTTGGAAAGCTTCCTAATCTGAGCAGTTTGGTTATTTTAAAGGGAATGACAAGCCACCTTCTACCAAATACTGAAAAGCACTTAAATTTCTATCTGAATCGAATTCTTATAAAATTAACTTTAATGTAGACTGAATTTCTAAAATTCATCTAGCCTTATATTGCCTTTCAAAAGTGACCCCAGTCTTGAACTGGGACCATGATATTTTATGCACATGAATAAATGGCTTTCCATGGGTTGAGTCAATGTTTATTCATCAGACAAAACATCATGGCCTTCTCATCAATTCTTTCTTCAAGATGAATTTCCTTAGCTTTAAAAATATTTTAGGAGAACACAAAAGTTACACATACCCTTGTTACAAAGAAAAGGAAACAGATTAATAGCAAATAATGTAAGTAAAACAAAGCACAAACATTCTGATTGAGGGTGGATGGCTGATACTAAGTGAACATAGGTCATAAAGTCCTGGCAACTAGTTTGATTATTTGTTTTATTGCCTTAGAGTGATATGGTTGAGATAATAAATAGGTGCTTTTATGGAATTTGGAATTGTTTTTCACATAAAGCATGTTTTACTCAAAGCTGGATTTACTTAAATTCACTGACAGCTGGAAGCCAAATGTATTCACATTAAATTGTTTACATCACAGGGATTCCAGCAGATAGATTAAGTACATTTCATTTGTTAATGCACAAGTAGACGAGACCCAAACTCCTATATTTAACCAAATATGTCTCATCATTTCTATTGTTTAAAATGTTATTTAGAGGTCGTGTGTGCACATGCATGTGTGTGTGTGAGTGATGTGAGGTAATGATAGATATTTTGTTTGACAGTGTATCATTTTTTATGTTTTTTTCATGTTCAGTTTTGCAAAATATAAAGTGAATTACTATCTACAATGGCCCAGATTTTAATAGTTCAGACACTGACCATAACTATTCTTATTCACTTTTCCTAAAACCCTCAGTCTCCTGCTTCAGTATTTACATATGCCTAAAAAATAAACAATGGGAATGCAAAAATTCCAGATGACAAGATAAGGGTTCACTTTATTACTAGAGAAAGTGTAATACCTAGGGTAGAGGAATTTATTAGAAATTATATTCTAAAGCCCTAACCTAGACTTACTGAACCCAAATCAGCATTTTAAAAAGTGATCTCTGTGCAAGTTAAGGCTTAGAAAGCACTGCCCTACGCTGTCGGTCCCCCCACACTGCTGGCCACTTACAATCCCCAGGTTCTTCGCAGCGGTCCCTAACCTTTTTGGCACCAGAGACCTATTAGATGCTCTGTGAGAATCTAATCCCTGAGGTGGAGCTGAAGCCGTGATGCTAGTGCTGGGGAGTGGTTGCAAATACAGATGAAGCTTCGTTCACCGGTCCCCTGCTCACCACTTACTGTGCAGCCTGGTTCCTAAAAGGTAACTGGTCTGTGACCTAGGAGTTGGGGACCCCTGCTTAGAGTATCTCCATGATATTGCTGTGGAATTCATAACATTAGAGAGTAAGAAATAGCCAAGGGTATTGAGAAAGTGTTTTTCTCTTACCACTCACCACATGGACAAATTTTTTTTAAGATTAGGTGACATGAGGACTGGTGAAAGTGTGAGAGTGGAGGACCTCAAAGGGAAAAGCAGATACTACCACTACGTAATCTGAGACTTGACAGTATGTGTCAGAACCTACAATGAATGACAGAAGGCAATACAAGCCTGTCAAGGACATTTCAAAAGCCACAATTCAGGAGTAAAGAGAGATAGGAAACTAGGATATGCTGTTGATCACAAGTCCATGAGGAACTTGCTGTACCTTAGAAAGGTCTCCTTGTGTCTGTAGACCATTTCTTGAGCAGATGACAGTCACAGCAACTTTCTACCCGTGGTAACTTCAAGGTCCCATTGAGCTTCTTATGGCGACCAAGTACAGCCTTTCATCTACAACTCAACTATCTATAGGTAATGTCATTTCCCCAGATATGTATCAGAAATTTAATTTAGCTTAATTTGACAAATATTTATTAATTGCATTTATCTGGCACCATAACTATGACTCAAATTTTAAACACACACACACACACACACACACACACACACAACAAAAGAAACAAACAAAAAACCTCCAAATAACCAAATTAGGCAAAGAAGTTCATTACTAAAGTTCATCATTCTACCATGGAGAATCAGGATAGACCTAATTCTGAGTCTACTTTTATTTATCTGTTTTATTCTACTTTACATATAATTCTAGCAAGCTTAGTTATCTGGTTTCTATGTCTCCATAGAAGGAGCAAACTGGAGTGGATGGTGAGGGACAGGAAAGTTAATGCTGTTGCTACCGGAAAATGCACTGATCCAACTGGAATAGCAATAGATTTTCAATAATTAAAGGAACAGAGACATGAAATTTCAGAAAGCACAGCCATTTTTGTGTAATACCAACATTTCTATATACTTCACAAGACCTGGGCCTTGGTATGTTATATCTGTGCAATGGACTCTTAAAAGGAAGTTGAGTCTTCACGTAGAGTTTAGAATACTATTTTAAAGAAAAATAAAAATTTTTTTACATATTTTAGAAAGCTCTTTTTGCAAAGAGGCTCCAGTATAAAAGTCATGGTGAGTGGAAGAGCAACCACAGCACTGTAGGAGAATTTGCAAAGGCTCAAACTACAAAATTCTGGATATATGAGGATTAAGTATGTGTTTAAAGGATAAAATTTACTTGGCATAATAGCAATAAATTGAAATAAAGCATACTCTTTCTGATGGACCCTAATTTATACTATCCGCCTTTTGCATGAATGAAGTTTTTGTACCTCTGTACATTTATGAACATTCTGTAGCATTGGCCTGTGACACTTCTGAAGACTCAGAGCTGCCAGCATATACTTTTTGTATTTCAACCCTCATTTCCAGGTTCTTGACGGTTAATCCCATTAAACCTCCCAGGAAGCTCTAAACAAAAGAACTGACTCCTATTTGCCTGCTCCTTAACAAATATTCAAAAATAGGGATATCTGAAGATAGTATGGAAATTGTATATACAATCTATACATAACATGTATATTGATATAGTATACTTAACATAAGCATATATTTCATGTCATATTATCATATATTTATGAGAGAGAGAGTTAGGAATATGCCAGGAAAGAGTTCGTAAAAATATACTCTGAGTGCTTAACAGTGGTTTTTCTCTGGAAAATTGAATTAATTGTTCTTTACTTTCTCCTTTATATCTCTGCATTCTATGAAGTTTTTTCAAAGAACACACACATAATTTACATACATGTAAATATGTAACATATCAATATTTTCATTGGGAAAATAGAAAGAAAAAGGGAAGGAAAGAAGGAGGAAGAAAGAAAAGACAGAAGGAAGGAAGGCAGAAGGAAGGAAAGAAAGAAGGAAGGGGGAGGAGAAAGGGAAAGAGGAAGATCTAGGAGTGTGAGGGAAGTTGGTTCATTGATCTCTCAAATGCCATTTAGCCTTTTTCTTCATCCTTCTCCAAAATAGAGTGTCATGCCCTCTTAATTGCATGATATTTTCCCATCATTACCACTGATTATTCTATACACCCAGTTCCTGAGAATGTCCCCTTTTGGTAGATAATAAAACCTAGAAACTAAACGTAAAAACAGCTTGAAGCTGCAAAGCCAATTTTGGGTACAGCCAAAGATTGGGGACCCTCAGCCAGATTGGTCACTCTCCCAGCAACATGAGGCTCTCTGTGAGTTGCTTCTTCTACTCCATATGCAATCTGGTTATCCTCCTATTCAGAAACACATCTAAGAAGCAAAAGTCAGCTCTTGGCTCAGAATGATAGCCACTCTGTCACAGGTTGGTGCAAATTAGGATAGCCTGGGGAAAGAAAATGTTTGGGGTACAGGCAGCCAGCCTCTAATTTGAGAAGGCTTCCCTGAAGCTCACTCATTGTTCACCAAAGTAAGTAAGGCGTGAGTCATCTAAAAAGGTAGTTTTATTTCTTCTCTCCTAAATATGCCCTTTCTTTGTATGCTATTTAAGACTAAATAGCATAAACCGGGATTGACATTATGTAATTACTTGCCTTTTACACTGTGCTAACTTAATTTGCTTTTCATTCTCAGGTATTTAAGAGACCATTATTTTCCCATCAGACTTTACTGTCTGCCAATTAAGGCATTAGATGGATGAGGTAGAAGGAGACCATTGTTCAGGAAAGTTTCAGGTAGACATATTGAAACAAATGCTTTGTGTCACTTTCCTTTTGTCAAAGACAGACATTTTTTGCCAGTTTACCAGTTTATGTGATGCCCTCTGTACATAGTATATTGCATTTTGCTTCTATCTACAAATAAAAATGGTATAGCCACATATAATTTCCAGCATTTACAAGCAGGTGCGAACCAAGTCTCCTCTCTATGGGAAGAACAAGTTGATGGAGATCATGTTTAGGAGCTAGAGTTTTGAGATCACACTTACCCTCTGGAGTGCACCCTAATTACAAGGCATGTTGTGATAAGTTCAGTGGTCCCGTACAACTGTGCTAGCTCTCTGTTCTGCCAGGTAAATTTCATCATGAACCACATCTCACCTCCACAAAGCCCACTCAGTCCCATGATCAAGTATGACTCATGTCCAGGGAAGCATAGGATTTATGTAATGTGTGATACTCTGAACAAAAAACACAAGTCACTTTTCTTCTCATCCACTTGATTTTAGGTAATAAGAGTCATGGCACTGAAGTTTTCCTACCTAATATCTTGAAATCCAGTCATTTTCTTTTTTCTGTGTTATTATAGAAAATGTGCTTTGGAAGTGCAGGGAAGTCATAGTAATTGCTCAAGAACTGTGGAAGGAAAAAGGGTCCAGGACAAAGGTAAAGACATATGTCAGCTCCAGAAAGCATTTTTTAGAAAAGAGAATTGACAAATAAAAAAATATGTCACCATAAGCACAGCCAGATAGCCTGTACCATCAAAAAATTGATAGACTGTCAGTTATGATAACTCAGGGGCCGTAGAAAGAGAACAGCTTGTACAATCATTAATTACAAAATATGATTATTGTATTGTGGCCTCCTTGTCAGAATTCATGGTTCTACTTCTGACCTGGAAAAGTAAGTCTCTGGGTCTTGATTAGACCATGGGCTACAGGTTGTTTTGGTGACCCTAATCCTGGGTTTGGAACACACACCGGTTCAGTGAATCTGTCTCATCTAGTCTCCATTCTGAGAGAAGCCCTGGAGGAGACAGGGCCCTCGCCTATCAGATTCTGCCTACGAGTTAACCCTGAACTCACCCCAGGTTTGCATATATGATCCCTGCACAGTCATTGAACCCTATGCCTATCTCTAAGAGAGGCTCATTAGATAGCTGCTAGCCATATGTGGCTAAATCTAAATCTAAATTTAAATTTAAGAAATTTAAATTTAAATAGAATTTAAAACTTAGTTCCTTATTTACACTATTGGCCACATTCCAAGTGGTCAATAGCCATGTGGCTAGTAGCTACTATATTGGATGGTGGAAATATAGAATATTTCTATGGTAGCAGAAAGTTTTATTGGACAGCACTATAAAATTAGAAGCTCTTGCTCTTATCCCCCACCCCAATAAATGCTTTTAGACCTATAGCAATAGTTTTCAAACTTGAGCATGCATCAGAATCACCTGGAGGGCTTGCTAAAAACACAGATTACTAGTGACCACCCCCCAGAGTTTCTGACTCAGTAGATCTATAAAGAATTCCTTAGATTTGTGTTTCTAACAAGTTCCCAGGTGGTACAGAGGCTGCCAATCACAGGACCATACTCTGAAAACTATTGCTCTATAGGAAGTAGGAATAATACCAGCATAAATGCAAAGTTATAAATACCAACCTTGATTCTGTATCTGAAAAGAAGTGGTATCTATAGCTATGTGTCCAAAACAGTTGCCACTGGCCACATGTGACAGGTTAGCATTAGAAATATGCAACTATGGAACTGAATTTTTAATACTATTTAATTTAATTAATAATAATTTAAATATTAAAGCTGTGTAAATATTTTTTTTAATCACAGCTCTATTGTTTTGGCGGGACTATGTTTCACCTGAACCATTGAAAAGTTAACATCTAAACTAGGTGTAAGTGTAAAATATACACTGATACAGTATGAAAAAAGAAGGTAAAATATCTTATTAATAATTTTATGTTAATTATATGCTGATATGATAATATTTGCTATGTATTAGGTTAAAGAAAACATCGAAATTATTTTACTTGTTTTTTATTACTTTTTAAACGTGGCTAGTGGACAATTTTAAACTGCATATGTGGTTTTTATTATATTTGTCTTGGACGGTGCTGATCTAGAACTTAGCATCATTCTCTTGGCCTGTCAATTGACAATCCATCGATTGGGGTCCTGGGTTGGAGGAAAGGAGAGGTAGATTAGTGATTTCTAAATGCCCTGTGATTCTACAAGACAAACTGCTAGAAAATAATTTTTCTTTATTCTCTGCTTTATTTCTCTTTGAAGGCCTGACAGCCTACTCTCTATCAGCACATCAGCAAAAAAGATGATTGAATCTCTTTAAGCACAGAGGACTCCATGTCAGGCCCACATATGAATTACACACACTTTTCTAACAGGACTTCATTTTTTAAACATATCTTTACCTAACTGAAAATGGAAAATGTGCTTGTTTTTGTTGTGTATAGCAAAACATTGGGCTTTCTCCTCCAAACATTCTCTCCATCATAGACAAAAATGCCTTGAATTGAAATGCCAACTATTATTCAATGGCTTTTAAAAAAAAATGTATACACACACACACACACACACACACACACGGAATTTACTTCTACTACATACAAATGAAGTTTTTAAAAATTAAAACAACGTTCCCATGTTTATATCATCATTATCCATAATAATAACCAAAACCCAAGTACCCATCTATGGATGAATGGATAAACAAAGTGTGGTATATACAGCCTTTTTAAAAAAGGAAATTCTGACATAAGCTGCAACATGAATAGATTTTAGAGACATTACGGTAAGTGAAATAAGCCAGTCATATAAGGGCAATTTGAATGATTCCACTTATAAAAGTACATAGAGCAATCAAATTTGTAGATATAGAAAGAACAGTGGTTTCTAGAGACTAGAGGGAGGTAGGAATAGAGAGTAAGGAAAATTTCAGATGCAAGGCAGACAAGAAATGAGATATTTTCAGACTTTTATTGATATTTTTAATCAAATTATGGAACTGTCTATTTATAAATAAAAGTCATTATATTCAGAGAATGAAGGGAAACCTCCCTGTTCTCCACTGAGATGCTTTGGCCATCTTGCTGAAAGGATGTAGTAAACTTCACAAAGTCCCTTCTGAGGGTAGTGGGCATCCCTGGGATCACTAACTGGCCATGAAGCCTGTCATTCATAGTCATCATTTCAGATCATCCTCTGAAGCAAGGCCGGTCCCAAACCTATCATTTGGCACAACATAAGTTGAGGGTTTCATGATGGCTGTGATATAGCTTTTCTTACTGAAATAGACTTAGATATCAAGACGGCAAAATATTTGGATGACTTTGTAAAGTATATAAATGTCAAATAACCATGCTGTGATATAATATTATATATTTACTATATTATATTTTATTATATTTAACTATATTTTAACTTTTAAAAGATAAAAAAGATTTTAAAGATAAATTTCAGAGCTAGAAATATTAATAAATTGAAATCTTTTATTGAAGTACAAATTTTATTTTATCAGTACTGTATCTTCTGCATTGACCATAACTTCATCATCTAAAGAACTAAAATAATGCAAATTTTACCAAAATCACGGAAACCTAAAGACTATTTTGACTATAGCTGAGCAGATTTCCCTGTAATATTATAATATTCTTAGATTAGACTAATGCTTTTGGTAATTTGGATTCCACAGATAGAAAATATATAAGAAGAAAAAACTCATATTAGGTGGCAAGTAGAAAACAATCTGGAATAAATATTTTATCATATTATAACATTAATCTATCAATAGGCCCTTTTTCACCTGTTATATTAGCAATAAACTATTGAAAAAATAATAATAGTATCACAAAGAGTATAAAGAGACAAACATGATCATAACATGCTCAATGTTTCGAGGACCCTTTAAAATAGCTATACCTTTTTTCTTAGCTGTTTTGTAGGGATCTAAGAAAAGTAAATGGAAATGTGCATCTTATAATAGGAAAAAGAGTCTTAGAAACAACTTAAATATTGACTTACGATAAAATCAAATAAATTAAGGCAAACCACATGAAGAAATATTATATATCCACTAAATGTTTCTTTGAGACTATTTTAAAACTTTTATTTTAAATCTTAATTTAATTTTGCATAAGAATATTTGAATAATATATAACGATTTTAACGGTTCAAAGTGTATTCAATTAAATATTTCCCTCTCGCTTCTAATCATCTCCCCAGAGACAAACAGTATCACTGGTTTTTTGTTTATCAAGTCAGAGATATTTTATGCATATACAAGTTCTAACACATGTGAATAAAATTTTTGTTTTCCTTTGAGGATGTTCATATTACACTTATAGCTTTAAAGGAGATTACTATTCAACTCTAAATATCTTATTTCTTACTATAAAGCTTCCTATGAGGTTTCTCACATATTCATTGTAGAAGGAGAACTTAATATCATGTGACATTTTCAGAAATCCTTTGCCTACCTGTCTAAAGAGACCTTCTGGTGTAGAGCAAATGAAACAGGAGTCGTAGTCATGCAGGCATATTCCCACCAAACTCCTAATAACCTATTATAGTTTGGTGAGTGAATGGAAGTGAGTGAATTTTCCTTTCTCTAAGCCTAGACTATAGTCACTAGAAGACTATACTTCCATTATAAAAATGCAGAACAAGCCAAGTAACCCCTCCCCCAGGTCTTGGCACGAGCTACAGTAACAATGAAAGAACCACATTCTCACCTTAAAAGCAAGACTAGACCTTAAAGTTAGTTAAGCTCATGGTCAGCAGAACTGTATGCTGGCCACCCCAGCACCAACTCTTCCTGCTCTCCATCATCATGAGACCAGGTATCTGGCTCTGTCATCATGGTGCATCTAACTCCCAACCTAGCCTTTCATCAAGACCACCAGCACCCTCAATGTGCTTAGACTCACAGCAATCCTCAACCTTTTTGGCACCGGGGACTTGTGGTGCTCCTATGAGAATCTAATGCTGGATGATCTGAGGCGGAGCCGAGGTGGTGATGCTAGGGCTGGGGAGCAGCTACAAATACAGATGAAGCTTCACTGGTTTGCCAGCCACTCACCTCCTACTGTGCGGCCAAGTTCCTAACAGGTCACTGACCAATACCAGTCAGCAACCTGGTGATTTGGGACCCCTGGCTTAGCGGAAACTTTGCAAGCCCTGGAGAGCACCCCTTACATGCACTCATCTCAGGCAAAATAGAATGTCTTCCATGTGGCTTTGTTGCTAAGACTTTGTCCTTTTTCCTCAGATTAAAATTATAAGATATAAAATTTGTTACACAAACTATTTATTGAATTTCTGGATCTGATACATAAGCACTCAATAATTATTTTCCAAAATAGTTCTTCAAAGAGATGCTTAAATGAATGAATTCTGTATTCTTTCAAAGAATACTTTTCAAATATGCATGTATGATATCTTTTGGCAGTGCATACTGTATTAAATAAAAACAGTGCAGGTGGAAGTTCTTGTGATGAGAAAAGAACTTGTGGAGATGTGCTTGAGAAAGGTTTGATGAGCGTTTGGTTTTAACACACTAATGATGACAGGATACACGACATGACAAGTGGCGGTCTACCGTTTTCAGCTGACCTTACTAACAGACTGTTATGTCCCTAAGCCTTTTTTTTTAACTGAGCCATACATACAGAGCGGAGAAAAAAACTAACAATCTTTGAATTACATATCACTTTTTTTTTCTTGAAGTGTTTTAGTGTTGTTTAGTCAGCAATTCCTTTCCCCATATCTGGTTATTTAATACCATTCCTTCTGTTTTGTCAAGAAATTCTTCACTATGTAAATCAATTTCATTTATAACTGGTAAACATTTTCAAATTTTAAAATGTGTGTGAAAATGTACATAAAATGTGCCTTATAAAGTATTATTATTTATGATAACTATTATTGCTGTTATAATTCATATACGAATAATAATGTTTATAATGTTCTTCTGAAATAATAGACAGCTGTTAGCTATATAACCAGAGAGTATAAGCAAGCACTAGCCCAGGCAATTAACGTGCATTTGATAAGAATATATTGCTGAATTAATTGGTCCATGTAATTTTCCCTGTCATGGAATTATAGGGGGAAGGACTAGTGCAGGAGATGATGTGCCCTCTAGCGGTAGGAATGCATGATACGTGGGGCAGCTTTTCTTCACATTATGATGTGCCAAGTCATAAGAATTTCAGGTATTCAACCCCAAAACATATGCATCACCAGTGGTGGCTCTCTGGTAGGACTCTCAGCCTCTAATGATGAGGAAAATACACTCCTAGCATTGTGGCTCTTTTCTGGCATAGTGGCAGCAAGCTCAGCTATGGGGTGGACAGTTTTTGTGTTTGATAATGACCACCACATGCTGACAACTTTCTGTATGCCAAACATGGGCCACTTATCTCACACAGGATTTCACTTTATTCTTTCAAAACCTTTGAGGTTGGAATCATCACATCAGTTTGATAGATGAGGAAACTAAGATGCAGAGAGGTTGCTCATCTTGAATAAAGATGCATCTTTTGAGTGGACTTGAATATGAGCACAGGTCCAAAGCCCATGCCACAAGCCAGTGTTTCTCAAAGTGAGATCCTCAGTTCACAGGGAAGACCATGAATTCTTCTAGGCCAACCTCTAATTAAATATTACAAGCCCTTTTGTTTTTAGTTCTTATAATAGGCAAATGACAATTCTTTAGAGTTTCATTTTCACATAAGTCTAAGTACCAATTTACTAGTAACTTACTTAGTGGATTTCAAGGAGTTATTAAAATATTTATATACAGAAACAAAGCCTCTAATTTATTATTCTGTGAATAAATTAGACTATCATATTTTAAAGTTGTTAGTTTACATGTCTAAACACACATATAGTTGGAAACCCACTTGAAAGTGGGCATGGGTGGAGTAGTAGCACTGTAAGATCTTTGCCTTGATTTAGTGCGCTATAATTTTAAAATTATAGATTATACCAAAATAGAAACAGAAAGAAGACTGTCTTAGTCTGTTGCAGTTGCTATAACAAAATGCCATACACTGGGAGGCTTATAAGGGACAGAAATTTATTTCTCCCAGTTCTGGAAGCTGGAAGCCTGAGATCAAGGTGCCAGAATCATTAGGTTCTGGTGAGGCCACTCTTCTATGTCGCAAACTGCCAACTTCTTATTGTATCCTTACATGGCAGAAAGAGAGAGCTAACTAGCTCTCTGGCCTCTTTTTATAAAAACCCTAATCCCATTCATGAGGGCGCCACCCTCATTATTAATCACTTCCTAAAGGCCCAACCTCCTAATACTAAAGTTTTAACATAATAAATTTGGTGAAGACACAAACATTCAGTCCATTGCAAAGAGTTTATTCCATTACATGCAAACAAAACAGAGCATGCTGGTATTATTTTCCTGTATGTAGAATGGGAGATTAAGCATAAAATGTTACTTTGTTTTTCTCATTTCCCTATAATTTACACAGGATAAGATCCTTTTTTAAAAAAAAAAAAAAAAAGGGGGGGCCTATTGTTATTTTCTGAACTAAAAATCTAGGATCTCAAATAAGGCAGGACACATCTAATGCTGATGACTAGCTCTGTCTTAATTCTCACATTGATTCATTTTTTTGTGTGTAAATATTTGAATCCTTTCCTGTTTTAAGGTATTCTAATGATTATGTCTTTTTCACACCTTAAGCAATATAAACTCCTCAGCAAGGCCATTTAGTCTCTCTTCAGAAAATCAGAATAAGCACTTTGCTGAAACATACCTAAGGCGGCTGCTCCTCCAACACATCACTCATCAACTGCCTTTAGCAAACAAAAGTTTCAGATTCTTGGTCCCACTAGTTTCAAGAACATGAGCAAATTGGGTTGTTCCCTCATGAGTGTTTCTGTCAGAGTCGAAGATACATATTGTCCTTTATTTATTGAAATGTTCCTGCAGCATTCATGCCCTACTCATCTGAAACATTTTTTAGCTGATGGGATACACTTCTTAATTTTCAATTATAAGACAATTATACAATGTTTATTCCTCCAGATCATCCAATTATTATTTGTTAGTAAGTGTATTGGTATTAAATAGCAATTATTTCTACTTGGTGGTTTTATCTCAGCCCAAGGGGGGAAAATTGTCTAAATAGGGTTAAGAAAAGTAGTCTTTTAAGTCTTTGATATGACATTTGTCACAGAAAATTCCCTAGGCTTTCTTGACCTTCAAAGCAGCAATATTTTGATAATGCTTTTCAAGCTATTTGAAAATAACTTGAACTTACCACTTAGTAGTGCCCTTAACAGTGACTTAAACACCTTATAAGTATTAAGGAGAGAAAAAAAAATGAAAATAAAATGGAAAGGCAGATGCTCTTACATTCACTAAATTGTGTCCACATTCAGCATTTTACCCCTTGTTCTGATAAAATAGAGTAATCTTATAAATTTTATGCAGTAACTCTTTAATCCTAGGAAACGAAGGGAGAGGTCATCATAAACATGTATTTATCTTTGTTTCTCCTGTTTTTCTTCAGGGAAACTGCAGTTTAAATCTTTCATTCAGTCCTGAAGTAACAGTCAGCATGATATATAGCAAAGGTAAAATGACAAGTAAAAATAGTAATGATGAAAATGCCAGTCCAGCCTAACATCATGTTTAAAAGGTAGAAAGAGAAAGTGACAATTCTTCTCTTATTCAGAGCCACAGACTTATGACAGGTAATCACATTTCATGAGGGTTAAAAGAATCATAGACTTTAGAACCAAAAACTCATGATACTCCTGGTAAGTGACCCTCAAGAGAAGTGTGCCATGGATTTTTAACCCCAACAACAGTGACATGCTCTGTTTTCCACAGTGTGGACATTCTGTCCACCACAGCAATCACCAGATTGCCCCCAGTGAGGAAGTAACCCAATGTCTGTCTGCTCTTTAGAAACAGAGAAGGAAAGGCTTGTGGAATGTGCATTTTGTCCTTGTTTGCAGGGATCATAGAGCCCTCCTGAAACCACAGGGGCTGGAAACATATGCCTTCAGGATTTCTTCAAATAGATGAAACAAGCAAAACTTAACAGTTAGTAAAAAATATATCTTTCTTAAAGTGCTCCTAAAGGTCTCCCACGTTTGTGAACAAGTCTGTCTATTATGTATGTAATTTAGAGTGTGGGCTTAAATGCCAAAACAGACATGGATCCACCATTATTAATTGTGTGATCTAAGCCATTGCTCTGGACTTCAATAAGTCATTAGAATCAGCTGGAGGGCTTTTTAAAACACAGAGTGCTACAATGTTCACTCCTAGAGTTTCTGTACCATACCCCAGTAGATCTGAGGCGGGCCAGAGAATCTGCATATCTAACAAGTACACAGAGCAGGAGGTGGAGCTGGTGCTACTCATCATATTGAGACCAACATTATAGGTTCCCTTCCTTAGCCCTGCTGTGCCTCAGTTTCTTCACCAGTTATTTGAGAGTACAAACATCTACCTCCCAGAATTATTGTGATAAATAAATGAAGTACTTTATTAAAGCTCTTAACACAGAGCCTTAGCATATACTAAATTCTCAGTCCATAGTAGCTGTTAATTTCAGGGATCCTGGAAGAGTCTGAAAATGAAAACAGGGAATGGTTTTATATATTTGCCTTTGATTGCTTCTCAGGATTTTCTGCTTTTAACTTTAAATCAGACTAAACTCCTGTTTTCACTTTTAAGTTAGAAATGAAAGATTTTAATTTTCAGGGATGCTAAATCTACATTTAGTTTGGCAACATGTGATTTTTTTATGTGGTTTTACATTCTCAACCTTGTTTCTTATTCCGTTCAGTAAAATATTCACAATTTTTGTTAGCTGAAAGATGCTATAAGATGTCCCAGGATGAGCTAGGGAAAAAAACTACAGAGTTCTGCTTCAAGGACAGATTTCTTTCTCCTAATGCAAACTTGGATGACACATGGAGACAATGCTACCATTCCTGGACTTTCTACATTTTAAGTATATTTACTGTATCTGGTTGTTGTCTCTTGGTGAATATGTTCCTTAGAAGATACAAGATGAGAAACTCAACTCTTATTGAATTTGTTCAACACTAATGACTATACCTGAATTCTTTCTGACAGAATTGCCTGGTTCTCATTTAAAATAGGATATGTTGTTGATGCCTTTATACAAAAAGAAAGAAAAAATAGACTCTAAGAAGAGCCTAAATGACAGAACCTAGAGATCTAGGGTTAAAAATCATTGACTTTCATAAAAAATAAGTTATTCTTTTTACTTGATAACCACAGTGGGAGAAGACCAACTCTTGAGACATGGAAATGATTTTGCTAGAAAATTCTGAGCTAGCTTGGATGAGGACCAAGCAAGAGTGTGTGGTAATATAGGTCTCAGGTGCAGCAGCTTACAGTCATGAGTCCTGGATTAAAATAATCAAAGCTCATCTTGTGCTACTGCATATTCAGCAACATGCAAAATTACTGTCATCTCCTATGGTACCAGATAATAGTGGTTTTATTACATATAACCAGATGCTAAAAGAAAACCAGGGAAATCTCTTACTCTTCCTGCACAGTAGGCTTACATACAGATCATAGTGTATTTTCATATACAGGCTTATGAAGAAACTTAAAGGAAGGTATTTAACTTAGTTACTAAAATATTGTATGTACTCAACAAACATGCATTTGCTGAATGAACAAATGTCAAGAAGTGATTGGGTTTCAGCTATTTCCTATTGTTCAAGTCTCAACTCTTAAATAGCTTGCTTTTCTGCTGCCTTAAATAGAGTGTTTGCTAAATATCAAAAATATTAAAAGCAAAACAAAGGAGATAAAAAAAGATCAGTGATTTCTGGGGGAAGAGAGAGGAAGAGATAATATAGAGCACATAGGATTTTTAGGGCAGTAAAAGTATTCTGAATGATATAATAATGGATACATGTCATTATAAATTTGTCTAAACCTACAGAATGTACAACACCACGAGTAAATCTTAATGTAAACTAGGGACTTTGGGTGGTTCTGATGTGTTGATTTAGATTCACCCATATTAAAAATATATATACTATTCTAGTGAATGATGTTGATAATGGGTGAGGCTATACATGTGTATGAGCAAGAGTTATATAGAAAAACTCTATCTTTCAACTTTGTTGTAAAATTTCTCTAAAAAATAAAGTCTTGAAAAATATTTAGCACTTTTTAATGAAAATTAAAAATTACTTGTTCCCCAAAATTAACCTTACATATTTTATCAATTCAATAATTCATATAATGGAAGGAATATATTTTATATGATACCAGGAATTATTCCTGTTAATTTTCTTAAAGTTTAAAACCTGATCTGTTCTAAGGAAGCTTAAGAATATGTTAATAAATGAGAAACCAGGGCTTAAGATTTCTGCCATTTGAATTTTGGGATCTACTGCTAATATTATTCAATAAGAATATTACTGCTCTCTTTGTTTTCTATTCTATTATGAATATAACTTGCCTCTGAATGGAAAATAAGTAGGAGCACCATTGGAAAAATGCTTAGAAATATAAATGGTTTTTGTAATGTGGGTTTGAACCAATGTTAAAATGTTTGTTAGCTTAGTCACCAGAATAATTTAGCTACTGATTAAGGCAATAATCACTTCTCTACATCAGAATTAAACTACTAAATTTTCTTAAATAGATTGTACAAGGTTAAGTGTGCCCCAGGGAATATTTGGCAATATATGGAAACCATTCTTGTTGTTACAGCTAGGTAGTGATACTGTCATCTAGTGGAGAGAGGCCAAGGATATTTACTATTTTGCTGTTGAGCAATAGCATAAATGATGCATTTATAAAACCATCACGGGATTAACCCATTCCTTTAGCTTTCTAGAGTATAGTTTTGACTACATTTAGGTATAAGTTTAATCTTACTAAATAAGTACCCTTCATAAACCTCATTTTGCAAATGCAGTTTTGGCAGAATAAAATGTTATAATGACTGGAAAAACTCTTTTCACTGCTTACTTGTCAATTTAAATGAAAAGATACCATTCTCCATCCATGAAGACAGGGACCAAGCTGACCTTATTTCCTGCTATGCTCTCATCAACTATGATATTAAAGGAATTAGATCTTTATTGAGCACATTCTGTATACCAGGGTAATGGCTTATATGCTTTCACATATAATGTCTAATATGCTTGCTGTAATAAGAAAATGAAAATTAATTATTTTTTCTACTTTACAAATGAAGGTAAGTCATTTTCTAAAAGTGTGTAGCTGAAAGAGGGCAGAAATAGCCCCTTGTTCTGATTCTGACATGCTCTTCTCTCTGTCTGCTACACCAGCTATAGACTCTAAGGTGTGTGTGAGTATTTTGTCATTCTGAGTCATAATTCAGAGGAGGAATTGATAAATGTATACACAACTACACAACTTTTTTATAAAGACTTTAAGAGATTTCCTAAAGGTGTGGAATCAATATAAGACTATCTATCTATCTATCTATCTATCTATCTATCTATCTATCATCTATCTATCTGTCATCTATCTGTCTGTTTATCTTTCTACCTAGCTATGCATCTATAAAGGATAGATGACATTTACTGAATATGTACTATCTTAATCTGCTCAGGCTGCTATAACAAAGTACCATGGACTGGGTGGCTTAGAAACAACAAAAATTTATTTCTCACAGTTTTGAGGCTGGAAATCCAAGATTAGAGTGCCAGCATGTTCAGGTTCTGGTGAGAGCCCTCTTCGAGGTTGCAGACTGCCAACTTCTTGTTATATCTTCATTTGGTGAAAAAAGAGCGAGAGAGCTCTCTGGAGTCCTTTTATAAGGGCACTAATTTCATTCATGAATGCTCCACTCTCATGACCACTTTTCAAAAGCCCCACTTTTTAATACCATCACATTAGAAGTTAGGATCTCAACATAGTAATTAGGGGGACGAAGGGCCGTAAACATCCAATCCATAACATTACCATGGTCCAGATACTGTTCTCAGTGCTTTATATGCATCTTTTCTTTTATTTTTTAAATGGCATAACAGAACTCTATTAGGTAGGTATAATTATTACCTCCATGTCGCAGGAGTGGAAACTGAAGCACAGAGGATTTCAATACCTTGCTCTAATCATATAGCTGTTAAATAGTAAAGTCTAGATTTGTATACAGGCACTGAAACTATAGAACAACTAGAGTTGTCAACCGGGGACTATTTTATCCCCTAATAAATATATGGTAATATTTAGAAACTTTTTTGGTTTTCACAACTAGCATCTAATGAGTAGAGGCCAAGGATATTTACAATGTACAGAACAGCTCCCCAGGATAAAAGAATTATCCAGCCCAAAATATCAATAATAGCGAGGCTGGGAAACCATGCTCCAGAACCTACATTTTAGTATTTCTCTGTACTTTTCTACCAATACATTGGGATAAAATCACGGAAATAATGACCATTGCATCTAATATTACTGATGATTAATTCTGACCTGCATTTAATCTCACACATTTTTTCTTGTCAATATTAATTTTAATATATAATAACAGTGTATTATTCTGTACAAAATTATCTTGGTACCTGCTGTAAATAAAAATGCCTGATCTTCCGAAAATTCTTACCGAATTGGTCTGCAGCAAGAGTCTTGGGAATCGCTTTAAATTCTTCAACACTTCTATCTGATAGGAAGCATTTTATAAATGATAAAACTAAGGCATCAGACGATTAAATAACTTGTGCAGACCATATAACCCATATATGAGAGCTGCAAATTAACTCTAGCTTCTCCTGACTGGAAAACCCATGCCATATACCAATGGCTCTGAAACATGAGTGTGCATCAGAACCACCTAGAGTATGAAAACGTAGACTGTTGATCTCCCCTGCAACACACACACACACACACACACACACACACACACACACACACACACACCAGTTTCTGATTCTGGAGGCTTAGGCAGGCCTGGGAATTTGCATTTCTAACAATTTCCCAAGTGATGCTACTGATTCGGCTGTTTGTTCTAGGGAATGACACTTTGAGTACCACAGTGCTAAAGAGGGACAGTTTCCTGTAAAATCAAGCTATATCTTTTTCATGACCCTTCATTGTTTAAGGAGCTTCATTTCTCATATCCTCCTTGAATCTTAGGAGAGTTTTTTTTTTTTTAAGAACTTTTCTGTCCCACTAGCTTAATGTCTTGTCCTACCAGGGACAATCTAAGTACCATGTTGGTGCAACAAGTGTATAACAGCCACAGCCTCCAGTAGAATGAGCTCTAGGAGAGCCATTCAGGGGAGCGATAAACTCCCTCTCACCTCTCATGATAATATTCCTAATCAGAGAAAAAAATAATCTACCAACAGGACAGAGGAAAGACCTAAACTAAAGGAATGACAGTCTAAAGTAGCAATTAAATGCAAGATGAAGGGGATGAAAGGAAAGCTAGTTGATGAAGGGAAAACAGGAAATCAAAAGAAGTTTTTTTTAACCTCTTTGTTCCCACACTAAGAATCAGTTATGATTAAATAAAGAACAAAAAAAGAAGCAAGTGCTTTTTTTCTTAACCTCTCATTTCTACTAAGTAGCAGCAAGCAAATAAGCCAACATGCCCTAAAGATGAGCTATCAAAGTGAAACACAAGTCAAAAAGAAATGGTTGGAGTAAGTAGTGAGACTTATTTACAATCCTCCAGTGCTCCAGTCAGGCAGAAAGTGTACCCTCACCCACTGATGGACTACATACATTTATTGATTGTCTATGCTAAATACTGAGAGACACACAAAGAGAGAGTTTTATCCCTAAGGAGCTTACACTCAAGGTGAAAGGTAAGCATATAAATAGGATTAATGAAGAACACCAGGATCAAATGAATGGTGGGGACGTAGGAGCCCAAGGTAATCACTGTGGATGGAGTGGTCAGGGGATGCTTTGCAGAGATGGTGGGAGTTGCACTGAGTCTTCAAAATAGGTTGGATGTGGGTAGTTGGAGTACAAAGGAGTGAGGCCTTTAGGAGGGCCATGGAGGAGAGAGAAGTGGTGTGAAAGGCAGAGAAGTGAGGAATTTGGGGCAGAATCCAAAGATGAATGGATGCCTTTGGCCCTGGGTCACAGGGTGCATACCTGAAGACAGTGCTGACCCAGGCTGTGAAAAACCAGGCCAAGGAAGAGGTTAGGTTTTCTTGTGAATCATGGAGGGCTGAAAAGTTTTTGAGAAGGAAAGGGATATGGTAAAACTATAACTCTAGAGAAATCCCAACCATTTTTTCCTTCTTTACTGACCATACACCCTCTATACAGTCTGGATCCTACACCCTCCTTCTATGTATGTGCTCCTATCACCATCCCTGCCCTTTGTTTCTTGGGGAACAAGCATACTCTGCATCAAGAAACCACTGAGTCTGTTTTGATGATCTTGGTACCCACTTCTTCTTCGGCCAGAACATGAGCTGGATCTTCTCAAGGCTTAGGAGGCATGAGGAGATACACTTTCTAACCCTGAGATTTGGCTTCCAGTACCCTATAAGTATGCCCATTAATTTCATTTCACACAAGTTAGTATTTAATAACCTTTAAATAGTTCACAGAGAATAATTCTGTCTTCTTATTTAAACTATAACACATGAACCACCTGCTTTCCCAAAAAGTTGTTTACATTTTGACCAAAATAAGTTTTAAAATGACTTTCCCACTTCTTACTACCAACAGGTCTTCTAAAAATATTATTATTTCTAGTATCATACAGAAAACTGACAATTAACGATGGAAGAATTTAAATAGAATTAAATTTATAGGTTTTCAGTACACACTGGATTATGAGTTCCGTAATAATTATTTCTCATTGCTCAGTACAAAAATACTTCTACAAATAGTATTAATTATTAATAAATTAATTAATGCAATCCTTTGGGATTCTAATTGTGGAGTAACATAGGAGCATATGTATTAATTAATTAATATGTATTGACTGAATGAACAAATGATAACCACAATCAACAGCTAAAATGCATGTCTAGGAGATAAGCAAGAGCAGGCAGATTCATTTTCGAGAGTATTTACTGAATTTCCAACATATACCAGACACTGTGCTAAGAATTTTCAAATTTACTCTTCATATAACTCTAATGAGTAGGTGTTATGATCTTATTTTAGAGATATGCAAACTGAAGTACAGAAAATGTTAGATAACTTACCCAAGAGTTTAGAACCAGATGTTCTAATTCAAAGTCCAAGTTTCTTTCCTTGAGTTTTTCATGAATTTACCTATCATAGCAAATGCTTAAGCGCTTATTACTATAGCTTCCCAGGCCCCTCCTCAGCTGATTCTGACTCAACAGTTGGTGAGGGTCAAAAATCTATACATTAAATATATGTCTTTGGTGATTTTGAGAAACATTCCAGGGGATTTCAGTCCCAGCTGCCCATTAGAAACACTTTAGAAATGTTTAAAAACCTTAGATGCCTTGGCCACCACACTAAACAAATCGTCGGGAGGTAAGAGAGAAATCCTTAGGCATCAATGTTCTAGATTATTCCAATAAATGTCCAAAGCTGAGCACCACTGGGCTCAGCTCTACCATGCTGACAATAATATTTGATGAGTTTACCCAGCCTCCTTTAACCACCTTTCCACCACTTGCCTTTCTTCTTATCGAAAAGCAGTTCTACCACGACATGAGCCAGGAAAAAGCAAGGATGTTTAAGAGACGAGAGAAACAGTAGAAAAGGAGATCAAGAAACCATTTGTGACAAGGGATTAGTGAAAAGAAAATCATAGCTGTTGAAGGTGATGGGAAGGTGAAGGGTAAAGAGAAAGGTTTGAGATTCAGCACTGAAACAATTTAATAACGCTAAGCAAAAGTTAAATAAACCTGATACTCATGTGAGCATTTTGTTCTTCCATAAAGGTCATTCTGTTGTCTATGGAAGTCAGTGCAATTTTTGCATATTCATATATTTATTCTTTCTAGTGACAAGGGATGAACATCAGAAATTTCTGCCTGTGTGTTTTCATCATTCTTATCTTATAAGTGGGAGTACTGAGGCATGCTGGGAGAATTAACTCACCTTTGACCTTAGGGTTGGTGCCAAGTGACTGACTTACTATTAAGTCCCCAAACTGGTTCCCAGGCTTTGTTGTCACTGCTACTGTAAAGCATTGCATATTTTCTTTGACTATAAAATGCTTGTGTGCATAGACAACTTTGATTCAATATTTGGAAGATAGGAATACGATAATACCTTTATGCAATCCTTCATCCCTGGACCTCACTAGAGGGTCTAAAATAATGGAGCAAACTCCAGAGGGAAGAGGAAGTATTTTAAGGGTAAAAGGGATCAAATATCCAGTAAAAGAAGGAAATTTAACTTTGGGTGGTATACATATGACATATTATTGAACTGTACACTTGAAAACTATTTGGTTTTATTAACCAGTGCCACCCTAATAATTTTAATTAAAAACCCCTGAAATATAAAAAAATGGAGCAAACTAATCCTGAAGGAAATTTATATTATATATTTATAATCACAGAGATGATTCTATTACGTGGCATGTGCCTATTCCAATGGGATGCAAACAAAAGAGAATTGAAATGCAGAAATTATATCTATCTTTGTAATTCTGGGAAGAAAACTGAAGTTTTTAAACTTCTGATCGTGATTTAGCAAATGCTGCATTTTTTGTGAATAAGTAGTATCAAAAAGAAAAACCAGTATTTTCCTTCCTGCCTTTCTTGCCTGAGCAGCCCTTCACCCTTACTTAATGAAATGGAACAGTTGATGCCTTTAACTCCTCTTTCATTTAATCTCATTAATGCAGTCTGTTGGGATTCTAGTTGTAGAGTAACATAGGGGCATTCATCAGACCACTGGTGAAAAGTGTAATATTTTTGTTAGACTTTTAATTGCAACGTCAAAATGTGTGAGAACGAGCTCAAATCTAAAGCTGACGCCACTGGTGAGTTTTACATTTTCTTTTGTCTTCTGATGCTTAGCTGTATGAACTATTCTCTAGGCAAGACAGTAAGCATTAATAAGCTCTCAGCAAAATAAGTTAATGATTAGGTCTGGGAACAATACAATATTTTCTGACTTGAGGATGTATATAATAAATAAGTCACTCATGCTTTCTTTACTTTATACTGGAGAACATATTTATATATAAATATTATCGTATCCTGAAATTAATTATCAAATGCAAAAGTTTTGAGATTGAATTCAAATAGTCATCTGCCACATTACACTAACATGAAGTCACAATTGTCAGAATTTTGTAGCTTTGATTTTAGTCATTGGGATCACTATCATTACAATCATTTCAACTTCTCTAATTTTAAAAATTAAATTTATAAACATATTATACCTTTCGAATATGTAAGGAATCTCTTTTCAAAAAATATTCAGTTTGGTTGCATGGTGATTAACAATGAAATGAATTATGTTTAAGTTTTTCTCCTAAATTTTTACCTCTAGGATGCATGATTTATTGCCATTTTTTGCTAGTACTACCTAGCAGTGAACAGCTGGAAATATTAAAATGTAAAATGATATGTTTCTTTCAAATAATATAAACTTTACAACTGTTCAAAGTCACTAATCAAACTAAAACTCCTTCACATATTATGTAAACTCAGAATTACATCTTCCCACAATGTTTAGAGCTTCCTGGTGCCTATATTTTTACAAAAAGAATTGATACTGTTTCGATGCAATTATTTGTCGATTTCAAAATATATGTATTTAAAACTTCTTTGACGAAATAAGCCATTACCAGCAGATTGCAGTTCTGACATCAATGGAGTCTTTAAACTACTGTTTATCCTTATGACTGACAGATTTACTCAGGATATTGTTGCTATTGTCGTTTAGAAATTAATAACACTGGACGTATTAACGTCTATGTACTTAATCCTCTTTGGGTTTGAATTACAATTAGCAGAGGCTGACAGGTAAACATAAATGTTCTCTCTGCTAATTCGGTGTAAAAAAGCAACAGAAACATGAATTTTTCCTGTTGTAAAATTACATAAAACAGTGTATGATTTTAGGAGCTTACATTTCTGTGCACACACACAACTCATTTTTTAAATGAACTATGAATAAATGTATCTTTACATTTTGCAAAGAGAAGCAGATATTTTACTTTCCTCTTAAATTTTAGTGGATTTTAGTGGAATTAGAAAAATTTAAAAGATTATATTATTTAATTTAGAAGGAATTTTCTAAATTAAAGCTGCAGCTTTTTTTTTTTAAGTTACTACGGTAGCATACTTGGTGCTGCACTTAGCAATTTATTGGTTTCACCAGTCTTTTTCTTTCATTATTTTTCCCAAAATAACTATCTCTGCTGCTTAAGAAGTAATTCAAACCTCTAAACAAATTACCAAAACAAAACAATTTAGTCCACCTGGTAGCATCAAAATACTTTTTGTAGAAATTAATGTATAAGAAACATAACTAAAAAATGAGACAACCATAAACACCTCCATGCAGATATAATTGCAAACTATCAAACAATGATTATGAATTTTCTGCTTGTAGAAAAAAAGTTCAAAAGGAATGAGCTTTTGGAATTTAAAAATTATGATATCTATTTTTACTACTTGGTCATCGTGTTCATACAGTTCCTTCACCAGTTTACGTAAATGCTGAATAAAGCTGTTAAGGATTATGTGCAACATGCTGGATCTGATGAGCTCAAAAATAAGATAGCTCGGGCCCTATAATGTTTAGGATTACGCTAGTAATCTCTTTAGGGAAAGTGTGCAGTATCAGCAGAATAGGCACTTCAATCTTTGAGGGAGCCATGCACCAATAATTCTACATTTGTTGGGTGGCTAAGCCTTTGCCTACATCAATATAAGGCTTTTGTCATGTTTAGCATAGGGTGAAATTATAAAGAGAGCTTCTAAATTGACATCCTAAATTATTGCTTTACACCTAAAATAATTTCTCGTGCTTCATGCAGATAAGAATATCTTCCTCTAAATTCTATATGTCCCCCTTTTTGAAAAAGACCATCCATGTAAGGATAAACTAAACCTAAAAGTGACTTTGACAACCTCTGAACTCATTCTTGTTTCTAGAGATAAAGTAAAAATTAAGATTTCTTGTCAAGCTTATAATTTTTTTTATTTCAAGATTTAATGCTGAAGTAAGGGGGTTGAATTGCAAGTTTGCTAGAACATAAGTGATATAATTGTGTAATGCTTAATGCAGAAACTTGTGATATATTTGCTACTGTAGCATTGTCTATGTTAAAAACAAAATCGAAGCTCTTGCAGAAAATCCAAAAAGTTGAGTTACTAAAAGCTGAGTTCTTATATAATGATCACTGGTATTATTATATATCCAAAGTGTTCTCCCATAAGTGAAAACTTTCTAATGTCATGTTGGATGACCTATTCATACAAATTTTTTCCTAAATCAATCTTCTGATGGCAAAGGAAATCTTTAGGGCTACTGGTGGTAATTGTTCTTTTTTTTATTTCTCTCTCTCTTGCTCTCTCTGATACACACAAAGCAGGTGTAAATATCTCACCTATGTTCTAAAGTTTGCTTATATAATTATTTACTGCATCAATGGCTAAGGGCATATTAAAAAATAAAAGTGTTTGTAAATATGACAGAGTGACAAATAATATTACAGTTTAGTTTTTGGCCATTCAAGCCAATTGTAGGATATTATGAACCAGTTAAATAAAGTTATTATTACATTGAGAAGAAAATAATGTTACTATGGTACTAATATTCTGATACCACATGTCCTCATGTGGAAAATAATCCACCCACATATCTCACAAGAAGATGCAATACCACTTTATTTTACAAGGTTTCTCTTTTTAAAAACAAAGTCATCAAAATTAGATTCTGATCACTGTATTTTAGAATATACCCTTGTCCTTTTCTCTGTAGTCCTGCCTTGTATCTCTTTTAATGCACTTTAAGAGATTAGTCTTTTTTTGTCACCGAGCAGAAAGATACATGCTTTTCTTATTTTCAAATTCTCAGAACAAGTGCTGAGAACTTCAGGGGTGGTCTCTTCCACTTCTATCCATGAAGAAAATGGAAAGTAGTATTGTGTGCTTTCCACCTCGAAGTTCAGTTACTTGGAGTTTTCTTGGTGTGTTTGTTTTTTTAATTAGTGATCCTGTTCCAACCTTTGGATTATCTACCTTCAAATATATAATTTAATGGCTTTATTTTTATATTTATCAAGCATGTCCCTGTTCATTGGTCTTTTCAAGCAATCTTGAAAAGAATGTAGTGTAGGAACCACATTTTAAAGCACTGTGTGGTACAGTAATATTGAGCTGAAATTGCCAATGTTTACTGTTACTGAAAAAAAGGTGGCAATTTCATATGGTTCAACCTGACATGACTACAGATAAAAAGCATGGTTGCTCAATAATTCTAAAAGCATTCTGCTACTATTTACTTTTCATTTGATCCCATTAACTAGATCCCCAAAATAAGTTTAAATACCTAATCTGGAGTTTTACTCTCATAACTAGACTTGCCTTTTTTAATCTTTACTAACCAATTTCAAGTTTGCCTTCTCTCTATAAATTTACTGCTTGAAGCCCCAGCTCACTTTCCAACACCTGGCTCAAAAGCCACCTCATTCACCAAATCTTCCCAGCTTCCCCCAGTTGAAATCAATGTCTCACTCTTCCAGATCATTTAGTATTTATCTCAGTCTGCCCTGTGTTCAGGTTAGACTGTGTGGGACTATATGATCATTGTATTCATTGGGAAGATAGAAACTTGGTTTTGCACATATCTGTGGCCTAAAACGAACATATTTGCTCAATTGGTTGTTTTTAAAGTACTCCATACTTGTCTTTGTTTGGCTGTCTCAGGTGATCCACACTATCTCCAAGAAGCACTTTTGTGTAATTCAATTATTTTTAATAATTAATAGAATTTTTAGTATAGTTATAATTAGATCTAAAAAGTAATTGAACAGAGTTCCATATATCCACCCACTCCCACACATACAATTTCCTCTGTTGTTAATATCTTGCATTAGTTTCATATGTTTATTACAATTAATGAATCATTATTATTAACTATAGTTCATAGTTTACATTAAGCTTCACTCTTTGTATTGTACAGTTCCATGTGTTATGACAAATGTATGGACAAGTGTCCATCATTACAGTATTGTACAGAATAATTTCACTACCTTAACAATTCCATATGTTTTACCTATTTATCTTTCTCCCCTGAACCTATGGCAACCACTAATTTTTTGACTATCTATATAGTTTTGCCTTTTCCAAAATGCCATACAGTTGGAATCATACAATATGTAGCTTGTTAAAACTGGCTTCTTTCACTTAGCAATATGCATATAATGTTCCACCATGATTTTTCATGGCTTAATAGCTCATTTTTTTATCACTGAATAATATTCCATTGTCTGGATGTACCACAGTTAGTTTATTCACTCATCTATTGAAAGATATCTTGTTTGTTTTCAGTTTGGGGTGATTATGAATAAAGTTGCCATAAACATTTGTGAGCAGGTTTTTATGTAAACCTGAGTTTTCAGCTCGGTTGATAAAAACCTAGGAACACATTGTTGAGTCTTATGGTAAGACCATGTAACATTGTAAGAAATTGCCAAACTGCCTTCCAAACTGGCTATACAATTTTGCATTCCCATCAACAACAAATAAGCATTCCTTTTCTCTGCATCACCACCATTTGGTATTGTCAGTTTTTTTAATTTCAGTCATTCTAATAAGTGTGTGGTGGCATGCAAGTTTGTTTTAATTTGTAATTTCCTAATGACATATGATTTTGAGCATCTTTTCATATGTTTGCTTGCCATCCATAAATCTTCTCTCTTCTGACTTTTGCTCATTTTTTTGTACTCAAAGAGCTCTTTGAATATTTTGGTTACAAGTCCATTATTAAATATGTGTTTTACAGTATTTTCTCTCTGTCTATGATTTGTCTCTTCGTTCTTTTCATGCAATTTGATTTTTAACATAGAAAAGCTGTATTTTTATCTTCTGAAAGAGGCTATTTTGCTCTTTTTGAATTTTTCTCGAGGAAATGAATTCTGCCTGGTCACTCTGAAGCGTCTATGTGACCTGCTGTGTGGCGTTCCTCCATCCCTGCTCTCCTTTAGTAAAGGTGATGCTGCATAAACTTAAACTGCCTGTTGAAGGTTTCAGCTAAATGGAGACTAGAGAAAGAGGCTTAGAAACAAATTAAGGAGCTAAAGAAATATAAGATTTTCCACTGAAGCAAAATTAGTGCTTTTTTTTTATAACTGGAAAAAATGGCTATCACGTAGAGTATCTTAGATAGATAGATAGATAGATAGATAGATAGATAGATAGATAGATAGATAGATAGATAGATGATAGATAGATAGATAGAGTTCTCTTCATAGAGAGTTGGGGTTTGGGAGCAGACATCCCAAGCATTAAATTGCAGAAAGTCTTTACTTTTTCTCTTCCAGAACTTCTCAAACTTTGCTGTGTATGTGAATCATAAAGATATGGATTATTGATTCAGATTTTGATTACGTTGGTATAGGGTAGGGCCTGAATGTCCTCATTTCTATCAGGCATATAGATAATGCCAGCACTGCTGATCAGGGACCACAACTTGAGTAGCACATTTCAGGACAACATAATGATGGATGATATGAATGTAATGAATATCCATCATGTGTTAACTAATAATATCCAACTCCGTGTTAACTAATCTACCCCCAACAGATGGGATAAGTTCTAAAATATTTTGTTTCCAGAATTACCAAAGATAGCTAAAATGAGTTCATTTTTATTTCAAACACTACTTGACCTCCTTACCTCCACCAAAAAAAAGTAAACTTTGTGCAATTCAATTTTGTAAACAGAAAAAAATATTTTCAAAAATCTTTTCAAGGGAGACTTTTTTATATTGAGTATCCAGAGAGTGAGTGAGCTAGCAACCACAACCCCAAAAGCAATTCCACAGAAGAAGGACACACTGCCACGTAGTGTTATAATATGAAGAAGATGTAGGCACAGCTGACAATCATTAAATCTGCAGAGGAAACTCGGTACACTGGGTGCTAATTACAGTAATGCAAGATGTTTCTGGGAATACACAGGCTTCTTTTCTGCCTTGTCAATTAATGACCAGAGGTATTTTTGTTTTTTGGTTTTTTTGTAACTAATCCTTCAATTGTCCTACCACCTTTTGAACAAAAGAGAAATGCCTAAAAGACAAAACTTTTTCAGAATCCTGTGAAGTTTTTAACTTCCCCTAGTACCAGATAAATAAAAAATTGCATCAGTTCTCAGAGTAGCTACAACTGTAATTTCCTGGGCATCATAGAACAGTTCTCAAGCTTGGATGCCATCCTGGGGATAAGTCTTAATAATATGCTTTTCTAACATACTCCCAAGTCATGTCAGTGCCACCAGTCTTTGGACCATCCTGTGTGTGGTCATGGAACACATTAACTACTTTTAACCTGAATGATGTCAAGTCCTACACATAAATTATCTCATTATAATTAAAACTTTGACAGGACAAGATGTATTCAATGGGAATTAATTCATAAATTATGAATTTAAAACCACTAAGACTTATAAAAGTGATTTGTTTTGTTTCCAAAGGGATATTTAATTTATTATCAGAATTGCTACTGATGATAATAATAATCACTGCCATTGTTGTAGTTGGTTACATTCTCTGTTATTTCAAATTTCTTGAGAGTTAGAGTAAACAAGCAACTCTTGGGGGTGTATATTCCTATTTAAAAGATAAATCAGCTCCTTTTATGATAATCCTACAAATCATGCCTTTGAAAAAAAAATAATCTTTTGTCATTGTATGATAGTAATTTTTTTACTCTATCTTATGATAATCTATAGTTGAGGAAATTATAATAATATAAAAATAAATGTTACCTTTAGGTCATTCAGAAGTTCTCAACTGAATGGGACAGAGGGCTCACAGAGACTGCCACTCAGAATATTACAGAGAAAAGTTTGAGAAGAATGAGAGACCCCAAATGCTGATAGATATGAGGGCAGTCTAGTAGGAATTAAGAATGCACTGAATTTCATGCACTATATTTGGTATGTAAGCAGGAAGCTGGGATTAAGATTCGGTGTGCCCTGATGAAATATACATGATCAGTAATCTTTTAGAATCACTATATAGCACGATATAAGGGCAAAATTTCAAAGACTTACTTTTTTCCTGAGGGTCTTCTTTTTTCAGACTATCCCACCCCAATCTTGGGGTTATTTTCTGATAAATCAGTATTTACAGTGGAACCAGATCTTAGGAATATTGCTTCATCCTTTGGGTTTGTTGTTATGGGATATCGGAAGATTTTATACTTAGCAGAGGCAGACACTTATCAGTCTGCCAGTGAGAGAGGGAAAAGTGCAATGATTTTAACTTGAATTTACCACAAATGATAAATAAGATGAAGTTGGGGTAGATGAGCTGCAAATTAGGCTACTGAGACCATCTGCAAAAGAATTTTTAAACAAGATAGTCATTTTTATTGGAAGTCTTTATATGTGTAAATTGTGCTTTATTCAAATATTAAGAGTTTTGCCTGTGCTGCTCACTTTTAGTGTAACTATAAAATTCTAGGAAACAGAAATTGAGAAGCAAACCCAGTGTCCAGGAATGAGAGTTATTGTAGACTGGGTGGATACTTCTTATTTCTCTTACGGATAAAAAAAAAAAAAAGGTGAGGGGAACAAAAGATGTCACAAGTATATAGCTAGCCCCAAACCAAAGACCTAGAAACAGAATTACTAGTCTCTCCTTAATATTTTCAGATTCTGCCCTGGGGAGGTTTATTTCTGTTACATGCTTCAGAGAATTCTTACTTAATAACTAGATTTGGCTCATTATCAATAAGACCTTATTCTATCATATCAGAATCACCTGGGGGCCTATTCTAAAATATATACCCACTCCAATCTCAAGATTCTGATTTCTTCTCTTCACACCATAAATGGAAAATCAGTATTGCTTAAAGCCTCTTTTATAAAAGAGAAATGTCAAATCTCTTCATGATACCAAAAAAAAAATTTAGGACCACTGCCTTAAAAAGCTAAAAAATTCTATTTAGGATTCCATAGACAATGTGAAAAAAGAAGTATGAGCAGGACCCTAAATGGACTTACAAAGCTCAGCATATAAAATGGTCATGCTGAATTGTAATAGGTGTAATGGTAGGAACTGAGAGCCACAAGAGTACACACAGTCAAAATGTTTCCTCCAACCATAAAGTACCAGAATAGCTCATTATTGTTCCCCTTCCTGATGGATGTTTTTAAACTTAAAGGTAAAAGTGACACATTTTCTAGTAACGCGTTAGCCTGGATTAGTTAATCTAATTTAACACCTGCCTTTACCTGCAAGGGGTTCTGAGGGAGCAGAACAAAATAGATGTACATTTTGATAAATGAGAAGAAATGAATATACAGTGGTTTTGTGTGATACTGTGGTAAGGGGCTCTAAGCAAAGAAGGACCTTCAGGAGGTACTAGGGAGAGAGAACTGGTATCTTCAAAGAAAAGACAAATTTTGACTATAATTGTTGAATAGAACCTGCCTGTCAAATCATGGGCTATTAAATTAACAGTACTTTATAAATTGTTCTAATATAAGGTAAAACATAAAATTATTTTAAATCTTTTATGCCTTTCTTTGATATTGTAAGAGTATCATTTCAAAAAAGAACTATATCTGATTGCTTTTATAAACAAAAAATTTAATTGACAGACAAAATCTTAACCAGAGTCTCCACAAAGGATTACTTATATAACAATATAAGTGAGAGGAAGAGAAAAGAAATGGGAAAACTGAGAAATGAGCTTATCACTAGTCATCTCTCAGGGTATTTCAGCTCCTCTGTATTAGTCTCTCAAAGAATGTCATTTTTGAGTTAACCCCTGAGTCAAGCAAAAGTATGAAAATTGAACTCCTTCCTCAGTTTCCTTACCACACCAACATTTTAACAGTTGGTGAAGTTCAAACCACCAAATCTTCCCTACATGTTCAGTTTGAAACTATCAACAGCATGTCACAAGATCTGTATTGACTGCAAGGTAATTGCATGGGAAGCTACGACTGGTATGATGACAAGACATTTACAAATGGCCAGTGTTGGATCAATCACATGACCTCTTGTCTTAATCAGTGTTTAAAGTACTCTGTCTTGAATGTGTGCTTTATAAAACAGAGTACAAATTATGAAGTTGTAGTTCAGAAGCAGTTTATTTTAAATGAGAATAAAAAAATTAGTACTTTAAATTACTTAAGTTTATCTTTACTTATAATAAACCTCAGATGATCTATTCTGCCATAATAAGTATAAATGGTCATAGTTTTTCCAAATCAATAATCCCTTCCCACATACAGCAACACACATATACCCTATTAAGTGGCTTCTTTCTCTTTAAAAATACTGTTAAAATGTTTATGGTTCTTGAGGATTACATGTTGAGCTAGGATTATAAATATGTATAAATATGCAGATGCTCTATCGAATCATTTCTTATCCCATTTGTATTTCTGAAGTTGTGTAAGATAACCTTTGTGGCTTTCAAAAACATCTTCTCACATCCCAGGGGGCAAATTACCTCTATTTTCATTTCCTTTAGAGTTAGATCATTTTATAATTAAGAACTTATTGAAGCAGATTCTCCCCACGTGTAAGTTACTCCCTGGGGAGTAATTAATGCAAAGAGCTCCTCTGACTTAATATCATAAAGCCTAACAACTGTACAATGGATACCTGGAACTTTTAGTCAATTTTTGTAATTGTAAAGAATCCAGTTTGAAAGGTTATTCAAAACAAAACAAAAAAAAAAACATAGTACAAATAACTTATAGTGTCATTCATTTTTTTTTTAATGAAAAGATTTTTAATAAAGGAATAATAATAGAGCTAGTTGTGTTTCTGGTCCAAAAGTATTAGAAATAATAGTTAACAATAATGCTGATGATAATGAAGATTGACATTTTGTGACTCTGCTATTTATAAGGCACTTCTACATAAAACATATCATTTAATTTTCACAAATGTATGAAGTTTGTCAGCCAAGCTTTATAAAAGACAAGATCAGAGACTTTATCTTGGCCATGGCCTCAACCATTAACAAATTATGGACTGGAATCCAGGAGAACAGAACGGAATAGAATGACATCAGATCTCTCATTTTTACCACATCACAAAATCTTGGAAACAAATACTAGTTCATGTAATCTGAAAGCTAAAAGAATAGAAGCAATTAGAAATAGTCTAATAAATATTTTAGTTGATTTTGTCCTTTCTCCTGGTGTTTTCATCATTATATCTTTAGCTGGTGTTATTGGAATAATGTAGGAATTCAAAATTGTATTTGTATTTTATCTTTGTGGAAGGCAAAGAAAGGGCTACTGAATGAAGTATCCAGAAAATTGGTTATTTCTGGTTGCTATTTCAGGCAAACTCAAGGTCATCATTAACCACCTCAATCCTCATTTTTTTATATAAAAAATAAGAACATAACTGAATTTTTTGCTTATAAAGATTATTTAAACTTACTATGAAATATTTAATTTCAAAAAATTTAATGTGCTCCTAAGTCTAAGTATTATCTATTTTTATGTAGACTGTAGAGTGTTATGTCTTGTATTTATTTGTTTTGTATATTCAAGGGTGAGAAATGCAGAAAAGCATCCAAGTGGCATATTGATGTACAAAGCATTTGAAACATTTGCATAATTATTTTAAATAGGGAGTGGGAAAAGCAGATCTTTCTAGTATGCATAATTTTAACAATACTTAGAATACTCTCAGAGATATAGGAATTACTATGTTCTAAATAAAATTTATCTCATGAATTCATCCATAACCTCAATGCTGATGACTTAAAATCATCTTTCCAAGAGTTTCTATATATGAGTGCCTACGAGATATCACACCAAATTGCACACATGCAAAATGGAAATTTTATGCCACACTGAAATCCACAAAATAGTTGCCTTACCAACATCCCCATTTTTGTATAATCTACTATTTAATCTCACTCTCAAAGCTAGAAAACTAAAAGTCACCTTCTTCATCAACTTCTACCTCTGTGTCCTTGCTATCATTTATCTTCTCACCTCTACCTTTGAACTATCTTTCCTTTTCCTCTTCTATTTGTTCTGCTACTGATGTAATACACACTTTTATCTTCTAACACCCAGGTTAGGCCATAGCCTTTTCGTTGGTCTTTCGTTTATTTCTGGTTAACCTACTAAATTCTCCTTTGTAAGGTACGCAAACTACCTTCATCATTTCTTCCCCCGTTTGCTTTCTCGATTCCGATGACCAGTGATATCAGGTTAAAATTCCTCTGCCTACTCCCAGGAGCTCTATAATATGATATCACTTCCTCTACTGAACCATATAGCCCAAGTTTCCATTAGAGCCAAGTTGCTCGTCTCAGTGATCACAAGCCACGATCATCCTGGATCTCCCTCATTCATTCCAGATCTCCTGTGTTCAATTCTGCTTGCAGAAATGCCCTTTTTCTTTTACTTCAGCCTAACCAAATTCTACACAGTCTTCAAAAGCAACTATTGAAACCATTTCAGCTCCATACTTTATCATTTTTCTCTTATTTCTCCATGTATTAATTACATTTTATTAGATTATTATCAACAACCTTTATTATTTTAGTAGACATAATAGAGTATGCTCAGTAAATAGTTAATTTGTTATTGGCATTTTCACAAGGAAATGTTCAGCCACATAATATATAGTCACCACCATGCCCTCCAGTTTTACTTTATTTACCAGTTTTAAATATTGCTGAAACAAAGCAATGTCATAGCTCTTAGTGACTTAATGTTTGAAGTACAAAATAAGAAAATCACAGACATGAATTTCAGAGATTTTTTAATCTTATTTTTTTTAAGTTTATTGGAGTAACATTGGTTAATACAATTATATAATTTTCAGGTGTACATTAAAATTTGACATCTATATATTCTGTGGTTTCATGGATTTTTGAACCCACTATTTCAAGGTCAAATTTGAAAATGAGAAAATGGTGAAGACAATTGTTTAGAAAACTTCTGGTCTCTCGTTATATTTTTTATTTTGAGAAAAACAAAGCAAACAAAATGGATGCCTTTTCAATTAGAAATCCATTTAAATAGTAGTAGATAATCCCACATCCACACCCCAGTTTCTTCGAACACTAAGGTTATGAAGTAGGAAGGGAGAAAATAGGGTAAAAGGAAGAAGACAACTCTGTAAGCTCAAAATGTCTGTTTTCCATTTCAGCACAAATTGAAGTGATACCATGCAAAATTTGTGGTGATAAGTCCTCCGGGATTCACTACGGAGTCATCACGTGTGAAGGCTGCAAGGTATGGGACTTTAACACAGAACTGCGCACAGTATCCATGTTTGCTTCAGGCATTCGTGTACCTCACAAAGCATGTGGTGACACCTCTTTAAAGAAGGCCTGCTAACAGATTCTTGTGCCTGCTGCTGACATTTGGGAATTCTTGCTTGGTGGGTGGGTAGGTGGATGAGTTTTCTTTCTTTGGCTTTTCACCTTTTTGCTATTGTCTGACTGGTCAGTAGATACCTAAAAATGAATTGTTATGTAAAAGCATGAATTATTCACATTTACAGAAACATAAATGCTGATTCTTGTCTTTCTAATAGTATTGTTTTCAGTAAACTTTAGGACATTTATTACTATATGAAAGAACTAAAGGTTAAAATAAAGATTATAAGCTGATGGACCTATAGTTATTTATCTACTTGAGAAAAAAAGTTGAGGTAACAGTTGCAATTGTATATGGCCATCCTTTAATCCCACATTCCAGAAAAATATTTTAAAAACTAGAAGCACGAAATGTTAGAAATAGACCAGATAACCTCTAAATTAATTAAAAATCATCTGCTCAACCTCCTCATTTTTCAGTGAGGTCCTAAGATATAAACAAGCTTATGTCATTTGGCCATCCAATGTCACTGATCTAGTTAGTGAGAAAGCATGACCAAAAGCAATTTTTTCATTTCCGGTCCCGTGTTTCCCTCTAGTATAGATGCAACTAATCTTTCCAAAACAAACTAATTCCTATTGGCAAGTTATTTTTAAAATACAAAACTGAAATAGGTAGGTAAATAGGTAGGTAGATAGGTAGGTAGGTAGGTAGGTAAGTAGGTAGATGATAGATGATAGATAGATGATGATGATTGATAGATGATAAATATAGATAGATATAGATAAAAGATAGGTAGATAGATGATAGATAGATAGAGAGAGAGATAGAGAGATAAATAGATAGATATAGAGATAAAACAAAGTTGGGAGACTAGTTGTTAACAGACTTAATCTGAAATAAGAGAAATTTGAAATTTAACAGAAAGATTGTTAGATGATCCTTAGAATGAAAGAGAGAGACTAAATGTCAAGGAGAAAGTAAGAACAGTTGTGCAACTAATTTTAAAGAGCAACGTGTAACCACACAAAATGCAGCTGCAGTTGGGTAGGGAAAAGAGATATGTTGGCAAAGTTACTGGCAAAAACAATTATATTTTGTTCAAAAATGCAAGAGAGTAAATCATTAATTTAAGGTCAGTGAACTCAAAGAGATGTAGCACAATCATAGATTCTAAGAACCAGCCTTAATTTTAAGAGACTTTCAATACAAATGAAACAAAACTATTTCAAATAGAAATGAAACAAATAGTGGTGCTATGTGAAAAATTGGTAATGTCTTATAATAGTCTCAAAAAGTGTGATTCCTGGAATTGAAACTGGATGGAAGAAAAGAAAAAGAAATGAATGAAAATTAAGTTGAGGAGGGATGCAGAGAGAAGAGAATAACACTAATGTACTAACCCACCAGCATACTGACCTGCTTCACACATGATTAGCCATAATCCATATTTTAACACCATGAGATGTGGCTTGCATTCTGTTCCTCTGCAGACCAACAATTAAGAATTGCATGTTATCCACTTCAATGTAACTTTTTCAGCTCATCAGAAGAAACAATAAAGCAAAATTACAAATCAGCTATTTTTACCCCTCCCCTAGAATAAGTCATTACTATCTCTGAGTGGGTAGAAAAATGTTTTTCTTCATAAGTACTAATGATTCAGGAATCAGAACCCTCCAAATGAAAGTATTTTTACCACCGTGTTGGTTTATTGTGCAGTTTTTAAAGCTCTGGTCTATCTTACATAGTATCCACACACAAAAAAAAATATTTTTAGACCAGTGTCAAAGTAGAGATTTTGTCTTTCATTGTATAAGCTCTATTTGGAAAACATCTGATTTCAAAATATGAGAATATGTTCATGTTAAGGAGCAAAATATTTAAACAGTAATTTCCAGAAGATTTAACTACTGAACAAATGTATTCCAGCAGGTCAATAGCTAGGAACAAGTGTTTAAAGTTCCCATCATGTTTTCTATTTAAAGGAAGAATCTACAATCAAAAAAATTATTTTATTTTTCTGAATCATACTCTGAGGTTTTTGTCAAAATGACATTGTACACACAATACTTTTTTATTTCATTGAAAAACCCAAATTTGTAAATATGCTACATTTTTCTCCGAATAGAAAACTCAATAAATTGTTCAGAATAAGATGTTAGTGTTAGCAAATATAGTATCAACCTCTGAATTTTCATAATACTGTTTTCCAGTCGATATAAACAACTCTTTTTAATAACATCAATTCAGCTCATTCAAAATCCTATTCATTCAATAAAATTTGAAATTGAATCTCTCTTTCATGCCAAAAGCCTCATTTGCAATAATGAGCAACAGATAAGCAAGAAATGCCTCATACTTAATGTCAAATTTGCCTTAATTAGAGCTGTAGCTGTGACTTCAGAAGTCTTTTCTGTCAATTCTTTTGTTAAGTGACACTATAGTATCCAAAGATTAAAAGCCACCCAATTCTTTCTTAAAATATAAATTCCAAATCATCTTTAATCAACACCCGTAGGCTGAGGTTATACTTTCTGAAGCTTCATATGAAGTACATTATTTCAATCCCTGGGGTCCTGCCTATTATCTCTCTTTTAAGGGGCTCCATGAACTCATTCAAACTGGACAATCTCATTCTGCCACTACTGGTCCATTGAATAAATAATACACATAGATTTCTGGGGATAAAACTTGTCCTTGTTGTTGAATGGCTTGAGGCTTATAATCACAAAACCAGTTGACACACTTTCTCTGTAAGTCACCTGGCCACACATCCATTTTTGAGGTTCTTCACAAAGTTGCCAAGCTCTCTTTATACTATCATACCAAGCCATATGGGAATCTGAAGCAAAGGAAATCATTAATCTTGATCTTGTCTTTATTTAAGCTTTTGAGAATTTTTTGCATTAATGTTGATTTTTTTAACATATTATGTTAAAATATTACTTGTCCTAATTACCAAGACTTTTTCCAACTCTTAAAATTTGTGGCCAAAGTGATTGCCTTACTAGCTTCAACCCTAGTCCCAGCCTTGCTCTATCTCCTGTTAGTTGAGGAAACATGGAAGCTGTTTGATGGAAACCAGGTGACATATTTTAAACCTCTCGCAAGATGGATATTCGGTCTACCAGCTGGAACTTTTCTAGGCTTCCTCTTCCAAAAGATGATTCCATGGGTTATCTTTTCCTAAAATTTCTCTTGATAAATCTACTGTAAAACACCACTTTGTTCATAGCACTTTGCACTTCTGCCATATTGCAATTCAAGAGTAAAGAGCAATTAGGGAAACTGATTAAGTAGGTGAATTAATAGGTGAATGATACTTTTATATCTGGAGAAAATGTTTATTTTCTAAAGTAGGGTTTTCTGTGAGATAACTAAAGTGAGTAGTATCTAAAGAATTTTAAAAATAATAAATTCAGCTATGGGTTTATTTAGAAAGGTAGTGTAAAGTTGATGACAGTTCAGTTTGCACCAGAAGGATCCAAACTTATTTATATAAAAACGTCCTACATCACTATAGCCTGAGGCCAGGCAGAGAGCATTAGTTCAGCTTTTACTTACTGCTTATTTTTTATTGAACAGTTTATAAACCATGTTTTTTATTCAAAGATGTGATTGATTGCAAGGTACATCAAAGGTTTAAAAAACAACCTTCCAGATGCAGCCTGGCCAAATTAAAAATTTTTTCTGAGGAAAAATACATCTTAGAAACTAGAAAGATAGCCTGCACTCCTCAGTACTGCTATTGCACCAATACCCCAAGTCTCTCACCTCCACAGCACTTGACATAAGTATGTGTTATTGTCCCAATCAAGTTTTGTCATATTTAGCTTCTTTCCCAGTGCTCTTTGGAGCAGGAACTCTGTTCTGGTTTTTTTTTTTTTTTTTGCATAGAAGAGCGCAATTTGCAAATGTCTTTAATAAACATTGATTGAATGAATGAATGAATGAATGACATCTTCATTTATCTGTAGATAATACGTATTTTCCCCAGTAGAAATATCTATAAGCTATCTAAGGAGACATATTTAAAGAATTTTGAAAATTAAACTGAGTTATGTTTACTCTAGAAAATGTAGCAAACACATATGTCAATGGTGTCTGTTTCTCTTATAAATCTGTCTCCCTCCCATTTTCTTTTTCCCTCTAGGGGTTCTTTAGGAGGAGCCAGCAGAACAATGCCTCTTACTCCTGCCCAAGGCAGAGAAACTGTTTAATTGACAGAACCAACAGAAACCGTTGCCAACACTGCCGACTGCAGAAGTGTCTTGCCCTAGGAATGTCGAGAGATGGTAAGACATTACCTTCCTATTTCTTTGCTGGGGTCTATTTAAGCCTCTGGAAGAATTCTAGACAAAGGGAATTGAAATAAGAAGAAAAGTGCATGCTGGTAGTGCATTAAGAGGAAAAGTAAGAAATATAAAAATGTCATATAGCCTATGAAATAGGAAAAAAGGAAAGACTTCATTGTAGTTCATGGGGCAACCTGTGCTAACTAGATTAAGTGAAAGCCACATAAGCCTAGATTGAAAAGTGACCACCTGTCCAGGTTTACCTGCAAATGAGGGGTTGGTTTCTTGGGACATGAGATTTTCAGAGCTAAAACTATAAAGTCATAGGCAACCAGGGTGATTTGGTCACTGGGTAAGTCTAACAGGTTCAAAAGTTGCTTAGATGCTAAGGAACAGAAAAAGCTTCTATAAAAAGCCCAGAAGCCCCACTGCCTGGTCACAGCTATTCAGACAACGATGTAGATTATTCTGAGTCATGATGAAGACCTCCAAAGCTATACCAGCAGTCTAAGTGGTATCCTAAAGAGGATATGATTCAAGCGTGTCCTCTACCTTCACGCCCAACCCGACTGGGTAGCTAGACTCCCCAACTGAACCTCTTAGATTAATGAAAGAGGACAAATAAATTCAAAGAATTTTGTCTAGCTTTTCTTCTATTTTTAAGCACACATCTTAACTAATTGTTTACCCACTGATATTAGCCACAGAGCTCCTGGAAGTAGCCCTGAGTCTTGGGGCCAGTTCTGTCTTGCTCCTACTGTATCCCTCGGGTCTGGTTAAAAGCAGGAATTAAATGTTTGTTTAATGAACCATGGAATTCTCTTTTACCTAGATCCTAAGAGACAATGCCCCCTGATACTTATTCCTTTTATGTGAATCACCACGGGTCCTGTGCCTCTGGTCGCACTTCCTCTAAGGAAGTTCAAGGTGTTATGGACCTCTCTGTCCCACCTCCTAAAACAGAAAAAAAAGAAATACTTCTAATACAGGACAGACAAATTTCCCCAAGTGATGGGAAGACCAAGCCCTATAGCAAAAGAAGAAGGTCCTTTGGTGGAGAATGAAGAAATAATTCAACAAACATGCTAAAGTTAGAGTCAAAAGTAAAGTTAATTAGAAAAGGGGCAATGCTCCACAGAGTGTGGTCTCCTCTCAGAGGCAAAGAGGGACAGTGCAAGAGACAATGAGAGATAGAGTAAAGGCACCAAAAGGGGCAGTGACAATAGAGACAACTATGAGAGACACAGAGGAAAGGCACTGAAATTAACCCTCAATATTCAAGGAATTCTGTTTATATGTCATTCTGTAGTTCCCATTTTCTTTGATATGGACATACAGTGTGGAAGGGGAAAGACATGTAGCTTAAAAAGGTAAGAATATGTAGAGTGAAATTCTGTGGGCAGTTTCTACCCTTTAATCCTTAGGTTCCCCATAGTTTTAGCCACAGAGAATGACTCTTGGTTCCAATTTCCCCTTCACAGGTGTAAGGAATGAGTTGTTAGCAATCCCAGCAAAAATCTTCCTTTGTTCTGAAGGTGTCCTCTTGGCCTGGCTGCAGCACACTGCAGTCTCTGAATGTGGCTTGATTAACATTTTAATTCTCTTGCTTCCTCCCTACATTACTTCTAGATTTTAAAAAATTTTGGGTAATTGACATGAAATGTCTCTTGGTATAAAAGGATTTTATGAATTATTAAATGTGAGCCTTTTAGTAATTAGGAAAAATTCAGCTCTACATAGGTCTTGATATCTAAACATATAAACTGCTTACTTCTTAACTTGCATTCTCCAAATAGTTACATTTTGAATTTTTGTTTACATTTTTTGTAATTCTCAACCCCCCTAAACTTGTCTTACACAACGAACCATATTCCTATGAGAGAAATTTGACCCCAAATAATAAAAGGAATCTGACCTTGAGTCTTTTAGTTTATAGGTAACTTCCAAAGCTACAGATTTTTAAGTTTCCAAAACTTTCTATTACGTAGCTTTTTGTTTGTTTGTTTGTTTGTTTGTTTTCTAGACTTGCTAACCACATAAATTTACTCCTATGGTAAATTTTTAGCACTGTGTACTTTTACATAAAGTGAAAAAAGTGGAGGATGAGAATTAAATGGCTTTCAATAATATTTAGTAAAACTTTATGAGAATTTTAGTTGATGATTTTGCACATCATTTCTATCATATGGAAGCAGTATATTACTTGACAATATCTGAAAAGCCCCATTAATAATTGTACAGACAGAATAAGCCATTGAGTATTTGTTTTTGTTACTTCTTCCTACAATAAAATAAAGTGTCTTGTTTAGAAAGGCAAATCTTTTAGGTCTGTGCTGGTGAACAGAATGGGCAAAGGATGAGCATATAATTCAAGGCAGAGTTAGTTACATCAGCCAACAAAATCTAGGAGATTGTCTGACTCCCATGGCATAAAAGAAATGTGTTGGGAGAGGGTGTCACTTAATGAATAGAGCCACAATCTATTCTCAAGGGGGAAGAAATTTACTGCAGCACACAAACTTCTATGCAAGTAAAAGCAATAGAGTATCTAAGGATATTGGGTTTTAAAGATAATGATCCATCTTAATATTCAGTTCAGAGACAATTCTGAGGATGCCAGGGACATCTTCTAAAATGCCTCTTGAGTATGTCTTATGTCAAACTAATGAGGAGAAATGCTCAAGGGTGGAGTGATGGTTGAGAATGAGGAGAAGGAGCTTCAGCAGGGAAAAAAAAATCATTTTCTCTCAGAAAAAAACAAATTCTTCTTTACTATGTAACATAGATGAAGTTTGGTCTGAAACTCAATTTTAAAGCATACTTTATACAAAATAAATCATACTAACACCAAGGAAGCTGAATAGGTTTTATTTCCTATTGATAAGTAATGTCTATTATGTGATCTTAAAGGATTGGAAAGCCCTGAAATTATGGTTGATTAGTTATGTCTAATAAGGATTCAAGAATGAAAGGTGGTGTTTCTCCTGCCACTAGTTTATTATAATTACCTTCTACTGGTTAAACAAACATTTTCAAATTGCTTTAACAGTAGTACCAGTAGCCAGGGTAAAATGCCCTCACTCCTGACTTCTACATACATCCCTCCACCTTCCCTCAGACATAAAGTGGTATCCTCATTTTAATATTTGCATTTGCTTTCTCTCAATTATTTCTGGCTCCAAGAATGTTTACTTCACTACACCTGGTTACTGAAAAACACAGCTACTAGTAGATAGTTTGTTATAATGGTTGAAATTATTGGACTTTTATTCTCTACTGAATTTCTATTTCTATTAGTGCTTTATTGACACATTATAGGAATAGACAACAAACTCAGCAATAACAAATTTGTTCAACTTTAGCTTAGGCAAAGAATCAAAAATTGAATCCACTTGGAATACATACATATATGTTTATGTGTATAATAGGGTGAAGGTATGCATGTGCATGTGGGTATGAATTCATAGCATGGACGTACCTACTGAATTTTCTTCACCAACTTATTTTTCTTTTTAATTGAACCCTTCAAAAATGTTAGTTGCACAAATCTTCAATGTAAACCATTTCCAACTGTAGTATTAAGAATAAACAAAAAGCCTAGAAAAATGCTTAGCATCAGTAGGAAGATATTGGACTCCAAAGAGTAAATATAATACTCACCTTGCAATAAGCAAGTATGTGTGTTCCTTATTGACATGCCTTTATGGAAAAATGGAAGCTGCCCTACAAGGAAAGGTTTCACAGATTAGGCTTCTTATCCAGAATAGCATTGCCCAATATGGTATCCAAATGTCACTATTTAAATTTAAATTAATTAAAATTAAATAAAATTTAAAATTTAGTTTTCTAGTCACACTTACTATATTTCAAGTGCTCAACAGCCACATGTGGCTTATGGCTATCATATTGGAAAGCATAGAGAACATACCATCATCACAGGACATTCTGTTGGAGAAGAAATGAGGGTGGGGAGAGAGAATGGTTTTTAATTATGAATAGGGTTGGATAGCTTGAATCAAATTTTTTTCTACACAGCTTAGAGCATTATTAAAAAAGGCACATCCTTAAAATTTAAAAGCGTTAAATTAAGACCAGTTTCTTGAAAAGCAGAAAAATGTAAACATGGAGAAATCTATAACCAAAAATTGTAAGATTAAATAATTTCCAAAATGACTATTGAAAGTCATAGGTGAGAGTTCTACAATTGGGTTCTCTTGAAACCAAAAACACGTATTTAGTTGTCGTATGGTAGTAAGTAGAAGTCTTTGGAAGAACAACGACTTTGTTTTATAGTTATTCTAAATACTTCCATTTCATTTAGAATTCCACAATCCAAATAAATATGAAGATTTTCGATATTTTGTGTAAAATTGTTCTTTGCTAGTAGGAGATCAAAATGAGGGTTAAGAGCTTATCATGAGCAAATCCATCATCACTGAATATTTATAAAGCACTTGCAATGTATACAGAATTGTGCTAGTTTCTCTGAGAGCTGGCAGTTTAACAAGAAGCTGTCTCTATACTCAAGTGAATCTCATTAACGGAATAATTCAAGTTCGAGAGGGGCAAACATTTAAAATATGTGCCATTCTGATTAATGGTAGTGGTAAGAGGAATGCTAATATTTGAAAATATAATAGTAATACAGCCTTTGTTGAAATAGACCTAAGAATATAACAAATGTATGTATGTATTTACTAACAATGATAAGGAATTACTTATAAATCAGGAAAGTTCACTGGGTTTATTTTTGCCACGTACTATAATTTTCCCCTAAATATGTCACCACTTTCATTATAGTAAGGGGCATAAAAATGAAACACTGGCTAATAGGTGTTTCTGAAGTGAATGGAAAATTTATTCTAAAATAGTATTGTAGTAATTGTCAGTGAAGTGCTTGATTTAGGAAAAAGCCTAAATTCCAAAATGTAGAGGAGCTTTCAGTTGTTTCTTTGAAAATATTTCAGTCTGCTCAGTGACCTGATAAGTTAATTTCTTGGAAAAGGCATAATTATTCACCATTGAGTTTTCAGATGTCCACCAGGGCAGAGGTATTGACAGCATACTTATTTGATATTGTTAGCTTTGATCCTGAGACCTCTGGTTAACAACAGAAATCTGAACTTTAAATTGTTAAATACAGGATGTTGACTGGGCTTATTCATTCATGCACCTTCAGCTATAGGTCAGTCTATCCTCTACTGATTATAGAAAGCCTTGTCCGGGATGACTGAGGTGGCTCAGCTCTGCTTCACATAGCTTATCCTCCAGCAAACTAGATTAGGCATGTCCTTTTCATGGTGAGATACTCAATCACACAAGCACTTTGGAAGTCTCTGTTTGTGTCACATGTCAGTATTCCATTGGCCCAGAATAGGCCACATGACCTTAAGTCAAGAGGTGGAGTAGAATGCCTACACAGAATGAAACAGCACTGCAAATTTACATGGGGGAGCACATGAAAATAGGTAAGAGGAATCAGGGCCATTAATAAAATCAATCCAGACAATGTATATTTCACCTAAATATAGAGTATATAGAAATCTAAAACAAGGATTAGATTAGATGAATTTCTTATTCTCTATTTTTTCTCCCTATAAATTTTAAACTAACAAATGCAAAACTGTTCTAAACCAAGTCAGAAAGTAGACATACTTCAGCCCAAACAAAAATGTTAATCTATTGCAATAGATACAACTTTTGCATTCACCTCCATAACTCCGTAACGAAGAGCTATTCTGAGCTTACATGAATGCAACAAACAGAAGTTCAGCAAATAAAGATGCATGTCACATTACTTTCTTGGGGGAAAAAGTTCTTTCTAAATCAAAATTTATCAGGATTTATTTTTTTTATACAAAAATGCCCCCCACCCCCACCCAGAGAATGATATGTAGTAAGTTATTTGTAAAGATATAATATGAAGGAACAGAGAACATTTTCCCTAAAAGTTACTATAGAATCTAATCTGTCCATGGACAAACTAGAAATACTACTGAAATTAGTAAGGAAATTAATTTGTCTCTAAGAAACAGAATCTAATAAAGACAGTGTCTCTACCAAGTTAAATACAATGATCTAAACTATTCAAGATCCTATAAAAACAATTGAGATGGAAAATTTGCTCTGAATTAACCAAATTGCCTTCATTCAGAAAAATTATTGTATAATCACCACTTTGTTTTCCAATTTAGGCAGTGTCAGAAAGAATATTGGCTTTTAAAAAGGATTAAGAAGAAATAGGAAAAGTTTGGGGGTGCTCTGGATCTTCTCTTCACATCCACAGTCCATCAGGCAGAAAGGAGGAAAGTGACACATCCCCAAATCAGGAAGTGTATGCAGCTCTTCCATTTACTTTGTGTTATCCAAAACAATCACATAGCCACACTTGGCACTGAGGGAGACTGGGAAGTGTGATCTCCATTCTGAACAGCTGATGCTCAAATAAAATTTGGTAGCTCTGTAACTAATGGAGGGAGAAAATGAATATTAAAGGAACATTGAGGGGATGAAATGGCAGCTCTTTCACATCAGGAATCTATTCTGTGGGCCATTCGTGCTAGAGAGTTCCTAAGCACCCTACCATTTAGTTATTCTGAGAAGTTATTCTCATCAGCCCTAGCAACTGAATCCAGGAGCTGAACCTGTTTCTACCTTCCACTTTATCCTTTCCACATTTCCTGAGCTCTCAGCACCAACAGGTAATGAGAACACTGTCACAAAAGAAAAGAAAACAGAAACTCAGAGAGGAAGCTCCAAGTTTATCATAGTTCCCACCATTAACACGAGTTGAATGACGTAGTGTTTGATTATTCGAACAAGGTGGCCCCTCAACGTAGGATGTTCACAGTCTAAAATGAGAGTTCACAGATTCTGAGGAAAAATATCAATATCCATAACAACTCAGGAGATTAAGCTCTATAAATTAAGAAACAATACATTCTGATCAAAGCATCTTCATATTACTCTATGACTACTTGCAGAGCCTCTTTCTCCTTTTACCTCAAAATGGCTAAGAATTTAGAGATGGACAATTTAAAACATGGGGTGGTAGAATGAAAAAGGAGAGGATGACTCTTGGCTCACTTGCTGGCTACTGGATACACAAAATTGCTGTTTTCCAATGATCCTCTTTATTTGATCCCAAAAGCCAACTGAAGGTGAATGATGTGTTTTACTTAAAATTATGTTTATCACACTGCCCCACATCCATGTTCTTATTCAACACACTATTTAGAAGATAATAAAATAATAAGGTCTAGTAGTTTTAATGCTGGGGGTGGGGTGGGGCTAATAATGAGTTTTGGTTGATATTTTAATAGCAGGTACTATTTGGTGGTTTTTGTTTTTTATATTTGTTCGCCCATATGTAAGAAAGAACAAGAAAATATGCCTTCTAACTTCATAGCAACAAGAAATACATAAGTTTTCACATTTCTTCCTAGCTTGGATTTAGTTCTTGCTATGCACATAAACAAGCACAGACACCCCCAAATATAACTTCTCACTAAATGCAGAGTGCAAATGAATGAATGGATCTTGGGTTATGGTGGTAGGTGTTTGTGCATTTGATGTTGAGGGGACAACCATCCACGACTCCTTTAACTTGAGGCAGTTAATAAGAACGATAACAGCAAGTGCTATTTTCTGCTTTTCTCTCCAACCCAGCTGTGAAGTTTGGAAGAATGTCTAAGAAGCAAAGGGACAGCCTGTATGCTGAGGTACAAAAGCACCAGCAGCGGCTGCAGGAGCAGCGGCAGCAGCAGAGTGGGGAGGCAGAAGCTCTTGCCAGAGTGTATAGCAGCAGCATCAGTAACAGCCTCAGCAACCTGAACAACGAGGCCACCGGCACTTATGCCAATGGACACGTCATCGACCTGCCCAAGTCCGAGGGTTATTACAACGTGGATTCTGGTCAGCCATCCCCTGATCAGTCAGGACTTGACATGACTGGAATCAAACAGATAAAGCAAGAACCTATCTATGATCTCACATCTGTACCCAACTTGTTTACCTATAGCTCTTTCAACAACGGGCAGTTAGCACCAGGCATAACAATGACTGAAATCGGTAAGTGGAAGTCCCCTCCCAGATCGTTTTTGGAAATTTTGCTTTAAAGTTGCCTGGATCCTAGTTAGTATGGTCATTTTCTTAGGTCTGGGTTGAATTACTTGCATTCATGGCTTCTAGTGAGAAAACAAATTGATTTTAATATTCTACTAACTGTCATTGTTCCCCTGCCCCGTGAAAGTTTGTATCAAGCAAAGGAGGAAAGAAGAAATTATAAATAGAAAGATGCTATCTGTAAAGAACAGATGCTATTTGTTAAATTTGGGTTCATCGCTGAAGAAAAAAATGTTATTGGTATAAACAGGAAAATTTTAGAAAGGATTCAAAGTGGTGCTATTTAAAGTGAAATAGCTAAGGGACATAGAAATAGTGTGTAATAACTGAATAGACAGAGCTCCCTCTGAGATAACTAGGGACAAACCATAAGCAAAAAGTACCTTAATTTCATTCTTAGTAAAGGCAGAGTGGTAAACCAAAAGACCTCTAAGCCTCCTGTCAATCTGAATCCAAAATTGTACATTAGAAGAGAAAATGAATTACTGACAATGAAAAGAGTATAGTCTGGAATGTTACAGAACCTAAAAGCAACAATAAGCTTCTCTAGGGCTAGTTACAGGCATGATTGCATCAGCAGCCCTATCCTCTTTCTGCTGTGATGTCCTTTGATTCCTAAGAGGTGTCTTCAAGAGTGCCCTGGCCTAGGCATGCTCTCTTCTGACCTGTCACAACTGTGTTTAACCCTGTTAAGCTCAGGAATTTTTTAAGTGTTTAACCAGTTGATCTCATTAGCTAATTGCCATAAAAATATTGACGTAGGTTTAACACATTACCTTCCAGAGTTGCGTGTTAACAGTACCCTAAGAGAGCTAAATAAACAGTGGCTATACACAAACTTTGCTGCAGTGTTTAGTGTACTGGGAAGCAATACAGAATGCAGGAACCTTAGATGCCTCCTTACATCCTACCCTGAGCAGTGGAGAGCAATGTTTAAGAACCAGACTACCTGAGTTCAAATTCTGGCTCTGTGGTTTATTATTTGAGCTGGAGTAAGTTTCTAAATTCCAGTTTTTTCATCTTTTTTTTTTTTGATTGCTCATCTTTCAAAAGGGAAAAGTATTAGTTTGTAGGTCACAAGGTGGTTGTAAGAATTCAATGAGTTAATATTTGTAAAACAAAGCAATGTTTAGAACTCAGCAAGTGCTCAGTAACGCTTGGCTGTTATTACTCGTATACCATGTGCTCAGTCACCTTCTCTGTCTACACTGTGAGTAGGAGCCTGAAGCCTACGAGTGTTTTAAATAAAGTTGATGGGAACACATAACGAAGTGCATGCCATATGTATCTTGGCTACTTCTACCATCTGGTTGAGGAAGAAGCGATGTTACACAGTTATAAAACCTCAAATGTTATTTCTCCTTTTTAGCAATTCGGCATGTGACAGTGAGTAAAGAAGTTGTTGACAAAGCACCTATAATGACCTTTACAACTGAGAGACAGAGAAAATTAAACACCAGCTATGATACAAAAATATGCCTTATTATTTATTGCTGTCCTTAACCTTGTTTTTTAACTATATTAGAAGAACTTCACTCACATTTAATTTTCACGAACATCTTATAAGATAACTGAAAATATTATTCACATTGTATAGATGAGGAAACAGGTTTAGAGGTATCTCATGCCTCTCAGGGTCCTTTGGTCACTAAATGAAAGAGCCAGGTTCCTCCACAGGCAATCTGATTCCAGAGTCCTTTTGCTTATTCATTACCCTGCTACCTGCTATGGGTTTAATATGCACAAACTGCATTGTCAACCAATAGGGACAGTCTTTTTAATTGGTATCACTTAATTTATTCAAGAAGACATGTTAAAAAGGAAAATGAAATAGGCACTATGTTTTGCTTTTATCTTGCTTTAATATCTAAGTGCCAGAGTCTGCTGTTGGTTTGAAACACAAGTTCAAAACCTAATGAAACAAAACTCACAATTGTTGGGTAATCTTCTGTCCATACCTAAAAAGGAAAGTCTTGTAAGGATTCAAAAGTCACAGGGTTTTTATGTGATTTAGAATCATAAGAAAGTAACACGGACAAAGAGATACAGCCAGGAACACCAGCTCTGGGTAGCCCTGGGGAAGTGACTTTTCCTCTCTGGCCCTCAGTCTGTTTATATCTGAATTGATGCCTTTGGACTAGATAATCTCAAAATTCATCCAGATTTTCTACACAGACATTGATACCCAAAATGAACTAGTATATATTTTTTTCTTAATTATTTTAAGACACCGTTAGTCCATAGAGATCTCTAGATAATCTCTAAATTTTGGAGGCTTCTTTATTCAGACTTTTAGGAATGCAAGTAGATTGTCCTGCTAGTGCTCTCAAATTTAGCAGGCTCTTATAAACCTAAATATTGACTTGATTCACGTTTTATTAAAACAGCAATGCCATCTAGTGGACACAAACTCTTATGGGTGTCAAATGTAGGTACCTATGACAAGCCACAATAATGGGATAAGCTAGCTATTCTTTCCTATACCATCCAAAAAACTACCACTCATTTCACTAAAACATTAAGTCCTTAACAGTATCTTTGGGTGGGAAGGCATGAGAGGTATAGCATTGGTGGTTAAGAACCCTGGTTCTGGAGTCAAACTGCCTGAATTCAAAACCTGGTGTGCCTTTACCTAACCTCTGAGTCTCAGTTGTAAACCTGGGACAATAACAGTCCTTCCCTGTGTGTGTTGATTAAACAAGTTAGTATTTGTATGTTCTTAGGACAACATCTGTCATGGATAAGCCTCATTATTATTAATATAACTGGTATTATAATGTTAGTAACCTCATTATTTATTTAATAACATAACTAGTTATTACAGGTCATATAATTACCTTTTATTGAGCACTTACAGTGTGCTGACCATTGTCCTATATTTAATTCTCATAACAATCACATTTTGCTTACTATATAAGTATTTGTATATCCATTTTACAGATGGAAACACTGAGGCTCCGAATTACAAAACTTGTAAAAAAACAAAGTAAGCATGTAAGCCCAGGTGTGAGTAACATCAAAACCTACTCTTTTAACCATTATATTATATTTTCTCTCATCAACAAAGGGAGCCCCACAAGCTAACTGGAATTCCCACCACAAAATATATTTAATGTTTGTTGCCTGCCCAGTGTCCTTATATGTGCCACAAAGGAGCTTACAGAATGAACAGGCTACATTTTGACTTGGCTTGATTAATGAGCATCTTACTAATCAGGCTGGTGGCAAGTTTTTAGAGAGAGAACTCCATGCAGAAAAAATACAAAATTTGATTTTAGCCATGTTTTCACTGGGTGCATTCAAAGCTACATCACACTAGAGAATTTTTAAGAGATCACTCTTGGCTGTTAGAAGTCTTGATTTGTTTTCTCTAGTTCCTGGAAAAGCAATGAAATGTGTACAACCAGGTTATTATTCTGATATTGGATGATCTTAAAAAGCAGTTTTTTTTAAAACCAGTTTTTGGATTAGTCTGTGTACATTATGGTTTTACAGTTTGGAAACTTTTAATTAAAACATATGTTTAAGCACCATAAAACAACTCTTTAAGCAACAGCATGCAGATCCAAAAAAGTTAGTTATATAAATATTATTAGACAGGAATAGTCCCCAGAAAATGAGACTTGTCTTTCTAAAGGTGCCCCAAAGAAACTACAAATTTCCCATGTCGAAAACCCTAATAACACTGTGTGTACAAAAAGAAATGCAGGAAGTTCTTTCATACATGTTGGTGAATTTGACCTCATACCAATGCCTTCAGGTGGACAGTGAAGAAATCATCCCATTATACAGATGAAGAAATTAAGGGTTGGAAACAGTGAGTGATTTCCCTAGACCACAGAGTTTAAGTGCTAAAGCTTAAATTCTAACATAGATCATTCTACGACCCACAACTGCTGGACATTCTTTCGAAAGCATATTTTTGAAATGTGCGGGACACTCAAGGCAAGCAGACCATGGTTCTTCCCTCACCATCTAGGAGCCACACATGAAAATAAGTAATTGCAATTGAGTTTGTCATATATTATAAGTCCTGGGCATGATATCACAAACCCTTCTAAAGATAAGGGATATGGGACATATTGCTTACTCTGAGCCCTATATCTTATGAGGAATGTTTTATTCCCATAGTTTTGGAAATAGAAAATAAAATGTGAGTAAGCAAACAGAACAATATTAAACATTTCTAGAAATGTATTCTTACATTCATCAAAACCCACAGGAGAAAAAGACATGAAATAAGAGAAGTAAGCCAAAAATTAATATTTAGGCAGCAATATTAACTGAGTTTAGCTGGAATTTTTCTTCAAGCTAGCATGATAGGTGTGTTATATCTCTGAAAATAGAATTTTACAGTGGTTAGTGGCAGGGAGAGAAAGCTGGCAAAAGGATAGCTGGCAAGCAAACAGAGAAGGAAAGTGGAAGCTCATGTTTTTGCTCCGTAGCTAATACTCTTAATGAAAGCTCTTTTAAGCTCAAAGACTATTGACAACGTATCTGTGGGGCGTCAGACAACAAGATGATTCAAACAGCCAAACAACATGCTTTTAAAAACAAAAAGAAAAAAAATCCATCAAATTAGCTGTGATGCTAAAGGGATAAATTGCCCTTTACACACACCACCTGAGTTTGCTGTTCTATTCGGTCTTTTTCTCCCCAGATAAAGACAATGAAGTATAAATTTATTGGTTCCTCCTATATAATCTTAAATTTAGATTCATTTTGATAGTCCTTTTGTGTTTGTTTTATTTATATAACCTGGAATTTTAACCATCAAAAATAGAAATAAAGCTCTTTTTTAAAAAAATTTACCTATTACAGAAGCTTAGTATTAATAACTAGATTGGATTACAAAAACGAATTAGCCTAAAAATGATCTAATTCTTGTCATGTACTACTACTTTATTCCATCAAGTCTACACAGAAACACAGAAGATATTACTGATATTGTTTTATTTGGGGGAATTCTATAAAAATTAATAGTGTTTCAGTTGTTACTTATTAAGAACCCAGGCAGATGTTATGGTCTAAGGCAGCAACTTTAATGACAGATAAGTATATTGTAACTGCTTAAATCTATCTATGCATATTTATATGTACATTTATATAAATATACATTTCTCTTTCTAAGCTTATTTAACTATTCATTCAGAATTAGTACAGACAATAGAATTTTCTCTAGCTGTGTATTTCTAATGTTCTCTAATGGCACCTGTATCAAACACAGATAGGTATTCGATTTAGAAATAACCACCTAGTAAGTAATTAAAATAAAAATATGCTAAACTAGTGGGAAAAGTCACTTAAGCAGTATGGGGAAAGGAAAATCCAGGGTTTTTAGCTATTGCTTTCTTGCTTTCAGGGGAGACATCTTGTGAACTGTCATCTAACACCCTTCCCACCCACTCCCCATCTACATACAGGCCCTCTTCAGGCAGTTTCAGCAAAAAACATTGAAATTGCCTGTAACTTGTTGAGGGAAGGAATGTTTATGCTTATAAGGTAACCTCTGAAATAGCCCCCGCTGTTGAATAGCATTTCAAGTCATTGCAAGCTTTTGACACTAACTCTCAGAAAAATCTCTGAATTGCTTTTCCACTGATTGGGGTGAATATGTACTACTTTAGCTTCATTGTCAAGCACCTATTTTAGGAAAAGTTCGTTAAGGTTAAATAACACATAGAAATGTCAATTGACAACCGAGTTGCTGAAAGTCAACACTTTGGCGGTATTAGCATAGTAGTATACAACCAGCTTATGAGGATCTCTCTCCTGACCAGTACAGGATTTATTTATGTGATATTTACAAAATTGGGGAAACCTGTTGGAAATGTTTCTAACTAGACTTGTTATTTGTCTTTTTTTGTTTGTTTTTATTTTATAAACTTTCCTTTGACAATATACCCTCAATACTGAGGAGAAAGAACTGCCTATTTAAATTTGAGCCATATTTATGAGGTCTATTGTGGAACTGCTATTAGGTTTTCAGTTCTAGAACAATTTTGTGCTACACTACTTAGAAAACACTTATTTTAAAACATTAGTCAATTAAATGTATTATTTATATAATCAAGTTACTTTTAAATTTTTAGATCAAATATTTGAAAATGTAAAAATTTCCTCCAAAGACTTTCTTTGAATTAGTTCTTTTTAAAGGTCAGAAATATATTGACTGAATTCCCAAAAGGGGGATGAGTGGAGGAGGGGTTGCTTGTGTTTAAATTAACAGTCAATCCTTATGTCAACAAAATCCAAATAGTAAAAAGTCAATCCTAATGATGGCCCTGAGCAATTTTCATAATTAGGTTTTCATCATCCATGACCCATTAATTGTCCTTTGGGAGTGTGTGGTGGTACAGTCTTTAAAAGAGAGTGGATTATATTGTTTTTGTTTGTTCTATCTCAGACTTTCCAATTGCTTTGAAGACCATGAACTGTACTCTCAGCCTCTGTAATTCTACAAGACTTCTCCCTCATGAGCCAAGACAGAGAGATATCCCTGTGTAGTCCTTTAGACTCAAGTTGCCATGCTTTACAGAACCTTTAGAAAATGTCTAAGCTATCAAATATTTCTGTAGATGGAAAATTAAATCCAAAGAAACTAAGACTTTAAGATGTTAAGTGACTTTCCAAAGAGCATGAAATAAAAGTTTAAAGGGGGCCATATTGGCTTCCTCCATCTTACCAGATAGCTTCCCTAGAACTCATCAATTCTAAGACACTGAAGTAAGTTGATCTTTTCTAATTGTTCTGTAAAGGAAGTCTTTTACTATGAAAGTTAACTGTGAAATGTAATATTTTTGTAATAGATTCTTTCTCAATTTTCTTAGCTAGTTTGAAGAAAAGTTTGAAGGAACTATAATTTCCCCAAAATTAGACATGCATTATTGCAATAAAACAAAAACACTTGTGATCCAAACAGCTCTCAATTATTAAATTATTAAGAAGGCACTCTCTTAATTCATTTGTTTTGCTCCCTGTTTTTCTTTGTGTATATACTCTGCTTAAACACAAATGCTATATAAAGTCTTTCAGTTTTTCTTTCTCCTTTACTTTCTGCTTTCTTACCTTCTATCAAAATGCTCTTACCTAAGCTTCTCAAAATCTGAGAAAATGTTAACCATTTTTTTAATCTGTTCAGTCTTTGCCCAGATATTACTACTTGTATTACCCTGATTTTTTCATTGTTTTTCTCTATGTTTATATTTTATTGAAAAGTATTTTATGATATTTTCATCATTTTGTACTATTAATAACATAATCTTATATTTTATTAATATATTTAACTGAAAAATTCTAAGAACATTTTGGTTCAGGTCCATCTGAAGTAAAAATCAGTTATTCCATTCTGTGATATAATAATTGGCCATTGAATTTTTATGAAAAGGAGACCAGAAACTATTTTAATTCATTGGTGAGAAAGTAATGAGTGGTTGGACCATGAAACTGGGCCAATAAATGAGTTATAGGTTATGTATGCCCCAAATTCTTTTTTAAAAGAATTTGAAGAATTTAAATGCTAAAAATACTACTTTCCTATTGAGGCTGTGTATTTCTAAGAGATGATTGCTTTAAGTTTAAATGTTACTGATGTTTTTATGCTGACAGCACAGTTCTTTTTAATAACAATGTCTAAATAGAGAATAGAAAAAATCGGAAAGGTCTTGAAATTGTCTTGTCTGATATTGTCATCTATTACACACTAACCAGTAGACTTGTTCTATTTAATGGTAGAAAACTTATAAAACCAGTGGTCTATTGTCAAAAAGACAAAATTCACACTTTGTTAAATGTTTTACCTTTCAACTAGTTGTTCTAATATAGTTACTGCTTCAGAGCGTGAATTCTGAGAAATCTTGATATTCTGAAAGTCTAATACAGGCACTTAAAACTTGCCTTGAGCAAGTCCATAGAGATATCCTGGTATTAATTCAAAGTGAATACCCTAAGAATCCCATTTATACACTGGTAGTATAAACTAAACAGAAAATTGAGCAGTTCTCTAGATCCTTAAGGCAAGTGATAAAAATTCATTAATCATTTTGATTGAGGTCTGAGATATAGTATTTTAGGAAGAAAATTTCCAAGGTTGTTTTTTTTTTTTTTAATTCCCTGTGGAGGAAAATGAGCAGGGGATATAGTTCACCAAGAAGAAACCACAGCTTCAAATGAGAGGGTGGGAGTGAAAAGAGAGGGAGGAGAAAGAATTAGGAAGTTCAGATGCAACCCCCTATAGTGCTATGTATAGCTTTGAGTCTCAGCTTTGTTGCCTTAGTACAGTTAGGCAACGGGTACTCTTGGTAATAACACTGAAAGCAGCAGTTTTTAAAGATATACTCTACTTTCCCTGTTCCCAGGATGTGGGATTCTAATGAAACCACCCGTGCAATCCGTGTCTGAGACACTGTAGACTTTGGAGAGTGCCATTTGCTGAAATGTCTAGTGAGAGCTAAAATAAGCCCCTTTGGTGGAAAAAACCCGCTGAGTGGTTGAAATCAGAGCTGCAGAAGGTCACTTGCTATTTTAGTAGCTGCAAGCTGGTCTTCATTTTATAACATTATAGTTATAAACAAGAAGTTGTCACCTTGCTTGTCAGTTTACTTATTTCTCACTGAAATAAGCAGATGTCTCTGTTTTTCCTTCTTAGAATTGGGCAATTTGGGTGACTTGTTTCTGAATTTTGCTTTACTGGGTGGATCAATACATAAGAAAACTTATTTTTCATATATTTCTTTAAGTGTTACTTCAAAATAATGTTTTTACATTATCTAATATTACTGACCTTTAAAACTCCATTTACCAGTGTGAACTTTATCGTGTATATATATGTGTATATATATATATATATATACATATATGTGTGTGTGTGTGTGTGTGTGTGTGTGTGTGTGAACCATCTCTAAATGCCTAAGAGAGAATTTTCTTTTTACTTCTTTGATTTATTCAATAGATCACAGTGAAGAATGATGAAGATGGTGGAGGGGTGTGGAGGCCCTTTATAGTTTCAGAAAAGTAATAGAAACCCAACTAACTTCTAGAATTATTTAGACACAGTCCATTAGGAAATGGAGAAAGGAGAATATCTACAGCCCTAGGGTTCTATAATTTTTGCACACAACTATTGAAAATTATCATCAATTTTATTCCAGTTTTCCCTTTAAAATATAATTTCTCTTATTGCTCATGTCATAAGTGGATTTAAGATTATTCCTAAGACTTCTAGGGAAATGTGACAATTTTAACAATATTTAATTTTTTTCATCAAAAATGATAAAGTGTATTTGCCTATTGCAGTTATTTTAAAGTTTTTATTAAGGTATAGTTGACATACAAAAAGCTGTACATATTTAATGTATACAACTTAATGATTTTGGAGATAAGTACACACCCATGAAACCATCACCACAATCTATGCCATAAACATATTCTACATCAATTATTTAAAAAATTTTTCAGATTATTTTTTCACTTGAATCTCAAATTGTCATTTCTATCTCATAAAAAGTTACATAATACACGAAGTTACAAATTCTGTTAATTGGTTTTAAGTATTGGGTTCCAACAAGCCTTCTTTCAAGAAAGGGATCAGGGTCGAAGTCTAAAAACAAATCAACCATTTTATTTTTTAAAAGTTTATATATATATATATATATATATATATATATATATATATATGCACATATGGGGAAGTAGAAGGACGAGGAAGAGAGAGAAAATGAGAGCAAACTATTTTTCATGAGATTAACAAATAGAAAATAAGGATCATGGACCTAATATTAACCTGTAATTAAATAACCAGTTTTCCCTGGCCAGCATCAATGCTTTTATACTTTACTTCATCATGATTGAAAAGAATGACTGGATTGAGCATATAAAACTGTTTTCCTTGTTGCTTGATATCGTTTTATTAACTATCAAAGCAGCCTATGTACTCTGAGTGAGTTAGACAAACCTCTGTCTCACTGAACACATATACAGAATCTTAACTACTGAGAAGATGTAGCTGCATTTTATTATCCACTTAAGAAATCTCTAGGCTCATTCCTGATCTTAGGAAGAGCAGAGTGTAGGGCTCATGGGCAGCACCTCTGAAGATGGTAATATTTCCTATTAGTCAGTCATCTGAACCATATTCCTATTGGAACCATTATCCCAGCACAATGTGTGCTGACTCCTTCTTCAACATGTACCTTCTGCAGCCAGAGCTAGTTAAAGATCCCAACAAAAACTGGGCTCCAAGAGCCAAGTGCAATCCAAGTCAGGGAAACGGATGAAGGGTGTGTGATTGCCCAGAAAGATTCTATATCCTCTGCTTTTTCACTTCAGTCTCTTTGTCTGCACTTTCTCATGTGGTTGGTCCCTGGAGATGATAGTGTTTAAGATTACCTTCTCTATTTTTCCAGGCAAGGACTCTTGAAAGTTCCTTTGGCTCCCAGCAGGAACTTCACATAGTGTATTCATTGTCTCTCCCTTTGTCCCCTCTTTTAAAATCCTTCTCCCTTTTTCATGACTGCAGATGCCTAGTCCAAGCAAACCATCTCCTCTGATGCTTGTGCATCTTTCTAACTGACAGAATGAGCCCCTCAGGCCTTGCTCCCATGGGACCACATCTAGCTTTACCCTGCGGTTTATCAACCTGAGCTTTGAGAGGGGGTCAAGTCAGGTTTTTGCACGTGTCTCACCTTTGCACTGCAGACTCATTGAAGGAAGTGGAAGGGGACTGCTCTGAAACTGCTGCTACTGTCTTAACTTTCACTGAAATATATGTCTTGTGTCAAAAAGAGATTTGCCTTTTATTTCTCACCATGAGTATGAGAAATAATTATTCATGTTTTATGTTTGACTTCAAAGCCATTGTGAGTTCTTAAGCTTTAAAATCATTAAACAAAGGGTAAATCTACACGTTCTAAAATCTTTTGTGAAATAAAGCAGAAAATAGAAGAATGGATGGATAGATGCACATTTGCAACATTATTTTTACTAACTCAACATTGGTGGAGCACCTCCTATATTTAATGTTCTCTCGCTCTTGCTCTCGCTCTTGTTCTCAGTCTTTCTCATTTGTAGTCCTTGTGCATCCTCATTCAGAGTTTTCTTGAATCTAGCCTCTCCACTCCATCTCTGTTCTTCTCACTGAGTCCAAAACCTCCTTAGATCTTGCCTGAATTTTCACAACAGCCTGATTAATCTCACACTCTCTAAAGCCATCTCATCTTTGCCATGACCATGACCACCTTTCTAAAAAAAAAAAAAAAATGACCACATCACTGACCTACTTCACAGCTTCCACAAGCTCTCAATCACAAGATAAAATTCAAATTCCTTAGTCAGCTGTTAAGTCTCTAGTCACAATTTCCATCCCTCATCTTATATCTCCTCATCTCTTCCATACACTCTATGTTGCAAACATTACAGACTTCTTGCCAGAAAAGAGACTCAATTTCAAAACACCATTTGCTAGCTCTGTAAAAATAAGTCAACTCGCTCACGCTTCCTGAACCTCATTTTCTTCATCAGTAAAAGAGAAATTGTTTGTAAGAGGTAAGCATTGTAACAATATAAAATATGTCAGACACTATCAAGCCTATAGCTAGTTTTTCTATCTGCCTTTTTAATGTCATTCCTTCTACCTAAGTTTCATCTTTCTCTTTTCCATGTGACAATCTTGCTCAGACCCAGGTTAATAGTTATGTTCTCCACGGTTATTTTTCTACCACCTCAAATTGAGTTAGACACTTTCTTCTTTGGGCTCCCATAATAACTCAAGGCATTTACTACATCGTGATATGATATGATGTAATATGATATGATATGATATGATATGATATGATATGATATGATATGATGATATGATATGATTTAAGATCTTGAAAAGAAAAGTCTTTTTTAAAATCTTTACTTTAACCTGGTATATAATAGCTTCTCAAAAAATATTTGTTGAGTGAATATGTGAAGGCACTATGCTGGGCTCCATAGTCCAGTTCTCAAAGACCTCACAATCTTGAAGGGTATAAAACAAACAGAATTCATACAAATAACCACAATGTGAGTCTGGCTGAAATAAGGTTTAATTGGAGGTAGAATTAAAGTGTAATGGCATCAGGCCTTCTACCTAAAGACACAGGGAAGCAGGGAAACCTTTGCCAGTAAAGGACATCTGAGCTGGGTCCCAAAGCATGCATGTGGATTTAACTTCAGATTTTGCTCAACTTGCCCGCCTGTTTAATATGCACACTCCTCCTCATACCCCATAGAACTCTAAGTTTTTGTGGCAGAAGGCCAGAGAATTCTAAAACCCTTGGCCAACAGTTCCCAGAAAATGTCATAAAGGGACAGATAAAGAGTTTTTTACAATGCATTTTGAGCAGCACTTGTAGTTTTGCTTATAAACCTTTAAGCCTATAAATTACTGCCATATCAGCATTTCTTTAAAGATGAAAACAAATTACACCAAGATGATAAAAGTTTGAAAACGATAGAGCCATAAAAATCTATGTTTTCATTATATACCTATGAGGAATTTATTTTTAGATACTAAGTAATTAGACTGCTCACATGAAAAATAATGAATCATGATATACCAACCTATTTTAATATGATGCATAGAGTAATTCCTGCTCTTTTTTATAAGATGAGAAGCAATGAAAGTCTAGAAATGCTCAATGCTGAATCCAATAGAGCATAACTATTATCCTGTTAGCACTTGTAGTACCTTCTACACCTATCACTTTATAGTTTTGTTTGCAAGAGTCTAATAAATATGGAAATATCTTTCTTTAGTAGCTAATTCCAAAATTAAATATCTGTTTTGTTTCTATTGCAGTCATCACGTTGTTTCTCTGATAACAAACTATCTAGAATGTTCTAATAATGATAATTTATTTATTCAGTGTTTATAGCGTTCCAGGCAATGGTCTATATAAGACTTTTTATTTGAAAAGTTCATTAGAAGCTTAATAAGCTTACATTTTTTATTCTCTACATTACTAAAACTCAATTTATTTCCTACCATATATATCAGAATCCTACTTAGATAAAAAGAAATTACCTAAGTACTACTTTGAAAGTTATCCTGGAAAAATGAAATATGGCTATTTAGAAAAACTGTCATAAAGGAGATTAAATTTGAAATGACACAATCTGAAACACACACACAAAAATTCCATTTCTGTATGAGCCAAGAACAGTTATCAGGTTGAAAATTTAGTCATCTCCATTCAACTCACAGCCCACATACAGAATTCCTGTGCACTTTTGTTTATCAAATGTCTCCTTCTTCATGGCAGATGAAATTATGAGGGGACCTTCAACCAGCTCTGTCCAACTTCAGGGGATTTATAGCTGGATTTTAAGGAGAGCTCTTGTGTCTGGTTCTATCGCTCAAATTTCACAACTCCAAACCGAAAACCATTGGTATATAAGATACAATACAAAATATATCACAGTTGAGATAAATGACCCCAAAAGACTCATAGAGTTTGTTACTAATTGTTTATTAATATAAGCATTTCTCTTTTTAAATTATTTTAAAGAAAAGTTTCATTATATAAAAAATTTAAAGAGGAAAATACAAGGGCCTCCATGACCCAACATCAATAATTATCAACTCAAATATTATTTCATCTATACTCCTTCTCCCATTATTAACTATGTAAGATATCTACATGGTTCCAAGGTCAAACTAACAAAAATAATATCATCAGAGAAATCTGGCTTCAATTACTGTTCCTCTACTCTATTCTCCTTCCTCTATAGAAAACTATTTTTTAGGTGATTGCTTAGTTCTCCCTTTTTAAAAAATATGAGCAAATACATTTATATTTTAATTCCCCTTTTCTGATATAATCAATGGAGGTCTAATGGTTTTCAAATATTTTAAAGAATTTGGACTGTAAATGTCAAGACTGTTACTAGAATTTTAAGCCAAAAGCAAGAGATGTTAATTTGTATTTATTTTTAAATAACTAATTATTTGAACACTTTACAACTTGTAAGACCCAGGTTGGTGATCAAAAGGAAGAGGAAAAGGCAGTAAATTTTGATTAAAAGGCTAAAAATTGAAAAAAGGCAATAAAGGGTTTGAGATTTTTTAAATAGATAGTAGTGTTAAGAACACTCTGATACAATTGGAGTATCTCCAAAAGGCATTCCAATAGTAAACACATTAAAAGCAGGTTTCTTAGAACAGAGTGCGATTTCATTCACAAACCCTTGAATTGATATTTTTCTCATAGATCGAATTGCACAGAACATCATTAAGTCCCATTTGGAGACATGTCAATACACCATGGAGGAGCTACACCAGCTGGCGTGGCAGACCCACACCTATGAAGAAATTAAAGCGTATCAAAGCAAGGTACTCTGGGAAACTACAGGGAAGTTTTCCTGTGGATTCTCTATTTCTAACTTTTTCAACCTCAGCAGTATTGATATTTTGGACTGAACAATTCTTTGCTATAGGAACTGTCCTGTGCATTGTGAGATGTTAAGCAAATCCCTGGTCTCTACCTACTGGATGCCACCAACATTCCTATCACACACAATAACAAAAATCAAAATGTCCTCAGATAGTGCCAAATGTTTCTTGGGTGGCAAATCCCCGCCCCCAAGTGAAAACCAGTGCCCTAGGGACTTCAGTGACAAGGGAGATTAGGCATACACCAAATGATTTTCAGACATCTCATGGTGGCTTCTTGCAGCCAGGCAAAAAAGCAACAGCAATTGAGAAACAACAACAGTAATAATAGTCACAAACATACTGCAAAGATATGTGACAAAGCATTCTAAATGTTTTTTCTTGCCCACATGTTTAAAAAAGACCGAAGAGAAAAGGACAACTCACCCCATACTATTATTGTTATTATTTTGATTACTTTTTGTGCCCATTAGAAGTTTTTAAGAGAAGATATTTGTTGTTGTCCTATATTCACATTATTTTGTTTTAGAATTGAGATCCTTGGTTACAAAATTTACCAATAAATGGAATGTTAATAAAATATATAAATGTATCTGTATCTAAATATGTAATTATAACATGTTTATTTTCTCCACTGGAAAGATTAAATCTTGCCACTTTTATATAAATAAGGAGACAAAACCATAAGTATTGTTATGATCAATAAAAAACTGAATTAACACACTCAGATTTATGTTTCCCATTCCAAAGTAAATAACCCAAGGATGAAAATACATTTCTGGGATTCTATATGACTTAAGAGAAAGATTTGATTTGATATCTTTTCTCTTGAAATATTCTTTGGTGCAAGAGTTTATTTTTACAAAATGGACTAAGAGCTTGAGTTTATTTAGGTGAGGTGGAGGAGGAAAAATAGGGGAGAAAGAATAAAGAAACTATAAATAACTATCTTGACATGCTATTGCAATGTTTCCATTATTTTAGCCTCAGTATGTTGATAATTGTGGTATATCGAGGTTCAAACAAGTCAAAACAATATTTTAGAAAATATTGTCTACCCCTTTTAAAGGAATAGGGCCCCAAGAGATAGGTAAACACCAGGAGGGCAATCCTGAGTATTTTATTGACTCTCCAAGGTGTTTTTTGTTCCACATACATTCTGTCTTTTCTCTCTTGAAGTCCAGGGAAGCACTATGGCAGCAATGTGCCATCCAGATCACTCATGCCATCCAGTACGTGGTAGAGTTTGCAAAGCGGATAACAGGTTTCATGGAGCTCTGTCAAAATGATCAGATTCTACTTCTTAAGTCAGGTAAGCAAGAAGAAAATTTATGGGGTGGGCCTATTTTAGACCAGGATGCGGTCGACCCTTAGCTCAGTGTTGGTTCTAGAAAATCCTCTTTCCAATACGTAACTTATTTTTACCACCCACACTGTCAGCCAACTCCCAAAGGAAACTCTCAGTAATAAAAATGCCCTGATACTCATTCAATTCCCCTTTGAAGTCAAATACAATTTTGCTTATTGAAAGTGGAGCTATTAATTGTGAAGGTTGAGATACCCAGCTTGACAGGTAGTGCAAGTAATTAGTGTGTTAAGATGGCTGAATTGCTGAGCTGGCTCTAAAATGTACTACTTGCCTTCTGTTGCAGGGGTGCAGGGGGAGGTGGTAGGGGGGTGCAGGAATCCAGGCTAGCTGAGCTCAGCCTCTGTGGTCATTTCCAATGATTTTAATGAATATAGCTTGCAGCCAGAATATACCAGGAGAAACTCCACTGTGCTCTCACTTCTCCCTTCCTCTTCTCTCACATATACTCTCTGACACACACAATCACTTAGGAAGTAGCTCAAGAAACTTGTACATGATTGACTTTGCAGACATTATTACCTAAACAGAAAAAAAAATTGTCTTTCTTGGCCCCGTTTGAAAATAGACAATAAGAACCACCAGGGTGTGTATGTTAACCACGTGGTCCTAAGCTACAGTAATAATAATAACATACTCATATATAATAATGTACATATATGTTTATGACATCTCATGTAATCTTGTGAGATCAGTATTATTTCCATTTTAAAGAAGAGAAGGTGAAGATTCAAGATTCCATATCCCAAAGCCAAATATACAGCAAAGCTGGCATTTGAACTTAGTTACTGCTGCTTCTTCACCAAATGATACAGGTTTCTACAAATTTTGACTCAAAGATTAACTTGATGTATCAGTTATCTATTGCTGGGTAAAAATAACCTCAATACTTAGTTCAAACAACAATAATCATTTTTCCCCCCAAAGCTACAATTTGAGCAGGGCTCAGAAGATACAGCAAGTCTCTGCCCCATCTGGTGTTCACTGGGGCAATTTGACTCAGGGCTTTCAAATGGACTCACTGTCATAGCTAGCAATTTGTGCTGGTGAACAGCCCAGAGTTCAGCCAAGGACCTGGATTGGAAGTCTCAGCTCCTATCCTAGTGAACCTCTTCAGATATTCCTTGGGCTTACTTACAGCATAGTTACTAGGTTTCAAAAGCTAGTATTACCAGAGAACAAGGCAGAGTGCATAGCATTTTTCCAGCTTCAGAAGTTGCATAGTGTTACTGCTACCACACTCTAGTACTGGAGTCACAAAGGCCCACATGGATTCAAAAGTAGGAGACACGGACTCTGAGAGGTAATGTGTTAGAAAAGCATGTAAGAAAGAAGATATTTTTGCGACTTTCTTTGAAAAATAAAATCTGCCACACTTGATACGTGGCCTTGAGCTAACCTCTCAAAATGAAAGTTTTCTCATTTGTAAAATGAAAAGATGGACTAGAAATAATTAATTCTGAACTTGGAATTGCATCAGCAACATCAGAGAAGCTTACTGACTGTTCTGGTTCATAGGCATCATTCGAAGCCCATGGAATCTGAATCTCTTAGATGGGAACCCAGTTCATTGTAGTAACTAAGTCACCAATATAAGCAGTCCATGGACTGACATTTGGGAACCATTGGACCACATAACCTTAACATCTCTGCCTGCTGTAAAAATGTTGACTCTAGTATAAAAGGGTACTTAACCTCTTTAAATCTCCTGTAACACATCCATAAAAAGGGACTAATAAAACTTACCTGCAATGATATTGCAAGGAGCAAATAAAATAAATGCCTTTCACATTGTAGATACCTAATAAATGTACCTATCGCTTTTGACAGAAAAGTAATGCTTCAATTAATATTTGCAAATCACCTCCAATGTGCAAACCCCTATTCTGGGTAACACATGAGGGAAAGCAAAGAGAAATCAGCAGAATAAAATAAATAAAACACAGACATAAATATGGCAGCATAAGAAAGGCACCATGGGTACCTTTGGGTACACCACAAGTGTAGCCAAATCACCTATATGATTCCCCCATGCAAATCTGTGGCTTCTGAGTCTGCCTGTCACCTTCCAACACTCTACGGGGCAAAAACCCATTTCTCCAAAATGTGAGAAACAGCAGCAAGAGCTCCTCAGGATGACAACAGATATTCAGAGGAAAAAACAAAGGTAGTAAACTAATTCATTCAATAAATATTTATTAAGAACCTACTAGGTGTCAGGGACTTTTCTAGGTCATGGAGACACATGGGTGAATAAAATAAGCACAATGCCTATGGCTGCAGACAAGAGTCCTGCCCTCATCTGGCTAACAGCGAACTCAGAGAAATGCTAGGTTCTTCAAGGTTGAAAAATCTCCCTTACATTGGGATTTCTTCAAGCCTTTGATCTGTGAATGCTGATTCTCATTTTTTCTATAACCCATTTATCTCTGGAGAGAGATAATATTCAGCATTTTGTCAAACTTATTTGACTAAGAAAACCTTCATTTCAAAGAACATCAGATATAACTGGTTCCCCAAGAAACACACTGAGAGAATCCCTATTTAAAGTCATCCTATACTGAAATATACATTGAGCATGTGAAAAACTGAAGCAGAAAGCTAGTTTTCCCATTATCAAAATTTCTGCGAAGTTAACAGACTGAACTTGTCTGCCACAAAGCTTCTTCTGGGTCACTTACCATCATTTGTAAATTTAAGAGTGGAAACTAATTTTAATATTAGTCAAAAAAATACAAAGAAATGTAGCTTTAAAAAATTTTGTCGTTGCCCTTCATTTTAGCATTCTTTAAAGTATATTTTATCTTTAATTCTTTACATAAGCATCGAGAGAACTTTATTTCTAAAACAAACATTTTTTACTTGGGAAGGAATCTTGAAGGATTTCGGTTTGTGTGTGTCTATGTGTGTCTGTGTGTGTTTTAAAGTTTTTGAAAGTCTCTTGACCTATATACAGTAATAACCTCTTTATTACTGCATATATTATACATCGTTGTTATTGTTGTTTACTCATAGGTTGCTTGGAAGTGGTTTTAGTGAGAATGTGCCGTGCCTTCAACCCATTAAACAACACTGTTCTGTTTGAAGGAAAATATGGAGGGATGCAAATGTTCAAAGCCTTAGGTAAGTTACCTTTGATGATGACACAATTTTATTAGCTACCATTAGTTTCTACACTCAAATTGAAATTAGTAAATGAAATACCTTGATTCTTTAATGTGAACAAGTATCTCACTAGTTGAGCCTTCAATTTCCATCTAAATCTTCAGATCTTATTATTGTTCATTCAAATATGAAAGGAAGGAGAGAACCATGGGCCCTGTTGAGACTGGCATGGCTCATTTGGAATCCAATGAAGACGGTTTCTAAAAAAGCTTTACAGTGCATTATAGGTCATTCTTTGTAGGGTCAGCTTTTTATTTAAAAAAAAAAAAAAACCTTCTAGCTTACTGCTTCACAAAGTATATTATGTAGACCACTGATGGTCCATGGTATCATCTCTTACATTTTTTTATGTAAATTCATGATCATTTGTTAATGTACTTAACTAAAGAGGAGCTCCTTCACTCATTTTTCACTCAGAGAAGTGACTTTCTCCCTGTTAATTCACGAAGTTCTAGGAGCACAGATAGAGTGGGTATTAACCTGTCCAAAATGATCCCCAGACTATTCTTGTGGGAGGACATGGACAGAGTCAGCCTCTGGAAGTTTATATCACTCACATACAGTCATCAGTGCACGACATGGATAAGAACATTAGCAAAGATGGACTGATGCCAGGAAAGGTTCTAACAATTGACAGTGCCTTTGTCCCACATCCTGGCCACAGACATCAAAGAAGGCCACTAGCCTTTCACCTCTTGTGCTGTTAATTGATATGGCAACCAACAGCAAGTTCACCAGGGCTGGCAGTGTTTCCCTTCTGCAGTTGATACACATCCATGTCATCTCCAAGGCTAGATTTTCAAGAAAGGAAGCAAAGCCTTGGCAAGCAACTTGGGTATATTTCCAACTTCATAAAATAAACATTTGCCAAGGATCAGTATAGGGATAAAGCATTATTTTGCCAAAATTCGCAAAGGCTAAGCAACTGGCCTGCAAATTATTCATTAGAAAGTTAAAATAAATGAATGCTTGTTTTCTCAATCAAACTTCCAGGGAAGTTTTCAAATTAAAAGATACCACAACTCTGTTCTGTAAGTTTTTAACATCTCAGTTTGAGGCCCTGGACACCCTACATTGCTAATAGCCCTCAACCCCTTATACATAATGTTTTAGGTTTTCTATGATGCTATCTCTACACTAAAGGATCCTCAAATCACTTATTTAAATTTTTTTAGTTGGAACTAATTTCAAATTTATACAATTAGATGTGGGTTATAAATCCATGGTTGGATAGTACAATGAGCACACACTCTTTCCGTCAGCCCCTCACTGGTAACGTTAACTTCCATTATCTGGTCAATGTGGTACCCAGATTTCTTATTCTCTGATTACTACTTAATCCTTTTTATGGATAGAAATTTGGAAATATTATTTTTATGTGCCTGGTATGCAAAACCTTGAACAACTTCTAAGTCATGATTTTTCTTACTATTGTCCATTCCATTCAAGTATTTCTATTTAATTTGCCTTTTTTATATATATAGGTTCTGATGACCTAGTGAATGAAGCATTTGACTTTGCAAAGAATTTGTGTTCCTTACAGCTGACTGAGGAGGAGATTGCTTTGTTCTCATCTGCTGTTCTGATATCTCCAGGTAAGGAGGTCTAAGGTCTTTACCTTTTTTTTTTTTAACCCATTTTACCATCTTTCACATAATCATACTTTCCTCAACCAAGGTGCTCAGGAGAACTTTAAAAGAGCTATATTTTCTTTAGCAAGCTTATGATAGTTTTTGGACAATTCAAAGGAAAGTAACTTCAAGTTAATTTAAATGACCAATTTTGTCTCCAAAGCAAGAGTAGAGCATGTGGTAAGGGCCACTCTAGATTTAGATAAGCAAAATTATTCCTTAAAAGGTAAATGAAAACTGATAGTGACCTGAGTTATAACTAAGTTCTATTTTGATTTTTAAAATAAAGGACATAGGATATTGAATGTCAATTATAATTGAAATTTTTTTTAATTAAAAAAGATACTTTATATTTTTAAATAAAAATGTTGTTGATGTTTTATAAATAATGTCTTATCAATAAAGAAAAAATAGAAGAAATAAATCTAATGAGTTTCTAAAAAAATTAAAATGAAGCAAATAGGGGAAAAAATGTTCAGTAAGGTGAGATATAGTAGAAATATACCTGAATGAAAGATCCAGCAGAGGGACTAAAATAAGTAAAATGTACATTTTCTTCTCTCTTTAAATATTTCTTTCTCTGGCTTTTTCACTTAAATTAATATATTAATATTGGTGTGCTTACTTCAGGCAAATGCTGCTGTCTTTATTCTCTCTCTCTCTCTCTCTCTCTCTCTCTCTCTCTCTCTCTCTCTCTCACACACACACACACACACACACACACACACACACACACACACAAACGCACACACACACAAAACAAACAGTAGGGGCTTTAAAAGAAGGTGAGGGCAGCAGAGGAAGAAATGACCTACTAAAGATTGGAAAAGAAAGAATCTCTGATATAGATATTTTAGTATAGGATCTGTCACCATTATTTTATGTGACCTTAAACACTTGGCCCCTCAGAGCCTCAGTTTCCTCATCTATAAAGTAAGAATTTGGCTTCATAATAATAAAGATCTCATCTAGCTTTAAAATGCAATAAAATAGCAAAAAAAAATTTCAAAGAAAGTAAGATGTGACATTTATAGATCAAATAGAACTACAGAAATTAAAAAAATAAATAAATATATGGCAGCTTGAAAATGTATAGAATCCTTATAAACAAATACATGGCCCCTTCTTTAACCAGAATGAGAATTCAGTCACTCATTCAGCTATCTGTCCAGTTAAATTTGGGGTCAAGGGATAGCAGTGTCATTGACTGTTCTCTACTGAAATAAAGACACCGTCCTGCTAATTTTTACTGTCCAGAGGCTCATTCCTTCTATAACCCATTTATCTCTAGAGACTAGATCTCTTTTTTTAGACACTAACTTATTTTTCCATGAGGCTGGCAGAAATTGGTCTTACCTATGATAGTGCACTTTGACCAATTCTAGCCATACCTACCAGCAATACCAGCTTCTACACTCTTTTATCAGTTAGGTTTTATTTTTTTTTTAATCTTATGATTTTTTATTTGCTTCTGTTTTTTTACTCAATTACTTTATTAAAAATTAAATTTGTTTTCATTCAGAGTGTTGTTACTAACAGTTTCTTTTGTGGCTCTGTCTAAATATCAAGCTGTACTTTTTTTTTTTTTTTAACCCTAGAATATTTCCCAGGCCTGGAAGTGCAAAGATAAATGGAGGAAGTGACACAAAATATTTACTTCTGGTAGCAACCAAATGCCAAATAATTTTCCTCCTACCATTTTCTCATCGCATTATTCTCATTGAGTATAGTTTAGTAGAATACTAGTTCTAAGCCTATGGGTCTATGGTGAGGGAGGTGGTTCCTGCTTGCTCCAAGAAAACGTTGCGAAATTTATTGTCCTCTTTAGGTATCTTTGTGGTGTGGCAGCAAATTCCTAGCAGCAAATATTTAAGAATGATATATCAAACCTAAACAATCTTTAAAGATAACTGCCCCAGAAGGAAGGCAAGCTTGTTCCTTATGAGTTAGGAATCAACTGAACTATGAGCATTTTTCTAGAAAGAACATGCTGTGGCCATCAAATTCTGCTCATTTTGGAAGCACGATATTTGGCTTATTTTACCTAGTGGGGAACCTTCCAGCCTTAGGAGCTGACTCACACTCAGAGGCTTTAGCTACTCTAAGTACCTTGTTTGCCACCCTGGCCGAGTGCCATATTCAAAAAGAGAAGGAAGATAGATTTCCAGACAATGTAGGCTCCAGCTCATGCCAGACCCCACCTTTCCCTCCCAGGTTCTTGCCATAATGACCACTGTCTATTCAGCTCCAAATAGTTTAGGGAAGGGAGAGAGAGGAAAACTTAATTTATTCTGATTGACAATTGTCAACTGAGGGCTTTTGTGCTCACTTACGTAAGAGTTTGCTTAATCCTTGGCTAGACTTGTTCTTGCTCTGTCTAGGATTACAGAATTGAGTTTCTCGCCTGACCTGAACTGTGTTTAGAGGATCATGTCCAAGTTTTTTTCCATGAGTGTTTGTTCAGCATTCAGAGACTCTAGGTGTCTCCTCATTGAAGCTCCAACATAAGGCCTTGATGCTAGGCTGAATTTTGTCATCATAGTGTATAAAGCTTCTAGGAAGAAAGGAAGAAAGGAGGAAGGGAGAGAGAGAGAGAGAGAAAGGGAAGTAGGAAAGAAAAAAAGGAGGGAAAGAAGAGAAGTAGGAGGAAAAGAAAAAAGAAAGAAGGAAGAGAGAAAGGAATGGAGGGCTTATCTAATCCACCATTACAAAATTCAATATAGAAAAAGATGACTCAGGATTAAATTTTTTTAGTTGATTCATGTTTATGCTATATAAATGATAATATAGAATATAAAAGAGGAGGATCCTGAATACCAAAAATATTGCTTAAATAAATTTGCTTCACTTTTATAATTCATTTGTTCACAAATCATTAACTTCTACTTTGAAGGAAAATCTCAGCATATGTCCAAAAAAGAGGTAAGGTATAAATTGTCCAAATAAAAAATAAGGCACAGATAGTAATAAACATGTAGGAGTTTATTTAATCATTGTTACCTACATTCTGATTTACTATGTCCATATAAGCAATGTCACAACATTGCTTATAAAATATTTATGTTTTCTACAAATAATTACAAGTCTTCAGAAGCAATTTAAAACTATTATGAAATGAGTCTGAAATTTAGCACTTATATATGTAGGTGAAATAAAACAAAGCTTATGTTCCTTCCCCTTACCCATTCTTTTCTTTTATCAGACCGGGCTTGGCTGATAGAACCAAGAAAAGTCCAGAAGCTTCAGGAAAAGATTTATTTTGCACTTCAACATGTGATTCAGAAGAATCATCTGGACGATGAGACCTTGGCAAAGGTAGGTCCTCAGATCACAGACCTGCTGTCACTGAAAGAGAGTATAATGAGCAAAAGAGAGCTAGTTATATAAAATTTATAAAATAGCTAAAATTTCTGAAAGTTACCAAAGATGCCTAAACTTTGATATACACATTTTAAAAGAGAGATTAGTAAATTATCATAGATTGAGAGGACGTCCTTAGGAAAGGGTGATGTTGACTAACTAAACCCCAGGTATAGGAAAACAAATCAAAGGAACTGAGGTGTTTCATTGGAAAAACAAAATACTCAAAGCAAGGAATCGAGTCTTATGAATTCATATGTGTTGAAAGAGGGGATTCTGTGCTACTTTAAGAGTCAGGCCAGGGCAAAAGTTAGAAGGAGGTAGATTTTTATTCAAAATAGAGAACTGTAAAACAAGCAGGATTGCTGAATAGAAGGTAGGCGACTATGTGAAGTAGTGAGTTCCCTGTTGTTGGTCATATTCTCATAGATACTGCTTGGTTTCCTCTCAAGCATATTGTAAATTATAGTCCTACCCACAATAAAAAATGAGACTGATTCCTTGTAAATTTCCCTTCAATTTTAATCTTTTCACTCAAGATGTGTCTTGGGGTTCTTTCAAAATGACGAAGTATCTCAGGGGCAAAATGAAAACAACATGCCATCAATTTCTTGATTCAGCTTAATTAAGAATAGTGATGTTTAAGATCGGTACTGAGAAAAATTGTTTACCAAAGTAAAATAATCATTAAAAAAAGAAAGAATTTTCTAATAATTGATGTTTAGCATTATTTTAGATCTTAAAGTATCTCTAACTTCTTAAGAATTCTAATTTTTTAGATTTTAAAGTATCTTTGCCCTATTGAAAACTGGAATTTTTGTGGAATTTTTTTAGAGCATAAGCAACTAAGAAATGGAGCTTAATCTTAGTAAAAATGTTAGAAATTCTGCTCTTTGTGTTTTTATCATTAAAACCCTCTCACTCTGCTCTTGAAGTTCTTTATTTTAAAAAAGCAGGAAGATTCTACTGGAGATACTATCAGATTTTACTTTGCAAATATAGCATACTGCTATTAAAAAAAATTCATGCTGCTTCATTATGGTAACATTTTGTTAAAATTAATACTGTCCTGGGAGTAGTTTCTGGAAAAGGTGCTCTCGCCTTCTGGAATTTCTCTGTACCTGTGTATCTGAAACATCGATACTGATTTTTTAAAATAAATTTTTCTTTAATGGCTAAAAAAAATTATTTTTTTTAAGATATAATTGACATGTGACATTATATTAGTTTCAGGTATATAATATGATCCAATATTTGTATACATTGCAGAATGATTACCACAAATATTGAAAAGTGTTATTTCTTGTATAAAATCCACTAGAGTCAGATGACAAAACATTGCTTCTACAGATTATGTGTAGATATTGGGTTTTGTGTGAACCCTTCCTCATAACAGTCATTATTTTAATAGATTGTTAATTGAAATAATATGGAGGGACCATGAAAAAGGATAACTGGACTCTCATTTATCCCAGCTATGAACTGTGTGGCTTTGGATCAGTCATTCCATTTGTCTAAGTCTCAGATTCATCAACTGTCAGGTGCTTGGAGAGAGATGGAAAAGTGTCTCGAGTCCCTGACTGCTTGAACACTTTAAGTACAATGGCACATTGACATACAGGGACACCCTCTCATCAAACCCACACTCTCCAGAAGGAATAAATGTTTTTATTTAAATCTAAGAAAAACTATTATACCCTACCACAGACTCTTCTCATGTTTTCAGAAATGCTCCTTCTGCCTTCATAGTCTTGGAGTTCTTCAGTCTCCACAATACTTCTGAAACAGTGATGATCATTCTTAATATATTATTTATACATTCACTGAGGAATCTGGCAAACATTATGAAACCTATCTCTACATAAATACCCACATACCTAACTGTTTTATTCAAGTTCAGGAGCTCAGGTTAAACCCCTAGTAGGTGAGGTAGCTCTTCCTGTGTAATGGGCACATACTGCTTACACTGCTGACCAGTTTGACCCTGAACAGGTGTAGCAGACATCAGGTGGAAAGTGCAGAGCTCAGACACAGTAATTCGACTTGGTCTGAAAGAACCTGAAAGTGGTCTCCAAAATACTTCCAAAATGCCCACCTCCTAAAATTAAAGTTCAAGTACCAGTGCTTTAGACTTTTGCCCAAATTTGGACCAAGGGAAGGTTTGAGAATTTGAGAATTAACTAGAAGGTTTTAATCTCTACATATTAATTGATTTATTTGTTTGTTTGTTTTGGAAAACCAAAAACTCTATTAAAGGATCTAGTTTCCTTTCCTCAATAGCATAATGATAATATGTAACATATTTATAATAAACAATCAGAACCACTTCTTAGCTGAGTAACCCTGGACAGTGACTTAATCTCTCTGTGCCTCGGCTTTCTCATTTGTAAAATGTGACTAAAAATAGTATTAATTTCATTCCATCATTCTGAGAACTACGTGAGATCAAATATAAGCAGGCTGCATGGTTCATAGTAGGTAGTACATAAGTGTAGTTGTTGTAGACAGAAGAAATTTTATTTTAGCAGAGAAAATTTTATTCAAGAGATGGTATGTTTTAGCTAATCACAAATGTATGAAAACTATTTCAAATGATGAAATTTGGAGCAGGGGACATTGAAGAGGTGGAGTATGGCATTCCAAGTAATGGGGGAAATGATATAGAGGTAAAAAAGTATTTGAGCTATTGAATAATAGTTAAATTTGGCTGGATCCTGGAGTTGAGAAGCCAGAAAATGAGATGACACTGGTCACTTTCACTAAAGCTCATAGGAAAAAATACATATATATATATATTTATAATATACATATATATTTTTAAGCCACATCTGATGAGGGGAGGCAGGCCATCTGTTCTCTGGGCTTTACTTTTCTCGTCTGGGAAATGAGTAGGTTGGACTGGATGGTCATTAAAATCCCTTCAGTATAGTATTCTTTGACTCTGAAAGGGAAAAACAAAGGTTTATTCTTAACATCTTCTTTTGCCCTCTAATACTCAGTTTATTGTGTTAGTTTTCAGGACTCTTTAGATATTCTACCATAAGAATAAGTGAAGAAACAGACTGATTTCACCGAGTCTTGTAGAGTCAAATTAGTACTCTGTGCACTATGGTAATTTTGTGTAGGGTGATATTCCTGCCCAACGCTGCAAAGCATACAATGTTTACAAAGCCTGTGTTCAGAGGTCAGCATTCTCACCAGGTTTTAAGTGGGGTTCCATCACCTTGAGCTTTAGGTGCTGTGATGAATCACCTGGAAATGTTTACTTCCTTGGTGAGGACCACTGTGAGGATTAGGAACCTGTGATGATGCTCTTTCTCCATTCAGTAGAGAATAACATCATCCCTGCTGTGGGAGGGGAAAAGGTGGGAGATAATGTATTGAATATTTGAACTGCAAAGACTTGTGATGATTCTGTCCTCTGGCCTGTGGGCTTCCTTATTACAAGTCACTAAATCTACCTTTCTTGTTGCCCTGCCCAGAGAGGCTGAGGCAGTGTGCTCATGGCCAAGGGCAAAGCATGGGTCCACCCGTCTTGCTCACATCTTGCCCTGAGGTGCACATTCCCAACCGTTTCCTCAGTGCCGCCTCTGAGTCAGGACCATAGCTGAAGACTACTTCTTTGACGTAGTTTTCTTCAGTCCATCCCCTCCTGCTATATCTCCTGGGAAATTAGAGTCATAAGATATTGTAAGGTAGCATATTTATTTTTGCCAGCACTCCTGAAAATATATCCAACACTCCTGGAGGGATGTTCTTGCCCAAAGCTGTACTGAGAAGTTTAAACGTAGCAAACTCTTTAAACACACATACATATATCCAATAGAAAGACACAGAGAACTCCTGGTGCACCTCAGACTGCAAATCCCACTCACCTCTCCATACTCACCTCTAGAGCCTAGAGGGAGAGTCATTTTTACATTGACACAACTAGAACAATTTAGTGTGTGCCATGCCTTCAATTTACTTCTCAAAACAGTGTTCAAATGCATGTGCCTTGCCGTGGCCTATGGATACTACCTTTCCAGGAATCATGGGCTATACCACCAATCTAAGTGTTTTTAGACCCCTAGTTCTATGCTGATAAACCCTTTCTAATTTTTCTAGGATGTGGAGGAGTTATTTTGTTCAAGCTCAGCATCTCTGTCACTCCTCTCTTTTCTTCTATTCCTCTCTGTCCAGAAAGTTATTACTTGGCCCCAGCTGGGCTGTCTCTTTTTTATTATGATAGAGAATATTATTTCTTCCAAGAGAGATACTGATAATACTATTATTATTTGCTTTATCTATTATTAAAAAGCCAAGTCTTTTTAAGCCTTTGCGGCCCATCTTCATGGGCCACGTTCCTTCCTCCATGGGTATTAGCCTAAAGTTATGTTACATTAATGAAAATGCAATGGAGATACTTAGTTAGCTATGGAAAGAGAATGTCCTTGCTGAAAAGGCCATACCACATCTGTTTCTTTGAGCTTCATCTCCCCCTCAGATCTGGAAGGCACCAGCCTTCCCAGGGAGAATTGTGGTAGGTTAAGCTGGGAGAGGTACAAGCCAACTGGTTCACTAACTTCTTAATTCCTAAGTTCATTTCTTGGGTAACAGTAACAAAATTGTATCATCAACATAGTGACAAAAGTTTGTCTTTCTATTGTAATAGTACCAAGTTACTAAATAAAAGCTTAAAAGTGAATGGAAAATGAAATGGATGTATTTACCCTAAATTGTTTATGTCTTGTTTTTATCAATGCTTCTGAAGTTTCTTTCACTTTGATCAAACCATCGTTGGCTTCTTGATACAGATTGGATGGCATCTTGATGGCCTGGAAGCCCATATGAACAAAATCCCTAGATTTTCCCTCTGCTTCTTCCATTTTTTTAACATCAAATGTACCATTTATAAAACTGAATGTTCTAATAAAAGTGCCCTCTGGAAAGAGGCATTGGATTATTATCACTTCTCAGACAGCTGCTTTTTTTTCTTCTTATAGACTCATATAGGTATAAACTAAAGCTTTCTTCTTATAAAAAATACTTGTATAAGAAAAAGATGAGTGTGAAAATGCCTTTTTATAGATTCTCTGTCTACTCCTACTATGGGGATTATTTAAACATGAAGAAATTTCATGATGATTTGAAATTGACTACCCCCTCCATCTCCTAGTGCTTCTGGATCACCCCCCCACCCACAGCTGTTTAAAAAGTTGTTGAGCCATTAACTGCTGCTGAGGTTGCTCCAAGCTCCCTTTGAAATGGGGGTCCCCCAACTGTAGTACATAATATTAATGAGCAATAAGTGACTGCCTGCTGCTTCCTCCAGCAGGCCCTTCTGGGCTCTGACAAGTGCTACTGCTGCCTCCACATGGCCTCCTGGCCCACCATGCCTCCAGAGTGACAGATACCCTTGTCAGCAGTTCTATTTCCACAGCTGATTGGATGCCTTTAAATCAGCCTCTTCTGAGAGCACAGAGATTGGGGAAGTTCTTTTCCTTTCTCAGTGCTCTTCATTCAAGTGCTCCCAGTACTCTTAAATAAAAAGCAATTTTCACCATTCAGCCCATTCTACAGATGAGAAACAGGGATGGAATCCAAATCCCACAGGAGAGGGTTTTAGCTAGGAAAGAAGCAAGAGTCCATATTCCCTTTTTAAAACCAAGCACATGGTTAAACAGTTCCAGTACAACTGAGCAACTGTAGAAGAGTTTCTGTCCTCCTCTTATACATTTAATTTTCCACACCACCACTAAATCAGAAAAACGCTTTAAGAATTACAGTACTGAGGAACTTACTTTATGGATCACAATTTATTAAACAAGCAACTTATTTTAATTGCTATAAGAAGATGAAAATCAATATGATGTTGTTTTTTCATTTCAATTAAAGTAAATGGCTGATTTTGTATTTACACATGATATACAGAAACTCAGTTTTTGGTGCTTGGTTAAGGACTAAGCTGGTTTCTTGCCCTATGTCTCATTTGGCTAAACAAGCATGGCCTTCACTATATATTTCTCTCCTTTAAGCATTATGTAAGAATGGAAGCATGACTCCTAGCGTGCATATCACTACAATGTAACAAGCATTGCTATAAACATTTTGTGTTCATTTTGTGTTGACTCATTTAACCCTCACGACAGCCCTCTCAGATAAGAAAGCCGAGTGGTTAAACGACTTGCCCAAGATCACACTGCTGTAAATAGCAGGTCCAGGATTCAAATCCAGGCAATCAGGCTTCAAATTCCCTCCTTTCCACACCCCCCCACCCCCCACAATCACTAAGCTAATCCTCTCTGTGTCGTGTTTGTCTATCATAAGGAACTCAGGAATTTCATTACTTGTCCCTCACCAAATTAATAGAATTAAGCACATGGATCTTCCCTCTATGTATGATAACTTCCTCATTTTCCTCTTGAAAAGGAGCTAAATTTACACTTAGCTACCAGGACTGTTTTAAATATGATAAAGAATTTACATTTCAATTTTGAAAATCAGTTGTAAATTTATGTTTTGAACCTCCAAAGCAGTGTTTCTCAAATCCTGTTTCATGGATCCACTATATCAGTATCTACAGGGGATGTTTGTTTCAAAAATGGGGTCAGAGCTCTACCTAGACTTACGGAAACAGAGTCCCAAGTGGTAGATCCCAGTAATCTGCATTTGTAGAAAGCACTCCAGCAATTCTTCTACACACTAAAAATTGACAAGCATTCTAGGGTTGCATCTAGGGAAGTTTCAGGAGCTCTGCACATGATCAATTCAACTGAAGATGACTATAGAAAGCTTTCAAAGCCTCTCTGCATTTAATCGCTATTTCAGGGAATATCATAATGTAAGCAGTGTTGTGAAATTGTTGTAGTCTCCTTCTGTGTGAACCAGCTGGTTAAGAAAGCTTGAATAATTTCCCAGGGAACTCAAGTTAAGTGAGTACTTGTACATTTTTTTACCTACGAAGCTAGAGAAAAGACAGTTTTCCACTCTGGACTCAAAGTGAATCTTTCAGAACAAGATTCTGATCATCTTTTATTTTTGCTTAAAACCCTATCAAAGCCTTAACATAGACTGGGACCTTGTATAATCTGTCCATGTCCACCTATCCAGCTTTATCCTTGAACATGCTCACCTACTGTTCCAGTGACACTGAACTTCCTTCAGTTCTTCCAATAGCCCAAGCAGCTTAGAGTCTGTGCATAAGATCCTGGGGCATATTATGCAACCCTGTCCCAGCATCTAGTTAGCTCTCACTCTTCCTTCAGAGCTTGTCATCTATGGCACTTTCTCAGGGGAGCATTCCCTGACCTGCCAGAAGTCAGAATGTCCTTTTACCTACCACTTTTCCTAGCACCATTCCTCTACAGCACTCACCACAGTTTTTCAGTCTGCTTTTGACTGTGTGGTAAATTCATTCACATCTGTTTTTCCAAGTAGATTATAACTGAGAACCATACCAGTTTGTGCCTTCTACTGTTTAGTGAAATGCCTACGACAAGTTTAAATAACTCGTAATGTTGAACAGAAAGTCTTCATTCTGAGTCTGAAATTTAACATCCATTCTATAGACAAAGATTCCACATTTTTTTTCGTTCTATCCCTATCAGTAATTAGCAGTGGAAATGGAAAAGCTGAAAATACCCACCTTTTTATGTGTTCTATATCCCTTTAATGAATATGTCAACAGCTCTAATTCTAGTGCTATTTTTAAATTGCTCATAGTATGGTTATATAGTCATCAGTTGTTAAAAGGAAAGTTAATGAAAGAGTGGAAATTTCTGATTTTGAAAAGCCACAAAGTAACTAATTATCTATTTCCTCTTTTACTTCAAAGGCTGAACTGGTTTCTTATTAAATAGGGTAGGGAGGATAGTGAGCCTAATTGGTGATTAAATGGGTTTTATTAAATTTAATTTTATCATCATTTTCAAGTGTACCTTTGGTCAGCTGTACAAACTATAAAGTTTATCTTTTGTAAAAGTATTCTCTGTATGAGAACATATCTTATTCCCACAGTTATTAGATCACAATGATATTTGGGTTTAAGCTAATTTTGACACTAAATGATGGATTCTAAGTGTCCCTAAATTATAAGGATGTTAAAAGCTAGAATTGGTCATCTCCTAAGATCTATATAGCATTTGGCAAACTGTGGGCATTTTAAATTGTTATTAAACACTGTCTTCTGTGTATTTGAACTTAAAACTACATCTTATATTATACATATATATCAAAATCTGGAAATTATAAGTGGATATTCTCCCATGAGTCTTTAAATATTCTCTCATGAGTCCCTCCTTAAGGGAACTAAGCTCCAGTGACCTCCCAAATTTTCTACTGATTAATTATAGGTTTCATTTTATGCATTATAGCCAAAAAGGATTAGAGATATAGGCAGGCTAGTGAGCTTGACAGTAAAGCATTCCAGATAATTATGAATTACACCTCATACAGTTTAGTTTACACTTCCCTAACATCATCACCTTCCAAACCTACAAATCTAATATTCTCATCATTAAAAAATCTGTGGGGAATAATAGATAACAATAATAATAATAATAATAATAATAATAGCTAACAATTGTGTTTCTTGCCTCCGGTATTTTTAGCACTTTTATATGAATTACCTCACTCAGTCCACAGAAAAACCCAATGATGTAGATACTGTGACTAAGCTCATTTTACAAATGAGAAAACTGAAACATAGCATAGGTCACAGCCGTACAGCCATTTAGCTCTTTTGGAACAAGGATTCCAACTCAGTCAGCCGGCCTGCAAAGAACTCACTCTTAATGATTAAATGAGACTATCTCCCATATATATTTTATTTTAGTACAATGAATCAGGAAACTTGGTCCAGTGACCTCCTGGCTTTCTCTCTTTATTTTCCCTTTAGAGAATGGGAGCAGGAATCAGTAAACATTTTGTTTTGTTTCATTTTGTTCTAAAGGAAAAACTGAAAGTGAGCCTTCTTTCTTTCTGAACATCTCTTTTCCAAAGCCATTTTCCTTCATCTGGGGCCAGGAAGGACAGTGATTCAAAAGACAGAGCACTAATGAGCTTCCTCCTTTCTCTCCTTCCCTGTCCCTCCATTCTGCAGTTGATAGCCAAGATACCAACCATCACGGCAGTTTGCAACTTGCACGGGGAGAAGCTGCAGGTATTTAAGCAATCACATCCAGACATAGTGAATACACTCTTTCCTCCATTATACAAGGAGCTCTTTAATCCTGACTGTGCCACCGTCTGCAAATGAAGGTGACGACAGGACTGTCTCGTAGTCATGGAATGCATCACTACATTAAGACAAAAGCAATGTGTTTATGAAGACTTAAGACAAATGTCACTACTGCAACATTAGGAATGTCCTGCACTTAATAGAATTATTTTTCACCGCTACAGTTTGAAGAATGTAAATATGCACCTGAGTGGGGCTCTTTTATTTGTTTGTTTGTTTTTGAAATGACCATAAATATACAAATATAGGACACTGGGAGTTATCTTTTTTTTTATTTTATTCAGGTATGTTTTGGGAGACAACTGTTTATAGAATTTTATTGTAGATATATACAAGAACAGAGCGGTACTTTACATGATTACTTTTCCTGTTGATTGTTCAAATATAATTTTAAAAATTTCCCTTAATAGGCTTACCTATTTATATGTTTTTAGATAGTTGATGCATGTGTAAATTTGTAGCTGTCTTGGAAAGCACTATGCATGTATGTAATAAGTATATAATATCTGAGAATATTATATATGACGATTACTTATACATGCACATGCACTGTGGCTTAAAATACCATACCTACTAGCAAAGGAGGTTCAGTCAGGCTCTCTTATATTATTTACCTTCTGTGTTATATGTTACCTTTATGTTAGGCAATCTGATTTTGTTTTCCCAGCCAGTTTTCATCTATAGTCAATGGCAGGATGGTACCAATTCAGAAACAAGTCTACTAGGAATAATTATAATGCACAGCCTCTGTATAAGAACTCTGTTTCTATAGATGACAACAAAGCCTTGTCAAGATGGTACATATTGGGGGGAAAATATAAGTATTTGGAACCATTTTCCTGTTTTAAGAATTGGACTGCAGATAGTATTTTTGACCAAACAGCAGATATTTCCTGTTTTTCACCAGAACACGTAACACACTTTTTTTCTTTGGATTTCAGGTTGTGAAACAAACTTGATTTTGGTGCTTATTGTGTCTTCAACAGAGAAATAGTCTGTAGATTATGACCACCAGCAATTGTTTCTAATAAAATTAGAGTAAAAGAGTATATCAGAACCCAGAGTCCCAAGGCTATTTCACATAAACATTTTCTTTCTCAACCATGTTTTTTGTTTGTTTATTTGTTTTTTGGCAAAAAAAAAAAAGAGGTAGAAAGAGAATATACAAAGTAAAGCAGTACTTCTTTATATTCATTCTCTTTAACAAGTTTGTTAGAAAAAGCAGCAATAAAGGGAGAGGCAGGACTTTATGTGTCCTTCTATTCTGCAGCCTCTAATTTTTCTCAACTACAAAATGCTATATTATAAAAATACAGCAAAAACTTGACAGATTAGGGGAAAAGATCTGAGTTATTTTATAGAACTAATATACCCCAAAGCCAAAAGTGTTTCCTATGCAGTTTGAAGTTACATTATTCATCTAGCCTAGGATTATTTTTCAGCAACTTTTGAAGGTATGTAAGAAATGAGATCAGGATTAGAGAATGTAGACTTCCTAGTACTCACTTCTCCACCAGCTCTTTAATCAAATTGATCAGCAGAAAAGCGTAAATTCCAAGGAGTTTCTTCTGCCTGTCTTCTGAAGGCTTTATGCCTTTGGTCTTATCTGATCCAGAATAAGACTTTTCAAAAGGAAGCTAGAGGAAAGTTGTATATAAAGCAACAAAAATTATGATCTCCTGTAAGTGTAGCCCAGCCACCAACTCATGAAGACCTGCTCTTTGCTACTCATCAAATACACACACACACACACATACACACACACACACTCACGCACGCACACATGCACATGCATGCACATGCATGCACACTTGCTTTGTAAAGTTTCCAGCTGCAGAAACTTTGATTTTTTGTGACCTCTTATGCTCTCCTGAAGTTACATAGTGGAGAGGTATCTCTATGATGCCACAGAACTCCTCATTGATGATCAAACAGTGGTGTTAGTCTTTTCTTTTAGAAAACAGAGCCTTATCTCATCGCATGATTGATGAATTCCAAACCAATGGAGAAAAAACAAAAAGGCTTTAAAATAATGAATCTCTTTCTCAACTACTGTTATATTCAATTAATTTAACTACATTGAACCAAATTACATTCAGTGTCTAAGAAGACAGCTGTAGACTGCTTATTATGCTGCAACTGGGACTCAATTCTTTTTGGTGTAAATGTCACTCCTGCTAGCTCTTTGTATAAAGAATTAATTCCAAGAGTCATATTTCCTTCTAATGGAAAGATTACTTTACTGATTGCTAGGAAAACAGGGTAATGGAAGGCACTCAATTAAACCAAGCCGTTTCCAAATGCAATGTATGTTTTATGATTGGCTTGTGATAGACGATGTTTAATGTGTCTACTTGGTGTTTCCCTTTGAGCTTTGAACTTATGTCAAACTTTGTTTTCATTGTTCTGTTAACCTAGTGTTTTTCCATTGTCAGCCTGTAATTCCTGCTCAGTTGCAAAGGGAATCATTTGTTTCCTCCAGTTTACCTTAGAGGATTTAAATTGGCTCAATTGATGAAGTGGCTGAGAATTTTTTCCTCCCTTGTCCCACGGGTGAAGTAGGAAAAAGATTGTTCCCCACATTTGCCTCAGGAGATACTGGATTTGAATTTGTGTCATTTTCACTAGTGCAAGCATTTAATTGGGATGGCAGAAACCTTCTGAAGTTAGGAGACAGGGGACAGCTACTCACTAAACCAAAACAAAGCAGTGGAAACCAGTACATGCTCAGCCCACTTCAGTCAAGAAAAGAGATCCCCATTTTTTGCCACACTTGCCAAATCTGTCCCTTAAAAGAGAACAAAAACATATTTTCCACGGTAACAAAGCACCTTTAAAAGTTGCCCTTTGAACATCTCCTGTGACTACATCTTGAAGTACTTTGGAATTTTGGTAAGAACAACTTTCTTTACCACATGCAATCTTTGTCCCCTCCCCACGAGCACTCACAAATGTTCATAACACATTCATGATAAAGTGTGCACTGAAAGAAAGAACACATGATCTGTTCTTTTCACTTCATGCTTTGTAAATGACAATCACTGCTTGATGCAGATGTTGCACTGTATCCACTCAGGGATGTTTTATTTATTAAAAAAAAAAAAAGGTACATCAAAAAGGAGGAAAAAAACAGGAAAATGACAACAAAATATAAATGGCATAAATTAAATATGCCAATGAGAGAACCTCTCTGACAACGCTTTCAGACCAATGAGCAGTTACCTTCATATTGTAAATTGAATTTACTTTATAATTTAGACTTGCTGAAGAGTTGCTCACAAGTAAAGACAACTTAGTCTCGTTTTCTAAAACCTGATAAGAGCCAAGTAATTCAGTTACTTTATTTATAGGAATATATATCTCCCAGTGAACCCAAGCTTCCTGTAGAAGTCCCAAACAAGGAAAATACAGAAATCTCCTTGGCATTAGGTGAACCTGACAAGGGAGGGGAAGCTGTACCTATAGTCTGTAAGAGAAAAGGCAAATTTTAGAAGGAATATAGGGGAAAAGGAGATCCCAAATCCAGCTTAACATCTCACATAGACCCCCTACTGTCTGATTCGGGTCACTTTTGTGTTTCTTTTTCTGCAGCTCTTTTATCCCAAAAGACTGCACGCTGAGGGTGGAGATGTGCTCTACAAACTTACCCTTCCTGGATTTCCCTGGCTTTAATACTGTCTTCAGGGCTCTGGACTAAAAGACCACTGCTTAGGAAAAAACAGAGAATATAGTGACGTTTTAAGTAATTAGACTTCTTTCACAGAATCTAAGAGACCTTAAATCATAGCAAACTCTGAATATTAATGAGAGATACCAGGGAGGCATCAGTACATTTTCAATCATAGCTGCCCTGTTCAACACATAACTTCACAGCAGTCAAGCTAAACTGTTTGTAGAAAGTCATGCACATGAATAGTCAACTCACGCTTGCTCTCTATAATCCCATGTGTACCAGGCTTGAATACAAAAACAATTCTTGTGTCCCAAGGACACTCTAAAATTTAACAAGCTTTTTTTTTCCCAAAAACATCAGATGCAAATGATGTCAGTTTTATTCCATGTTTTGTGTTTTTGTTTTGTTATAGAAGCAAGAAAAATTCTACTGCTCTTGAAAGTTACAAGAAATAATTTTGTCCCAAATCTTTTTTCTCTATAAACTTTTGTTTCCAAGGAAGTTAGTACGATTGACAGTAAATTCAGGCAAGGATTTCTGTGCCCTGACAGAACAACCATTCAGTGGAACAGCAATAACTTTAAAGTCTGTAGTGAAACCTTGCACAAAGTCCCATGTATAAAGAGGAAGAAAAAGCCCACCATCTGCTTTAGATGAAGCAGTATGTGATTTTCTGTTTCTAAGTGCTAGTACAAGAAGCAACCTGATATGGGAAAGCATGCAAGTCTTTAGACAAGAGTTGACAACCTTTAGGAGGGGTTGGGAGGAGGTGCGTGTCAGAACCAGAGGTACATGTTCATTTAAAGCAAGCATTAAAATTCAAAAAGCCTAAAAGGGCTAGGAAGTTGATGCAAATGAGTGAAGCAGTCCAGTAGAGAGCTGGCAAGGAAATGCCCCATCTGAAATGGGCCATCCGACAGTCCACTAAAGCTGAAATGTGGCTAACGCTTCTGAATCTCATAAAAATCTCTTGAGTTGTAAATGATGTCAGTTGATTCAGAGCTTAGTGCAGTCCAAATAAATACATCTATGAGCAGAAGAGAACCCACAGTTTCCAACCTCTGATTTAAAGCAAAGTTGGACTTAGGAGCCTATTTGGCTGGCCAGATACAATTCTTAATGATATTAGAGTGGGGGATGTGGTGGGGATTGAAAATCTTGCCCTTCTGATACTTGATTTGGTTTTCATATTTAATTATCACTCTTAGAGGATATATAAGAAGTCAGCTGAAAAACTAGCAAACAGTCTAAGAATGAAAACAATTCAATGTAACGAAGGCTTATAAAAGACACTTCAATTTGCCTTGCACGGAGTCCCAGCATCATAGATCCAGGTGGCCAGATTTCTTGCCACATTTTTCAGAAAGTCAAATGCACAATTTTTATGTTTTTGAGTCACAATGTGTTTTCTTAAATATGTGGCTTAAATATCGTGACCAGTTTTTATTTTCCTTTGGTTGCATCTAAAGAATTTATTCTAAAGTCATGTTAATGTAGTCGTCCATTGTTCTAAAGTGTAAGACCACGAATTCCTATGCAGCAGATGGGGATTATCTGTTTGTGCACTTTTTTCTAAACTGCTGAATTTCCTCCGAAGTGAATTGGCCATAGTGATCTTTGCCTCCTGCATGACTGTAAGCACGACCTCCAGTGGATCAGAAAAAGCAGCTCAGTGATTGTTCTCATGGCCAGAAATAAAGCACAAGTTACCGGCATTGAATAAACCCAGCTGAGGGAAGTGCAGGGTATCTGCACTCCAGCTGGGCAGCATGATCCTTATATTAAACCAAACTCTCTCGCGGTGACTGATGGAGAGCATTCACATGCCCCAGTCATGGCCACGTGCAGACACACTCTAGGTATGTCTGAAAAGCTACAGATCCCACATCCAAGCACAGTACAGTCTGCTTCATCTAATTTAACACACACACAAGAATGAAAACTACACCCACAGAAAACTGAGTATGTATTGTAGAAATGTAGAGGAAAAATAAAAATATTTTTTCAAATGTAATTACTTTTAATATATGCTTGTGGAAGGTCTAAGACGATGTATGCTGTCTCTGTAATTTTTGCTGTAAATAACTGGAGACAGTGAATACACTGATTTTTCTATGTCTGTTTAAGCATAAGACTTTGTAACAATTTTTTAGAGGGGGAAAATCCAACAAAGAGCAAATATGTACTTGCTTCCTTTCTGCGTGTTATGTACTTCTCAGAAACTGGTTGGAACAGTTTAAGCATCTTGACGGGTCATTGGTGTTAAGTGTACGCTTCTTTGTGTAACACAGCTGAGAAAGAGACAGGGCTGTCAATTAAATTCGCTCCAGAGAATTTGTACTGAAGATTGGCCTAAAACCTGCAAACTCTACCTGAACTAGACAATATGCAAAAGGAAAGTTAAAAACAAAAATGTTGCCTGAATAAGTCATCTTTTGTTGACTTTGTCTAAATCCTCTCTGCATGAAATAGCTTAAGAAAAACAAACTGCTTTCTGATGAACAAAATATTTTTGTACACGTTTATTTCTTATTGATAACCTGAGGTCAGACTACTCATTCGCCGAAGCCATAACTGACCTTCACCAATAAATGCTGTAAAGAACCTGGGGGAGGGTCGGGGAGAGACTGAGAGGGAAGAAAATCGGTGTCATGAGCTGTAACACAGGCAGGAGCAAGTCTGATAAACCTGATGCTTTTCCTGCATCCCAAATATGACTTTAAAAGGCTAGTATTTTATGATGATCAATTTATAATTAAAAAGAAAAAAGATATTTAGATTTAAATGAGACTTTCCAGTATTTTTGAAATCCCTGACAATGCTTCCTTGCTTTTAGGATTGAGAGAAATGATTTTCATATGTTTCCAACTTTCAGAGATTTAATGTTTTTATCTTAGCTCCAGCCTACACATGTAAAGTGAAGAGGAACGCTGAGTCCTCCAGCGGTTGAAACCATGGGCTGTCTGGAGCTTAGCTGTACCTACCAACTACGACTGCACCCTGAGGGGCCGCTTAAGAGTGTGCAGTCAGCATCTCTTATTAGCATGCACATTATCATCTCTGGCAATGCACAGAAGTTTCATTGCCAAACATATGTAAAATAATATATTCACTCTAAAAAACATAATAATTATACTATTTTTAAAAGAATAACGCCTTCTATAGTCACCATTGATTTTTCTGGAGCTTAATTACATTATTATCATGTATTATGATTGCCCTATAGAGGCAAAAGACAAACTACAAATAAACCCAGTGACATCTATAGTTTTAAAATCTACAATTTTCTGATCTCTCTCTCCTTGTTTAATATATAAGCCCTAATTTCTGTGTATGTGAGTAAAACTGCAGCCTGAGTCATTTAGGAAGTAAGCATTATTGCGTTTTTTTAATTATAAATATACTAGAATAAAACAGCACTCCCTAACAATTAAAAAAGGAGTTTTATATTACTTTAGAATGTAATAGGTTTTTGTCCTTATTTTATGTCCTGTAAATTATTAGTTGAATACTGTTAGCATTCCCTGATAATGCACACATGATTTCTGAATGTTTTCTGTAAATGACAATCAATGTTTATGAAGTTCCCTCCTTTAATGCTGAACAAAATTAAAAAAAGAAAAAAAAAAAGTCTTGCCTAATCATTTTCTTTTCCCTCTCAGGGAACAAGGAGGAGATAAAGAAGAAAGCTAGATTTGGCTTAGAAAAACATTATCCCATATATTCTTACCAGTTACTCTTTTTCCAGTAGATAATGGGATTTTTCTCTTTTTTTTTTTTTCACAAATTAGTCTGTCCTCGTGGACCTGGCTGGCCTGAGTTAGAAATGCTCACTGAGAAAAGAAATAGACTTCATTCTAGCCAAAGATTTTACTAAGTTTCAATTAAAATGAGAGCAACATCTCTCAAAGGTAATAGCTCTCCTTTTCTAGATCTTTCATAAAAGGAAGCCCTAGCTAGCAGAGCCATAAGCTTCTCTTCTGCAAACACTTAGCTGAAATAAATTGCAGCAGGTGTGAAATAGGTGTGATAACCCCTGCATCAGATGAAAGCTTTTGGGTAATAATTATTTAGTCTCTAGGTCTGATTTTTTTTTTTTTTTTTGCCAAAGCATCACCAAGCTGCTCTACCACCAAAATCAATGCTGTGGTAGGAAACAATTGAGGACAATCACAGACTCACAGTGATGTTGACAAAGGCATTTCTAAGAGAGAGAGAAGATTTTTCAGGTGCTTAGAAGTTGTTGCAGGTTTGGGTTCCTAGAGATAAAATGCTTCAAGAATAGAAGTGTAAAGCAACATTTAACAGAATTTAAAAAGCACTAACCCATATGACATGATGTGCCTTAGAAACTTTACCCTTCTGTAAAGTTTGTCCCAACTTCAATCTTTGGAAATCATGAAAGCTTGCAGTATGTTTTAAGCATCATCTCTACTCAAGACATCCAGATCCCATGTGGCCCTGTTCAGAGGACACAGACACAGAAAACTGTGCTGATCTTTCTGCTAGAACACCATTTATGTCCCTTGGTTTTGAATAAGGTCTTTAAATGACTAGTCAGAAACAAGAAATACATTATCACAACCTACCCTGGGTTCATGTTATTGTCACCAACAACTGGTCACAGAACTCTTTACTGTAAAATCATCAAAGTTGTTTTTCCTTCCAGAAACCTAGATCTACATAGCATTGAAACACAAGAGGAAAACTTACAATTTTAAAATTCAGATTGCATCATTTAAGATACCTTTGATAACATTACCAAAATATCATTATAAACCCTGTTTGTGCACAAAGTTTTGTTCTGTTTATAGATCCTCTTCTTTTAGAGTAAGAACTGACAACATGATCTTGTAATCACAACAGGCTAGTGTGCCTGTGGCTCTTCAGTTATCAAAGAAGTAGCCATTGTTTGGCTACATTTTCCGAGTGGCAGCTACTCCTTAACACAATTAAAGAAGAGGTAGAAGTGAAGCAAACCCTCTAATGTTTTGGTAGAGAGATGTCTCAGATTACCAAGCCATCATGCAATAAAAGTTTTCTCTCCCTGCTTTCTGAACTTGAACTTGAGAAGCTTAACTGGTCAAATAAATATTATTCTAAGAAATAATAAAATTCTTGTCAAAGATATCTTGCAGATCTTTAAATCTCCCAAGTTCATGGAGCAGGGCATGACACAGTGTAAGCATTCAATAAACGTGTCAATTTTATGTATTGGTGTCCATTCTCCTTTTGTAATTTGAGCTAACTACCTATTTGCTGTCATTTCACTGGTTTTGTCCTTGAGCCAATCACCCTCCAGCAGAAACATGCTTTTCTCCAGAAGAAATAAGAGGGGGAATGGCCACCCATTTGGCAAAAGGCATTGAAGGAATGCTCTTTCCTTTCCTTTCTCCAAAGATTTAACCAAAAGTAGTAAAAGAAGAAGCCAAAGTGGCTATTAGAAATTAGGCATATCTTCTCAGATTTTCACTGAAGATTCAGCTGGGCAGAAAATAAACAAATAAACAAACAAACAAACAAAACAGAGATAAGAGAGCCTACTTCCTAAAACAAATTGGATATAAAAACCTGGTCATGGCATTTTTCTTTCAAATTCCCCAATCTGGATTGATCAAATCTCAAAGTCTCAGTTAAAAAGAAGAGAATCTGGAGCACTGATTACTTCTTGAACTGTATCACTACATAAGTGAAAAATTTTAGAGGGAGTCTTACTTTTTAAGAGATGGAAACCATAATAGCTGTGATCATGTATTCCTGATGCAGCAGTCAAAACAGTAGACCAAATGCCATCTGAGTTGTTATTGAAATCACTGGATACTTTGCACATGGCCAGAAGATGGGGAAAGCAAAAGAAAGTATGCAGGATTACACAGTAGGTTTGCATTGGCTAGACATGCTCACCAGTCAGAATTAATCTCATGGTACCACATAACAGTAAAGGTTATGGGAGAAGTAGTTCTAAATATATATGCCCCTAGGGATAAGTAAGCCAGGTTTGGGAAACACTTAGCAGCCCTGACACAATTGTGAAAGAACTCTAAAAAAGTCTCTAATTTGATTTTCCATCAGATACTAAAACAAACACATTTTCACTTATTTATTCGAAAAATATTTATTTTCACTACTATATGCCAGGTATTGTTCACTGGGAATGCAGTCATGTAATAGTTCAAGAAAGGTTGATATCCAAGAGGACAAAGATATAATATAAATAACTACAGATGATAAAGTTTATTATAATTGTTATACTAGTTACAAAAAAATTATAAAATATTTCTACAGATGACGACTTATTCTCTATTTAACTTTACTCTTGAACTCATTATCAACCATCAAAGCCCTTTTTTTAAAACAATGCTAATTGTTTAATTCATTTCTTAATAGTAAAACAGAATCTTTCTTCTCATATCCTTTACCCCAGGTTATAGACTGTTCTGTTCATTGAGATTAAGTGGAACAAGTATATGTCTAAACCTATCTTTGTCCTTGATACCTTAAATAAAATGCATATATCTCTCACTCCTCATTCCCAGTCCTATTTTTTCAAACACACTAAAAATTCTGTTTTCCCAAAGTTTTTTCACAATGTAATCTGCTCATAAAGACAAGTGTTGTTCATTTGAAGAACAACGAGTCAGAACAATCAGTAACACAAATTAGTGACCCAGGGGCCAATTAGAGAATGCCTATATCAATGATGTCATTTAGAACATAACTTTTACAGACAGTTGTTTTTAGAAATGTAGATTTTATTATTATCCAGGTATAGTGAAGCCATCAGAAGATGATTACCATTGAAAAGATAGTTTGTTACTGACACTACCTAAGGGAAAGGGGCACACCCTGTGATGGGACCCACATGGCAAAGTACCACAGTAGGTCAGGAGGCAGAAGGAATAAGGGAGAAACCTAGGCAAGAGATTTTGTTGTGGTTTCCATAGGAAAGAACAGGTGAGGCAGAGTAAGCTGGTTTAAGATTGGCTAGTTTGAAAAATTTGAGCAGGCTCTGTGTTTGGAGCTGTCTCTAGTCAAGTGGTTTCTGGCCCTCAGGTGAGTAGGGTGGGGAATAGTGATGCATAGTGTGAGAGTCCGATACAGGATGTTGGGACATAGGCTCTGGACTGGTTGGTTTGTATTTGAAAGAGGCACTCGGAGAAAAATTTTTACTTTCTTTTGGAATTGGTTAGCCTTGAGAGGGGTAATCCTTAGTCTTTCCAGGATCAGGAAGGCCCCACATATCAAAGCATTAGAATAAAAAGACATGCTTAATACAAATCAATTTGTGCAGATTGACCCATGGGGAGAAATACGTGATCCCAAACCTTGTACAAAGAATAGGACAATTTCTGCCTATTATGGAAGGATATTTTTTGAGCTATTCACCTGTGTTTTTTTCTATTTTCTCTCCTCTGGGTCCAAACTTATACTTTGAAGCTTTTCATAACCCTCTACTTCAAGGGTTTTTACAAGGTGGAAAGCTGAGTCTCCGGCTTCTGGGATCCCTACTCCAGCAAAGATTACTCTGTTTCACAACAAGACATGAAAAAAAAGAATTTTCTATCTCAAAGTTTGGATCATGAAAAAATATGCATTGATTATGATGACTAGAATACTATTACTTAATCCCAATTTCTAGTCACCCCAGAGGCCTCTCATGTAAGGAGGGCGTCATTTTATTAATTCATTCAAGTTTTATTTATTAAGCACCTACTATGGACAGATATTGTACCAATTATTAGTACATTAGTTGACTAGGGTTGTGTAACAAAGTGTCACAAACTGGGTGGCTTACTGACTGAAATTTATTGCCTCTCATTTCTGGAGCCTAGAATCCAAGATTAAGGTATTGGCACGATTGGTTCCTTCTGAAAATCTGTTCCATGCCTACCCCTAGCTCCTGGTGGTTTGCTGGCAATCTTTCGCTTTACTTGGCTTGAAGTAGCATCATTCTGATCTCGGCCTTCACTTTGTGTACATGCCTGTGTCCAAGTTTCCTCTTTTTATAAGTACACCAGTCACATTGGATTAGGGACCATGCTAACGGCTTCATTTTAACTTGATTACCACTACAAGACCCTATCTCTGAATAAGGTCACATTCTGAGGTACCAGGGATTGAGACCAACATATTTTCTGGGGGAGACATAATTCAACACATAAAAATTAGGGAGAAGGTAATGAACAAACAGGTTTTCTCCTCTTGCAAAGTATACATTCCAGTGATATTTTATAATTTCTCACCCATTCGATGAGATGATAAACACTCCAAACTGATTTCAACAAAATAATAGTATTCCTTGAACACCTATATTTATGAAATGACAATCCACAAATCATACAACTTGCTCTTAGTTCAAAGGAAAAGAGTCAAAGCAGCATCAGAAAATACAAGGCAGAGGGAAGAGATGATGTCATTTGAAGAAAGCTGTAACAGGCATTTGAGAGGTAAGTGGATTAAGTGGGAATTCTGAGATTCGAATATGGCTAAACAAGCCCAAACACCCCTCACCGTGCAGCACTTTCCCAGGGATCGAATGCCTCACTTAGGTATTCAAAGATGGACTAAAAATTTACACCTTCTCATCTAAAAATATTTAATTAGGAGGATGGAGAAGGGAATTAACAATCTCTGTGCAGCTCCAAGTGGCAGCAGAAGAGACTCAACAAACGGCAGGCAAGTTTTACGAGAGCTGTGATCTATACTGAGTTACCATTTAATATTATCTGGACTTTGTTAACAACTTTTCCTGTGTGAAATACCATTTAAATTTTCCCCTTTGAAAAGATAAAACATTATTTTTAAGGGGAGATGGATATGACAGGGTTAGAGGTAGGTAAGTGGGGAAAACAAAGTCAGAAAAGACTTTAAATAAATAAATAATACATTCATGATCTACAGAAACTTCCCCTCCTCAGACCCCTCATCCACATTATTGGCCCAGGAATTCTTGTTAATTACACACTGAAATTCCCTGTGTATATACCAGACAAGATAAAAACATGACATGCATGAAAACTTAAATTTTTTTGTCTTGCTCTTAAAGCAATTGAGCACTAAAATGTTTCTAGTCTTAAAGAAAAAGTCAGAAAAAATTAATTATTAAAATAATCCCTTGGCACATCTTAATTCTACATCATCCATCTAAAAAGAAATCTTTATTTTTCTTATTTTTTATTTAAAAAGTGATTTCAGGTTAATAAGAAGAGGGGAGAGAGTTCTCTCCTTTAAGTGTTTTTTTCTCTCTGAATTCTTTCCAAAATATTATTTCTTCCTGAAATTAGAAATTAAATTTTTAAAATTAATTTATCTGAACCTGTGGAAACTCAACTCCCAGGTGGTTAAGTGGCACCATTCTACGAGAAATATTCATCTATTTCTTAGGAACATCTAAATCTCTCATCCAGGCAGATTCAGATTGTCTTTCTAATTCACATTTCAGAGAAGGGTCCCAGATGCTATCAAGACAGTTCTATCCAGCTTCTAGCTTTTACTTCTCACATATTTCCCTTCACCTGGCAAGAACAAATGCCTGCCCAATTGCCCTCAATGGATTATGCAATAAACTACTCTTCAAAAATAGACTCTTCGAAGAAAGAGCTCAGAAATTTGTTCAAAACAACTCGTAAATTTTTTCCACACTAATTTTTCACATAGATTGTACCAGCAATTTTTCTACTTGTCCCCAAGGGTCTGGGGTAATAATTTCCAAAAGGCAAGGCATTGTGATCAAGTATAAAAGAAAACCTGAAAGATAAAGCAGAAAGGAGAGCTGAGCTGAGGCCTCACACCCCAGAGTTATGTCTGTTTCCCTTAACCATTCCACAAAGATTAAGTGCTAAACATTATATCAGGTCCTGAGGGTCAAAAGATGGTTAACATGATCTCTTTCCTTGAAGTCTTCATAGTGTAGCAAGGCAAGTAGATGAGCAAACAAATGCAGTGACACATTTTGAAAGAGGTATTTAAAGAAAGGACTCTGGGAACTATAAAGAAGAAGAAGAAGAGCTATAGGAGAAAATAGGGAAAACTAAAGAAATAGTGTCGTTTGAACTGAGCTCTGAAAGATGGACAAGATGTTTTATTAGAAGAAAGTATTTCTAGTAATGGAAGAAGTGTGTAGAAAGAGATAGAGAGAAAGTCTAGAATATGGAGCAACTGGCAGCTACTTTCCAATTACCCACAAACATGTTTTGTTTGACTTAATTATAAAATTCCATATAAAATTGGAACCTCCAGATTTTTTTATTAAAAATAAAAGATCTGGCAACGTTGTTTCCACATTTCCATATGGAAAAATTGACTAGCCCTTTTAGACAGGGTATGTTTTCTCTAATTTTACTCTTTACTCATTTCCTACCTGCCTGGCTCCTTAGGTAATTGAATACATGGTGAGCAATGATTGAAGATGAGTGGGAAAAAGTTGAAAGTAGGCTAGTTATGAATGCTCTGGAATGCCTATCTGAGAAGCTTATTTTTAGCTCAATGTTTCTATGACTATGCCCTCACAGAACTGGTCATTCACAAACTACATCAAATAGTTGATTGTTTTTCTCTTATAAATCTTTTTTAAAACATTGAGACTGATTGCCACCCATCTATATTGATGTATAAGGGGGAGCAAAACCCTGTTATTTATCATCACAACTACTTGCTCAGGAAGACAGTTTTTATTAAACAGAAAACCCTCACTTCTGTTGAGACTTAATAGTTTGAGACTTATAAAATCTGGAGAAGAATTCCAAGTTTCCAAGGCTTTTCAAGAGAAAGGAAGTACTTTCTGTAAGAAGGGAGATGATACCAAGAAAGGGGCCAATAAGATCATGAAACTTGGGCACAGGTGGGCCAAAGGATCAATGGGAAACTCTCACTTACAGGATGTCTCAAAAGAGTTTAAGAAAGCAGATAGCAAATGTATGGTTTTAGGTTGTTTGCTGCTCAATGAACAATACGGCACCCACCTGCACCCCCACAGTGACTCCTGATTTTCAGTTAATGGTTATGTGACCTTAAGGATTAAAATACCCAGAAACTCATAGAAATCTTTAAAGAGATTCAGACTTTCACAGAGCTTAACACTGTGTGCTTAAACTAGATATCACAGAACAGGAGAGCCCTGGCTAATGTTAAGTTTATAATAGAATTTATCATTGTCAAAATAATAGGTAAAACAAAATTATTTCTTATATTATTTTATGACTAATCTTAGCATTTGATAATAATGTGTTATTTTTCTGTAAGAAACAACATGACTCCCAGGAGCTTGGACACCTGGACACATTTGATGAGCACAAAGCTGGAGAAGGACTTCCTGAGCCTCTCCCATTCTCTGCTTGGAAAGTGGTTCACAGAACTCAACCTTGGAGAAAGCAGAAAGTATTTTCTCCAGGGACTCCCTTGTCTCATGAGAGGACAGTGCCCTTGTAGGCAAAGACCCTTGGCAGGTCCCTGCCAGCTTGCCTGATTGCCCTTCATTGATGAGCGCAGATCTCCCTGCACTGGAATTGAATTGCAGAGTCTCACCAGCTGATGAAACAGCTTTGGTCTATAATTCAGCTCCTGGCTCCCGGTCCTTGTGCCTGATGAAAGCAAATCCCCAAGCTTCCCATTCAGAATGGTGCCTATATTCAAGCTTGGGTCTCACAGTAAGTCATCAACCAATAATCCTGCCTTCAGCCAAAATGAAATATGTTCCTCAGATTTCCCAGGCTGGAAACTCTTGCCAAAAAAACAAAGGCCTGCCAGGTGGTTGAGGCTCAGCAAGCATCTGTTTGACTTTGTTTCTGACCAAAATGGTCACTGGAATGCATGTATTCCACAGATGTATTGTCAGAATCTGTAGGAAAAGAAAAAAAAAATGTATGCCTTTAAAAGGAAGCTGTTTGTTGTAATCTGTTTCTAAATAAATAATTCTCATACACTCACTGTGTCCTTGTATCCCTTTTGAAAAGGGCATAGACCATTGAAAAAGCAAATAGGAGGTAAAGGTGGCCAATTTAGGTATCAAATCAAATTAGCACATACTGACTGATCACCAACTCTACCAATGATAACTAACCATTGTAGAGTACTTTACGTCTTATAATGTCTTTCACATATGTTATTGAGCATCACAACAGCCTATTATGGGAAAAACAGGTATTATAGAGGTCACCAATATTTGGAGCAGTACTTCCAAAATTCAGCTATGGACTATAATTTTCCTCCAGAAAGAAGTATAACAGAAATAGAGAAAAGCCCTTCAGATCTTAATATTACCAGAGAGTTAAGATTAAGGTGATTTGTAAAGTTATTAAAATAAATTCTACCACTAAAATAAATTATGCATCACATTACATTATTACTGTAGGAATATTACCTCTTTTTTACATGTATCTGCAGTGCCAAGAAAAATGCTTCTTAAAAGCTATAAACAAAGTGTCATACCCAACAATTTTTTATTCAAATAAATGTTATATAAGAATAAATAAAAGAAGAGTTTACAACTTTACTAATAGCTGTAAACTATTAATATAGTTTTACTAATAGCTTTTATTAGAAGAGATATTTTATTAGAAATAGCTTTTATTAGAAAAAACTGTAAAATATGAACAGAAGGAAACTATTTATAGCTGATAAATTTAGATAATCAGTATGAATTTTATGAAAAAAAGAAAATTATCTTTATATTTTAAACTATATAATTGTATATCTAGAAAATCTAAGGACTATTTTTTAAACATCTATTTAAATTAAAAAGATAATTTTATTAAATGGCTGCATAAATGATAAACATGCAAAAATCTACATTTTAACATACCATATCAGTAAAAAATAAAATGGAAAAATGTCATTCACTACAGTAATAAAAATTATAAATTTACAGCAAAAAATTAACAAAAAAAGTATTAAACCTCTATGAACAAAATTAAGAACTCTTATTAATGAGGCCAAAAAAAAAGTACTCAATACATCACATTTCTGGCAGAAAAAGGAGAAAAGAAACATAGAAAGCATAGTATATGGAAAACATAATAAAATTACTCAAAAATAAGTTTATGTATATTAATAATTTATAACATGTTTTAATTCTCCTTTTTAAGGTAGAGGCACAAATTTGGTTTTTGTAAATATTTAAATACATAATTTTTTCAAGAAAGGCTTAAAACAAATTGATGATTAAAATAAAGAAATGAAAAAGATGCCCTAGATAAATCCTAACAAAAAGATTTTTTTAAGGATGTGGAAATAGTAATCAGACAAAATAAAATTCAAGAAAATTATAGTATGGATTATTTATATTTTAAAAAGTTACAAAACTACCTAAAAGATTTAACAGTAGTCTACTTTTTAACGTACCTAACAGTGTAGTTGTAAAATACATAAAGCAAAATCTATTAGTCTTCAAAATAAAAATTGAAAAATACACAGGGGACAAAATCACACAGAGCTCAGATCCTAGAACATCAAACAGATTTTTTTTTCAAGAAAATTTAGGGAAGACTTTAATAATACAGTGAACAAGTTTGATCTGAGATAAATGTTTAACTCTGTGCCCAATAAACAAAGAATGCACATTATTTCCAAAGACATGGAACATTCATAAAAATTGACTGTGTATTTTGTCACAAAAAAAATCTCTCAATAAATTACTCACAATAAAAAAATTAAAAATAAAACAAGAAAATAAATATCCCCACCACCACCAAAAAAGAAAAAAATTGAAGTACATAGAAATTTAAAAATAAACTTCTAAGTAATTCCTGGATTAAAAATAATGTGAGCTCTAAATACCAATATTTATAAGATGCAACAAAGTGGAACTTTGTAGAGTGTGTGTGTGTGTGTGTGTGTGTGTGTGTGTGTGTGTGTGTGTGTTAGAAAATAAAACTAAACTTTCAGCTCAAGAAATTTAAGATAAACAAAATTGAAAGAAAGAAATAATGTAGGCAAAAGAGGAAATTAGTCAAAATTAAGTAGAATTGATCAATAAAACAAAAAGTTCCCTTTTTGAAAAAAGCTATAAGATGAACAAACTTCTGGCAGATTGGATTCTAGAAGATGGTAAGGTAGGGAAAGCTACACATGTCAGCAATTAGTAGAAGAATTTAACTACATACACATCTGCGCTCTAGGTTTATTTATTTCTTCCTCAGGCTTTTGGGCAGTATAACTTTTTTAATGATTCATCTCTGTCTTTCAGAATCCATTAGTTCCCATCTATTTCTCCATCGCTATAGACCTTGCTCCCAACAGCGGGGGTTGCTTGAATAGTATTTGCTGACTCACGAAGGAGCATCTGTAGGATCATCATTACCTTTGACAGTTGAGCATCAACACCCCTCACTACTAGGCCAGCCCTGACTCTCTGTTCCCTTCTGCTAGGATCTCTAAGCCTGAGTGTCCATCTACCAAAGAGTCAGGGCTCTGATTGTTCTTGCCCATTTTCTTCCTTGCTCTCAGCCATATAAGATGGTGGTAAACTCTGGCTGAGAACTGACTGCCTACTTGAGTTCCCTGTTTCTGCTCTTGCTCCTTGCAGACTATTCTTCACCCAGGACCTAGAGAAAAGCTTCAAAACTCAAGTCACAGCATGTCTTTCCTCTGCTCAAACTCTCCTAGTGGCTTCCCGACTTTTCAAAAATAAAATCCAAACATAAAAGGTCCTATATAGTCTGCCTTCCTCCCCACAACCTCTTTGACCTTCTCTCCTGCCACTCATCCCTTCCCCAGTGCCTACACCAGGCTCACTCTTTAGCTAAAATGACCTCCTTTCTGTTCCTTCCCAATGTGCGCCACCTCAGTGTCTTTGATCTTGACATTTCTTCTGTCTGCACTGCTCTTTCTCAAATACCCTCATGGCTGAAGCCCACTCTTCCTTTAGGCTTCAGAAGAGGTCTTCCCTATTGCCTTCTCTACAAAAAGAACCCCCACTGTCTTCTCTATGCCTCTTACCAGCTTCATTATTCTTCATTGCATTTATTATCTATTGGTGTATAGTAAAGAAATATTCTCACCCAAGAGAGGTCTGGATTTTGCCCTTGGCTACTGAGAGGTGATTTCCAAGCCCTTGAAATGCCTTACCTAATAAGAGTCTCTTTGTTTGGAGGCTTTAGTCACTGGACAGTCTAACAATGTGATTTAAGATGGGGGCTTTGGGCTATGCTGTATCAGTTCTGAATTCTATAGGGACTGGAGACTAATGGTATTAGCCCACCTTCAGGAGGGGCTAGAGACTAGAAGACAGCTAGGCTGAAAGTATGCAATGAAGCCAGGTAAAAATGCCAGGCACCAAAGGCTCAGATGAGCTTCTCTGGTTAGCATACTTCATGTGTATTGTCACACATTGTGGTCAGGAGAGTGTAAGGCTACCATAATCCCAAGGGGAGAGGCAACCAGAAGAGTCTCTTTAGACTACTCTGAGACTCTACCTTATGTATCTCTTCCTTTGTCAAGTTCTAATTTGTATCCTTTCCCTATAATAAACCATATCTATGTGTAAAATAGCCTTCAGTGTGTCTGTGAGTTCTTCTATCAAATGATCAAATCTGAGGGTAGTTTTGGGGATATGTGAGGGCAGGCTTGTTGGAACTGTCCCCCTTGGACCTTGCCGTTTAGCTAATGCCAGATAACTGGGTCATCTTCCCCTCACCCCAATTAGATTGTCAGCTTCACAAGGTTTGGTTCACTGTTATATACCTAGAGGATAGAACTGTATCTTTTACAGAGAATCAACACAGAATATTTACTGAATTGAGTAATTAATCCAAAAATAAAACACCTTCTAGGGACACAAATAGCATTGACTTTTGCAACAATAAATGCTAGAAGACAATAAAATGCTATTTATCAGATTTTAGCAAAAATTAAAAATTACTCACCAAGAATCCTATAATCCAACAATGTCTTCTTCTTGTATGAAAATGCAAAAAATTATATTTAATGTACAAGACTGCAAAAGAGTAGTAAGTATATACCTTTCCTGGATAAAGAAGACACTTTTCAAAGACATTTACCAAAATACTGAAGGATGAGCCAAACACACACACAAAAAATAATAATAGTTAATAGTGCTTGTTATGTGCTAGACATCCTCTTGGGTACTTATTGTAGTTAATTTAAATATTTTTGTGCAAACCAATGAGGTAGCTACCATTATTATTTCTCATTTCCAGTGAGGAAGATGAGACATGGAGATACTCACTTTCTTCCTCAAAATTACACATTCTATAAGAGATGGAATCAGGATTTAAACCCCATCATTCTGGATCCAAATGTCACACTCTTAGCCCTTACACTATACTGCCTTTAATAAACCTTGAAATATAATCACAAAAGTTAATTGATTAATCTAAATAATTACTTCACTGATTATAAAGTTGAGCATTAAGAGTTTTTATTTCAAATAATACAATGCAGAATCCCCCCCAAATTAATGATGATAAAAAAGTAGAGAACACATCTTTAAAGTAAAGATACTAAACTTACTTATAAAGAAGAATCAAAGTTAATTGTTTTGATTTTGATGTTAATATGTGATACTGATAATTAGATAAATATAGGCTTAAAAGTGTTTCTTTTAAAAAGTTGTAACCAGCCACTTATAAAATGTCTAAAAGAATGTCTAGCTATGATTCAAATTAAACTTCTATGAAAAGCATATGAAAATGCTAGCTAACTGACAGGGCAGGAGTTTCGGGGCTGAAAAAACAGTCTCTTGGCCCAGGACACCTGGAACATGGGGACCAGTCTGTCCTGCATGTCCCTTGCCTTGGCTTTCTGATGAAAAGACAAGATTTATAAAAATAAATCACCTGGAGTTCCAGTGCAAAATGGTGACATAAGAGTCTCCCAAACTGCCCTCCTTCCATGGACAACCAAAAGTATAGTTACACATGGAGCAATTGTCTCTGAAAGAAAACCAGAAAATAGAAGAGCAACACCTACACATCAGATAAATGAGAAAATATCCACATCAAAACAGGGCTGACTGCCATCCCCCTCGGAGATGCCTCCTCTGTCTTCTACTTCCAACCATTTCCAAATCACCAGTATCACCCTGAGAGGAGCTTAAATACACATCTGTGCTCCAGTTTTTCAGCTGCTGACCAAAGGAGGGCCCTTGGATCTTCAGGCTCTGAAAGCCAATGGCACTTACATTCAAGAGTTTCATAGGACTATAGCAAGCAAAGAAGCAGTTCTTAGGGTGCAAGATCACCGACTTCCCCACCCTCCCAGCTATGCACAAGAGCCAGGAGAAGAGAGAGCAAGCAAAACTGCTCACCTCCCAATTTCTCCCGGGAAGGTGCTTAACTACATACTTTTTCAGCTGCTGTCTGAAGGTCCATATTTCAATAGACCTGCATCAAAAGCTGACTGCAATACTTTCCTTTAGGACACTGACAGGTCTTGGCACACCCTCAACTACTAGGAAGCACCAAGAACAAAGATGGTGGCTTGAATAATCACAAAACTTTGAAAGACAGCCAAGAGCTCAAGCCAGGCTGATCGACAAGGTTCATCTCCTACATGAGATCACTCTGTCAAGACTAGGAGAGGTTGTTGTTTTATCTAACACATAGAAACCAGCTTTCCTAAAGAAAGTTATGATATTTATTTTCTGTTCACTCATCCTCTACCTCAATCCATTGTCTGTCCTTCATTGTGCCCAGTGAGTGCCTCTATTCATTCAAATTTAAGTTAATTGTTTTCAAACCCTTTTCAAACTCTTTTCACAAATGACACTGTTAACAATAAACACACATACACACCCATATGCTCATACCATAACTGAAAAATAAGTTTAACAAAAGAATAGTTATCCTTACCCTATGTGAGCTTCTCTGATACTTTCTATTATAATTTTAAAACACTGGTTTAAAGGAGAAATAAGCCATTATGCATAGCTAAAGATATTTAACATTATTAAACACCAGGGAAGTGCAAATTAAAACTATGAGATACCACTACATACAATATACAGAACTAGTGATAAAAACAATGAACTCTTGATATACATAACCACATGGAGGAATCTCAAATACATATTGAGCAAAAGAAGTCAGACACAAAAGGGTATATACTATGAAATTCATTTGTAAAAAGTTCAAGAACAGGCAAAAAGTAATCTACAGTAATAGAAATCAGTATCATGACAGAAACTTGACTGGTGAGGCATGAAAGAACTTTCAGGGGTCATGTAAACATTCTCTATCTTGATCTAGCTGATAGTTACACAAGCAAGTGCATTTGTCAAATTCATCAATCTGTATGCTTAAGATTTGTGCATTTGATTATACATAAATTATACATCAATAAGGGAATATTAGCATTTTTTAAAAGGCTAAATAAGGTTTAGTCATCAAAGAGAAGGTAGAGAAAAACTCCTGGCAGAAGGGGCGGCAAAGGCAAGAGAAAGGAAGCATAAGGAAGAATACTGTGAGCTGCATCTGGAGAGGTAGAAGGCACTTGTATGTTACTTTAGGAATCCTGGACATTATTATAGGTGTAATGGAAATGCTCTGGTGGACTGGAAAAATAACATTAATAATACTGTCAGATTTATACATCCGATAAATCAAACTGATATCTATGTGGGAGAAGGAGGTAAGGCATCAGCGGGGGGGGCAACTGGGTGTCTTAAATACCTGTTGTGAAGGGGATAGGGAAGTTGGGCTTGAGAAAAAGATGGGCTGTTTATTGTAGCTGAAGCATGGGATATATAGTGAGGAGGTAGAGGTGTCTAAACCAAAGAAGCTGGGTCACAATTGTGAAACTTTTTATGCCCAGGGAGGGAGTCTGACATTATCCCAACTGAATAAATGTGAGGGAGCATGAGAACTAACAATTACAGAGCACCTACTGTGTGTTATACTGTTGCTATTTACTTAGTGTGAATTATATTAATCTATGTGAGAGTCTGAGAGGTAGATGTCATTAGCCCCACTTTACAGATGAAGAAACCAAGCGACTCAGGAAAGAAGAATAGATTTTCTAAGGTCACAGAGACAGTAATCATCACAGCTAGGATTCAAACTCAGACCTATCTGCTTTAAATTATCTGCTTTTTTCTAAACACCTCACTATCACCATACTTTTGAAGGACATAAAAGCAGGTGGCAATTCTAAAGGTATAGTTTCATTCAAGTTGCACACCAGAGTTAGGGAGACCAATACCTAGGTAATTGCAATAACCAAGATGAGCAGTGATAGGGTACTGGAGATGGTGAGAAGTGATCATGTTCTGAATGTATTTGTAAGTAGGGCTGAAAGAATTCTTGAATAAATTGGATATGGGTTAAAAAAAAAAATGAGGAATCAAGGATGAGTACAAAATCTTTGGCCTTAGCAACCAAGAGGATGGTTTGCATTTACTGAGATGGGAGAAGTTACTGAAGAAGTAGGTTTGGGGGATATCAGAAGCTTATGTATTAAATCATTTCAAGGCTAGCAATCAGCATCAAGCAAGCACTGAACTTAGGAGACTGATATTCCAAAGAGTTTTTTGTTAAAATGTGTGTGTGTGTGTGTGTGTGTGTTTATTTTTTATACCATTCTAACAACACTTATATTTGCTTATAGATACAAAATGGATGGATAAAATTTTAATAATAGGGATCTCTAAATGATGACAGTAGGTGACTTGTACATTCTTTTAGGCTTTTCACTCGATTTCTTAAATTTTTTTTATAATGAGCATTGGTTTGTTCTTCCAAATATAACAGTATTTTCAAAGAATGCTAGAGGAAATTTATTTTACGTATAAATCCTGAAAGTGAATATGTTCTCTGACACAGGAAGTATATAATAACTAAACTTTAGCACTTGTCTCCAGTTTCACACAAAGAGCTAAAATGAGTATGCACTGGCATGAGTTTTAAACATTACAAATAACCCACTTTCAGGTTATGACTGGGCCAGATGCCCTTTCTTCTGATGATACTCATTGAGCCTGAGCCTGTCTGTGAATAGGTGCATATGTGTGTTATATGTAAGTGTGTGTGTGTGTGTGTGTGTGTGTGTGTGTGTGTGTGTGTCTGCAATCTGTATCAGGACTTGGCAGGTGCCTTCTGCACCAGTGCTATAAGACTATACAAAAAAAAAAAAAAAATTGGGACACCGCCTGGTTCCATAGTGTTAAATGAAAATAACATTCAGAGTTGAGTTAATCTGATTGCATGGGATCTATTTTCCCCCTTGCTGCAAATCAGAGCCGTTTTCAGCTAACAAGAATGGGTGTCCTACTTGAATGGGCAGCGGGCACTGCTGCTAGTCAGAGCGGCACTTAGCATGGCATGGCCGTCATTACCTCCCCAGGTTCAAGGCAATGAAACTCCAGGAGTGGCAAAGTCAAATCAGTTCAATTGTCTGATTGTTCATACTCATAAAGTGGGGAAGCTGGCAGGGGTCCGGCATAAAACTTAGAGTTCTGCAGTGGAGCTCCTTTAAGGTAATTCATTGCCCTCTGCAGTAGCTTAAATCAGAAGGGCCAGCATGGTCACAGTAAATGCAGCTCCCCACACTGCTTGAGAGCAATATCGCAGATAGCCGGCTGCTATGCCAGATGTCAAAGGTGCACTAAAAGCACTTGTTTTTGATCTCCCCCATTCCCGAGAAGTACAATGGATGGGCCTTTAAGCACTGCCATAAAAAAAGATTGTGATTAATGAAGCAGCACAACTTAATAAACCAAGTTGACTCCCGCTTCCTTCTCCTAGGCATTTTCACTGTCCACAAAGCAGTTCTTTTACTTAGCAGCAGGGACATGTAAAATGTTAATCATCAATCTGTGGGCCATTAAAGAAGTTGCTTTCCCTTTCTCAACTTGAAAACCAAGGGGGAAAGATAATAGGTTTGGTTAACAGAGCCATTCACATAATGGAGATGTACAGAGGAAAGCTTTGATAGAGTCAGCGTGGGTGCCCTGAGCACTAATCCATCCTGCTCTGGGGACCACAAGTTCAAATTCTAGCTGGGGCTGAGAGGCTCGGGATGAAGGCTGTGGTGAGTCTTGATTAGGCTGGACTTCTGGGAGGTTACTGTACCTGAGTGAGGCCAAAAATAAAATGAAAAGGCACGGAAATTTTCTGTGTCAGAAGAGGGCCAAGGGGCTGTTGGTTATGTCTGATCTTACATAGTCTTCAGAAAAGCACACCAAAGCTTTCTTCTCAGGTAGGCAAGTGGCTGTGAGGGGAGCCCTGGGGAGTAGAATCCTCCCTTTCCCAGAGACACACAGAGTTTTCAGCTAATTCTCCAAAACCTGATGAAATACTTTCTCTGTAGGAGTCAAAGATTCATCAGTCAGAGATACATAACTAAAAATTTTCCTCATGACTTAGGAATTGCTTTTGGCAGGGGTGGGAATCAGAGACACAAAGATCAGGAACATGGCCCACAAATGTTTGATACAGTCGATCAGTTAATATAGACAGGCAAAGAGAAAATGCTGAAAGACAATGTCAGGTTAGGACATTTTCAAACGCCCATGGTTAGGAAGGTTGACGCCCAAGTTAAGAACAGTTCACTGAATCTCTTTTCGCTCCTTTAGGTAAACTGTTGGTCTAGTCTTGCCTTGGTAAGAGAGCTTAGACTGCACTGTGGCTAGAGCAAGTTGAGGAGATACCTCCCACTCCTAGAGCAAGTGTGTGCCTGATGACCCCAATGAGAGAAGGACCGATGGTCCATGTTATTTCAAGAAACACTATTTGGTCAACTGAAAAGCTATTTCCCTGCGAAAGCCCTTAACCTTCAGTTTTCATTGCTTCCTCTAAAAATTAATTGGGGGCAAGGCCATTTTCCATTTTTAAAATTATGCTTCTCACATTTTTCATGTGTTTTTTTTTTTTTTCTCAGCATACTTTTTCTAAATCCTCAAGTTCAGATCCTCAGGTCCAGTGAAAACTGATCTCTTACTAACTGGGTGATCCACTTGGTCTGTACAAGTGGATCGATCAACCAGGCTCAAATATGCAACACTCAGCTTCTCAGACCAGGAAACACAGGTCACAAAAAAAAAAAAAATGATGTCAACAACCTTGAAAAGCAGAGTATAGCCAAAAAATCTTTGGCAGTTTATACTGGGGCCATCATTTTCATTGTTTTACAAGATTTCTTGGAGCAAGATCATGAACTTATGAGAGAGCTATGCTGAGTTAATAAAAGTGAGCTTCCTTTCGCCCACCACCCCCACAGCTAATTTAAGTCCACTGAATGGTTATCAAAAAATAGATATTGGTTAAATGAACCTAAACCCTTTCTTCAACATTTTTTTTTCATCATGGTGACCATATCATTCTCCAACACTCAGCCTCCAATTCTCTTCCACAGATCAACCATATTAGTTGATCTGCAACATTTGAAACACACTCCAGTCAAACCAGATCACTCCTGGTCCCTGGCAAGCCCTATGGCAGAAATGCCTTCTCTGCCCTCAACCCCAAAGTTTCCTATGACTCAGCTCAGGCTTGAGCTCCTCTAGGAAGCCTCCACTCAGCATGCATATTGAGTATCCACAAGCAAGTCTCTCTGTGTACCTTCAGCACATAACACCTTGTATTATAACAATTGAGTTGTGTGTGTGTGTCCCTCAGTATACACCTAATAGAACACCTTGTCTCAGTATACAGTAAAACCTGTCATTGCTGGTTTTTCCAGACTTCCTATACAGGGAAAGTGTGTGGTGGGGAGTGGGGTGGCTATCTGATTGAAAGGGTGGACTAGGGATTTTTTCTTGTTTATTTACTAAGAACATTGTTTTTATATAAATTTTACATTATAGATCTTTAAGATAGCAGTATTCATCAAAGGACACTTAACATAAGATTGAGAAATCCACATCATTCACATCATCCTTCCATCACCCACATCTAAGACAATGATGATGTTAATGGTAATACGAGGTGAATTTGGAACAGGCTGATGGTATGAGCAGCTGAAGTTCTTCCCCCAAAACCCTAGAGACATCTCTATTGGCTGTAATCACTCAACGAACTGCGAGTTCCTTATGAACAGGTTCTACATCATATTGTTATACTTCTAAGGCCAAGTAGTTCATACTCAGTGGATAATTAATAAATGTTTTCTGAATCAACGAGTTAATTAGCCCAGAATTTATTATGTTTAAAACAGTTCCTCACTTCCCTAGCCTGCATAATAAAACTTAAGTCTTTAGAATTACATGAAAGGCTTTTAACAAATTTACCCAGTCTTCCCAACTTAATCTCTTGCTACTGCCTACTTTTATCCCCCCAGTACGAGCCACACGACTACTCACCAATCGCCAAACATCTCTCCCAGCTGCTGATCCCTTCACCAGATAAACTTTTTCTTAGCATTCTCTGTTAAGTATTTTCTTCCCTTTTGAAAAAGGGAGTGCTTCCTTTGTTGGACTTCAAAAGTTCTTTTTGAAGATGCCTCAATTGTAGCTTTTGGAACAATAAGGTTATTTTACATGTCTGTCTTTTCAGGGCTTGTGAGCACCCACCTTGCTTATGTTGACAGAGTGCCTGGCAAATGGTAGGTAGTTCATTAATCTTAGTTAAATGGATACATCAGTGACTGAACCAATAAAGTAATTGAGTGGCCACAGGAGGGGGCAGGGGAGTGGGTTACAAAAAGATCATGTTTTTTCTAGTCTAACTATGCTGTCAGCTATAGTTCTTAAGGAGCTTAAAAAGAAGTAGATTGTAAATTTTCACAATAGTACACTAGAATGGTCTTCAATTTTAAAATCTGATAAATTAAAATATTTCATTAAAATGTTTTAATTCTCCAACCATTGCCTTTCAAGAAATGATCTAAGATGACAAAAAACATTTTTAAGTTTATGCATCCAAGCTTTTAAAGTCAGAACACCCCTTAATGTCTTCTACTTGGTGGAAAAAGTACATGATAAATACATGTACATGATAAAAAGTAGTCATTTACCATCTCTTATGTATATCCAAGTTTTCTACCTTCAACTTAGCTCTTGGCAAGGTATAAAATTACAGTGACCATAGCCATTTGGTGTAGGGAATGAATTAACATTCTCTACAGGACCCTCGTTTGTATGGTATATTAATAGGCTCCTTCTGTAAATTTCTACTCTTACCTCATCGCTAACATGCCTACTAGCTGGTTGTATGCTATTTAGAAATTAGGTCAAGAAATGTTTGATTTTACATAATGCTTAGATGGATAGTGAAGGTGTCAAGCATCAGAAGAAGAGTTACATGAACATATTTTATAGCCTTCACCACACTAACAGTGCTCAGTAAAGCCAACCCTCATTCCAGTTAGATTTGACTTCTGGCATCCAATAGATTTTACCATTATAATAAATAATGGAAAAATATAAAGGAATATACCTGATGATATTTTGAAGATGTCTGATGCAAGATAGGCAGTTAGTCAAAAATTTACCATAACCTAAATAAAGAGAACTTTTCATTAAAGATTTCTGTAGAGAGAAAAAATCCACTCTCCAAAGCCATACCAAAATACACTCCACCCTTCAGAGCCACACTTAATCAAATGAGAACCTGAACCAGAATAGATAATCCCTAATTCATGGAGCCCTTTTTTTTTTTTTTTTTTTTTTTTTGGAAATATTGCTAGACTGCATTTCCTAGTCTTTTTTGTATATATGCATGACTTTGTAATTAATTGAGTTCCCGCCAACAGTATGTGAACACAAAAATGTGTGCCATTTCTAGGGCTGGTCCATAAAATCTCCCATGTGTTTTTCTCCTCTTTATGTTCTTTTTCCCCTTCTGACAACTGGGCTGCAGATTCCCAAGGGCAACCTCAGCACCCATCTGTTAAAGAGGACAGAACCACCATCAGCCTGGGTCATGAAAAGACTGTAGAGCAAAGAACCCAGTCATTCACCACAGACTGTCTAAACTATAGAGTAAGCAAGAAATAAATGTCTATTAAGTCATCACATTTTGGTGTCTGTTTATTATTGTTGTCCAGCTTCCCCTAACATAGCATCCTTTCAATTCTGGAATTCCAAGACCAATGTTATGAACTATTAATTCTTTGTCTGAAAAGAGAATCAGACTGGGGAAGGCTCTGCATGTATGGGGATAAAGAATATATAGGAAATCTCTGTAACTTTTGTTTCACTGTGAACCTAAAATTGTTCCAAAAATTATAGTCATTTTCTTTAAAAGAGAGAAACAGCTCCAGCTCCATCAATCTTGGGTTGGAGATTGTTTTGGTAATGAAATCAAAGTATATTTAATAATTATTAATAATATCTCAGCATGCCTATTGTGTGCCATACTCTGTATTAAGCACTCTGTGTACGTTATCTCTAATTTTCAGAATAATCTTGCTTGGTAGACACTTAGGTTAGAGAAACAAATTTGATCTATAACACTCATGCAAGAAATGGCATTATTTTTCTAAATCTAGATAGAGGTCCCTTCTCTTTAAAATGATGAGTCAATCTCAGTCATATTTTGTGATTATAAAACGTATAAGAACAAAGGTAGTTCAATGGGAGCTTGGAAAACAGGGAAAGGCTCCTAACCTTTAGGCCATTGGGCTCATGGTCCAGGCCCATGTGATCCATTCAAAGGTAAGGGGTTCTATTTTATCCATGACCAGCATAGACATGTATCGCTCCCTGTGACTTCTTAGACCATAGCTCCTAGTCAGTCCTCCTAATATCCATGAACTAGCCCTTCACAAACCCTGTATCTCTTATGTGAATCATCATTATCTTCCCTATCTCTATGAAAAAACCTCTCTTCTCTTTCTCACAGTAGGCAACCCCTGCCTCATCAAATCCAAGTTCCAGCCCCATCAATTTTCCAGAAGTCTTGGTGAGAGGTTGTCATCATTGGGCCTTATAATTTCTGCAAGTTAAGTCATTAACATCCTGAGACAAAGGCATCTATCTGCCTTATTGAGATGGAGAACAGCAAGAACACAAGCCAGTCTATTCACAGGTTATCCTATCATATTCAGATGATAAACTGGGTTCAGAGAGGTTAAACAAGTTGACCAAAATCTAAACTATTCAGTAGCAGAACTTTAGTTCAAACTAAATCTAGCTGGCTCCAAGGTATAGAGAAGTTTCTACCATGATGGGAAAATTCAAGGCAAGCCATTTGTCTAAGAGGTTTTTCATAACAATAGAAAATACTCATAAATCATCTTAAATAACAAGAACTATCTGAAAAACTCACTGAAATCCAAGTTTTGCAGTCTTTTCACTTAAAATCAATGTTCACCCGACGCTGATATTCAAATAACTACTTTCCATTTATACAAACACACATACACACTTAAACAAATACAAATAAATGAAAATTGTTAAAATAATTAATTTGTAACATTATTTTGCAACTGGAATTCTGAAATCACATATATAATGAATTATCTTCATTGAAAAGCATAGATAATTAAATCTCATTTTCAAGTTAAAATTTTAGTCACAGAAATATCTGATTATTTTTCAGGAAAACAGATAAGAATTTTAATGCAAGAGAACATTACTTGCCTTAACACATGAATTCAGTAATTATTAAGATATGTGATGGTCACTTAGAAGGCCTGAGTCTAGTCCGCCTTCCAACAATAGTTATATTAAGATTGGGTGAAGCACATTTATTTGTATATCATTACTTTCATCTATTCTTTTAGCTCTCACTTTTTCTAATTCTACACTTTTGGGGAAAAAAATGGCACCTCGCTCATAAAACTAATGCTTTCTTGGTCCACATTTTCAGCCCATGTAGTGTAAATATATATATATAATAGAAATAGAAAATAAGAGAAAGAAAAATGCAGAGCAGGGAGTGACTAGTGGGGGTAAACAGTGAGAGAGGGAAGAGAGGGAAAAGGAGAGAGAAAGAGGGAAAGGGAGAGAGGAAAGGAAAAACAGGAGGAAAGAAGAATAGAAGAGGAAAAACAAAATATTTTCTCATTATTTCTCATATTTCTCAAGGCTGATCTAAAAGTCACTTGAAATTCTGTAGCATCCTTTGGAATCAGCCTGGAGTATTTCAGGCTTTAGGTATTCCACATCCACTGGAAGGCCCATCCCACTAGAGAAGATGGGACGAAACAAGAGTCTTAGCATGACACCATTAAATATTTGATTTATCTAACTCTCTTTGTTCTGATTCCATGCACTTCAAGCAACTCTCTGATTGCAATCCAGCTTCCAAGTCCGCCAAGGACACACTGTGATAGTCAGGCTGATAAATTTTTGTAGTTTGCATAGATTCTATTTTTCACCATAAATTGATAAACTGAAATGAAACTAGATGTTATCAAATAGCTCATTGTTGTGTTGACCAACAAATATTTAATTATCTAAGAAGGCAAAAAAAGAGGGCAGAAATGCAAGAGGAGGCAGAAAAATTCACTGGTAGACATAATGCCAAATTCACAAGACCCAGGCACTGTTCTACACTTGCGATGATGTCAAGAGAAAGTGACTTTACCATGGACTTAGAGTCTATAAGTGGCCACTAACTGTGCAGAAAAGGTTTCCCTGACGTTGACAATGCAGAGTGGGCACACAGTGACATTTCATAGATGCCAGTTTTTTTCTCACCCACAAGCCTATGTTAGGTTCTGAGTTTAATATCTGTATTTCAAACCATAGGAATTCATGGTCTAGTAATTTTGAGTGTGCTGGCTGGTTTTTCCTAGCCTTCTACATCATTGATTTGATATAGCTTTAAATCCTCCTTCAGTAGCTGAAATCAAGTCACTTAATTTATAAGCAGAATTTTCAAATTTTTATAATGGATATAATAGATAATAGATCTAGCCCACTAGGCCATTAGGTTGATGTTTAGATGAATGAAATTATTAGCAGACATGTATATATAGAACAAAAGTGCTCAATATATGTCACTAATAATAATAATAATAATAATAATAATAATAATAATGTAAAAAGTTATCATTATAATAATTACTGTTGCTGGGCAATGATGGATCAACATATTGTAAACTCCTTATTTGTCTTGGAAACCCTTGAACAAAGAAAGTCAGTCTAACTTACTGTCAGGAAATAACACATGGTAAAGCTCAATAAATACTTCTTGAATAGGATATACATTGAAGAGTTGAACAAAACTAAAGACTATGCCATGTATAACCACTGCACCTCTCTTCCTACCCAGTCCCCAAGAGATCCCCAGAAGCCCTTTAGCAGTAGACAAACAATCCATCTCATGAAGCCCAGCCCATCTTTGTTTTTATCTGCAACATTCATGTGATCTTCCAGAACACACCACTAGCTACTTCCTCAATAATTCACCAGCCTTGACATGACATCCCCATCCTCACCCACAGCAAGTGATTACACATTTCTCCTCTCCTCTCCACCATTGTTACCAGCATCTCTGCTCCCCATGATTTCAGGAGCAAATAGGAAATTCCAAAACATGGCAACACACTTTGATAGTTTTCTTGGCCTTCCATAAAAAAGTAACACAGACTGGGTGACTTAAACAAGAGAAATTTATTTCCTCACATTCTGGAGGTTGGTAGTCCAAGATTAAGGTGTTTGCATGTCTGGTTTCTTTTCAGGCCTTTCTACTGGCTTTCAGATGGCCACCTTCTCTTCATCTTCTCTCTGTGTCCTAAAAGTCTCAGTCATATCGGATCAGGGCCAATCCTAATTGACATCATTTAACCTTAATCATCTCTTCAAGGACCTTATCTCCAAATACCGTCACATTCTGAGGTACTAGGAATTAAGATTTCAACATCAACTTTGGGAGAAAACCATTCAGAGCATAGCACCACACCAAGAGTTTCTTTTGGTTACCAAAGCATCCTGAGGCTCTGTGACCTCTTACTTCGTGACTAACAAAATACAGGGAAAATAAAAAGGTTCATTAGAAACCAAAGTGCAACCACATGATGCCATGATGGACTGCATTCACATTGGGACAATAATTGGCCAAATGGGTTTCTGCCATAATATGTTCAAAGACTTTGTGACTAGTTTAGAAAATGCAATTTCTAAAGGTTCACAATGAAAAATATCACAAGGAAAAGATAGAACTCTAAAGGAAATTAGTTGCTAAAAGATGCTGGCAAACTGTAATAATTTTCTAATAAAATTTCTAATAATTTTTATTAGTAATTGTTTTGTCAGCCCTATACTGACAAAATTTAAATCTCCATTAATATTTCTGTAAACATCAACCTTTACAATCATCAAGATTTTAAACTTGCTTTCTTCTCATATCCGAAATTTCACTAATGATGATGGTGAAAGCTTTGGGCTTTACTTCTTCTGGAAGGCTTTCTTTGAACAGAAAATGGACAAAAAAAAATAAATTTAGCTAGGAAACCTTAAATCCATCAAAAAACAAATAGGAGACACTGTGAAATAGTGAAACTTTCTGATTTTGAACTATTCAATTAAGCTTTAAAACAAAAAGGGAGAAATGAGCTTATTCCCCCCGAAAAAGGAAAATAGCAGAAACCACTTTTGTGTTTATACTGAAACAGGTCCACTGAGCATCCTCTGTAAATAGTGATGATCACATAGTATCAAAAATGAAAACCCTTTTGATTTATTGAACAAGATACCATGCTCACAGGGAGCTTCTTAAATGAGATTTTCAAAGGACTTTATAAATGCTCTCTCATTATTGTTCACCTACTTTTGAAAAGGTAGTATCTCATCTCTATTTCAGTGTGAGGGATTAAGAGAAAGGTTAAATAAATTATATAATGTTATACCAATGTCTGCTAACAATAGAGATAAGTTTGTTGTCCCCTTAAGAACTAAAAGTCTCTTTGAAAATTAAGCAACTTAACTAATTATTTTTAGGAGGGTATTGCACAAAAATATATTTTATCTGTACATCATGGTATAAAAACAAAGTCAAAAATAATAACTGTGTTAAATAAAAAATCAGTGTGGTTTTCAGAACCCCTTCTATTCTGTATACACACCCAAGTGTCTGGAGATTTGAAATGCTATTTAAGTCTCATTTTCCTTCAGAAGCTAACCTCTGAGGAATAAAATACTGTTAAAGAAAAAAAAAATCTTTTCTGTCATTTGACCTTAACTTATGATAAATTAGCTTCAACTAGTTTCTTAGGAAATTGCCCAAGAAATGACTACAGAAAATTAAATACCAAGACTTCAAAGAGGCAAACACACAGCCTTCAAATTCCGACCTCAGAGAATAATCCTCCCTTTCTCATGCTTTGGAGAGATGTAAGTAAAGAAATCATATGAGGGCATGGTAATGGACTATCTTTCAAATGACTTTCCTATCAATCTTCTTTTCAAAGGGTAATAAAGTGATGATTATTTCTCAGCAGTTTCCTGGGAAGTTATCATCTCATTTCAATAGTCACCAGTAAAAAGCACTGTACTGTGGTATTATCACCATGATGATAAGGGCAAGAACTGGTTGCGAATTCAATAGACAAGGTGTAGGATGTTAAAAGCTATTTCCTGGGAAATTAAAGCAGAGAGAGATCAAAAGAATTGTGTGGGGTCTTAAGGAATTGGTAATCATTCCCTTCAAGATTAAAAATGCAAATCTGATTTACTACCTAGTAAATGAAATCCATTATCATTTGAAAGTTTTATTATAATAATGTTGAAACCTTATTTTGTGCCGTGTTTTGTGCTAGATGCTGGTGACGGATAGAGAAAGACAAGCCACGACAGTAGCATCTTTGTCATGACTTCTAGAACCTGAGATTTGTCTCATCTAAAATGGTAATTAACAAACAACAACCAAAAAAATTTTTTTTAACATTTACTAAATGGTTTTTTGGAAAGTGTTAGTCATCAAATACTTTTTTTGCAAAGCCACAGAAAATAACAACAGAGTGAGAAACACCCAAAGCTATATCTGATCTCCTTCCCCGGAGCTATCAGAAGCTTTAGGATATCATGGGGCAGAAGTTACTCTGGGAACACAGAGCCTGTGGAAAAGAATGCTTGTGCTTAGGGTGCCTTCAGAAAGGACTCCTGGGAACCAATTACTTCTCTGGTCCCTAGATTCAGATCCCATCTGTGAAATGGGCTTTATATTTGCACTCTGTTTTTCTTCAGTGGTTTCTGAAAGCACTAAATTACCTTATTTGCCCTAATTCTTTTATCCTATTCTGAACCTAAGGCCCACTGGCAGATAGGGTATGGGACTCATCTCTGCATTTAAAATTTGCCCGAAAGTCAGATTTTTTAGCACTAACCAGAAATCCAAACTTAGAATCAAAAGTAAGAAAAGGAGAAGGAGATGGAGAGGAAGACGAAGAGGAAGAGGAGAAACATGGAGGAGGAGGAGGAGAAAGAAGAAGAAGAAGAAGAAGAAGAAGAAGAAGAAGAAGAAGAAGAAGAAGAAGAAGAAGAAGAAAGAAAAAAGAAGAAAAAAACGAAGAAAGGAAATGAAGGAAAAAAGAGAAATAATGAAAGAAAGAAGAAATAATGGATGAAAGAAAGAAAAAAGAAGGAAGGAAGAAAGGAAATAAAATGGACCTAAAGCTTTTTGAGAGCAAAAAATGCTGTTTACTGCATCTTCATCACTCACACAGTACAGAGAAGGCACTTAATATCTGTT